>JAYESA010000014.1:172263488-172876206 GCA_036927795.1 Iris macrosiphon | reverse complement strand
CTTTTGTAGTGGGTTTGTTTCCACCAAATTTTGTACTATGACATTCAGGCTTAGCATTATATATATTCAGCACTTATTTCCATATTCATTGATATATTTTGTGGATGAGATTAGACTTTACCTGTATTAGACTTGTAGTATTTTAGGACAGCGTAGCATTTCACTTTGGGTCCATTAAATTGGGTAATCCCTTAGTAACGTGTCAGCTGGCCAATGCCACGTGGCCTGGTTCCTTATATTTTGGGACTGGGGCGTGACAAACCCGCTCTGAAATTTTAAGTTTTTGCAGCGACGAATATTTTCGTCGCTATTCCGTCACTAAGATAACAGCAACGGATTTACGACGAACTATTGACGAAAAATAATATAATTTATTTACATAAATAAATTAATCATAATTTCGTCGAAAGTTCGTCACTGACTCAGTGACGTATTACTTTTCGTCGCTGAGATCCATCGCTATTTAACAGTATTTTTGTAGTGAGTTAATGTTATTTCATAGGCCCTTAGAGAATAGAATAACCCTAATATTGCGTTACAATTTCTTGCTCCACATAGACATAGCATGAGTTAGATTCCTTAATTAGGCATGAACCCCAGTGGCTTCCCTAGTCAGCATATATAATTATCCAAGGAACACCTGAACTGACTCAAATTAAATTGTGAGTTGGAAATCTACATTTAACACAACAATTTGTGGTATCAGTTGGTATAACCATGGTTGTGTTAGAATTTTTATGTCTTTTCTTATTGAACAATTTCAAAAAACAAAAAATAAAATAAAACAATGTTACCGGCCTCTGGGGAAGTCGTGCACGAAGCACTGCCCTAAGAGTTTATTCGGGATCTGTGTGCAGACGTTCCCGAAGCTCCTAGTGGTAAAACCCTCGCACTACCGGTATCTCGTTGCCGCACACGACTTGGAGAGAACGACCAGAACTTAGCTCTGCCTAGAGCTTGGAGATGAATACGAAGAAGTGAACAGAATGTTGACAGAGGTTTCGTAAGAATTTTTTCTAATAGATTTACAACGAAACAGTCCGAAATATATAAGACTGATGTGTAACGGTCTGAATTAATTTCCGATTAATTCAGCCGTTACACAGGAGAATTAATAGGATGAATCTGGACACAGAAATTTGTAACGGTTCAAAACGTTCAGAAATTAATTTTGTAACGTTACAGAAAAATAAATGACTGAATAAAGAGGAGCAAAAAGAATTTTAGGGTCCCAGCCCGAACCCGAAGAGGAAATCGGATCGGCATTCGGCGCCCGCAGATGTGGGCGCGCACCCGCAGATGTGGGCGCGTACCCGCACCCGTTACGCGCGCCGAACCGAACCGAGCCGAGCCGGGTGGCGGCGGCGGCGCGCGCGTGTGGCCCAAGGGGTTCCCCACACAACAACTTAATAGAGCAAAGAAGAGAAAGTAATATATGTCCACAAGAGGGCTTTGCCCCATCCGATGTGGGACTAAAGATAGGAAGAGGAATTAAACTTTTTGAAGAGAAGCAAAACCAACAATCCCCCCCCCCAAAAAGTCAAGTTTTGAAACAGAGATAAGAGTGAAGTAAATAGAGAGAGAGAGAGAGAGAGAGAGAGAGAGAGAGAGAGAGCATCTGGGCAGTAAAATACTATGCATAGATGAGATGGACTACAGCCTTGAATCTCACGTAGTGACTATTGCCTTAATCTGAAGAAGTGCTTGATGGACTATGCCTTGAATCAGACTTCTTGAACCAGATTTAGAAAATAGCACACATAGTACGCTAGAGGTCCTTGATCTATCGGGTGGCGCTTTTAAATGGCCATGCGCACTATTCCACATTCATGAGAGTTGTCTGGGATCGTCCTATCCCATAGTCGCGGCCTTCACGACCTCTCATATAGGTAAGTCCTTAATGGTTGGTGATATGAATCAACCCAGCATTGCAGCTTGGACCTATTAAGAGTTTAACCTCATCCTAACCATATCACACAGGAACACTGTCACCATAGGGATGGGGAGTCATTGTACACATGTACAGCCACTTAGGCTTTATTTTATTGAGACTTTAATCTCGAGTCAGTGTTCCATAAAGTCACCTAAGTTCAGCTTGTTTCTACCCATTGAACCGGCTTCTTGGGATCTCCAGTCAGACTCGGTTGGGTTGCCACTGCTGGTGACTAACTTATGGGCTTAACCCCATCCCCCTCGATGATTCTAGGATCAAAGTCCTAGACAGACCCTTCGTCAAGTGATCTGCAAGGTTCTTTTCTGACTTTATATAGTCAAGAACCACATATTTGCCTAGTAGGCTCTTTATTGACTTGAAGCGCAGCTGCAGGTGCCTGTTCATCTTAGCATTCACAGAATCATGCTTTAGTATTTCAATAACAGATTTATTATCATAATTTATAGAAATTGAAGAACAGGACTAAGAGAAACAGGTATATGCATAATAAGATTTTTAAGCCATTCAGCTTCTGTGCAAGTTTTATCTAAAGCTATCATTTCTGAGTCCATTGTACTCCTAGCTATGATAGTTTGCTTACAAGAGCTCCAGGAGATCGCAGCTCCTCCTAAAGTAAAAACATATCAAGTAGTAGATTTTATATCATGTGAGTCAGTTACCCGGTTTGTATCTGAATAACCTTCTATGATATCAGGGTGCCTAGTAAAATGAAGTTTGTAATCTAGGGTGCCCTTGAGATATCTAAATACCCTATCCAAGGCAGTCCAATGTGACTGATTTGGGTTACTGGTATATCTGCTTAGTCTCCCAATAGCAAATACAATATCAGGTCTTGTCCTGTTTGTTATATACATAAGGGAGCCTATCATCTGTGAATATTTATGTTGTTCCAAAGGTGATCCTTCATTCTTTTTTAGTACAATACTGCTGTCATAAGGAGTAAGGACAGGTTTCTTATCAAATAACTCAAATCTTTTTAGCATTTTTTTAATTGAATGTGCTAAAGATAGAGTATAACCTTCTTTGCCTTTGGTCACTTGCATTCCTAAAATTAGGTTGGCTTCTCCTAGGTCTTTCATATCAAACTGGCTAGATAAATAGTTCTTTGTAATATTTATCAATTCCAGTGATGAACCTAGGATAAGGATATCATCTACATACAAGAATAAAATGACACAACTTTTACATGTACCTTTAGAGTATATGCATTTGTCATACTCATTTGACAAGAAACCATATTCATAAATTACTTTGTCAAATTTATTGTGCCATTGTTTGGGAGCTTGTTTCAGGCCATAGAGGGATTTTACTAGTCTGCAGACTTTCTTTTCTTGACCTTTAGCAACAAAACCTTCAGGTTGGTCCATATAAAGTTCTTCCTCTAGGTCTCCATTCAAAAATGCTGTCTTTACATCCATTTGATGGATTAGCATATCATGAATGGATGCTAAGGCCAAGAGAGTTCTAATGGATGTGATCCTAGCTACAGGAGAGTAGGTATCAAAATAATCTAACCCTTTCTTCTGAGTAAAACCCTTAGCAACTAATCTAGCTTTGTATTTCTCTATAGTACCATCGGCTCTGAGTTTCTTCTTGAAAATCCACTTACAACCTATTGGTTTATTCCCTAAAGGTAGATCTGTTAGAAACCAAGTGTTATTCTCCATGATGGAGTTATATTCACTGTTAATGGCTTCTTTCTAGAAGGGAGCATCAGGAGACGACATTGTTTCTTCATAAGTTGAGGGATCACACTCTATCAAAAAGGTAAAGAATCCTTCTCCTAAATTTTTCTCAATCCTATTCCTTTTACTCCGTCTTGGTTCTAAGTCTTGTTCAGATTGAGAGCTAGGTATTTGGACTTGAGAACTAGTAGAGGGTATGGAGGAAGAGATTGAACTTCTATCCTTAAAGGGAATTATATTTTCAAAGTAAACTGCATCTCTTGCTTCTATAATGGTATTATTAGAGATTTCATTTACTTCTGAGTGAGTCACTAGAAATCCATTGGCATAGCTGTCTAAGGCATATCCTAAGAAAACAGCGTCTACAGTCTTGGGACCAATCTTTCTCTTTTTAGGTTCGGGAATTCCGACTTTAGCAAGGCATCCCCAAACTCTAAGGTAATTAATCCTAGGTGCTCTACCTTTCCACAGCTCATAGGGAGTCTTATCTTTTGTCTTACTAGGAATCCTATTAAGAATGTAACAGGCAGTTAAAAGGGCTTCTCCCCACAAGTTATCAGGAGCACCAGAGCTGAGAAGCATGGCATTCACCATATCTAACAGAGTCCGGTTCTTGCGTTCAGCAACTCCGTTAGACTGAGGTGAATAAGGAGTAGTTACCTCATGAATTATTCCATGTTCTTCATAGAAGTTAGTCATTTCGTTTGAGGTATATTCTCCACCACGATCAAACCTAAGGATCTTAATCTTCCTTTCTAATTGATTCTTAGCTTCAGATTTGTAGACCTTAAATCTATCTAGAACTTCATCTTTGGTTTTTAGAAGGTAGATGTAACAATACTTTGAATAATCATCTATAAAAGTAACAAAATATTTTCTACCGCCTCTAGTCAAAATCCTATTTGAGTCACATACATCACTATGAATAAGTTCTAGAGGGTCAGAATTTTTTTCTACAGATTTGAATGGTAATCTAGTGTGTTTGTCTTGAACACAAATCTCACATTTGTGTTTGTCATCTATTGGAGTCTTGTGAATAAGATCTAAAGTCATCATTCTTTTAATAGAACCTAGGTTCACATGATCTAGTCTGCCATGCCAAACATTTGAAGATTCTATATTAGAGACAATGAGAGAACCATCAGACATTTTATTCATTGTACTTAAAATGAAAAGACCGTCTTTTACAAAGCCTTTTCCTATAAAAGAGTCATGTTTAGAGAAAACTACTTTATTAGCCTCCATTACAATTTTGTATCCTGAGGCTACAAGAAGGGATCCACTAACAAGGTTTCTCCTGACAGACGGCACATGAAGAACATCATGAAGAGTTAAGATTTTTTCTGATGTCATCTTCAGGTTAACTTTTCCTCTTCCAATAATTTGTGCCGTTGATGTCACGCCCCAGTCCCAAAATGCCGAGGGACTGGACACGTGAGCAATGGCCAGCAGCACGCACCGATGGACAACCCAATTTAATGGATCCATCAGGGCATGCTTAAGCTGTAGTCTAACAGTAAGCTGTTACAAGTCTCAGGTATTTCTAATCTCATCCACAGAAATAACACAGATTAATTGCCAGAAATCATGCAATGGAAATAAATATGCAATAACAAATAAGGCTGTCTCGGGAAACAAATCCGAGAATTATTCTGTTACAATTAAGGAAAAATAGACAGAAATTGAAATGCTGAAAATGGAAATACTGTGTTGTTGAAGCCGGTGCTCAGGAGAAATCTTCGGCCACAACTTCGTCCTCTGTTCCTTGTTCTGCTCCAAGGAGTGCTCCGGTACCGTACACCTCTGGGTAATTCTCTTCAGCTGTACCTGGGGACATAATCCGGATCCAGGTCCTCAGGGGACAGCAAGGTACAGAAAATACAAGCCAAAATAAATATGGTGCAGCAGATAAGATAATCATCAGGGTAAACTAAGTAACCAGCTATGTGATATGCAATATGAGAGCAGCACTAGAACTCAGGCTGAAGCCACTACAAGCTCTGTGTCGGGGAGCCGGTAGCGGCAATAACTATGAATTACACTATGTTATATACTATGTTTGATATATAATATCAGCCTGTAGTCTGTGTGTCTCTCCCCACCCAATGTAATCCCACGTCTCATGTCCACGATGCCTCATGTCCATGTCACGCACGATTATAACTAATGCAGCAAGTCTGATAGCTATGAATCAAATGTCTAAGAGTGTAAAGTCTATGTCATAAAACATGCATCCTATACAGAATCACCTCGAATGTCTCAGGAAGACTCTGTCTCATGAAATAGTGTCAAGTGTCCTGGGTTCTGGTGTACTTGATAGGACAAGTACGAGAATAAGGGTATCGATTTTCCATCTCTAATGACGTACCCAACACCGCGTACGGGGTTGGCACCCGACTATGATCGGACACTAAGCACGTCACACGTTTCCTAGGTTAAGCAGTTAAAACAAGTTACATATGGATCTACCAGAATTCAAGTAAAATACTATAACAGAAATTACTGAGAATTTACAAGCTCTATGTTCTCACTGATACAAAATTAACCAAGAAAAATATATAGCAAGCTGCAGCGTTTGGCAAGGTACACTTGCCTGTGGTTCCGGCTACGTTTGCAGTTCTGACTTCGGCGGAAATTGCAGGCGGTACTCCGGTTGCTGAAACAAACATCACCATCAGATCCAGAAAATATCAATCAGCTAGAAACGCCTGTCCTTGGGTCCAATTTGGAGACAAGGACAGAAACGGCAGTTTCGGGTCAAAACGGGGTCCACCGGTGGGCCCGCTTTGCACCGAAAAATGCGTCAGTGTCAACGGTCTCCAAATTCACCAAACTTAGTGTCAACAGGTCAGAAACGCTGATACGAACCCAACGGAACTTCCAGAATTGGATTCCGATGAGCCGTTCACAAAATCGCCCGTCGAGCGGGGCCTGTGGGGCCCACGACACGCGATTTCGTCAACGTTCTCAGAATCGAACCAAACTTGACCCACAGGACCAGCATATCGCTACGAGTCTGATGGCGCAAGTTTTGTCTCGATCCGACGTGTGTACACAAAGTTAGGGTAAATTACAGAAAAGGCGGATACGGGGCGATGTCCGCGGATACGCGTTGATTCCGGTGTGCACGCACACCCGAATCAGCTTCCGCGAAATCCCACACGTCCGTATCGACGAGGCGCTCGTGTCTGTGAAGACCGCGTGCGACCAAGTCGTCCCGTTTGGCGGGGCGGACTCGGTTCCGGGGTGAAACAGGGTCTGGGTTTTTCCTGTTTTTGGATTGCGGTGTGCGATCACCACAGGACGCGATGCCCCGAACAGTTTGTCCGGACACCGAGAGGGTCATACAGGCTTCGCAATGCAATTTGCGGAATCGAAAACGGAGCTACGAGCAAAAAGTTACACGCACCTGAAGGGACCCGAGAAACCGGGATCAAAATCATGTCCGACACGTGTCCGACTCGTGTCGGACACAGGGGATTCAATTTAGGGTTAGGGTTTTCTCCCCTGGCCGGCGGCGCTGCGGCGGAGGGCGGCCGGTGCTCAGGCGGAGGAGGCTGGGGCACGGGCGGCCGGGCTCGCGGTGGCTGGGGACTCGCCGGCGGCCGGAGCGGGCGGCGCGGGCTGCTGCTGTGCTCGCTGCTGTTGCTGCCGGCGGTGGGGGAAGCCGCCGGAGATGGGGGAAGCGGAGGAGGGAACTGCGGCGGGCGGCGCGTCGTCGGCGAGGCGGCGCTGGCGGCGTAGTGGCGGTGGCGGCTCGAGGCGGTGGAGGGGAAGATGGCCGAGAGGGGGTTCGTCGGTGAGGGAGATCCGGCCGGAGGGGGGGTTTTATAGGAGGCTGGGGGAGGTGGCGTGGCCGGGGTCGTGGGCGAGGGTGGCGGGCTGGGTGGCGACGTGGCGGGCAGCGCGGCGCGGGCGGAGGCGTGGCCGCGGGCGGGGCGGCGGAGGAAGCGGGCGGCCGCGGGATCGTGGGGGAGACGGGTCTGCCGGGCGGGTCCCGGGTCGGGTTGTGGGTCGGGTGGACCCGCCCGACCCGCTAGGCTCGACGGGCTGGGCCGGCCTGCGGGCCGCAGTTGGGCCGGGCCGGGCTATATTAAAATAATAATAATATTAATAATAATAATAATAATAATCAGAAAATTAATTAATAAATTAAATAAATAGTTTTTATGTATTTAAAAATAGGTCCGGGGTCCAATAAATTCCAGAAAAATTGCCCTAAGTCCAGTTTTTCATTTTACGTCCAAAAATATTATTTTCATAATATTTTAATACTGTTTAATATCAATTAAAAATCATTGAATAATTAAAACCCTGTTTTTAATTTACAGAAAAATCCCAGAAAATTCCAGAAAATTGTGAAAAATCCAGTTTTTAAAATTTTGAAAAATCTGGGGGTTTACAATCTACCCCCCTTAAGAGGATTGCGTCCTCGCAATCAAAGAATAACCGGTCAGCAGAGATGACACGGTATCGTTCGAAACACATCACCAGATACTTAGGGAAATACCGTTTCCCTAAAAATGAAAGTTATGTACTTTCCAGAGAAAATCTAGTTAAAGCAAGAAAATTACAACTTTTATAAAAAAACCAGGTTATTATTAACAAGTTGCAATTTACTAGGTTGGAGCTGAGGTCACGAACCAAATAGGCACGAGGTACAACAAGACTAAAACGGATAACTACGAATCACTTACTCGCATCAGCGTCCTGCACAGTCATCGCATAAGCTTGCCCTCGTCCTTGTGGTAGATTCCTCTGCTGCCGCTGGGCTTGCTGGAAGAGTGCTGCTTGAGGTGCCAGAGGTGGCCTAGGTGCCGGTAAAGCAGGTTGGGCTGCCTTTGGTGCTCCATCTCGATGCTGAGGACAGTCCTTGGCTATGTGTTGATTGGTGCCGCAAATCAGGCACAATCCCAACTTGCGTCTGCAGTTCTGCTCGACATGGCCTATCTTGCCGCAGTAGTGACAGGTAGGAAGGGTCTGCGAAGCTGCCCTGGGTGGCTGGTTCGTGTGAGATCTCTTTGCAGATTCGCCCGGTGATGATCTGTCTGGTGCTGTGGTGATTGGCCGCTTGAGGCGAGACTCTCTCCTGGTGACGCGTTCCATGCGTCGGGCTGCAGCGAGAACGTCTGAGTATGATGTTGGTGCGACGGACCCAATTAGTTTCTGCAGCTCAATGTTCAGTCCATCGAAGAATTTCTCGGCCTTTTCTTCCTCTGTCGGGATCAGGGTTGGGGCAAAGCGGCTTAGACGGATGAATTCTGCGTTGTACTCTTCCACCGTCATAGAGTCCTGAGTGAGGCGGTTGAATCTGTCCCGAAGTTCTGATCGTGCGATAGCCGGAATGTACATCTCCTGGAAGAGCCTGGAAAACTCTTCCCAAGTGACTCGGTCTGGTCCGAGTCGTGTCTCCTCGGATAGCCACCAGTGATGAGCATTATCCGTCAATTGAATTCGGACGGCAGTCATCCAACGTTCCCGTGGTAGCTCAGCTGCTTCAAGTTGATGCCGAATGTTGGTGAGCCATTCATGAACTTCTGTGGGCTCTTCCTTGCCTGAGAAGGTACGGGGCTTCAGTTGGCGGAAGTCAGTGATAGAGCCTGTAGATGGCCGTCGGGCTGGTAGGTTGGCCTGCTCCAGTACAGTTACGATGCTGTCCCTCCAGAAGTTAGCTTCGCGACGCTGAGCCTCGTGTTGGACTTGTTGCTGGGCTTGCATCATCGCATAGATCATTTGGAATATCTGCTGCCCGTCAATTGGCTGTCCTTGTGGGAGTACGGGGGTTGGTGGGACGAACTGCGGCGGAGGTGGAATGTCATCGCGTCGGAATCGGGAGGTAGGTTGACCTGCCTGCTGGCTCTGTTGAGTTGGTGGAACTCCTTCGACTGGTGTCACTTCGTCGTCATAGGTGACACCTGTAGCTTGGGGTGTTCCGACGGGAGTCTCGTTGCATTCTTGTGGGTCCATTTTCCTGTATCCAAAATAACCAATAAGAGGCGCACAGGAATCAAGGCAAGATGCAAGTAAATTATTTGAAGTCGATATAGAGATCAAAAACGATTCAAGCAAGTGGATGAGATCCTAAAAACTTATCCTATCTTATTGCAGGCCTGTTCGGTCCCTAAGTTGAAACCGAACAATTTAGTCGTAGACCTGCATGGGCCACCACAAAAACCATGTCACGCCCCAGTCCCAAAATGCCGAGGGACTGGACACGTGAGCAATGGCCAGCAGCACGTACCGATGGACAACCCAATTTAATGGATCCATCAGGGCATGCTTAAGCTGTAGTCTAACAGTAAGCTGTTACAAGTCTCAGGTATTTCTAATCTCATCCACAGAAATAACACAGATTAATTGCCAGAAATCATGCAATGGAAATAAATATGCAATAACAAATAAGGCTGTCTCGGGAAACAAATCCGAGAATTATTCTGTTACAATTAAGGAAAAATAGACAGAAATTGAAATGCTGAAAATGGAAATACTGTGTTGTTGAAGCCGGTGCTCAGGAGAAATCTTCGGCCACAACTTCGTCCTCTGTTCCTTGTTCTGCTCCAAGGAGTGCTCCGGTACCGTACACCTCTGGGTAATTCTCTTCAGCTGTACCTGGGGACATAATCCGGATCCAGGTCCTCAGGGGACAGCAAGGTACAGAAAATACAAGCCAAAATAAATATGGTGCAGCAGATAAGATAATCATCAGGGTAAACTAAGTAACCAGCTATAGGATATGCAATATGAGAGCAGCACTAGAACTCAGGCTGAAGCCACTATAAGCTCTGTGTCGGGGAGCCGGTAGCGGCAATAACTATGAATTACACTATGTTATATACTATGTTTGATATATAATATCAGCCTGTAGTCTGTGTGTCTCTCCCCACCCAATGTAATCCCACGTCTCATGTCCATGATGCCTCATGTCCATGTCACGCACGATTATAACTAATGCAGCAAGTCTGATAGCTATGAATCAAATGTCTAAGAGTGTAAAGTCTATGTCATAAAACATGCATCCTATACAGAATCACCTCGAATGTCTCAGGAAGACTCTGTCTCATGAAATAGTGTCAAGTGTCCTGGGTTCTGGTGTACTTGATAGGACAAGTACGAGAATAAGGGTATCGATTGTCCATCTCTAATGACGTACCCAACACCGCGTACGGGGTTGGCACCCGACTATGATCGGACACTAAGCACGTCACACGTTTCCTAGGTTAAGCAGTTAAAACAAGTTACATATGGATCTACCAGAATTCAAGTAAAATACTATAACAGAAATTACTGAGAATTTACAAGCTCTATGTTCTCACTGATGCAAAATTAACCAAGAAAAATATATAGCAAGCTGCAGCGTTTGGCAAGGTACACTTGCCTGTGGTTCCGGCTACGTTTGCAGTTCTGACTTCGGCGGAAATTACAGGCGGTACTCCGGTTGCTGAAACAAACATCACCATCAGATCCAGAAAATATCAATCAGCTAGAAACGCCTGTCCTTGGGTCCAATTTGGAGACAAGGACAGAAACGGCAGTTTCGGATCAAAACGGGGTCCACCGGTGGGCCCGCTTTGCACCGAAAAATGCGTCAGTGTCAACGGTCTCCAAATTCACCAAACTTAGTGTCAACAGGTCAGAAACGCTGATACGAACCCAACGGAACTTCCAGAATTGGATTCCGATGAGCCGTTCACAAAATCGCCCGTCGAGCGGGGCCTGTGGGGCCCACGACACGCGATTTCGTCAACGTTCTCAGAATCGAACCAAACTTGACCCACAGGACCAGCGTATCGCTACGAGTCCGATGGCGCAAGTTTCGTCTCGATCCAACGTGTGTACACAAAGTTAGGGTGAATTGCAGAAAAGGCGGATACGGGGCGATGTCCGCGGATACGCGTTGATTCCGGTGTGCACGCACACCCGAATCAGCTTCCGCGAAATCCCACACGTCCGTATCGATGAGGCGCTCGTGTCTGTGAAGACCGCGCGCGACCAAGTCGTCCCGTTTGGCGGGGCGGACTCGGTTCCGGGGTGAAACAGGGTCTGGGTTTTTTCTGTTTTTGGATCGCGGTGTGCGATCACCACAGGACGCGATGCCCCGAACAGTTTGTCCGGACACCGAGAGGGTCATACAGGCTTCGCAACGTAATTTGCGGAATCGAAAATGGAGCTACGAGCAAAAAGTTACACGCACCTGAAGGGACCCGAGAAACCGGGGTCAAAATCGTGTCCGACTCGTGTCGGACACAGGGGATTCAATTTAGGGTTAGGGTTTTCTCCCCTGGCCGGCGGCGCTGCGGCGGAGGGCGGCCGGTGCTCAGGCGGAGGAGGCTGGGGCACGGGCGGCCGGGCTCGCGGTGGCTGGGGACTCGCCGGCGGCCGGAGCGGGCGGCGCGGGCTGCTGCTGTGCTCGCTGCTGTTGCTGCCGGCGGTGGGGGAAGCCGCCGGAGATGGGGGAAGCGGAGGAGGGAACTGCGGCGGGCGGCGCGTCGTCGGCGAGGCGGCGCTGGCGGCGTAGTGGCGGTGGCGGCTCGAGGCGGTGGAGGGGAAGATGGCCGAGAGGGGGTTCGTCGGTGAGGGAGATCCGGCCGGAGGGGGAGTTTTATAGGAGGCTGGGGGAGGTGGCGTGGCCGGGGTCGTGGGCGAGGGTGGCGGGCTGGGTGGCGACGTGGCGGGCAGCGCGGCGCGGGCGGAGGCGTGGCCGCGGGCGGGGCGGCGAGGAAGCGGGCGGCCGCGGGATCGTGGGGGAGACGGGTCTGCCGGGCGGGTCCCGGGTCGGGTTGTGGGTCGGGTGGACCCGCCCGACCCGCTAGGCTCGACGGGCTGGGCCGGCCTGCGGGCCGCAGTTGGGCCGGGCCGGGCTATATTAAAATAATAATAATAATAATAATAATAATAATAATAATAATAATCAGAAAATTAATTAATAAATTAAATAAATAGTTTTTATGTATTTAAAAATAGGTCCGGGGTCCAATAAATTCCAGAAAAATTGCCCTAAGTCCAGTTTTTCATTTTACATCCAAAAATATTATTTTCATAATATTTTAATACTGTTTAATATCAATTAAAAATCATTGAATAATTAAAACCCTGTTTTTAATTTACAGAAAAATCCCAGAAAATTCCAGAAAATTGTGAAAAATCCAGTTTTTAAAATTTTGAAAAATCAGGGGGTTTACAATCTACCCCCCTTAAGAGGATTGCGTCCTCGCAATCAAAGAATAACCGGTCAGCAGAGATGACACGGTATCGTTCGAAACACATCACCAGATACTTAGGGAAATACCGTTTCCCTAAAAATGAAAGTTATGTACTTTCCAGAGAAAATCTAGTTAAAGCAAGAAAATTACAACTTTTATAAAAAAACCAGGTTATTATTAACAAGTTGCAATTTACTAGGTTGGGGCTGAGGTCACGAACCAAATAGGCACGAGGTACAACAAGACTAAAACGGATAACTACGAATCACTTACTCGCATCAGCGTCCTGCACAGTCATCGCATAAGCTTGCCCTCGTCCTTGTGGTAGATTCCTCTGCTGCTGCTGGGCTTGCTGGAAGAGTGCTGCTTGAGGTGCCAGAGGTGGCCTAGGTGCCGGTAAAGCAGGTTGGGCTGCCTTTGGTGCTCCATCTCGATGCTGAGGACAGTCCTTGGCTATGTGTTGATTGGTGCCGCAAATCAGGCACAATCCCAACTTGCGTCTGCAGTTCTGCTCGACATGGCCTATCTTGCCGCAGTAGTGACAGGTAGGAAGGGTCTGCGAAGCTGCCCTGGGTGGCTGGTTCGTGTGAGATCTCTTTGCAGATTCGCCCGGTGATGATCTGTCTGGTGCTGTGGTGATTGGCCGCTTGAGGCGAGACTCTCTCCTGGTGACGCGTTCCATGCGTCGGGCTGCAGCGAGAACGTCTGAGTATGATGTTGGTGCGACGGACCCAATTAGTTTCTGCAGCTCAATGTTCAGTGCATCGAAGAATTTCTCGGCCTTTTCTTCCTCTGTCGGGATCAGGGTTGGGGCAAAGCGGCTTAGACGGATGAATTCCGCGTTGTACTCTTCCACCGTCATAGAGTCCTGAGTGAGGCGGTTGAATCTGTCCCGAAGTTCTGATCGTGCGATAGCCGGAATGTACATCTCCTGGAAGAGCCTAGAAAACTCTTCCCAAGTGACTCGGTCTGGTCCGAGTCGTGTCTCCTCGGATAGCCACCAGTGATGAGCATTATCCGTCAATTGCATTCGGACGGCAGTCATCCAACGTTCCCGTGGTAGCTCAGCTGCTTCAAGTTGATGCCGAATGTTGGTGAGCCATTCATGAACTTCTGTGGGCTCTTCCTTGCCTGAGAAGGTACGGGGCTTCAGTTGGCGGAAGTCAGTGATAGAGCCTGTAGATGGCCGTCGGGCTGGTAGGTTGGCCTGCTCCAGTACAGTTACGATGCTGTCCCTCCAGAAGTTAGCTTCGCGACGCTGAGCCTCGTGTTGGACTTGTTGCTGGGCTTGCATCATCGCATAGATCATTTGGAATATCTGCTGCCCGTCAATTGGCTGTCCTTGTGGGAGTACGGGGGTTGGTGGGACGAACTGCGGCGGAGGTGGAATATCATCGCGTCGGAATCGGGAGGTAGGTTGACCTGCCTGCTGGCTCTGTTGAGTTGGTGGAACTCCTTCGACTGGTGTCACTTCGTCGTCATAGGTGACACCTGTAGCTTGGGGTGTTCCGACGGGAGTCTCGTTGCATTCTTGTGGGTCCATTTTCCTGTATCCAAAATAACCAATAAGAGGCGCACAGGAATCAAGGCAAGATGCAAGTAAATTATTTGAAGTCGATATAGAGATCAAAAACGATTCAAGCAAGTGGATGAGATCCTAAAAACTTATCCTATCTTATTGCAGGCCTGTTCGGTCCCTAAGTTGAAACCGAACAATTTAGTCGTAGACCTGCATGGGCCACCACAAAAACTATGTCACGCCCCAGTCCCAAAATGCCGAGGGACTGGACACGTGAGCAATGGCCAGCAGCACGCACCGATGGACAACCCAATTTAATGGATCCATCAGGGCATGCTTAAGCTGTAGTCTAACAGTAAGCTGTTACAAGTCTCAGGTATTTCTAATCTCATCCACAGAAATAACACAGATTAATTGCCAGAAATCATGCAATGGAAATAAATATGCAATAACAAATAAGGCTGTCTCGGGAAACAAATCCGAGAATTATTCTGTTACAATTAAGGAAAAATAGACAGAAATTGAAATGCTGAAAATGGAAATACTGTGTTGTTGAAGCCGGTGCTCAGGAGAAATCTTCGGCCACAACTTCGTCCTCTGTTCCTTGTTCTGCTCCAAGGAGTGCTCCGGTACCGTACACCTCTGGGTAATTCTCTTCAGCTGTACCTGGGGACATAATCCGGATCCAGGTCCTCAGGGGACAGCAAGGTACAGAAAATACAAGCCAAAATAAATATGGTGCAGCAGATAAGATAATCATCAGGGTAAACTAAGTAACCAGCTATGTGATATGCAATATGAGAGCAGCACTAGAACTCAGGCTGAAGCCACTACAAGCTCTGTGTCGGGGAGCCGGTAGCGGCAATAACTATGAATTACACTATGTTATATACTATGTTTGATATATAATATCAGCCTGTAGTCTGTGTGTCTCTCCCCACCCAATGTAATCCCACGTCTCATGTCCACGATGCCTCATGTCCATGTCACGCACGATTATAACTAATGCAGCAAGTCTGATAGCTATGAATCAAATGTCTAAGAGTGTAAAGTCTATGTCATAAAACATGCATCCTATAGAGAATTACCTCGAATGTCTCAGGAAGACTCTGTCTCATGAAATAGTGTCAAGTGTCCTGGGTTCTGGTGTACTTGATAGGACAAGTACGAGAATAAGGGTATCGATTGTCCATCTCTAATGACGTACCCAACACCGCGTACGGGGTTGGCACCCGACTATGATCGGACACTAAGCACGTCACACGTTTCCTAGGTTAAGCAGTTAAAACAAGTTACATATGGATCTACCAGAATTCAAGTAAAATACTATAACAGAAATTACTGAGAATTTACAAGCTCTATGTTCTCACTGATGCAAAATTAACCAAGAAAAATATATAGCAAGCTGCAGCGTTTGGCAAGGTACACTTGCCTGTGGTTCCGGCTACGTTTGCAGTTCTGACTTCGGCGGAAATTACAGGCGGTACTCCGGTTGCTGAAACAAACATCACCATCAGATCCAAAAAATATCAATCAGCTAGAAACGCCTGTCCTTGGGTCCAATTTGGAGACAAGGGCAGAAACGACAGTTTCGGGTCAAAACGGGGTCCACCGGTGGGCCCGCTTTGCACCGAAAAACGCGTCAGGGTCAACGGTCTCCAAATTCACCAAACTTAGTGTCAACAGGTCAGAAACGCTGATACGAACCCAACGGAACTTCCAGAATTGGATTCCGATGAGCCGTTCACAAAATCGCCCGTCGAGCGGGGCTTGTGGGGCCCACGACACGCGATTTCGTCAACGTTCTCAGAATCGAACCAAACTTGACCCACAGGACCAGCGTATCGCTACGAGTCCGATGGCGCAAGTTTCGTCTCGATCCGACGTGTGTACACAAAGTTAGGGTGAATTGCAGAAAAGGCGGATACGGGGCGATGTCCGCGGATACGCGTTGATTCCGGTGTGCACGCACACCCGAATCAGCTTCCGCGAAATCCCACACGTCCATATCGACGAGGCACTCGTGTCTGTGAAGACCGCGCGCGACCAAGTCGTCCCGTTTGGCGGGGCGGACTCGGTTCCGGGGTGAAACAGGGTTTGGGTTTTTCCTGTTTTTGGATCGCGGTGTACGATCACCACAGGACGCGATGCCCCGAACAGTTTGTCCGGACACCGAGAGGGTTATACAGGCTTCGCAACACAATTTGCGGAATCGAAAACGGAGCTACGAGCAAAAAGTTACACGCACCTGAAGGGACCCGAGAAACCGAGGTCAAAATCGTGTCCGACACGTGTCCGACTCGTGTCGGACACAGGGGATTCAATTTAGGGTTAGGGTTTTCTCCCCTGGCCGGCGGCGCTGCGGCGGAGGGCGGCCGGTGCTCAGGCGGAGGAGGCTGGGGCACGGGCGGCCGGGCTCGCGGTGGCTGGGGACTCGCCGGCGGCCGGAGCGGGCGGCGCGGGCTGCTGCTGTGCTCGCTGCTGTTGCTGCCGGCGGTGGGGGAAGCCGCCGGAGATGGGGGAAGCGGAGGAGGGAACTGCGGCGGGCGGCGCGTCGTCGGCGAGGCGGCGCTGGCGGCGTAGTGGCGGTGGCGGCTCGAGGCGGTGGAGGGGAAGATGGCCGAGAGGGGGTTCGTCGGTGAGGGAGATCCGGCCGGAGGGGGGGTTTTATAGGAGGCTGGGGGAGGTGGCGTGGCCGGGGTCGTGGGCGAGGGTGGCGGGCTGGGTGGCGACGTGGCGGGCAGCGCGGCGCGGGCGGAGGCGTGGCCGCGGGCGGGGCGGCGGAGGAAGCGGGCGGCCGCGGGATCGTGGGGGAGACGGGTCTGCCGGGCGGGTCCCGGGTCGGGTTGTGGGTCGGGTGGACCCGCCCGACCCGCTAGGCTCGACGGGCTGGGCCGGCCTGCGGGCCGCAGTTGGGCCGGGCCGGGCTATATTAAAATAATAATAATAATAATAATAATAATAATAATCAGAAAATTAATTAATAAATTAAATAAATAGTTTTTAGGTATTTAAAAATAGGTCCGGGGTCCAATAAATTCCAGAAAAATTGTCCTAAGTCCAGTTTTTTATTTTACATCCAAAAATATTATTTTCATAATATTTTAATACTGTTTAATATCAATTAAAAATCATTGAATAATTAAAACCCTGTTTTTAATTTACAGAAAAATCCCAGAAAATTCCAGAAAATTGTGAAAAATCCAGTTTTTAAAATTTTGAAAAATCAGAGGGTTTACAGTTGAGCCATCTCCTAGGGTCACACCTCCTCCACTTGATTCCTGATAGTTTGAAAAACAGGAGCGATCAAACGAAACGTGAACATTAGCTCCAGAATCCAACCACCAATCATCAGAATGGTAAGAGAGGTTAATAAGGGGTTGAAAGCTTACAGACCTGAAGGAACTCGAAGAACCTTTGTGAAGCATGTTTGCTTCTGGTCTAACTGAGCCATTTCCTCTGTAGGAGGTCTGGACAGCTTCCTTCTTCCTATGGTAGCAGTGGGTGGCCATATGGTTTGTTTTACCACACACAAAACAAAACCTCTTCTGATCCTGAGTCTGACTGAAGTTTCTAGATTTTTGGTTTTGGTGATGATGGTTTTGGTGGTTAGGCTGAAAGTTTTTTTTCTTCTTGAAGAAATTCTTTTTGGGTTTATAAGGAAAATTAGACTTGGGTTTTCCTTGGCCTTCTACAAGGTTTACCTTAGCTTTAGATTCAGTCTTAGGCTTAGACCTCAATCTAATTTGTTCTTCGGTTCTAATTTTCTTTAGGACTTGATTGTAGGTAAGATCTCCTTGTGTATGGATAAGATCCTTAGCCATATCAGACCAAGAGGGAGGTAGCTTGTCTATTAGGCATGCTATTTTATGTTCATTAGAGAAAGATGTCCCTTTGGCTTGAATATGTCTAAGGTATTCTTGGAATTCATGGAGCTGGTTATTCATTGGTTTGTTATCTACCATGAAATACCTATTAAAGGTTGAAGAATTAAACCTTTCTATTCCGGCATCATCACAGCCGTATTCATCTTCCAAGGCTTTCCAGAGTTCTTTAGCGCTCTTGTATTCAAAAAATATATCATACAAGGATTCAGATAATGCGCTTAGAATTCTATGAAAACAATGGAAGTCTATCTCTTTTGGGGTTTTTGGTTTCGATGAGGTGGACACTCCTATGTCAGACTCAGTTTCATCAGAATCATTTGTGATGGGTGTGGACCCATCAATGGCAGAAATAAGTTCTAAGGTCGTGAGCCAAAATTTCATTTGGCTCTGCCATCTCTTGAAGTATGAGCCATCAAACTTAGCAGGTTTTGCAGTAGAGGATTCCTCCTTACCAGTCATGATTGCAGTCTGAAAAAAATATAAATTTATTTAATAACTATGTCCAAGATAATAGTTTAGGTGGTCTTTGCTAATCAATCTTAAAATCTTTAGTTTTTAAGTGTTGATCAACTCAGGTTAGCTGTAGGGGCCGGTTCCCAGCTAGCGGTGGTCCGAAGACTCTTAAATACCGTGTCGCTTAGGGTTATTTACACCCGGTTGACAGAAGGACCCTTTCGGCTTGTGCCCGAGTTTGTCTCTACTTTGAAACTTTAGATTCAAGATTTTATTTGCAATTTCCTTTTACTAAACTATTTTCTTTTGGTCTTAGATTGCTTTCAAAATATTAAGTGATTAAAATTGAAGCAAATTGTATGTTGTAATTGAAAGAAATTTTTTTTGTGATCAAAAATGTAATTGACAAAATTTTGAAATGTGATAACAAATTGCTAGAAGAACAGAATGTGGTTACAAATTGCTAGAAGGCCCGAATGTGTTCACTGTATGTAATATGCTAACAGAATGTGGAAACAAAATGTTAGAAGCACAGGTTAAGCAAATTTGTATATTGATAGTTACAGTATAGTAAGTAATTTTCTACAAAATTAACAATATTTTAGAAAATTCTTTTTAACCGGGTGTAAACAGGCAATTGTATATTAAAAAAAAATTTAATCAGAAGTTTTCCAGAAGTTTTTGTTTTATTTCTAGAAACAATTGCTAACAGAAGTTTTTGTAATATGCTAATCAGAAGTTTTCGAAATTTGAAAGTATGAATCAGTAGCTAAAACTATTTAAAGTAACAATTGAACAGTAGCTAAAATTATTTGTAACAATTTTCTAAAAGTAACTATTGACAGTATAAGAAAATTGAAACTATGAAACTATTAAGAAAAGTTTCGAAAATTTCTAACAGTAGGTAATTCTAACAGTAGGTAATTGTAACAAACAATAAACTCTTAGATTGTTAGAATTTTTATGTCTTTTCTTATTGAACAATTTCAAAAAACAAAAAATAAAATAAAACAATGTTACCGGCCTTTGGGGAAGTCGTGCACGAAGCACTGCCCTAAGAGTTTATTCGGGATCTGTGTGCAGACGTTCCTGAAGCTCCTAGTGGTAAAACCCCCGCACTACCGGTATCTCGTTGCCGCACACGACTTGGAGAGAACGACCAGAACTTAGCTCTGCCCAGAGCTTGGAGATGAATACGAAGAAGTGAACAGAATGTTGACAGAGGTTTCGTAAGAATTTTTTCTAATAGATTTACAACGAAACAGTCCGAAATATATAAGACTGATGTGTAACGGTCTGAATTAATTTTCGATTAATTCAGCCGTTACACAGGAGAATTAATAGGATGAATCTGGACACAGAAATTTGTAACGGTTCAAAACGTTCAGAAATTAATTTTGTAACGTTACAGAAAAATAAATGACTGAATAAAGAGGAGCAAAAAGAATTTTAGGGTCCCAGCCCGAACCCGAAGAGGAAATCGGATCGGCATTCGGCGCCCGCAGATGTGGGCGCGTACCCGCACCCGTTACGCGCGCTGAACCGAACCGAACAGAGCCGGGCCGGGCGGCGCGCGCGTGTGGCCCAAGGGGTTCCCCACACAACAACTTAATAGAGCAAAGAAGAGAAAGTAATATATGTCCACAAGAGGGCTTTGCCCCATCAGATGTGGGACTAAAGATAGGAAGAGGAATTAAACTTTTTGAAGAGAAGCAAAACCAACAGGTTGGTCCTAGGGTAAGTCCGACGAGTTATCTGGTTTGGACAACCCCTCTGGTTAGGGTTACAACTCCACCTCCCCACCAATAGAACCTCCACGGTCCACACCAACTCTCAGTTGAACTAGCAATCCATCAGGCTCATATTTTGAGTTCTCACTGAAAAGATCTCGAGTAGCTCAAGTAGAGGAACTCGGAATCCGAGCTCCATGCCGCCGTCAGAACCGGAGACTTCGATGTCGTTGCCAACCCGACTCGCCATCAATTTTTTGATATCTTTTTTTAGAATCGGGTACAAGGAACAATAAAATTTAGCTCCAACTAGGACAATCCAATCCTTTGGATCGGCCTAGGGTTGAACAATAATTAGCTAGTAGGATGGTTTCTTCTCTTCGAAAGGCCAAGATGGGTGCACGATCCGAGCTCGGAGTAGATGAAAATGATCTCTTCATCGAGAATGACATAAGTTAGCTCCCTTCCTTAGTTACAAACTCACCGATAAAGGGTCAGTCACAACATGATGATGAAACGAAAATCCTTTGATACGAATATCCATGAGTTAGCTTGATTTCTCGGAGTAATTTGGACTTTACTGGCACACACATGCACACACATATATAACATATTTGTAAAAATCACAGAAATAATATAGGTAACAACATATTCAGCTAGCTGGAGCATCATGAATACTACAATATATATTTTCTTGTTTCGTTTTTTGATTTTTTTTTTATTTTTTTTTCTGCATGGTTCTTAATATTACATGTCCATCCCCGTACATTGTTCCTCACTCCTCTATTTCATAACAAACCAATAGAGCTCAGATTTGGCGACCATTAGCGGACTCTCTCCGTTCTTTAGTAGCCCTTGTAGAAAGGTGGCGGCGGCGAAGCGTAGCTAGTCGCAATGTTCTCCATTGGTGGGAGGACAAAGTCGTCCCATTTCGAAGGCGGCAGTGCGGTCACTGGAGCTGGAGCTTGAGCTGGAAGTGGTGGAGAAGCCTTAGGAGGAGGTGGAGAGCTCACTGGTGATGGTGGTGGTGGGGAGAACACGGGGGGTGGTGGTGGTGGTGGTGAGCGCACTGGAGGTGGAGGAGAGAAGACCGGCACTGGTGGAGGTGGTGAAGCTACCGTTGGCGGAGGAGGGGACGCTACCGATGGCTGTGGTGGTGAAAAGACCGGAGGAGGCGGTGAGCTAACCGGAGTCGGAGGGGGTGGAGAGCGCACCGGAGGCGGTGGAGAGTTGACTGGAGCCGGAGGAGTTGGTGATTGGACCGGTGGAGGCGGTGAGCTTATCGGTGCAGGGGGCGGCGGTGAGCTCAATGGGGGTGGCGGAGAGCCAAAACTCGTCACGGGAGAGCTATCTTGCTGCGGAGGGGGTGGTGAGGTGACTGGAGCAGGAGGAGGTGGTGATTGGACCGGTGGAGGCGGTGAGCTTATCGGTGCAGGTGGCGGCGGTGAGCTCAATGGGGGTGGCGGAGAGCCAAAACTCGTCACGGGAGAGCTCTCTTGCTGCGGAGGGGGTGGTGAGCTGACTGGAGCAGGAGGAGGTGGTGATTGGACCGGTGGAGGCGGTGAGCTTATCGGTGCAGGTGGCGGCGGTGAGCTCAATGGGGGTGGCGGAGAGCCAAAACTCGTCACGGGAGAGCTCTCTTGCTGCGGAGGGGGTGGTGAGCTGACTGGAGCAGGAGGAGGTGGTGATTGGACCGGTGGAGGCGGTGAGCTTATCGGTGCAGGTGGCGGCGGTGAGCTCAATGGGGGTGGCGGAGAGCGAAACCGCGTCACGGGAGAGCTCTCTTGCTGCGGAGGGGGTGGTGAGCTGACTGGAGCAGGAGGAGGTGATGATTGGACCGGTGGAGGCGGTGAGCTTTCCGTTGCAGGTGGCGGTTGTGAGCTCACTGGGGGTGGCGGAGAGCGAAACCGCGTCACGGGAGAGCTCTCTTGCTGGGGAGGGGGTGGTGAGCTCATTGGAGCCGGAGAAAGTGGTGATTGGACCGGTGGAGGCGGTGAGCTTAGCGGGGGTGGCGGAGAGCGAAACCGCATCACGGGAGAGCTCTCTTGCTGTGGTGGGGGTGGTGATTGCACTGGTGGTGGCGGTGAGCGCAAACGAGTCACCGGAGAACTTTCTTGCTGCGGAGGAGGTGGAGATTGGACCGAAAGTGGTGGCAATTGCACGGAAGGTGGTGGAGAGCTCACCGGTGGAGGCGGGGAGCGCACACGCGTCACTGGAGAACTCTCTTGCAGTGGAGGGGGTGGTGGAATGTTCACCGGGGCTGGTTGGGGTGCTGGCACTGGCAACGGTGTTGGAGTCACTGGCTCAGGCACAGGACTCGGCTTGGGCACGGATGGGGTCTCCGGTTTCGGAACAGGGCTCGGCTTCGGCACGGATGGTGTTTCCGGTTTCGGAACAGGGCTCGGCTTCGGCACGGATGGTGTCGCCGGCTCCGGCTTTGGTACGGATGGTGTCTCTGGCTTCGGTTCCGGGGTTGGTGTCGGCGTTGGCACAGATGGTGTCTCTGGCTTCGGTTCGGAGGTTGGTGTTGGCGTTGGCACAGATGGTGTCTCCGGCTCCGGCACCGGCACTGCAGGTGTCACAGGTTTCGGGCTCGGCTTCGGGCGGGACGGAGTCAGTGGCTTGGGGCTCGGCTTCGGGCGGAACGGAGTCGGCGGGGTACTTGAACCACCACCACCGCCCCTGCGGCCGCACTTGGACTTGCTGCAATCTACCGGACGGTTCACGACCGGCGCGCAAATCTTGTCCGTCTTCTGGCCAGGCCTATCCATCAAACAGTTGTTGTTGTCATCAAACACCACATCCTGGTTAGAGCCAGGCAGACACTCCTTGTCCTCCCCCTTGAAGTAGTTATAAGAGAAGGTGAAGTTGGCCAAATTGGGCAACTTGCACAGAGCACCGGGCACTATCCCGGTCAGCAAATTGCTGGACACGTCCAACTCCTCGACCTTGCTCAGCTTGTCGAGGCCCCGGGGCAAGAATCCGGCCAACGAGTTGGAGGAGACGTCGATGACCGTGGCGTTGCCGAGCTGCGCAATCTCGGGCGGGACGCACCCGACGAGGCCGTTGTTGATCAGCACCAGCTCGTCCAGAGATGCGCCCATCCTTCCGACGCTGCTCGGGATGCAGCCGCTCAGCTTGTTGTTCGCGAGGACCATGACCGAGACGGGGGAGTTGCCCATGTTCTCCGGGATCTCGTCGGTGAACCTGTTGTCGTTGAGGAACAGCGCGTCGAGGTCCTTGTCGAAGAGCTCCTGGGGGAGAGGGCCTTCGAAGTTGTTGAACCTGAGGTCGAGGTACTTGAGCTTGGGCATGCCGATGACGACCGCGGGGAAGGAGCCGACGAAGCGGTTGTTGCTGACGTCGAACTCGTGGAGGGTGGCGAGGCGGGAGAGGGACTTGGGGATGATGCCGCAGAAGCGGTTGGAGTTGATGTGGAAGACGCTGGCGTCGGTGAGGAGGCCAAGCTCGGCGGGGAGGTAGCCGGCGATGTCGGCCCCGTTGAGGTCGACGCCCGCGACGGTCTCGGTGTCGGGGTCGTCCAGGGAGGGGGCGCAGAAGACGCCGGCGTAGGCGCAGACGTCGGGGCCTTCCCAGTTGGCGGTGAAGTTGGAGGGGTCGGAGTAGATGGCGGACTTCCAGGCCTTGAGGGCTAGGTAGGCGCGGCGGAGGCGGGGGTTCTTGATCTTGATGTCGATCTTGATGTCGAACTCGAAGTCGTTGGGGAGGTCGCCGCCCTCAGGGAGGGTGAGGAGCTGGCGGCGGGCGATGGAGGCCGCCTCGGCATCGGAGAGGGAATTTGCCTTATTGAATGAAGAAGAGGAGACGAGGAGGAGGAGGAGGACGAGGAGGAAGGTGGTGGTAGTAGTAGTAGTAGTAGTAGTACAATAAGACCGGCCTAAGGCCTCCATTGTGTGTTTATTTGGGGGGCACCAGTAGTCCCCTTGAGATCGAGACCTCGAGGGGAAGGGTGGTTATGGAGGAGGAATGGAGGGGGGAGGGGGGGAGGAGTGATATAGGTGGGAGAATGGAGGCATTTTGAGGAGGGGATGGATTGTAGGAGGGGTTAGTTCGACCACCTTCCCGTTGTGTTGGACGTCCGCTAATGCGCGCGCAGTATTGTTCCCATAACGTAGGGTCTAAGAAAGAGTCAAACTTTTACATATGCATGCATGCATGCATGTAATAGAAATGGTCAAAAGAAAATGGTTTGCTTTTTCTGTTGCAGTAACAAGAAGAAAAGTTTTAACTGTACAGATTAATATAAGAACATCATATACAAGAATAGTAAGTATATATATATATATATATATATATATATATATGAAGTTGATTGTTGATGGGACAAGGAGGAAGAAGTGCAACTACACAGCAACGTTTTACAAAGGATATAAACCTGACGATAGATATGACAGTTGAGATAACAAATTTATAAATTAAAATTAAAATTAATATTGATATTAGTATAAAAAATTGGGTGATTATTTTTATAATTATGCTATTTTTTTTCAAAAAAATTGGATGATGTCATCTTCCATTATGTGACATCTGACATGTAACAGTTTTAATCCAAAAAATTAATTTTTTTAAATTTTAATTTTAACTTTAAATTTAATGTTATAATTTGTTATGTGAGCTGCCATGTGAGCTGTCACATAATGGGAGATGACATTACCTAAAAAAATTGGATGACAAATGATATTTGTATTCAAAAAATTTATTAAAATTACCATATCAATTGTTATATTAGATTTTACATAATGCTATTTAAGGTCACATTAGCTACCATATAAGGTATTATTAATTTGAATGGACGATTCGGTGAGATTAATATCATTACTTTCTAACAATTTCCTAATTGATTACTTGGAATAATCAGTGTCATAATATCAGTTGTATGGGTTACGAAGATTTCACAAGCTCCACCTACTTGCATGCATGGTTATGATATCAGGAATTTTGTTATGTGAACGTTTAATAACAGGTATATATGGTTATGTGAACGCTTCTGTCTTTGAGACTTTTTTATATATAATATTCATAACAATGCTTACTCTTATATGTAGTCTTACTCTTATATGTAGAGCCAGTTTTTGTGACCCAATTCTACATTCAGGATGTAAGCAACAACTACTCTACCAAGTGCGGAGCCAGAAACAACTACTCTATCAGTGAGGAGCCAGAAAGTTTTTGGAAGAGGAGACTGAGTGCAAAAAAAATTCATAATCTTTTTTTTTTTCTTACAATATGTAAAAGAAAAAATTATTTTCAATAGTGAAAACTATAGCAGGATTCGAACACAATCTTCTTCAACCCAACACACATGCCTAACCACTACACAACAAAAATTTTATATTATGTACTCTACTCCCATAACATCTTCTAATAACTTGGTTTCCAAAGTTTTGATTTCTGACTGGTAGATTACGATATACCCCCTCTATGCCAGATAATTAAATCTATGATTCATAATAAAGTCATACTTTCATAGCCAGCTTTAGAGGAAGGTAGGAGTAAAAATCGAACGAACTAACTCGAACAAAAAGTGTTTGAAGTCGGTTTGACTAAACTATCGAACGAGCTTGATTCGAGTCAAGTTCAAAAAATGGTGTTTAAACTCGATTCGATTAGAGACTCGAACGGATCGAGCTCGACTCGATTTAGCTCGCGAGTCCGAACGAACACGAACCGAGTCCGAACTAAAGTCATATATAAACCATCACATTGTTGCTCTCAAGTATTACCATCATATAAACAACAACAAAAAAGAGTAAAATTTATTAGACACAATTTATTTTCATCCATTAAAAAAGACATAACATATACTAGGGGCACTACAAAAATGCTGTTAAATAGCGACGGATTTCAGCGACGAAAAATAATCCGTCGCTGAGTCAGCGACGAAAATATAAACAGAAAAATGACTAAGTTATTTATGTAAACAAAATATATTATTTTTCGTCAAAAATTCGTCGCTGCGAAAACGTAAAATTTTCAACCGCGTTTCATTTTTCCCCATTCTCAATCTCTCTCTCTCTCTCTCTCTCTCTCTCTCTCTCTCTCTCTCTATAGATCTCTCTCCCTCTCTCTCAATCTCTCCAGCGACCCCCCCCCCCCCGCCCCGACCCCCTCCCCCTTACTCCCCTTCTCCGACAGCCCCTCGCCCTCTCCTCCTCCTTCGACGTCCGATCCCCATGCCCTCCTCCTCCACCCTGACCCACTCCGCCTCCGTCAGATCGTCTTCTCCTCCGGCTAAGGTAACCCTAACCCTCATTTAGAATTGGTTAATTATTGTATTTGGATTGTGGGGGTCTAGACACACGTACAAACACGATACGCTAGACACAGACACGAAGAAAAAATGAATAGTTTGATATTTTTTGTACGCTGAACACGGACACGATATGCTGGACACGAACACGTACAGACATGCGCGATACGCTAGACACAGACGCCCTAGTATAGGGCGTAAAATCCTAATTAATACTACATAAACCTAAACCGGAGAAAAAGAATTAAAAAATATAATTTATGCCCTAAATTAGTGTGTATTGGGGCTGAATTCGTAAATTTGTCAAATTTTTTGTCTTTTACAAAATTAAAAGAAACTTTGATGAGTTATTACTCAATACCTTAACTTATATAATACTTAGTATTTAAATACCATTAAGTTACCATTACCTCATATCCATATCCTACACTAATATATCCCACATTACCCTACTGTTCACTCTTTGGTATTAACACTGGTACCTTCATCTAATGAATATGTAAGTTGTCTTCCCAGCAATCTTTCAGCGGCTGTCAAAGCATATGTAAGTTGTCTTTACAAAATTTTGTCAATTTAATTAGATTATTTTTATAATTTAATAAGATTCTAGGTTTCTAGGTCAAAACAGTCAAAGTAGGTCATCTATAGGTCATTTAATTTCAAAAATATTAAGAAACAACACTGTAAATATTGTAAATACTTAAAATTATAATTTTATTCAATTTACTTTAAACCCCATAGAAATGGTCTGATATCGATTTTCATTCTGATACTTTGAACCTTGGTTAATATCCTATTTTAAGATATCATGGAAATCAAATATAGCAAATATAACTCAAATTATATACATATACTATGATATCTAGTATCTAATATGATACTCTAACAAAAATCAAATATAGCACATATAACTCTAAAATTCTTAACTCTAAACCTATTCATATAAATAAATATAGGAGACGTATGAGACGTTAGAGGAGGACGCTGAGAGAAGTACGCCGAATAAGAGAAATGATCGGTGGGTACAAGATGTCGGAAAAGGAAAAGGCAGCAGCGTGTACAGTACCAGATCATTGGCATCGAGGTCATCGGTACTTTCCAGAGCTCCTCCGAGGGCTACTCCAGCTCCATCAGTGCCTGACTCTGGCGTTCCTTCTGGTGCGATGTCTCTGGAGCAGCTCACAACGACCGTGCATGAGCTACATGGGCTGGTCCGACAGTTGATAGACAGTCATGATGCTGCAGCACCTGCTCCTCCGACGGCTCCTCTGACGACTACTACATTGGGTCCTCCGGCTACTCCGACGACTCCAGCTCCTCCGACGGTATCGATGGGTCCT
Organism: Iris macrosiphon; assembly: GCA_036927795.1. NCBI lineage: Eukaryota > Viridiplantae > Streptophyta > Magnoliopsida > Asparagales > Iridaceae > Iris > Iris macrosiphon. Next base: position 172,848,167 of record JAYESA010000014.1, on the reverse strand, counting down.
CCAGCTCCTTCGACGTCTCCTGCCATTTCTCCGTCTGCCATTGCTCCTGATGATCTACAGGATATCATCGTTATGGTTGTGGTGCAGTACATGGCTAGTCGACAGCCGCCGCCACCGCCGCCTCCGCCTCCACCGTCGACTTGGTGGATTTTTTTTTTTTGATTTTTTTTTAGTTTGTTGTATTTTTTTACTTGATTGTATTTATTTGACTTTGTGGGATTGTATAACAATTATTTTTACATGTTTGGATTACTGTAATTTATTATTTCGACGTATATATAATAGTTGTACATGTTTGTGTGGGTTTTATTAGTTTGTGTGAAATTTGCTTGTGTGAAATTTATTTGTGTGTAAATTGGTGAATATATAACAAGTATATGTTCAACAAAATTTGATTTCTCGGAAAAATATTACCTTTAGTGACAGACATGCGACGTAATAGCGACAAAAAATTCCTTCACTAAAATGTCTGATACACACAAATGTGCCAAACATGTATCAGAATCTATCGCTAAAATCCGTCGCTAATCCGTCACTTAGAGTGACGGATTTACGACGGATTTGCGATGAACTCTATGAGCCCTGAATGTGCAAAATATTTTTAAAAATTTGACAAATTTTGGCTCACATAATCCGTCGTTAAGTAGTCAGAAAGTTTAGCGACGTAACTTATACGTCGCTGATTGTCGCTGGTTTAATGTTGCTCAATCCATCGTTAATCCGTCGATATAGCGACGGATTAGCGACGTAATTTTCGGAGCGACGTTAGTTATTCTGACAGAACCTTTTTGTCGCTAATCCGTCACTAAAATCAAATAGAGACGAAAAAATGCATTTTAGCGACATATAATTTCGTCACTAAAACAATGTATTTTTGTAGTAGGGAAGCCCTAATACGAGAAATCGAGCCGAGCTCGAGCGCATTTGTGAACAAGACCGAGTCGAACAACCTATGATCAAACTCGGTTCGAGCATTCCTTTTTGAACATAAAAATATCGATCGAGCTCGGTACCGACCAGGCCACGAATGAGCTTCGAACCGAGCTTGGACCGAGCCGAACATGAACTGTTTGAATCGTTTTAATTTCAGCCCTAGGAGGAGGCGGACTAGCTAGACAACTATTTATTTTTTTCACACTGCACTCGACGTTTCGTTTACGATCAACGATCACAACCGACAATCCGTTGTCCTTCGTCATCTCGACCCGTCGTCGGACATCATCCACATGATACAGTGAGAAGCCACCGAGCAACTACTAATCAAGATTGCTTTAGGTCAACTTATTATAGAGTTTGGGATGTGCTATGAGTCTTAAGTCAATATAATGTAACTTTGCCTGTACTGTTGGAAAATTTATCGTGTACGAAAATGGAGCTCATAAACTATGCTGCCATGCAATTTTACGCAATAGCTAAACTATGTCGTCATGCAATTAAATTTAGGACTATTTGATGTTACTCCACTCTTAGATTAGGGATATTGATACTACCCCCATGTTAGATTAAAAGTTGAAAATACCCTCCTGAAAGTGTCGTTAAAAACTGTAAACTCCCTCGACCAGATTTCACTATTTTAAAATCATTTTTAGCAAATTAGAATTTATTGAAATATTTTATTTATTTATATCCTATTGATTGTGCACCTGTCCATTACACAATTAATTAGAGCATTACACTAGCTGTAATTTCCAAACAAAGTTCACATACCTGCCCTAGACATGTTAGACTATTTTTCAGAATTTTGTGCAACTCCCAGATGCTTTATTTTGAGCCTCGTTTGAGACGCACAAATATCGTTACAAAAGTTCGTATTTAATTCCTATTTAATTTTTTGCTCTTTATCCATCTATGTACCCCTAGAGATTTGAGGCCAAACATGCACCTATTTTGCCCAATATCGTATTCTACCTGAAATATACTACAATTAGTATATTGACACCGTAGAAAAATTATGACCCTACCTGCCTCTAAATAATTAGTGAACTCCGTGCGCAGTATTTATTAAATAATAAATACGGTAACCCGTATCACCCAAAGAACTAGACCCTGCCCCTGCCCAGACTCACCCCCACCCCTGCCTAGGCACTACCCCAGCTTTTTTCCTCATTTATGTGCAATTTGGTATTTCTAGGAACCGGGTGTTTTTCCAGACAAATTGTGTAATTACGCAAAATACCAATTTTAGGACTTTTCTGCAATTTATGAAATTGTAGGGGTTTTTGTGCAAATTTCTAGGCAAGGTGGTACTTCCCTACTGGTTGGTGGACCTACACCTGACATGTGTCAAGTGGGACCCACCCTAAATCCTGAAAATATCAGGATAAAATATCCTAAATATCCTAGAAATTAAATTACTAAAATACCCTAAAAGTTCCAACTAATTACCAAACTGCCATTTCCACTAACCCTATATAAACCGACCCTTCCCCTCTCATTCCCAACTCATTCCACACCCCCTCCGGCCACCCTCCGCCCACCGGACCCCTGCCCAACCCTTCGCCACCTCCCTGCCCTCCTCCCCGACCACCGGAGCCCCGCCCTAGCCTCCACCACCCGACGCCAGCCTCGGCTACACCACCATCACCAACAACAGCAGCATCACCACCCCCACCACCCGACGCCCTCAACCACCACCACCCGCCGCCGTAGTCCACCGTCACCACCCCCATCTGCTTCGCCACCCTCCCCTCTACCAAACCACCACCGCCACACCCCTCCACGGCCACCGCCCCGGCCGACAGCTCTCCCGCAGCACCCGCCGACCCGCGCTGCCCACAACCCCCGAGCCACCCCGACCTCCTCAAACGGCCGCCACCACCGCCACTGACCACCGCCACCCACTTCAACCTCTTCGCCACCCTCTCCTCCGTCGCCCTGCCACCCTGAGCCGCCTCCACCACCATAGCCACCGCCGCCATAGCCACCGCAGCTGCCACTGCTGACTGTTGCAGCTGCTGCTGCTGCTGCAGCCGCCGCCGTAGCTCGCCGGAGCTCCGCCTGACCTCCGCCGACGACGACGCAGCCCCCCCCCCCCCCCCGACACGACAGGTATACCCCTTGTATACGTATGTATAATTATATGTATGTATATACTTATACATATAGATTTATATGTATATTTATATATATTGTGTATATATTATATTATCTATATTAATATGTATATATATACAGTATATATAATATATTATTATATACTTAAATACAGTATATAAATATAGTATAATATATATTATATTATATTAATAATGTATATTTTTATTTCTGTTATATATATATATATATATATATATATATATATATATATATATATATATATATATATATATATATATATATATATATATATATATATATATATATATATATATAAGTATATTTATATATGTTATATATATATAGTATTCTATAATTATATATATTATATAATTATTGTATATTATATCAGTATATATATACTATATAAATATATATGTATCATTATTATATTTTATATATTATATATACATATCTATATATATATATATATATATATATATATATATATATATATATATATATATATATATATATATATATATATATATATATATATATGTATGTATGTATGTATTCTTTTTGTTTCTTTTTGTATAAATATATATATCTATATATATATATATATTTATGTATATTATCATACATATATAATTATATAAAGCATATAATTATATTGTAGTTATATATATAATATATACTATTATATGTCATTATATATACATGCATTTTTTTCTTACTTATATATATATATATGTATATATATATATATATATATATATATATATATATATATATATATATATATATATATATATATATATATATATATATATATATATATATATATGTATATACATCTATGTATATATATATATGAATTATCTCTATATAATGTATTATATATATATATTTATATTATACATAGTGCTGGATAATACATCATATATATGTATTTATATATATATTTACATTTTATGCACTGTCTTTTTCTTTTTATTATTTATATATATGTATATATATATATATATATATATATATATTATATACTAATATACTGGATATACAGTATAAATATATATGTATTTAAATTCCTGCAATTTCTTTTCTGTTATATATATGTATTTACATTCTGCACTGTCTTTTCATTTTATTATATATATATATATATATATATATATATATATATATATATATATATATATATATATATATATATATATATATATATATATATATATATATATATATATATATATATAATCTATATATAAATATATACTATATAAAATAGTACTGGATAATACAGTACATATATATATATATTTATATATGTAATTACCATTCTGCACTGTCTTTTCATTAATTATATATATATATATATATATATATATATATATATATATATATATATATATATATATATATATATATAGGTATTATCTATTATATATACATATATTTATATTATATATAATACGGGATATACAGTATATAGATATATGTATTTACTTTTCCTGCATTTTCTTTTCTTTATTATATATATATGCTATATAAATATATATATACTACTATATATACTCTATCTATATGTGTATATATATATATACTCTATATATATATGTGTATCCTATACTATATATTTATTGTCATATATGTACATAAGTAGGTATATACTTTTATATTATACCATGATATTCATGAACCCTGTATATTTTAACAGAGAATATCTCCAGCACAGCCAGTGACCCCCTGTCACAAGAACCCTCAAATTTGACTGCAAGAACAGGTTTTCAACAAAATCAGGGAGTAGGCAAGTATACATTGCCAAGTTTTTACTGTTTAAATATTAACTGTTAAATCTTCTTTTTAGTAAATTTACATATAACAGTATGTATCTGAGACTGCCTCGGGTACCGTCAACAAGTACGTTGACACGTAGTGTAATTAACCTAGTCCTTACAAACTTACCATCCACTGTGAGGGTATCCTAATATCCTCTTAGACCCTATCACGGGTACACACAATAAGGTTGCACTTCATTTTGGGATGCAAGTTTACGTAGTTGATTAGCTACCAGTACGTACGACGTGCATCACGGCTTAGAACAAAATCAAGAAAGTTACGACTTGGCATTAGTTACATTGGGCGGGGAGAACGACTAAAAGACGTATGAGACACCCACCTCTTTATCCCGATGCCGCACTCGACGGAGTGATACGGTTGTTATATAAATATTTCTGTGACCATACTCATCGTAGATGGAAAATTGTATAGTGCCCTTGAACGGGGGCATATGTGGCATATATTAGCCAGTCACTACGGATTGGTGAATTACGTCAGCATATGTCTAGCCACACATTCCCATACGTACTAGGTTGTCTCAAATTGCATTCACTTAGATGGTTAGCACCCTGTATTTATTTATTCAGTATTTACATACATGGCATGTTATTTTTATGTATCTTGTTACGTCCCACTGAGGACCTGGTTCCCTGCCAGGTTTATATGAGACACTCTATCCCACAGTACATGGACCTGGACAGGAGACTGGTTATGCCCCTGAGAAGGAGTTAGAGGAGATGCCATCAGAATCTGCCTGAGTACACCTGGAGTTGGAGCTACATATTTCGAGGACGATGCACTAGTCATCTTATTCCACTTTTGCTTATCTTTTGTAGTGGTTTGTTCCCACAAGATATTATCTGATTTGTATTATGACATTTCAGACTTAGCTTTATATATATTCAGCACTAATTCCCATATTTCATAATATTCCTGTGGATGAGATAGATTTACCTGTATTTAGACTCGTAGTATTTTAGGACAGCGTAGCACATCACTTTGGGTCCATTAAATTGGGTAATCCCCTAGTGACGTGTCAGCTGACCAATGCCACGTGGCCTAGTTGCGAATATTTTTGGGACTGGGGCGTGACATGGTTTTAGTAGTGGCCCATGCAGGTCCAGTTAAATTGCTAGTAGTATGATGTCATGCTCAGCAAACCTGCTATAGGATAGGAATACTAGGTCTCATCCACACTGACTATATCCTTAAATTTTTGCATCATGCTTGATTATCATTTATTATTTCGTACTTTTTTTTAATTATTCTATCTTCTTCAGAAATATGGACATACCCAGCGGACACGCTAATGATGGGGTTGACCAAGTAACAGACCCATCGCCAGATGTCCAAAGGACTCCAACCCCTCCGAGAGACCAATCCCCAAGAAGGATGCTGGTCAATCCAACAACCCCGTACCTTCCCCAGGACCCTACCTAGGAGACAACACCAGCCCAGCGAGAAGGGCAAACTTTCCAAGCACCAACACCGCAGGCGGAGACACCTTTGCCTCTACCTCCAGCCCTTGCAGCTCTGATGCCACAGCTTGAGGGACAAACCCAGATGTTCCAATATTTCCAAACCCTGTTGCAGACTCAGTGGCAACAGACTGAAGCCCTGAGATAGGCTCAGTGGTAACAAACTGAAGCCCTGAGACAGACCTTGATAACAGCTCTGGAGATGACAACTGCCCCGACACTAGCACCTGTCCAACCCCCTGGCACTGTTCAAGAATTTTGCCGAATGAGCCCGAGAAACTTTTCTGGCAACGAAACTCCGGAAGAGATCTCAGACTGGATCTCCAACACGGAAATACTGCTAGAAGGTTCACAGCTTCACCCCGACCTATGGATGACCTCAGTAAGGGCCCAACTAAAAGACAACGCCCATCACTGGTGGGACTCCATCGAGCGCAGCACCGGCAAGAACCATACTTGGGAGCAATTCCTGGAATACTTCAAAGCGAAATACTTTCCAGCCACGGTTAGAGATGATCTGTACTCCCAGTTCCTGCATTTGGAACAAAGAAATATGACCGTCGACGCCTACGACGCAGAGTTCAGTCGACTAAGTCAATTCGATGTAAACCTGATACCCAACGAGCTGGAGAAGGCCCTGAAGTTCCATCACGGCCTTACCCTCGAGATCCAAGGGTATACTACGGCGCAGTCGAGGATTTCCTACGAGGAAGTTCTTTCAGAGGCAAGGATACAAGAAGCCATTGGCCGAGAAGCACGATGCTCAAATCCAACCATATCAGCCAGAGACCAGACCGGAGCAGGAAGACCAATCTGTCACCCAGAAAATCAGGCACAACACAAGACAGGGCCATATCAATACAAGGAACTTCCGACTAGTCACTATTGTGGCAGGAAAGGACATTATGCCAAAAACTGCCGAAGGAAGTATAGACTATGCCTGATATGTGGAGACAATCAATATAGGGCCAGAGACTGCCCACAACACAGAGAAGCAGCACTCCAGAACGGGCAAGGACCAACAGCACCAGCCCAGAAAATGCAACCCCCTACTAGAGGTCAGCATTCTCCAGCATCTGGAAGATTTCAGAGGGGACCACCCTTGGCCACTCAGGAATCGCAGTACTACCTAGCCAGACAACAAACCGGAAGACAAAGGCACGAGCAGGCCTTTGCACTAGCTGCAGTTGCAGAAGAACCGGAAGGTGAAACCATTTCAGGTACCATTATAGTTACATTATTACCTGCAAACCGCATTATTTGATTCTAGAGCTACACTGTCGTCATATCTAGTAGTTTCGTAGCCATGCAAATAGCCACTTTTACCAGAGGAGGCATTGTTCCAGTTACCAACATTACTAAAGCATGCTAGTAGTTATGTATAGTAGAGTAATGAGGACGCGATTCTTGGTACTTCCAATACCAAACTCCAACGTTGTCTTAGACATGGACTGGTTAAGCTAGTCCAAATGCTATACTAGACTACGGGAAGAAAAGCGTCATCTTTAGACCACCAGGTTACCCAAACAGATATAGATAGTACCTATGATAGCAAATCATAGTAGTTAAACCCTAGTCACCTGATGACTTATAGTATCCAACCTAAATTATTTTTCCACCCTTAGATAATGATCAGGACTAAGCCCAAAAACCGACAGATCGAATTGCTAGACATTGATTGCTAGGCTCAATCATATGAATAAAATGATAGCTAAGTACTATAGCCAGTATCAGGAATAGAACCATTAGATTGAAGGAGAAGAGGGTAGACAGATGTTAGCCTTAAGAAAAACATCATGAACTACCAATAATATACGACCTGTTGTAAACCTGATGGTACCCCTATAGTTTGGATGAAGGGTATACATAGGGTAAAATAAGAAGGACATGTGTTCTCACCTACCCGAGAAACTATCAGACTTGGAAGAAGAGAAAAACTAAGCCGAGGTACATCAGACCCTTCGATGTGATGGAACACATCGGAGAAATGGATTACAAGATAAACTCTTCCTCAGACATTGGAAAGTACATGACGTATCTCACGTATCCCAATTAAGGAGGTACACTCCGGATACAAGTCATGTGCTGGACCATTGAGGTTATTGTCAGAGCCCGTAGAAATTCTAGATCGAAGCGAGAAGATGTTGCAAGGCCAGACTATCCTTTAATTCGTATTACATGAAAATATCATGCACCAGGCAAATCAACCTGGGAACGAGAAAAGGATATTCGATAATGTTTCTCCCATCTATTTCCAGACCAGGGTATGTCCAAATATTTTAAATCAATCAATCTTCAGCTATGTCTATGTCCAAATATTTCAAATCAATCTTCAGCTATGACTATGTCTTAATATTTCAAATTAATCAATCTTTCGTTCTCATTATATGTCTGTTTTTATTTCGAGGATGAAATATTCTAAGGAGGGTAGATTGTAAACTCCCTTGACCAGATTTCACTATTTTAAAATCAGTTTTAGCAAATTAGAATTTATTAAAATATTTTATTTATTTATATCCTATTGATTGTGCACCTGTCCATTACACAATTAATTAGAGCATTACGCTAGCTGTAATTCCCAAACAAAGTTCACATACCTGCCCTAGACATGCTAGACTATTTTTTAGAATTTTGTGCAACTCCCAGATGCTTTATTTTGAGCCTCGTTTGAGACGCACAAATATCGTTACAAAAGTTCATATTTAATTCCTATTTAATTTTCTGCTCTTTATCCATCTCTGTACCCCTAGAGATTTGAGGCCAAACATGAACCTGTTTTGCCCAAACAAAAATACGATAATATTCTACCTGAAATATACTACAATTAGTATATTGACACCGTAGAAAAATTATGACCCTACCTGCCTCTAAATAATTAGTGAACTCCGTGCGCAGTATTTATTAAAAAATAAATACGGTAACCCGTATCACCCAAAGAACTAGACCCTGCCCCTGCCCAGACTCACCCCCACCCCTGCCTAGGCACTCCCCCAGCTTTTTCCCTCATTTCTGTGCAATTTGGTATTTCTATGAACCATGTGTTTTTCCAGACAAATTGTGTAATTACGCAAAATACCAATTTTAGGACTTTTCTGTAATTTATGAAATTGTAGGGGTTTTTGTGCAAATTTCCAGGCAAGGTGGTACTTCTCTATTGGCTGGTGGACCTACACCTGACATGTGTCAAGTGGGACCCACCCTAAATCCTGAAAATATCAGGATAAAATATCCTAAATATCCTAGAAATTAAATTACTAAAATACCCTAAAAGTTCCAACTAATTACCAAACTGCCATTTCCCCTAACCCTATATAAACCGACCCTTCCCCTCTCATTCCCAACTCATTCCACACCACCTACGGCCACCCTCCGCCCACCGGACCCCTGCCCAACCCTTCGCCACCTCCCTGCCTCCTCCCCGACCACCGGAGCCCCGCCCTAGCCTCCACCACCCGCCGCCAGCCTCGGCTACACCACCATCACCAACAACAGCAGCATCACCACCCCCACCACCCGACGCCCTCAACCACCACCACCCGCCGCCGTAGTCCACCGTCACCACCCCCATCTGCTTCGCCACCCTCCCCTCTACCAAACCACCACCGCCACACCCCTCCACGGCCACCGCCCCGGCCGGCAGCTCCCCGGCAGCACCCGCCGACCCGCGCTGCCCACAACCCCCGAGCCACCCCGACCTCCTCAAACGGCCGCCACCACCGCCACTGACCACCGCCACCCACTTCAACCTCTTCGCCACCCTCTCCTCCGCCGCCCTGCCACCCTGAGCCGCCTCCACCACCACCGCAACCGCCGCCATAGCCACCGCAGCTGCCACTGCTGCTGCTACTGCTGACTGTTGCAGCTGCTGCTGCTGCTGCAGCCTCCGCCGGAGCTCGCCGGAGCTCCGCCTGACCTCCGTCGATGACGACGCAGCCCCCCCCCCCCGACACGACAGATATACCCCTTGTATACGTATGTATAATTATATGTATATATATGTATGTATATACTTATACGTATAGATTTATATGTATATTTATATATATTGTGTATATATTATATTATCTATATTAATATGTATATATATACAGTATATATAATATATTATTATATACTTAAATACAGTATATAAATACAGTATAATATATATTATATTATATTAATAATGTATATTTTTATTTCTGTTATATATATATATATATATATATATATATATATATATATATATATATATATATATATATATATAGTATTCTATAATTATATATATTATATAATTATTGTATATTATATCAGTATATATATAACTATATAAATATATATGTATCATTATTATATTTTATATATTATATATACATATCTATAAATATGTATATATATATATATATATATATATATATATGTATGTATTCTTTTTGTTTATTTTTGTATATATATATATATATATATATATATATATATATATATATATATATATATATATATATATATATATATTTATGTATATTATCATACATATATAATTATATAAAGCATATAATTATATTGTAGTTATATATATAATATATACTATTATATATCATTATATATACATGCATTTTTTTCTTACTTATATATATATATATATATATATATATATATATATATATATATATATATATATATATATATATATATATATATATATATATATATATATATATATATATGAATTATCTCTATATAATGTATTATATATATATATTTATATTATACATAGTGCTGGATAATACAGCATATATATGTATTTATATATATATTTACATTTTCTGCACTGTCTTTTTCTTTTTATTATTTATATATATGTATATATATATATATATCTATATAATATTATATATATTATATACTAATATACTGGATATACAGTATAAATATATATGTATTTAAATTCCTGCAATTTCTTTTCTGTTATATATATGTATTTACATTTTGCACTGTCTTTTCATTTTATTATATATATATATATATATATATATATATATATATATATATATATATATATAATCTATATATAAATATATACTATATAAAATAGTACTGGATAATACAGTACATATATATATTTATATATGTAATTACCATTCTGCACTGTCTTTTCATTAATTAAATATATATATACATTATATATATATAGGTATTATCTATTATATATACATATATTTATATTATATATAATACGGGATATACAGTATATAGATATATGTATTTACTTTTCCTGCATTTTCTTTTCTTTATTATATATATATGCTATATAAATATATATATACTACTATATATACTCTATATATATATATATATATATATATATATATATATATATATATATATATATATATATATATATATATATATATGTGTGTGTGTGTGTGTGTGTGTATCCTATACTATATATTTATTGTCATATATGTACATAAGTAGGTATATACTTTTATATTATACCATGATATTCACGAACCCTGTATATTTTAACAGAGAACATCTCCAGCACAGCCAGTGACCCCGTCACAAGAACCCTCAAATTTGACTGCAAGAACAGGTTTTCAACAAAATCAGGGAGTAGGCAAGTATACCTTGCCAAGTTTTTACTGTTTAAATATTAACTGTTAAATGTTCTTTTTAGTAAATTTACATATAACAGTATGTATCTGAGACTGCCTCGGGTACCGTCAACAAGTACGTTGACACGTAGTGTAATTAACCTAGTCCTTACAGACTTACCATCAACTGTGAGGGTATCCTAATATCCTCTTAGACCCTATCACGGGTACACACAACAAGGTTGCACTTTATTTTGGGATACAAGTTTACATAGTTGATTAGCTACCAGTACGTACGACGTGCATCACGGCTTAGAACAAAATCAAGAAAGTTACGACTTGGCATTAGTTACATTGGACGGGGAGAACGACTAAAAGACGTATGGGACACCCACCTCTTTATCCCGATGCCGCACTCGACGGAGTGATACGGTTGTTATATAAATATTCCTGTGACCATACTCATCGTAGATGAAAAATTGTATAGTGCCCTTGAACGGGGGCATATGTGGCATATATTAGCCAGTCACTACGGATTGGTGAATTACGTCAGCATATGTCTAGCCACACATTCCCATACGTACTAGGTTGTCTCAAATTGCATTCACTTAGATGGTTAGCACCCTGTATTTATTTATTCAGTATTTACATACATGGCATGTTATTTTTATGTATCTTGTTACGTCCCACTGAGGACCTGGTTCCCTGCCAGGTTTAGATGAGACACTGTACCCCACAGTACATGGACCTAGACAGGAGACTGGTTATGCCCCTGAGAAGGAGTTAGAGGAGATGCCATCAGAATCTGCCTGAGTACACCTGGAGTTGGAGCTACATATTTCGAGGACGATGCACTAGTCATCTTATTCCACTTTTGCTTATCTTTTGTAGTGGCTTTGTTCCCACAAGATATTATCTGATTTGTATTATGACATTTCAGACTTAGCTTTATATATATTCAGCACTAATTCCCATATTTCATGATATTCCTGTGGATGAGATAGATTTACCTGTATTTAGACTCGTAGTATTTTAGGACAGCGTAGCACATCACTTTGGGTCCATTAAATTGGGTAATCCCCTAGTGACGTGTCAGCTGGCCAATGCCACGTGGCCTAGTTCCGAATATTTTTGGGACTGGGGCGTGACAAAAACCTGAAAATGTCGCAAATGAATTTTGAAAGTGTCGTTAAAGAGTTTTTAACGACACTTTCAAGAGGTTATTTTTAACTTTTAATCTAACAGGAGGTAATATCAATATACATAATCTAAGAGGGGGTAATATCAAATAGCATGCACCAATGAAGAAAACATGAAAGGACGTTTTATTGACAAAAAAAGTCATTTCCATGAACATTTTACCTAATTTATTTTAATTGTTTTATAATAAATGCCAATAACGTGCTAATATGTATGTTAGCATTGGAAACACCATTATGACGAGCGTAAAAGTAGTTTCTTTTTTCCTCTAAAATTTTTAGAGAAATTTTGACCTACCTCTCACTTTTTTTACAATATTTAAAGGTGTATTCCACGTTATTTCCATAATGTACATGTCCTCCACTTTTGACAGAATTCTTCCAAAAGTAACAGTCAACTCATTTAATCAAAAAAATTGGATGAAAATACCCTAGCCTTCTGCCTTTCCTCTCACCCCCTCCCTGCCACTGACCGTGCTCCCCCCTCCCCGCCACAGCCCCCACTCCCCCCTCCCCGCCCCCGCTCCCCGTGCGCTCGTCGTCTCCGCTCCTGCGCTCTATGCCGCTCACCTCCCCGCGGCGGCGACGACTGTTGCTGTGGCGTGCTGCAGGGGCGGGAGCGGGGGCAGGGGTGGGCAGGATGGGGAGGCGGCGACGGTGGCGGGAAGGGGGGGGGGGAGGACGGGGGCGAACGACAGTGGCGGAGAAGAGGGAAGAGAAAAAATATGTGGAGGATATTTTCGTCAAAAAAAAATTTGTCAAATGGTTTGACCTTTATTTTTTGACGAATTCCATCAAAAGTGGAGGAATATGTATATTATGGAAACAATATGAGATACACCCTTAATTATGATAAAAAAAGTTGGAGTAAATCAAAAAAATTTAAATTTTTATTCAAAATGACGTTTTTATGCTCTCATTGCAATTTCAAAGAAATTGATTCTGTCACTGTAATTTGGTAAAAGTTTGATTAAAGTTTGATTATTTGTTAGAAATTTTCTGATGTTTCTATGAATTTTATTTGTGAATCTTAATTCTGATACAGTTGGGGTGGGGTCCTTGGGGATGTGATTAGACTTTAGATTTCTGTGACCGTTTCTGTGACCGTAACTTAGTACTGCTTAAAATTTTGAAATGTTAAATTTGTACAAAGTCCAGCAAGTGAAAGTGAAACTATAAAAATTTATAATTTATTGGTACACGGTCCCACAAGTTTCCAGCCCATTATGTTATTGGGCCTAGCTTAAATGGTCCAACTGAACAACAACATTATCGAACCCGTTTAATTTTGGTTCAATTTATACGGGTTGCTCATTTAGTCCTCTAACAAACCGGATCGATTTTGTAGTCGGTTTTACAAAATAGCAGTTCGGTCCAACCAAACAGTTCGGTCCAACCAAACAAAGGGAATGCTCATCCCTTTTAATTATTACTAGCAAGGAATAAAAGTTAAATCTCTACTATAAAAATACGATTTTTAAAAGCTAAAAAATGAACTATTTAAGCTATTTGTTATTTTCCATCAATACATATATAAAAAAAATTTAATTTTAAAAAATATAAATATAAATTAAATATTTAAATATCTATATCTACTATTATAATGCATCTTTAAAATGGTTCAAAACGAACATTTAAGTCGTATATATATCATCAATTATTATATATAAAAAATAAATACCATTTTTTGCATACGTAATTTTAAAAAATTAAAACCAACAAGAAAATATAATAAATTTTAAAATATATTCAAAATTTAAATTATATTTAAATTAACATACACGTTATTATCTAATTAAACACATATAAAAAATAGGAAAAAATATTTATATCAAATAATTATTAAAAAAATTGAATATAAATTTTATTTTTATCAATTTTTTAATAATATCATTAAAAAAATTAATACATGCAATGTAAATTTTTACGTGCAACATACGTGAATTTACTACTAATATTTAAACTATTTAAACATTTATTATATATATATATATATATATATATATATATATATATATATATATATATATATATACACACACACACACACACACACACACACACACACACACACCGAACTCGAATGACTTTATGGTTACCAAGGAGAGATATAAGATCCTGACTGGGTAGCAAAAGATCAGTGGATCGAGCCATTTATAAAATGGTGGAAGTAGGATGGTTGTGGGTCTAAAGACATGCAATGCAGTGCGCACAAAGTCCCGAACGTTATGCCAAATTTTTTTAAAATATATATATATGAGGAGATATTGCACCAATGGTTATTGCAATAATTATTACACCATTTATTCTCAACCACAAATTTTTTAAAAATGTGTGGTTGAGAATGATGCTGACGTGGCACTACTTTATGGGATGATTTATAAACACACGATTGAAATAAATGTGTGGTTGAGATTGATTTGTGTAGTAATTATTGTAATAATTTGATACAATATTTCGCATATATATATATATATATATATATATATATATATATATATATATATATATATATATATATATATAGAGAGAGAGAGAGAGAGAGAGAGAGAGATAAGGGATATGAGCCATAGACTCATATTCTTACATGAGCCAATATACACTAGTGCACATAAGTTCATATGGGATGTATGAATCAATTTCTATTGGTCCACATGTGCATGACTCATATAAAATTTTTAGTCAATATATATATATTACTATATATTACTAAAGTAATTAACATGACATGACTAGTATTACTAAAGTAACATAAGAGAGAAAGATGTTAAACTATTTTAAATTTTTATTTAATTTTTCATTATAACATCAGAAAAAATATATTTTTGGTGCACATTAACATGACACGACTAGTATTACTAAAGTAATTAGTTTGTAATTAATTATTAATCAGTTGTTAATTACTTAATTAATTAATTAGTTTGAACAATGTCGTGTCCGTCCAACATAGATACGGACCCCCGTGTACAAAAAGCTAATCCTCAAAATTACCCCCTTCCTTTTTAACTTTTTGAAGGAGAAGAAGAAGAGTGAGCGAGGGAGAGAGAAAGAATGAAGCCATCGCCGTCACCGTCGCCGGCGCTCCGTCTGTACCAGCAGTACGAGATGGAGGATCCCGGGGCCTCGATCGCCGGCGGGTCGGTGGGGATGGAGGTGGACGATGCCGACCACCTCGTCGACCTCCTCGGCGACCTCGACCGCCCCCCGCTCGACGCGGACTTCTTCAACTCCTTCGAAGACGACTTCGACGACTCCGACATCAACTGATCATCCATCAGAGGTCTCCTCTTTCCCCCAATCTAGGGTTTTGTGGAGGAATTTAGGGTTTTATGGGACCTTCGGTTGAAAACTAGGGTTTCCCTCAATGTTCCGTGTGATGTTGAAGAACAGCTTGCATGATAAATTAGTGTTTCGGGTAGTATCGGAGTACAAATCTAGGGTTTCAACGATCTATGCTGGATATTGACTGTATTTCTGTTGTTGTGGATAATGTGAATTTCGTTTACATGCATTTTGTTCTGTTTGATACTCTGATCGGTTTGCTAGTTGCTTAATTGTTTGAAACTAATCGTTCTTTATTCTTATTAACCATGAAAATTGAGTAGAAATTGTTCAAATAGGAAGATGTTATGTAGGCTAGGGTCGCATGGACACGAATACGATACAAACAACTATTTTGGCGTGTCATCGTGTTTTGTGGTCTGTTTAGTGCCTGATACGTGCCAAGCACGACAAGACTAGATGGCATTGCCTTTCTCATCCTGGCTTCTACAGTTTGCCAGTTAGCATTTAGCGGATTGGTATGTTATTACTGTCTATTGTTGTTGTGGATTATATGAGCCTTACATCTATGCCATTAGTTATACTTGATACTCATTGCTATCCTACTTGCTTAATTCTTTGGCTTTTTTGTGGTTTGCTGCAATATTTCATTTTCGTAGAAAGATAAGGTAGATATCGGTAGTGAATCTTTTAGGCTTGGTTTAGAATTGCTGGTGCTCATAAAAAACTGGCAGCATAAGCAGCTTTAGACATCACGCATGAGGAGGCATGAAGTAGCTGTCAAAAGTTGTCCACAATGAACTAACTTTTAAAAGGTTTTTGTGATAAAATGTTGTTACCAAACAACTTTGAACCTTTTTTGAAGGAGAAAAAGCAGAAGCATACTCCAATAAATAATCCCAAACCCAGCCTTAGTATTTTATTCCTGACTTTTCTTCCAACTATTGGGTATTTTGTCATGCTTAATCTTATATGTGAGGACTATAATACTCCATTGCTGCTCACTTATACTTGATAGTCGTTGCTATCTTACTTCATTATTTATTTTTCTGGTGCTTTACATTGTTATTTGTGTTGGGAGAAATTTGGATAAAATTTAACCAAATTGAAGTGTGTAGTTCAATGTTACCAGGATCGTGGGTCGCTTTGGTACGTGGTACAGGTACGGTACCTCAGCCGGTACGTGGTGCGGTGGAGGTAGACTTATTCGGTATGCTATTTGGGGTCGTTATTCGTCTTTATCTGGGTCGTCTTTTGTGCCATATACAATTATATAGAAGTATATACCAAATATCATAAGTTCATAACCAAAGCCATCAAAATTCAAGTGAAGGAAAGCATAGACAATGTTCTTGTAACTAAACCAAATATCATAAGTTCATAACCAAAGCCATCAAAATTTGGGTCGCTAAATTTGACGAACGGGTCGCGAACGCACCCTGTTCCGGGTCGTTCGTCCCAATTCGTGGGACGTAGGGGGAGGGTTGGCGAATTAGACAACTATGGTGTAGTTTAATAGGTTGGTATTAGACTCGATTATGGAATGTGTGCTGATTGACAGCCTGAGTATAGAAAAAAGCGTTCTAGATGAATAAATTAGGATATATAATTGGAATTATATGTTGGGTTTGCCAACTTAACTGATAAGAGTTTGTAATACTTGTATCAGTGTTCTAAAAATCGGTCTAGGCTGCGCCTAGGCGCTAAGCGGCCGCCGGCCGCACCGGAAAGGCCCTAGGCGTGCCCTTATTTGAAAAGAAAAAAAAAATTACTGGAGGCAATGGTGCTGTGGTTGTGGTGGTGCTGGCGGCGGCGGTGGTATTGTGGTCGTGGTGGTGCTGGCGGCGGTGGTGGTGGTGTGGTCGTGGTGGTGGTGCGGGCGGCAATGGTGGTGCTGTGGTCGTGGTGGTGGTGCGGACGGCAGTGATGGTGGTGGTGCTGTGGTAGTGGTGGCGGTGGTGATGTGTTGGTGGTGGAGGCGATGGTGTTGTGGTGTTGGTGGTGGAGGCGGTGGTGATGTGGTCGTAGTGGTGGCGGTGGGAGAGAGGGAGGAGAGGAGAGGGTGGTAGTGGTGGCGGTGGTGGTACGGGGAGGGGAGGGGAGAGGAGGAAAGGAAAGTATATAGGAGGGGAGAGGAGAGAAAAAAAAAACTTAGGCTAAGATTCGAACCCTCCCCACCCGGATGGGTGTTCATGACTCAACCAATTGGTCAAGGCTGAGTTATTTATGAAAATAACATATACATATATATGTATATAACATATACAAAAAAAAAAAAATTAATTCGGCGCCTAGGCGGCCAATGCGCTAGGCGCCCTTTTGGCGCACCGAACCTGACTAGCGCTTTTTAGAATATTGACTTGTATATAAGTTGTGGATGATGGCTGGAGGGGTTATTCACGATAACATGATTATTTACACTAAAAGATCATTGTGGTTCAACTTGTAGAAATTAAGTGACTAGATTGCTCTACTCAATGGGATAAGATTTTAATAGGAATCTTTGCCAATATTTATTGAACTACGAAGCATATGAAAAGCATCACTAACCTTAGCTAGAAATGAAAAATACATAAAACAATAAATGCATAATAAGATAACTAACGTACTCTTAACACGTTCATGTAAGATGGAACTTGTTGAAAACAAGTCCAACTTAGATAGAGTGAAAAAGAGAAACTGAAAATCATCTGCGAATAGAAGTAAGGACTTCGAAATGAAGAACAACGAAATAAGTCAAAAGAGAGTCAGACTTCACAATTGAAAACATTTCAGAGAAACATCCAAAGAGATCCCACAAAGACTTGAGTTGCAGCCATCTAGGACGCACGAGTTATTGACACAGCCGACACAAGAGTTGTCGGGGCGCAAGGGTCCTCGATAAGAGCTCGTGCGTGAAGATGCTTGACCAAGAGAATAAAAGTGAAGCGATCGTTGTGAATGATAGGGATGCCGAGAGACAAGATGGGTAGAGTTTAGTACTCCCCCCTCAAGTTGGACATAGTGATGAATTTCACCACTTGGAATAAAGAGAAGCACAAACAAGAACGATACATCGAGTGAGGTGCGACCAATTTTGTACAGAGGGAGGGATCACAGAGTGATATGGCTGTTCCGGTTGCCACTAAGTGGGCCAGAGGTTCGAGGTTTGAGCCCCTTTTTTTTTTTTATCACAACCCAAAAGATAATAATTACATCACAACCAAAATTGTTGAATACCAAATTTCGGAATATCGAAAATTAAATCACTACAACTTGTCACCAAAAAGTTGTGTCAGACACATCGTTCACCAAATGAAGTAATGAACCACCTCACAAGACATTGTGAAATGACGTAATGAACCACCACACAAGACATTGTGAAATGAAGTAATGAACCACCACACAAGACATTGTGTCCGTGTACGACATGCCGTGAGGTTGACAAAATCTGAAGTTTAGAGGGAGGAGGGAGCTGGCCAGTCCAAGTAGAGAAGGGACAACTGAATATGAGAAGTGGAATGCAATGGCTTCTCCTGGAGGGTCAATCTGACTGGTAGTGGTGGTTGGAGAAGATGGTCAACAGTGGCAGTAACGAATGGTCATCGAGGCAAGGAGCCTGATCTCGAACCAACATCGTCTGGATAAATAGATCTCGAAGTTGGAGGATGGGATAAATAGATCTCGAACCAACGAGGTCTTGGTTTGCTTACTCTTTTCACAATCCTTTCATACCATATATTTTTTGAAAGAAATTTCTTGGACGCCAGCCATAGCCAACTTTCCTTGTTTGGGATCAAGCACTTGTCTACATGGTTAGTACTTTCCAACAAGTAATAAACATAAATATTATGTTCTTTTATTCCCTCATAAATGAATTTTCTACTATACCTATCATATATAAAACAACCATGATCTACAAAGTTTATACGATAACCATTATCCGCTAAGTGGCTAATACTAAGAAGGTTATGCTTCAAATTGGTAACTAAGCAAACATTTTTAATAGTAGGAAAGGGAGGAGAAGCGATATTACTGCTTCCAATTATGTGACCTCTTAAATTGTTGCCGAAGGATGCATATCCTTCATTTTTCATCTATGGTGTTGTAATTAATGTTGCAAATAATGAAGCATCTCCGATCATATATCGTGAGCAACCACTATCGAGAATCTACTTGCTTCTAGCATGAGAGGGTCGACACACCTACAACACACGTTGAAGATATGATCGTTGGTCCCCATATCTTTGTGTGGGTCCTTCAAGGTGAGCTTTAGGTATCCATTTATAAATTTGCATGTGATCAAGCTTTCTAATATAGCATTGGTAAGAGAGATGCCCAATCATTCCACAATAATGACATGTAATGTGGTTCCTAGCACCATAAGTAGAAGTTTGTTCATTGTGAGTAGTGTGTGAGTGATTTCTCCTTGAAGGAGTCTTTGCATGAGAGTACCTACAGTAGAAAGCATGGTTTTAAGAAGATTTGGCTTTGTGTATCATTTTGGGATTTGGTCTCCTATGAGTACCATTGTGTTATGCATAATGTTGTTTACTGTGAGATATACCGTGCTTGTTTTTGCTTGTTATGCCAACTTCTAACTTTAACAAGAAGAACATTATATTTACTGGTTATTATTTCTGATCTTTGAGTGGGTATATAAGAGCTTTGTTCCTAGCAATATCATACCCCTCATTGAGATTCATACGTTCAACTTCCTCTCTCTTTTTTTAAATCTTCTAATGCTTCATGGGATTTTAATTTCGAGGAAGTTACATCGTCGGTGTCACATTCAATTGTTTCTTCTTTTAAATCATTTAGCATACTGTCAAGTCTTTCATTCTCAATTTTATACTTGTCTACTTCATTTTTAGCAAGTACATATTTAACTTTTAGTTTCTTGCTATCATCAAAAAGGTCCATAAAAGCAAATTCTAATTCATCGTATGAGAGTTTGCCATGAAGCAAACATTTGCAGAGTGTCTTGCATATTCGTCTTCGGAGCCGCTTGCTTCACTTTCGCACCAAATACTGGTATTGGTCACTTTAACGAAGGTCCCCCTTTGTTTGGTCTCTCACTTCTATGATTCCCCTTCTAGCCATTAGGTAATCTCTCTTGACGTAGCCGGATCTCTTACAATTGTGTAGCACACGGGTTCGTCATCTTCTTGCTCCTTTCTTCGAGAAGCCTTCTCATACTTCATAAATCTTTTGAATTTTCTTGAGATGAGTGCCATATCTTCATCGTAGGAGCCTTCCTTTACATTTTCAACACCGAAGATAGTCTTGTGATGCTTAGCTTTTAGTTCGATAGCTTTCTCCTTTGAAGTACTCTCTTTTTTATCCTTATGATCAAGCTCGTGAGTCAAGCTCGTGAGTCATCAGCTTTTTCATGAGAGTCTCGAGGGTCATTGTTGTAAGATTATTCTTTTCTATCTATCGTTATTGCCTTTATTGCCTTTGGGTTCAAATTCTTGGTGATACCTCTAAGCACTTTGCATATTTTCTTATGAGCCGAGAATTCCTTGTCAAGAGATTGTAAAGGGTTAATGATATCAAAGAAGCGAGTGAACATGTCAGTAATACATTCGTTTTGCTTCATTCTAAAGGCTTTCATACTCTAGTGCGAGTCTACTAATTTTAGACTCTTTTACTTGCAATGTACCTTCATGAGTAATCTTCATATTTCTTGAGAGGTAGGACAAGTGGATATTCTATTCAACTCTATTTCTATTGAGTGCACAATAAAGAGCGTTCATTACTCTAGGATCAAGACTTTCGACATTTTTCTCATTGTTCATGTATTTATCGTGTGGCTTGTCAACCATGATATCATTAACTTTGATTTTGGGAATTTTATAGTCATTAACACAGTACACCATAGATCAAAGTCTAGGGGTTTTAGGTAAATCTTCATCTGTGTCTTTCAATAGTTATAGTTTGTGTCATCAAATAGAGGAATTCGGTTAGTTGATTGCCCTTCGCCATAATTGGCATTGACATTAAAGGTTTCCATGGGATCTACTATAAGGATGTGAGTAATCTATAAGAGCCTTTGCTCTGATACCAATTATAGGCAACCCTAGAGGGGGATGAATAGGATTTTAGAACTAATTTAGCACAATCAAAATAAATGACGAATAATTAAAAGACAAAAGTGCCAAGATATCAAGAGTTCGATGTATCCTGGTATCCTCTGCGAGGGCACTCCAGTCACAGAACTTCGTCCGACTTTAATCTACTACAGAAAATAGTTTAGAACCGTTTAGAACCGCAAGCCTTGATCTGAAGAACTCGTCAACTTCAATCACACGAGCTTTGATCCAAAGAGATCGCTGACTTCAACCTCTTACTAATAGAGATGGTGATCTTCTAACAAGTAAATATCTCGATTTACAACTCTGAAACAACTCTAGCACAAGGAGTAATGACAATTGAAAGCTTTTGTATTATTGGAGAGGTTTTGGTATAGGTATGTGAAACTTCAATGCTCAAGAAGTGAAATAAATGATGGCATTCAATTGTTTTTATAGAATTGCAAGTGGCTGCTCAAAATAGAGCCGTTACAGTAGGGGCAGTATATTGTCACTATACTATTGCAACAATAATGACTAGAAATATAGCCGTTACAACAATTAATGCAAGAGAAAGCACCACAAACTGTATACCGACAGTACACTGGCATTATACTGCCAGTGTACTCTTAGAACAACATTTTGAGACACTCTCGAACGAAATGGGGGTATAACAGTGTACTGGCAGCACACTGGTAGTATAATGCCAATGAGAGAAATTGGTATAGAAAGTTTCTGGAACGAAATTGTGTCTAACAGTGTGTACTGCCCAAGACTACTTTGGGCAGAAAATTGGGATTTGTGTTTAGGGAGGTTTGCAAAGTTTGGTATGAATTGGAACCTAGGTCTTTCTAAGACTAGGTTGATGCTTTCAGTTTGGTTTACCCATTTGCGTTTACATAGTTTGCATAGGACATACAGTTACAACAAAATAAAGAGAAGATCTACAATTAGACATAATAACTAGTTCTTGTCTTTGATAGCATTGGCTCCTTGTATTCGTCCCTTTTTTTGAAGCTAAGGCTTTTGGTTAATTCTTTCTTGTTCTTCACAACTTTCCGTCTTTGCTACAAGAATCATGTTAGTAACACAGTACACATAGTTATCACATAATTGTTATTACCAAAATTTAATACCATATTGAGCAAGAGCTGAATATGTGTGATCTTAATCTTGTTTAAGCACTGCATGAATCCTTATCTTGCATTCAAATCCGTTATGGACCAACTCCTCTCTCAGATGAATCCTCTCACGTTTGTTTAATATAATTATTTATAATTGTAAATTCAAATGTACAGTAATTTGTAATGAAGGTTCTTTCACTCGAGTAATGAACCAAAATGACAATAAGGCCCCCTATCATACTACCCTTGTCTGTTCATTCTGTGGCCACTTCGTGTCATTGTTTTCTCTCTTTTGAAATTTATTGAGCATATGGCTAACAAGAGGATTATAAATATTAATCGTCCTTTATGCTTTATCTATGAATCTTGTTGGCTAGAGGGTTAAGGGATACCAGGTAGAGCTTGCAAAATACAGCGTGAAACTATCAAGCTTGAATCAACATAAAGAATTGGTGCCACTTTGATCTTGATCACAGATTTCACAGGAAAGTAGCTAGTTTGAAATGGGTTTTGTAATCTTTCCCCCAGTTAGAATCTACAGAAAGGGAAGGATGACGAGCTCCGTTTTCATGATCATCCTTTGATTCACAAAAAACAAAAGTTTACAACTCCCCAAACTTAATGACTTACTAAGGAAACAATTGTATGGTATTATAGAGAACATATGCCAAGTGGCCTCTGCTGATTCTGTTGAAAGTAGAAACATGATGTGTTCCTAACTAGTCTATTTACTGCAGACTTAAAACACAACTTCATACGAAAACCATGAATATAATTGTTCATGCGTTCCTAACTAGCCTCATTTACTGCAGAGTTAAACATAACTAGTTCTTCATATATGAAAACCATGACAATAATTGTTGACTTCTTGATTTGACATGGGATGTTACTTCCAATACTTCTCAGCAGCTATGTCCTTTTTAGTCTTCTTCTATGAATAGTCCCCAATAGTCAAGCCCAAAATTATGGGATAAAGACATTGTTGTTGTAATGAATATTCCCTAAGATGAGTGACATGAGTCTCACTCCCCTTTATCTTCCTCTTCTCTCATGCATACTTCTATAATCGTTTGTTTTCCGCATCTCTCCCTTCTACTCTCACAACAGGATATCGCCTTTTCTTTCAATCCTTTGACAGTTTTGAGTTTAATTTGTGTGTTGATCCCGTTGAGTTACATTTTAACTCGGTTGCATAGTCACGGACATGAATTCAGGTAGGGTTTTTTAAATACTGATACTAATGGATACAAGTGTTTCCTGAATCATTATTTACCCATTTCTCTCAAAGAAAATATATTATTCATTTTATCTTATAATATCTATATTTAAGCATGTTTTGGATAGTAACAATGGTCCATAAAGTTCTAGAAGGGATTCATTTTAAAGAAATGTCATATATTCATATCTCAATTTGTTCTGCACGATCATGATTATCCCAAATCACTTTCAACTATTTTTTGAATCCTTTGGGAACCTGGACGGTGACAAGCCAGATTTGAGAAGAGTGTTGAGGAAGTATAATGTTCAATACATCTCGGAAGCGGTCCTCTCAAGGAGTACCCATGCAACATTGCAATGTAATCATGAAAATTCCAATTTTCGGAAGAGAACATGATGCTAGTTTAAAGATGATTTGCAATTCTTGAATTTTTAGGAATTTTGGATGCCATCTGTATCAAAATTTGCTTTCTTTTGGAAGAAATGCATATTACACGATAATCAATTAACACTTTATATACTTATTTACTGTTGTGTCTCTACCATGCCAACTCCTAATTTTTGAATTTCCCGGGTTGTCATATTTGTATTATCTCATTCTCACACCTTGTCGTATTGTGCAATATGGCTGTGAGTCATCCGCACGTAGATTCCACTCAATTCAAAACTTTGTGACTATGAAAATCTATAGAGGAATAGCCTGGTTATACTTCTATTAGTCTTAGCTATTTTAGTTTGATCTACTTGAGCACATCTTCGTCATCACTCATCTGTTGTAAGGTTCGGCTGTCAAGCCCCTCAAAATCTTAGGGCCAAGTTTCTTGGTACCAAAATTCTGTATAAATTGACAATTGTGAAACTTGCTAATACTGTTTCGCTGGAGAACAACTAAAGTTATTGAGACATTTTTCTTCAATGTGTGAAGTTTTAGGATATATATATGTTCTTTGCCAAAGAAGTTACATGTTTCTGTATTTTCAGTATAAAACGTATACTAAGGCTACAGTGTCCAACCTCTGTTGCACGACTCTCACACATTCTCTTAAGAGAACTGGATAGCTCTTCTTCTTGTTGGTGTTTGGGGGGGGTTGTCCTTTCATAAGTTTTTGCTGCATGTTCAATCCAAACCTTGTGCCTGAATACCTACCTACCACTGAAGAGAACCCTTGTGCCTTGAAAACCTTGTAAAGGATAGATAACCTGGAAAGGTGACAATCATACGTTCAAGTATGTTGCAGCGAAAGAATTAGAAACTTGATAAAATGGAGCAAAGAACATGCAATGCGTAGGCACAAATTAGTGCATGCAGAGAAAGCCATGGGATCAAAATCTCCCTAAATGTAGTGGTAATGGAGTGCTTCAACTCAAAAGGTAGGGCAATTGTTATAGGTCAATTTTTAGCATCTAAAATAGGAATTGGAGTTGTGGCTTGAGGAAGCATAGTGATCCATGGACACTCTAGAAATCAATTAGGGAAGTCATCCTCCCCCTAATAGTGGCTAGTGGCTAACACCACCATCTGGTATCCTGCTAAATCTCCTCTAGTTATTGACATGAAATGCAGCTTTCTAAGAGAAGTAATGTATGATTTGTTTAACTAGGATTGATTTTAGTGAATTTAACATTGAAAATGGGTAGTGATTTGTGATGTCATCTTGATAACCGGTGCAGTCACAAACTTTGGCAAATTTTTCTGATTTTTTTTTTCTACCTGGGATTATATTACACAAATAACCTTATTTTGTTCAATGAGGCTTTCCTGACGGTGTCTACTTTTGGACTAGATGCTTTTTTGTTTATTACTTTTGAAGTTTGTATCATATGCTGCGCAATCAAATGAGGTATGTGGCTGCTATGGGTTTGGGATATTGAAAATCTTAAAGGGTGACGCTTATATGCTTCATCTAGCAGTGTTTTTTTTAAAGATGACACGAGCACAAGTTGACGAAAGGGAAGGGCAGGGTTCATTTTTAAGCTGACACAAACACATGTTGACGAAAGGGGGAGAGATAGTTTTCGCTTGCTTGACCGCTTCTTTGTCAAGTTCTATGGCTACAGATAATTAGATGTCATTGTACATATGCAAATAATGCGCATGATGATAAACATGATGCTAGTGTCTGATCTTTTTTTCATTGTTACAGCAGAGGAGCCCCTTTCACTTGAATATCATTGGTTTGTTGAAAGATAGAAAATCATCTACAAGTCGTTGTTTGAGATACTGTGAACGAAAAAGTGAGTAGATATTATTGGGCTGAGAATCTGGATGTATGTTCAAGCGTTATTGCTGTCGTTGTGTGCACTAGTTCTGCTCACTCATGCCAGTTTGTTTTCAACTATGTATTCAGCTTCAGTTCAGATTTGATTATGGGTTAATCATGGGATCTGATCATATTAGCACTTTTCTATAAGCTATGTTTTAACAATATTTAGGAGACTTGTCTAAAAGTAGACTAGATTTAAGGGGACTTATCTATAGAAGACCCATTATAAATCACTAAAAGTCGTTCACTTGCGATGCATGTGTTCTTTTTTTTTTTTTTTCCAGTTTTTAAATGTATAATTACATGTCAAAATTTATTTTGAAATAGTATAAAATATTTTGCAGTAAATTTATTTTTGATATGTGAACATTTATTGTACTTGGGAATGTAAATATTACTGATTAGTAATTACTTTAGTGGAGAGGTATAATTTACACACTTTTGGAAGTTGAAGGTTACATGGTGAAGCAAGTTTTCCTTTATTATATACTAGTATATACGCACGTGCTTTGCACGTATCTTGGAGTGGATGATGATGATGAGTTGATTTAACTTTGTTGTTTTTAATTATATAGGTTAAGAATTTAATCCTTCAAATTCCGTGGAAACATCTTAGAAGATTTAGCAAGTAGTATGAACCCTTCGATTTCCGTAATACATTAATGAATCTTTTAAATGGTTATCAGTGGAATTTATTGTAGGTATTCTTTTAATTAGTAAATATATTGAAGAGTATTTTTGGAAAGAAAACTTTCACGGTGAATCCTATTTTTGGCATTATATAGTAGAATGAATATATATATATATATATATATATATATATATATATATATATATAAAAGATATTTGACAGCTCCTTCACTTTGCGTAGTTCATTTAGCTCTCGTGTTCGTCTTGAATTAGCTTGATGATTTATATCTGTTGTATAGTTGGTTTAAGTTAGAACTAGGTGTTGTCAGCATGTACAAATTCTCGATTGAATGCGCTTGTTGTAGAAGAGTTTAGGAGCCAGTTCAATGTCGTGAGTGCATGAAGTTTACACTTGTTCGATGTTTAGTAGGCATATAGTGCAAAAAATAAAGGTTAAGCTGCACGCCTATTACCTATATGATCTAGCTGAAGTTTCTAGGAAGTGCAAGTCTTCAATCCTGTCATTAAGGCTTGTGACTAGAATGCATTAATTTCCCCCGTCTCCAGCTACCACATGCTGTGAGTTTGTACCAAGTCAAACTTTGATTAGTTTGAATTCCAAATGCAAATGTTGGGATCAGTGATTAGATGCCAGATGCATTGCAATAGACTGGTTGGACGCAAACTTTTTAGTTCACAATTTTCTCCAATGATAAATGCTAGGTACGTCTTCATTTTCTATTTTGTTACTAGTTCAGGAGAAATTATTACTGTACATAATTTTATGCCATCCATTAGATGGCATTGGAATGAGTACATACACAGATCCCCATGTAATCCAATGGATGGTATATAAGGTATACCGTGAGTCCGACTCACAAACTAAGTAAGACAAGTCAGATTTTGATGAGTTCAAGTATGAGTAATAAGGATTAAAAGAGCTTAGTTTCAGTTCAACTATTAATATGCCCATAGTGGAGGGTGGGTTTGGTACTGCCGAAGCTTATAAAGAGTCGGGTGAAATCGTGTTTTTAAATGCTAAAAATGTTGGAATTATATTCTTTTGCTTAATTAAGACTGTTGTTAACATCCTTAGGATTCTTGTCAAAAATGAAATTAGTCAAATCAAACATTATTGCATGGAACGATTCTAAAGTTTTCACGGATCAACTTTTTTGAGTAGCTTGGATGCTGGTGGCAGGCAGCGAGTATTTGGTTCTGAACAAATCTCAGCTACAATTACAATACAAGCCTTTCTCCACACGTGCCTCTTGGTCCAAGCTGTAAATAACTAGGAATCGTGGGGGCGGTTTCGAAAGAAGATAGACCAGGCTATGTCGGCATTTTCCCAAGATCCTGTTGTCTTGGTCAAAGCAGACGAAACCGCCCATTCAATTAAAACGCTCCTTAGCTGACACGTAAGCTTCTAGCTTTAGTCAACGGTTTGACTAGGATAAGGACGAAAGTCACGAAACAGCATAAGATTCGCATCTTCAAGATCTCTTGCTATTGAGCTATAGTTGAGTTTTTCACATATAAACCATAGCGTGTATGCATGTATATGATCATTACCAAGTGTGGAATCAGATATTCAAACTGAAATGAACTGAGCTGGATTGAATGTGGTCTGATCTCATATTAAAAAAATAGACAGATAAAAAAGATTGGAATGAGCTGGAGTCCATCTCAGCCCACAATTATCACTACAAAGTTTTGTAGTATTCTTATTTTCTGGATGATCTGTATTCGCTTGTTGTTTAGTATGAACATGTACGTCTGAATTTAAATTAGGAGCATTAACGTCATCAAGGATTTGTTTAGTTCACTCTAATGTAAATGTAATCATAATCGTAATGAAATCGAATGGAAAAAAAAATCGATTCCATTACGACTACATTACAGTGAACCAAAGAAGCCCAAGTCTTTGATCTTCCCAAAATTGAAGACTGCATAAGCAAAATAAATTTAGAATGGCTGCACTAATTAAAACTATAACTCCGGTCATACATATATGTGTAAGACTAACTACTTGATCACGTATATATGGATGACTACTTACTGCTGTACAGAAGTGACAATAGTAAAAATAAGGATTATTAACTGTACTAACCTTCCATAAAATCTTTCTTATTTTGAAAATAATTATACTAACATTATCTATTTTTATGTTTTATGTAAGTGGTTATTACATTAACTATCCTTAAAATCAGACTGGTCCTGAGGTAAGTCTGACAAGCCATCGGACTTGGACAGCCCCCATGTTTAGGACAAACCTCTAGGACAAGTTTTCACCTCTCCGCTAATAGAACCTTCATAGTCTATCCCAACTTTTCTTTGAACTCGAGACTTTGATGTCGTTGTCAATCCAACTAGCCATCAATTTTTTTGATATGTTCTTTTGGAGTCAAAGACAAGGGGCAAACAAATGTTGCTCCTGCTAGGACAACCCAATCCCGTGGGCCAGTCCTGCTCAAAACATGAAGTATACGAGAGATTCGTGTAATTATTTATTTTCAAAATAAGAGATCAGTATAATAAACATAAAATAAGCATAAAATATAGAAAAAGTTTGTATAAATAATTTTAAATAAAATATCGTATATATTCATAGAACATCGATCCTTCAACCTTCAGTTGTACAAAGAAACAAAATCTCAACCTATTTCTCCTTTTCCTTACCTTACCTTACCAGTGAGTACATATGTTCATATTATGCAAAAGTCTGCAGTATTTTGTCACTATTATATAATTAGAAATTAACTTTACTCTTCATTCTATTAGCAATATTATAAGTAGAAACCCCCATAACCTGTTTAGTATTTATATATGTATAACTTTCTTTGTAGCTTCTCCTCCATCTCTAGCTAGCTAGCTAGGTTCATGGCCAGCACAATCTCAAGCCCAGAAGCCATGGACACCGACTCCCCTTCTCTAACCATCCATGTTGAGAGGAATCCACCGCAGTCTCGCTTAGCAGAACTCGGGATCAAGTCTTGGCCAAAGTAATTCTCTCTCTCTCTCTCTCTCTCTCTCTCTCTCTATATATATATATATATATATATATATATATATATATATGTGTGTGTGTGTGTGATTGTGTAAAAATATATAGGATTATATATCTATGATGAATAGTAAGTAGTTGTTAATATATATAATTTGTGATTCTTGATGTTTGTGTATGTGTAGGTGGGGTTGCCCTCCTGGCAAGTTTCCTCTCAAGTTCGACGCCGAGGAGACTTGCTACCTACTCAAGGGGAAGGTGAAGGCCTACACGAAGGGCTCCTCCGACTTTGTCGAGTTCGGCGCAGGGGACCTCGTCGTCGTCCCCAAGGGCCTTAGCTGCACTTGGGATGTCTCCGTCGCCGTCGACAAGCACTACAAGTTTGATTCATCGTCTTGACAAACAATCTTAATTAA
The DNA here is from genome assembly GCA_036927795.1 of Iris macrosiphon. Taxonomy (NCBI): domain Eukaryota; kingdom Viridiplantae; phylum Streptophyta; class Magnoliopsida; order Asparagales; family Iridaceae; genus Iris; species Iris macrosiphon. The sequence continues at coordinate 172,817,039 of JAYESA010000014.1, read as the reverse complement.
TTAGTTACTGTTCTCTTCAAAATCTCTAATCTTAGTGATCGATCATGCAACAACATCATGGTGTTTTGCTTGCTGTTTGTTTTAGGTCAACAGCATTTTATTAATGTATTCCATGTTCTTAATTTTATATATAGCAATGTGTTCATTATTAAGTTAGAAAGTGTTGAGATTAGGGTTTAATTAATTTGTATTTTGACTATATATATTTCATCCTGATACCTTCAACTATTTGAGTTTTTTAACTTTATATTCTAAACTTTAAAACTAGACAACTAATTATACCATCATCTATTCAATATTTTCAACTTGGTACCCTCCGTCAAACAAGGATTATGATTTTTTTTTTTTTTTTTTTTTTAACCAAATTATCCCCCACATTCTCCACCCCTGGCTCCGTTGCCCCCTCTCTTACCGCGCTGTTACCCTTCCCCCTTGTGTTCCCTCGTCCGCTGCCCCTCTCCTCACCTGCTATCGCTGTCGTCGTCACCGTCGTGGTTGCTGTCTAAAAGAGGGGCAGGGGTGGATCCATAAACTGTAGCTAAGGTGGACTATCATAAATTTGGATGGATTAGAAATGGACTAACCCATATAAAAATATTCAAAAAAAATTATATGAAAAAAAAAAAAAAGTAAATTTGTTTTTTGGGGTGGACTCCAAACTATGCTTGGATCCGTCCCTGGAAAGGAGAGAGATGAAAATATTGTGATATATAATTTATATTTTTATTATTATTATTATTATTATTAGAATATTAAGTTGTGTAACTATAATTGAGATATCAAGTTAGTTTTAAAATTTAAAATATCAAGTTAAAAAATAAAAATAGCTGAGGGTATCAAGTTGGAATTAAACCTAATTTGTTAATACAGTCAAAGAGCCCCTGTATTCATGAGTCCAATGCAGCAGGTCCTATTCAAAGTAATGATATTTATTCCTTTGAATGAATGGTCTATCATAATATCATTCATTGCCAAAGTTTGACCACCACTACTCTCCATGTTATGTATGAGTGGAAGTGGAAGAATGGAAATGGAAATGGAAAGGGAAAGGGAAGGTTCAATCCACAACATAACCTGAGACTGAGTCTTCTCCTTCTGATTGATTCGTGCCTCAGCTCTCTCCTCGTCCTTTACTGATATTTTTCTTGTGACCCATTGCACGCACTCCTAGCTAGTGCTATTGAGTTACCAATGGCATGAGTCAAATGTGGACATCGAGAATATATATACCAAGATGTTCTAGGGTTCCTAGAAGAGTTGGCACCACATAAGTAGGTTAAAAGATCTTTTTTTATTTTTATTGGCATGGTGCAAATGGAAGAAAAAAATGTATTAAAGGATTAATGTTAACTATTATTTATTATATGTTAAATAATAGTGTCAATTGTTGCTCCACAGTTGATTGGGAGCGGTTGAGATAAGAGGATTAAATAAAGTATTTCTCGATCTATAATGGTTGCAACTTCGCAAAGGACTGCATGGAAGTTACTTCCAACGGTCTAATTTTTTGTTTTTGTTTGTGAAAGATAAGAGCGTTTCTAACTCTATTGTTTTATAATGTATTGTGATTTCTATGTGACATATGTCACGACCCGCACCCGGATATTCGGGCACGAGTGCGTGGGCACGTCCAGCCTACGCCGCAGAATCGGCGGTAGTACGCTGTCTAGACCAAATCCACACTTAACTAAACTAGCTCATTCACAATTAACATAAGCAAGATAATAATGAGAATGGAAACTTAAGATTGCAACTGAAATAAATGTGACAACAGATTCAATTGTTTAGTACAGAAATTCAGAATGAAATCGGGGACAAACCCGATTAATAAGATAAGAAATAGAATAAAGATAGCTACTGCTAACTACTCTGCAGGAGTAGTCTCCTGGGTGGGAACCGGCTCTGCAACTGTGTCACCTGCTGGCTCATAGGGTCCATAATAGGTAGGGGCAAGGTTCTCATCATCGCCTAAACAACGGATCCAGTCAGGAAAGGAGCAAAGTACACAGTGCACAACAAGATTAAACTAAATATTTATGACAATTAAATATTGAATATCATGTTAAGGAAATTGCATAAGGAACATCAACATCTCAGAGTTTAATGCTATAAACAGGAATATGAGAAAACAGGCAAATAAAGTGAAACAGGAAATGAAACTGCACAGTCAGCAAGAAATATAACAAGACTAGAACTATGTGTGTGAACTTGTGTATTTAGAATACATAGTTGGCATGTAGGGGTTTATAAGGCTAATAAGGCCGTCATAGACGACTAGTGTCTGGAATGATCAAGTATAAGGCTGATGGTACAGTCGCGTACCAACAGCTAGTATCTGGACCTGGGGAAGGGTAAACTACATGCCTCCTAGTATTCTCCCACCCGATATGTAAACAAGACATGAACTCCAATATTCAAGACATAAAATATAGTATTCTAACACTACGTGTAATCAGCAAGAGTACTAGTAGAGCAGGGAATTTAATTATCACAATATAAAGATTAACTTGAAGTGCAGGTACTTGCCTGTTGTTTGGATCTGTTTAATTTGGTTCTTGGGGAAAATTTCCACAGATGAGTCCAAAAGCTGAAATAGACATTACCATCGTGCTCAGAAGATGTCAAATAGCTAGAAACGCCTGTCCTTGGGTCCAATTTGGAGACAAGGGCAAAAATGACAGTTTCGGGTTAAAACGGGGTCCGCCGGTGGGCCCGCTTTGCACCGAAAAACGTGTCCGGGTCAACGGTCTCCAAATTCACCAAACTTAGTGTCAACCGGTCAGGAACGCTGATACGAACCCAACGGAACTTCCAGATTTGGATTCCGATGAGCCGAACACAAAATCGCCCGTCGAGCGGGGCGAAACAGGGTCTGATTTTCCTGTTTTTGGATCGCGGTGCGCGATCACCACAGGACGCGATGTCCCGAACAGTTTGTCCGGACACCGAGAGGGTCATACAGGCTTCACAACGCAATTTGCAGAATTGAAAAAGGAGCTACGAGGCAAAAGTTACACGCACCTGAAGGGGACCCGAAAACAGGGTCAAAATCGAGTCCGAGTCGTGTCGGACACTGTGTCCTGTGTCCGACACAGCACAGTGATTAGGGCTAGGGTTTGGTCGGGAAACGGCCGTGGACGGCGGAGGACGGCGGCTGGACGGTCGGCGAGGGCGGGGGACTGGTCGCCGGAGCGAGGCGCGGTGATTGACGGCGGCGGCGGCGGCTCAGGGCGGCGGCCGGAGGCGCTGTGGCTGCTGTTCGAGCTGCTGCTGCGGCTGCGGTTCGTCGACGGCGGCGGCGCCGAGGTAGGAGCGGAGGAGGAGGGTGGTCCGGCGGGGCACGGCGAGGAGCGAGGCGGCTGCGGCGCGTGGTGGCGGAGGCGGCGCGTGGCGGTGGTCGGAGTAGGGTGTGAGGCGGAGGAGGAAGAGGCGGCCGGGGGTTTATATAGGGGAGATCGGGCGGTTGCAGGGGCCGGCCAAGGCGGGGGTGAGGGGGACGTGGGCCGCGGGGAGCGGCGCAGCGCGGGGGGGCCGGCGCTGCGCGCGGAGGGCGGCGGAGGACTCGGCCGTCGTGGGGGCTGGGTCGTGCACGCGGGCGGGTCAGCTGCGGCGGGTCGGGTTGCCCGACCCGACCCGACCCGATAAGGACGGGTGGGCCGCTGGGCCAGCGGGCCGGGCCGCGGCCCACGGGCCGAAAAAGAAAAGAAAAAAATAAAATAATAAATAATAATAATAATAATAATAATAAAAATAAATAAATAATTTAATTAATTAATTAGTAAAATTGTTTTTAGGCATTTAAAAAATAGTTCTGGGGCCCAAAAAAATCCAGAAAAATTGCCCTAAGTCCAGTTTTCTATTTTACACCCAAAAATGTTATTTTCATGACATTTTAATATTATTTATTGCTAATTAAAAATCATTTATTAATTGAAAACCTTGATTTTAATTTCAGAAAATTCACAGAAAATTCCAGAAAATTGGAAAAAATCCAAGATCTAATAATTTGAAAATCAGGGGCTTACAATCTACCCAACTTATAAAAATTTCGTCCTCGAAATTTAAAATTAGCAGGGTTCTCTCTGTCCAATCTCACTTGATTACAGTCCAACGGGTTTCTCTCAGGTAGACATTGCGGTCGCTACCCAACTTATAATTTTTACCCATATATCCTCTAAGGCTGTACAACTAGTAAGGCTAGGTCCAATTTAATAAATCATGGTATTGAATCCTTAAGTCTGCAACACAAAACACATCACCTAGGGTATTGCCTAGTCATAAAGGGTTATCATCTAGCACTACAAATCAAACTTATCTCAAACACAGGATTTTGTCTTTCCGAAATAAGGGAAGACGAGGGTTAATAATAAAGAGTTTAAGGGCGTGGTGGTAGAACAGAGGTATAGGGATCAAGGTGTTTAAAGAATTCTAATGGGGATTGTCAGGCGGTTATGGATTGAGATCCTATTCTGGTAATCATTTCTCCGCATGCTCGTATCAGTGTAATTATGTAACTGATACGATATGCTCGGACACATTTAAGGGCAAGTATACTAGTCACTATATCTCTCAATCCACGTAAGGTAGTCGTGCGAAGTGCGAATCAAAATGCACTAAGGTTGATCAGACCGTAGTACACTGATTCTGAGTAGACACTTGTATTAGTGGGGTTGATCAGGCCTCAATAATACATGTGTCATGAACAAGCCCGATAAAGGGTAAGCTTGCAAAACTAGGCTATAAATAGCAGCATATATCAAGTTCAGCAAAATTTAAGTGCGCTAGATAATGATGAAAGGAGGTGCAAATTATTGAAGTCACAAAATAACACAAAAGCACAATAGTAAAAAGTCTCTAAAACAGTTATCAAATTTTAAAAGCATACTAGGTTATTTAGCAAGTTCAAAATTACTAGGTTGGGGCTGAGGTCACGAACCAATAGGCACAAAAACAATACTAGAAGAGATATCTACGAATCACTTACGCGCATTAGCTGCTTCCAGAGTTTGCGCGTTCTCCACGGTCATCACGTAAGCTTGTCCGCGTCCTGGAGCAGTGGGGCAGTCCCTCACTAGATGTTCTGTTGATCCACAATATAGACAGACACCTAGTCTCATCCTACAAACTTGCCAGGTGTGACCTTGTTTTCGACAAAAGCCACAAGTGGTAACTCGTTGGGTCTGCCCTTGAGCTTGATGTTGGGGTGCTGGAGCTCGAGGAAGAGGACGCTGGGCTTGCTGCGGGGACCTCTGCTGTTGTTGTTGTTGTTGAAAAAGGCGTTTGTTGGGTCCTACATTTCCGGTATCTCTCTCTCGCTTTAGCTTATGCCCCATGTCTCTCTCAACGCCTTGTGCCACGCTCAGGATTTCCTCATAGGTGCGAGCTCGGCTGGTGGTGACAGCAAGGCGGATATCCGGAGATAGCCCCTTCTTGAATCTACGGGCTCTGTCCTCCGGGGTACGAACCATGTACTCCGCAAAGTGGCTTAATTTGCTAAATTCAGCAGTATATTCATCAACAGTCATGTTACCTTGTTCCAGTCTCTCGAATTGGCTCTCGAGAGCTTCCCGAGCCACTTCGGGGTAGAATTTCTCCTTGAATAGCCTCTTGAAGTTTTCCCAGGTGATGTCGGGAGCAGATAGTTGAGGTTCGTCTCTGAACCAGGTCCGAGCTATATCGAACAGTTGCAGGCTTGCAGACTCTACTTTAAGGTCATCAGGAACCCGAGCAGTCTTCAGGAGTCTCTCTACGTTCTCTATCCATTCATCGGCATAGAGAATGCCTTCAGTTCCGTAGAATTCCAGGGGTCTTAGGTTCTTGAAATCTTTGGCACTTCCTGGCCTCTTTTGTGGCGACTCCTGGGACTTAATAGCTTCTGAGAGGCTGGTCCGCAGAAGTGCAGTCTGTTCTTTCTGGGATTCCACTAATCCCTGGAATACTCCTATTAGCTGTGCCCCATCTAAGAAAACTGCCGGAACAGATGGGGGCGGCGGGAGTGCAAGAGTCTCGGGCACATTCGGCTCAGCTGGTTCTGATGTGCCTCCTACTGTGTTCCTGGTCTGGACCATTCTGAAAGATGAAGGGATAGAGAGATCAGAATAGATTACTTGGAAATCAAAGGCGATAGGAAAATTGATCAGGATTGATATCAAGAATTGAAATAAGGACCCTATACTGTGAATGAGCTTGTCCTAGAATCCTCAATCTTATTGCAGGCCTGTTCGGTCCCGAAGTTGAAACCGAACAATTTAGTCGTTTGACCTGCATGGGCCACCACAAAAACGTGTCACGACCCGCACCCGGATATTCGGGCACGAGTGTCACGACCCGCACCCGGATATTCGGGCACGAGTGCGTGGGCACGTCCAGCCTACGCCGCAGAATCGGCGGTAGTACGCTGTCTAGGGCATGACCACAAGCAATAAATCTAGCTCATTCACAACAATTAAATAGGCAAGAAAATAGCAGGAAAGGAATGCTAAGATTTTATAACCAGAATATGAAAATCAGATCCAGAGTTTATTACAAAACCAAAGATTTATATCGGGGACAAACCCGATTACTAAGATGAAAGGAAATAACAACTAATGCTAACTACTCTGCAGGAGTAGTTTCCTGGGTGGGAACCGGCTCTGCAACTGTACCGCCTGCTGGCTCATAGGGTCCATAATAGGTAGGGGCAAGGTTCTCATCATCGCCTAAACAACGGATCCAGTCAGGAAAGGAGCAAAGTACACAATGCACAACAAGATTTAAACTAAATATTTGTGACAATTAAACTGAGTATCATATTAAGAAAATAGCATAAAGGAAACATTAATCTTTCAGAGTCTAATGCTATAAACAAGAATATGAGAAAGCAGGGAATAAATGAGACAGAAAATGTAACTACCATAGTCAGCAAGAAATGTAACAAGACTAGAGACTAGCTGTGTGAACTGGTACTTGTTTTAGAATACGTAGTTGGCATGTAGGGGTTTATAAGGCTAATAGGGCCGTCATAGACGACTAGTACACAGTGAATACGGGAATAATCAAGTACAAGGCTGATGGTACAATCGCGTACTAACAGCTGGTACACAGTGAATACAGGGGGGAAGGGTAAACTACATGCCTCCTAGTATTCTCCCGCCCGACACGAAAAGGAAGACATGAAATATATTATTCAAGACATGAAATCCAGTGTTTCAACTCTACATATAATCATCAATGGTACTATATAAAGCAGGGAATCTATTTATCACAATATAAAGGTTAAACTTGAAGTGCAGGTACTTGCCTGATGTTTGGATCTGTTTAATGTTCTAGGGGAAGTTTCCACAGATGAGTCCAAAAGCTGAAATAGACATTACCATCATGCTCAGAAGATATCAAATAGCTAGAAACGCCTGTCCTTGGGTCCAATTTGGAGACAAGGACAAAAACGGCAGTTTCGGGTCAAAACGGGGTCCGCCGTTGGGCCCGCTTTGCACCGAAAAACGTGTTCGGGTCAAAGGTCTCCAAATTCACCAAACTTAGTGTCAACAGGTCAGGAACGCTGATACGAACCCAACGGAACTTCCCGATTTGGATTCCGATGAGCCGAACACAAAATCGCCCGTCGAGCGGGGCCTGTGGGGCCCACGACACGCGATTTCGTCAACGTTCTCAGAATCGAACCAAACTTGACCCACAGGACCAGCGTATCGCTACGAGTCCGATGGCGCAAGTTTCGTCTCGATCTGACGAGTGTACAAGAAGTTAGGGCGAATTGCAGAAAAGGCGGATACGGGGCGATGTCCGCGGATACGCGTTGATTCCGGTGTGCACGCACACCCAAATCAGCTTCCGCGAAGTCTCACACGTCCGTATCGACGCTGCGCACGTATCTGTGAAGACCGCGCGCGACCAAGTCGTCCCGTTTGGCGGGGCGTACTCAGTTCCGGGGTGAAACAGGGTCTGGTTTTTCCTGTTTTTGGATCGCGGTGTGCGATCACCACAGGACGCGGTGCCCCGAACAGTTTGTCCGGACACCGAGAGGGTCATACAGGCTTCACAACGCAATTTACGGAATCGAAAACGGAGCTACGAATCAAAAGTTACACGCACCTGAAGGGGACCCGAGAACAGGGTCAAAAACGTGTCCGACACGACACAGGACACAGGGTCCTGTGTCCACCGCCGTGTCCGACACGCGGGGTTGAATTAGGGCTAGGGTTTGGACGCTGCTGCGGCGGGTGGCCGGCCGGGGGCCTGGGCGGCGCTGGCTGGCCGGTGGTCGGGGGGGGTGTTCGCCTGGGCGAGGCGGAGCCGTTGGCGGGCGGGGCGGCGCCGGAGTCCGGCGGGAGGCGCTGCCCGCTGCTGCTGTTGGCGTTGACGGAGAGGGAATCGGCTGGCCGCGGCGGCTTCGCGGGGGGTGGCGCCGGTGGCTGACGGCGCTGGCGATGGCGGGCACGGCGCGGCGGCACGGTGGCTAGGGTGGCGGTGGCGAGGAAGGGCACGGCGGAGGGCCACCGCGGGGGGGGGGGGGGTTTAATATAGGGGAAGGAGAGGGAGGAGAGAGGGGAGGTCGGCCGGCGGTTGCGGGGTCGTGGCGGCCTTGGCGCGGGGCTGCGTGGCCGGGCGGGTGCCGCGTGGCCGGGCGGGGCGGCGCGGCCAGCGGAGGCGGCGGAAGACTCGGGGGTGCGGGGGTCAGGGGAACGGGTGCGGGTCCGGGCGGGTCGGGTTCAGGCGGACCCGACCCGACCCGTTAGGGTGACGGGCCGCAGGCCGGGCTGGGCCGGTCCACTGGGCCGGGCCGGCCCAAGAAAAAAATAAATAAATAAATAAATGATAATAATAATAATAATAATAATAATAATAAACAGTAAATTAATTTAATAAATAATTAATTAAATAAATAAATAGTTTTTAGGCATTTAAAAATAGGTCTGGGGTCCGATAAATTCCAGAAAAATTACCCTAAGTCCAGTTTTTCATTTTACACCCAAAAATATTATTTCCATAATATTTTAATATTATTTATTAACAATTAAAAATCATTCGATAATTAAGAACCCTGATTTTAATTACAGAAAATTCACAGAAAATTCCAGAAAATTGCGAAAAATCCCAATTTGAAATTCTTGCAAAATCTGGGGGTTTACAACGAGTGCGTGGGCACGTCCAGCCTACGCCGCAGAATCGGCGGTAGTACGCTGTCTAGACCAAATCCACACTTAACTAAACTAGCTCATTCACAATTAACATAAGCAAGATAATAATGAGAATGGAAACTTAAGATTGCAACTGAAATAAATGTGACAACAGATTCAATTGTTTAGTACAGAAATTCAGAATGAAATCGGGGACAAACCCGATTAATAAGATAAGAAATAGAATAAAGATAGCTACTGCTAACTACTCTGCAGGAGTAGTCTCCTGGGTGGGAACCGGCTCTGCAACTGTGTCACCTGCTGGCTCATAGGGTCCATAATAGGTAGGGGCAAGGTTCTCATCATCGCCTAAACAACGGATCCAGTCAGGAAAGGAGCAAAGTACACAGTGCACAACAAGATTAAACTAAATATTTATGACAATTAAATATTGAATATCATGTTAAGGAAATTGCATAAGGAACATCAACATCTCAGAGTTTAATGCTATAAACAGGAATATGAGAAAACAGGCAAATAAAGTGAAACAGGAAATGAAACTGCACAGTCAGCAAGAAATATAACAAGACTAGAACTATGTGTGTGAACTTGTGTATTTAGAATACATAGTTGGCATGTAGGGGTTTATAAGGCTAATAAGGCCGTCATAGACGACTAGTGTCTGGAATGATCAAGTATAAGGCTGATGGTACAGTCGCGTACCAACAGCTAGTATCTGGACCTGGGGAAGGGTAAACTACATGCCTCCTAGTATTCTCCCACCCGATATGTAAACAAGACATGAACTCCAATATTCAAGACATAAAATATAGTATTCTAACACTACGTGTAATCAGCAAGAGTACTAGTAGAGCAGGGAATTTAATTATCACAATATAAAGATTAACTTGAAGTGCAGGTACTTGCCTGTTGTTTGGATCTGTTTAATTTGGTTCTTGGGGGAAATTTCCACAGATGAGTCCAAAAGCTGAAATAGACATTACCATCGTGCTCAGAAGATGTCAAATAGCTAGAAACGCCTGTCCTTGGGTCCAATTTGGAGACAAGGACAAAAACGACAGTTTCGGGTTAAAACGGGGTCCGCCGGTGGGCCCGCTTTGCACCGAAAAACGTGTCCGGGTCAACGGTCTCCAAATTCACCAAACTTAGTGTCAACCGGTCAGGAACGCTGATACGAACCCAACGGAACTTCCAGATTTGGATTCCGATGAGCCGAACACAAAATCGCCCGTCGAGCGGGGCGAAACAGGGTCTGATTTTCCTGTTTTTGGATCGCGGTGCGCGATCACCACAGGACGCGATGTCCCGAACAGTTTGTCCGGACACCGAGAGGGTCATACAGGCTTCACAACGCAATTTGCAGAATTGAAAAAGGAGCTACGAGGCGAAAGTTACACGCACCTGAAGGGGACCCGAAAACAGGGTCAAAATCGAGTCCGAGTCGTGTCGGACACTGTGTCCTGTGTCCGACACAGCACAGTGATTAGGGCTAGGGTTTGGTCGGGAAACGGCCGTGGACGGCGGAGGACGGCGGCTGGACGGTCGGCGAGGGCGGGGGACTGGTCGCCGGAGCGAGGCGCGGTGATTGACGACGGCGGCGGCGGCTCAGGGCGGCGGCCGGAGGCGCTGTGGCTGCTGTTCGAGCTGCTGCTGCGGCTGCGGTTCGTCGACGGCGGCGGCGCCGAGGTAGGAGCGGAGGAGGAGGGTGGTCCGGCGGGGCACGGCGAGGAGCGAGGCGGCTGCGGCGCGTGGTGGCGGAGGCGGCGCGTGGCGGTGGTCGGAGTAGGGTGTGTGAGGCGGAGGAGGAAGAGGCGGCCGGGGGTTTATATAGGGGAGATCGGGCGGTTGCAGGGGCCGGCCAAGGCGGGGGTGAGGGGGACGTGGGCCGCGGGGAGCGGCGCAGCGCGGGGGGGCCGGCGCTGCGCGCGGAGGGCGGCGGAGGACTCGGCCGTCGTGGGGGCTGGGTCGTGCACGCGGGCGGGTCAGCTGCGGCGGGTCGGGTTGCCCGACCCGACCCGACCCGATAAGGACGGGTGGGCCGCTGGGCCAGCGGGCCGGGCCGCGGCCCACGGGCCGCGGGCCGAAAAAGAAAAGAAAAAAATAAAATAATAAATAATAATAATAATAATAATAATAATAATAATAAATAAATAATTTAATTAATTAATTAGTAAAATTATTTTTAGGCATTTAAAAAATAGTTCTGGGGCCCAGAAAAATCCAGAAAAATTGCCCTAAGTCCAGTTTTCTATTTTACACCCAAAAATGTTATTTTCATGACATTTTAATATTATTTATTGCTAATTAAAAATTATTTATTAATTGAAAACCTTGATTTTAATTTCAGAAAATTCACAGAAAATTCCAGAAAATTGGGAAAAATCCAAGATCTAATAATTTGAAAATCAGGGGCTTACAACATAAGACAATATTTTTTCTAAGTATTGACGATATTATATTCACGAGATAATAAAGTAGAAAAGTTTTCTCCAATGTAAAAGTATTGAGATTTTTTTTTCTACTTCTAAGACAACTTCTAGTATGTAGCTAAACTTCGGTATACTTTGCTAATACTGAACAGTTTAGTGACATATATACAACGTATAAGCGTCGTTATATCTGGAAGATAATGCGTTTATACGCGTCGCACGTCGCTAATATGTTGACAAATATGGTAAAGTCTGTCATGTCATAAGAAACGTCGCTAATCTCCTTTAAAATGTTGCTAACATGCCGTTGTTTTGGCAACTAAAGACTTAGAAACAGTCGCTAAATTAGCGACGCATGTTCTAATATGTCGTCCTACGTCACTAACTTTAGAAAATCTAACGATGTTAAAAATGTCGCTAAATATGTCATTGGTGCGACGTTTAGCGACATTTTTTTTTTGTTTCAACGACTAGCTATAATTGGACACAGTCAATACGTCGCCAAATTCGTTGATGCATACTTTTAACGACGTTTATTTTAACACTAGTGACATCTTTTTACGTCGCTAAATTGACTCTCTTTTTTGTAGTCTCCTCTTCTTTCCATTTTAAAATTTTTTTTGTATTCATAATCAATGATATAACGGTAAAGATATTGTCAAGTACATTATCTAGAGAATCAATTTTATAATATCTTCTGTAACTTTGTCCGTAAGCTTTATAATTTATTCGACAATAATAAATATTTGTATTAGAGAAAAAAATTTAAATAAATAGAAAGAAAAAAAAAATTATTCCCATGTGGCAATAACTTTTTTCCAAAGTCACAATAAGGTTGGATATGCACGAGACATTTGTTACCATGACAACATATTTGGGTCTGTCCCCTACTGGTCTGTTATCTTGAAAGGAAGCATAGTGCTGACAGGTCTCAAATTTCCATTAATTTTCTCCTGCTTGACTGACTGCAGCATGATTCATGTTATGTATAGTGCCTCACTGTTCAGATATTAGTGAGCAACTCTCCAAACTCCATGCATGAGAGAAAATTATTCAGTGGACTGACTCACCAATGATATACCTTGAATTTTTTCCAATTGTGACATAGTACACTACTAAAAGAAAAAATATTCCTTATGAGTTTAGCCAGAGATCATTTTGATTGTCATATTGAAAAGATATAGGTTAAATCAGTCAAGTAGTTAACCAAACACAAGTCAATTGCGAGCTCTAGGAGATGTTTTCGATCTTGAATTTCATTTCACACGTCCGATGGTTTGACTGAAGATCACTTCATTTCCACAACTCGAATTCAGTGCCCTTATTCCACTTCCCGGAGATTGATTCTCAATGTCTGTTCTCCGGGTTTTTCCTAACTACGTCAGCCTTAGGTCTCGAAGGATTTGCTTGGGGAGAGTAATAAGGGAACATAATTCTCCAAGGTGGGATCGACAGTGAAACAAATAATGGTTGCACAGTTCGCAGTGACACAAAGCAGTTGATTCACTAAAATAGAATATTTAGGAAAAATTTCATTCCCATTCTACGTGTGATTCCCAGCGAGCTTCCTGGGCCCTTCCCCATAAGGCCCCCCCCACCGTCGGGGCATAAGCGCCCTCTTGCTACCGGCCCATATGCAAGGCACCGTCTTAGTCTTCCCTGACCAGGATCGCTCCCACACCTGTAGCGTTCGTGATCGGTCTCCTCAACTGTGTATCGATCGAAAGGTAGGGCGGCACAGCCCCCAACCGACGGGAGTTCAACTTGCAGTCAATTAGGCTATATGATCTTTGCTTGCGGCATTTCTAACTATTCGGTTAGCGACTTTCACTTTGGATTTGGACTAAACCGATCTTAAAATAACCAAATGACCTGAAGGGTTGTCCAATGAAAAAGGTTGCTCAAGTCTAAGTATTGTCAGGTTTTTCTCTAGATCGACCCTGCTTATGAGTGTGTTTTCTGAACCCACCTCCATCTAGTCAAAGTCCAGTTTTAAGAGCATCATTAGTAGTTGAGACTCTCCAATTCAATTTGGGACCTAAAATTTAAAAAAAGAAGAAGAAGGTAAATATAGAATGAGTTTGGTTTGTATGAAAATAGTAAAAAATGATAAAGTGGGCTCCGGTCCAAAAAAATGTGTGGTAAAAAAATGATGTGAAAGAAAAATAATATAAAATAAAAAATCTAAAAAATTGGGTCCCAAATTATAACTTATTATTCTACAAAATAAATTTTTACTATCTAGAATTTAAAAATTGGAAGATCGATCCTTAGCATCCAAGAGTGGAATGAAATCTAAAATCTACAAATTAGTACTAAAGATAAAACTTACTATTATTATACAAAATGAGCTTGTCCGAAGGAACTTAGCTCTAAGAAAGCCAAGCAACGCAAAGCGAAGCCATTCCAGTCAACAATCTAATAATGAAGCTTGCCTATATTCCGGAGAGAGTCAAGTCAGTGAACAGATATAGATTTTGGAAGAATGCGCTTAGGTTCGAAAAGCTTGTTCGCTCAATGTTGATTACTTTTATTATCACGAAGCTCCCAAAACGGAGGAGCAAAGCAAAGCAAAGCAAAGACCACCACTATGTATGTATGTATGTATGTTATCAGTGGCAGAGAAGAAGTAGCGCGTGATGCCAGAAAGAAATTAATGTCCAAAAAGTATGCTTATAGGTTGGGTTCTTTCTTGCGCACAATTTGTTTACGGGATATTTAGACTTTAGATTTCACATAAATATCGTAAAATTAATGTTTGGATCTTAATAATAATAATAATTAGTATTTTGATCTCAAAACTGTCGTCAAAAATAATTAGCGACATTTTTTGTACATCTTTTGTGACACTTTTGAGATCAAAAGTGTCACTAATTATTTTGGAGATTCAAACAATAATTTTACAAATTATGTCAAATCCAAAGTCTAAATATTTTTTTGTTCACCGAGCCCCAAGTTCAAACCGAAAAGTATCGGACATGTACAACATATGAATGGATATTCTTGCATGATTCTTGTTGGGTACGAGTCCATTCACGTACCAGAGGTCAAGGAGTGTTAGTCCGACCCGGGCGGTCCGAAATTTGTTATGAATATGGCCCGGTCAAATTTGGACCGGGTCTGTCCAGGCCGATTAACAGGCCATGATGGTCCAGTCAAACTCGAGTTGGGTCGGCCTAACCCCAATCAACAGACCTGGTCATACTCAGCTTTGGTTTTGCCAAACCGAACCCGTTTCGGCTCTCCCACCGGTTCGAGCCGGACAGTCCTCAAAAATCGGTCAATAATCCGATCCCAAGTCCAGTAGACCAAGTCCACACACCCTCCCCCCATCTCCCGTGCACGACCCACACCTTTTAAACTTACACTCGTTTGGGAGTTTGTTTTACGGTTTAACCGTCCTATTAACCGTTATGAAAGGAATTTTTTTGTTAAAAAAAAATCCCAATAATCATATTAATCCTTTTGGAGGATATTTTTATCAAAATACTCCCCTTTTATTTTTATCATTTATAAACTTCAATAAGAAATATTGTTGTCATTTTATTAAAAATTACCAAAATAATCATACTCCAAGGTATTTGTAGTTATTTGACACCTAAAAATTCTTCTAAGTATAATTTAATTTATCTTAACAATTTTTTCCATCTCTTCTAATATTTACAAGTAATCTCATGTTCTATACGTTGAAATAACTTATTTTTCACAATCATAAAAAAAATGAACAACTACTGCAAGATCAACAATCTCAATGTGCGCTGCAACCTCAACGGGTACAAGGACCTTAACCTGTGCAACCACAATGGGCACTAGGTTATGGAGAAGAAATGAATCATAATTTGATGAAATCATAAGTTTGACTCCATTTTAGCGGAGTTTATAATGAGCATAATATTGAAAGAAGACACTTGCTTACAACTATTGTTCAATACATGCATTGTGAGAAACGAATTAAATATGAACCTAAATTTGGCATATGAAAACTTCTTAAACATCTAGACAAATGTATCTACTATCTTGCATCTTCTTAAAAAATTATTTATTTTAATTTATTTAGCTATCAGTACTAGAAACTTAAACTAGTCGCAATTATCATGTATTAGTTCGAATAATTAGCTGCAATAATTATTCTATACTTAGGGTCTGTTTGGATGCTTGTAGCTTATCGAAAGTGTCACTTTCAGCATGTTGTAATGTAATACATTTGCACCGTGTATCACTTTCTAAATATGTTTGGATACATAGTTTATTGTCCCCCCGAAAGTGAGGAGTTTCAAATCCATTTTATTTAGATAACAACATATAAGTGATATAATCACCATTTTATATCCAAATTTTCAACATCAAATAGTTCACATATTGAATGCCACCTTAAAATATAATATTAAATTTATCATCTTGAATACATAAAATAGCCACTTGAATGGAGTTGCAATGACAATTCAAATATGAAAACTGAACAATGCAGCAAAACCTTTCACTTGCAGTGGAGTTCCTCTCTCTTTGTCCCGAAGCTGCGAAATGAATAAATGAGTGGGACATTAACTCAAATAAGTCACTTCCTAGCCACTTACAATGACAATCCAAACACGAAAATTGTCGACACATGGGGACAGTTGCAATAAAAATGCAAGTTTTAATGCACTTTCAATACAATTTCATCAACCCAATTAGACCCTCATTGTTTTATGGGTTATTTACACTAGCTACCCCTAAGTTTTAGACTTATTACACGGGTACCTCTGTTTTTAAACGAATTACACTGACCACCCATATATTTTATGTTTATTACACGTGGTACCCCTACTTTAAGATAAAAATAAAAAGTTATAACACTAACTACCCATATTTTTATTTTATTTTCTAAAGGCAGGGGTGGTCAGTATAATTAGTTTAAAAGTAGAGGTAACTCCGTGTAATAAGTCCAAAACTAAGGGATAATTAATGTAAACAACCCGTGTTTTATTTATCATTAGTCGCAATTATTGTGTATTATATTTTTAATATATGTTATTATTGTTAGATACATATTTTATGTTTTTGTTGCGACTTGCATCTTGCTTTTTTGCTTTCAATTTTTCTACAAGAAATTTTTGTTGTTGTGGTACAACAAAGAAAACATGTAAAGTTGTTGAAAACAGAAACTAAAAAACATAAATCGTATCAACAAACACCAACATAATGAGAATAATATATATTAAAAATTTCATCTTTACATAGGGAAAGACTTTAAGTCCAAACCCATAGACCCCTTAAAGCGAGAAAAAAAAAAAATTCTCCAAAAAAAACATGGACCAACTCGGAACCCAACCTGGACCTAGCCCAGACCAGAGTTGGACCCAGTCCGATTCAGTCCGACCATATTTTTCCGGATAGTGGGTCGTGTTGGATTTGGATTTGCTCTCTGAGCCTTGTTCGGTCAGGACCAAATTTCTAACTGGTCTGGATTGACCCTGTCGAGGCTTGATTAAATCCAATCAAAATCAAACTCGGGCTTGGGCAAGCCGAGTCCGGCCCACTCAATAACACGAACAAAAGGACCAAGACAAGTATTAGTTTTTTAATATATATATATATATATATTTTGAAATAACCGAACACTTTGACTACGTTAACCAGTTAATGTAAAAATAATCAATTAATAATTATTGTTTTTAAATAGTATTCTGTCAGCTTGGATTCGGCTAGGACTCGGGACCAGTTCTACTTGGGAGGTGGGTCTGAATTGGATTTTAATATTTTGGTCAAATTATTGGATACTTTAAACGGACTAGTTATACACGTAAAAAAAAAAAAAAAAAATTATGGACAGAAAAAAATTAATAAATAAATAAATGTGATAACTTATAAATATAAAGACAAAAATAAGAAGGCGTATTTGAGTACTACATTGGTTTCTCTCATACCCTTATTTAGTTTTGGAAATTTAAAACCTAATTAGGAATTTTTATTTTTTTTAGAGATGCCCATCGATACGCACGAGACTTTATGCACGCTACGCTGCATGCCATTTTGGCCCACTGATCCCACATCTCTTCCGCGATTTGATCCCAAAAACTTCGTCAAGCCAGGGAGGTTATACCTCTTCTCACTGACCAAAAAAGTCAGTTGAGTTCGGTAACCTAATTAGGATTAGTCCATTGAGCCACGAACCCGCGGTATTTCGATTCAATTGATCTGATTCCATTAATATCATTATTTTTTAACTTATAAATTATAAGTATATTCATCATAGAATAAGTAAATAAAAATATGCAAAATAAGTACACGATAAAAATATTAATTACAATATTATATAACTTGCGGACTTAAATACAATTAACGTGATAGCTCATAAATATAAAGACATAAAAATTATAAAAGTGATACATGATAGTTGCAACTACCTAAGTTAATACTACTAATAGCTGGATAAATTAAAACAATCCTTCTGTAATAGTTGCACTCGTAACTATTGTAACATTCATCTCATGATAAACTCCAATAAAGTATTTTTAGATTTGATGGACTGCGTTGGTAAAGACCTTCTCTCCGTGGCCTTGTAACATCTGAAATTGCACTAGTTGAAGTTGTGGACCTTACGGTTGTGGTGGTGGTTGTTTGTTCTTTATCCATGGCTTTTAGACTAAGTAATGAATACTGTAAGACCAGAACTAATGTCTATAGGCTAGAGGTGAAATTAATAAGAGTATAAAAAAAAATCAATCGTGAATATGTGATAGAAATAAATAAACCATACCTATAGAATTTTGGAAGACTAAAATTACCAAAATAATCTTTTAATATAATCATTGATGTTTATTACGGAAGTATTTTAATCATTTTAAGTGAGATGATCGAAATGTTCCTGAATAATCTCCATAATAACTAAAATATACGCATTTTTTTGTAAAAAAAAAAACCTCAAAAGACCATATTACCTATGTAATATGGCTGTTGGAAAAATTTACCAAAATACTGAAGACAACCATAAAGCGGGATGAATAGTACTTTTATGAAATCAAGCATAATAAAAGACAATTACAAACAATTAAAAGTAAGTGCTATAAAGTAAGACAAAATTGCAAACACTCAATGTATGTATCCTGGTATTCTCCTTGAGGCTCTCCAATTCCGAAATTCTATCTAGCTTTACTATACTACAATAGAAATAGTTACAACCACAAGCCGTGATATAAAGAACTCGCCAACTTCACACACGGACTTAGTGTCGAGTATCCTGTGAGACTCGTATCACAATATTTGTATTTTATGCGGATACGTATTTTATGCTAGTAATTGCATTTTATTGAATCTCGAGGAAGCTCAAGAATTCTTAAAATTGAAACTTTACTACTTGATCGGTATACTGACGGTATACTGTATACCGACGGTATACTGCTCGACAGCTATTTGTTTCGCTTTCGAGATATTTTCAAGATATTTTTCTATAAATAATACTCGATATATTTTATTTTCATTTTCCTCTTTCTATTTCTCTCTCATCTCTTCTTAATTTCTCTCTCGAGCTTGGAAGCGTGGTCTTGAGACCTGGAGTGTGGTTTATGAACCCCTTCATGATGGTAGACTAGAAGATTTGGCTGGGAGCTCGCGTTAGGTAAGTACATCTTGTCAATTTCATGAACTTCTTTTACTTTTAGTCATTTTACTTTCTTGGAGCTTGGTTATTGCTTTTTGGCTTAGATTTGCTTTTTTGTAGTTGTTTATATCGTAATTTCTAGTCTAGTGACCGTCTCGGTTTTGATTTCTGGTAAAATCTCGTTCCGTCCCTTTTGGTATCTCAGTAGCGAAAACGGTACTGGAGTTGTGACTGTGAGTTTTAGTCCGTATTGTGATTTGAGACTTACCCTAGACTTGACTTCTTGTTAGACTTGGTTCTGGTAATTTTCGGGATTTGATTTGGGTCCCGAAAATCAGACTTGATTTAACTATGATTATTCTTGAAAATAGGCATACCGACGGTATACTATAGTATACCGACGGTATACCGATTTCAATGTCATGCCACGATCTTCTGCAGGTAATCGGCCGTCCCCGCTAGGCGTGAATCACCGCGCCAGCGATCCTGCGGAATGATCTTTCCCATATGGACGTGATGCCGCACGAGCACAACCTGCGCCCGTGCAAGGCCATGATCCGAACAGGCGGTAAAATATCTAAGCCACAGAGTCGCATAGATAGTCCGAATGTAGCGGAATAAGAACGAACATGCGATTGGTAACAAGTTCACAGAGTCGTCAATAGCGAAAGCATTGAATAACACAAGTATAGAAGAAAAATAAGCTCTTTATTGATATTGAACAAGTGTTACAAGCGGCGTTTGGCCGAGATTACAAGTCGTTCAAGTCTCTCTCTCTCTCGAAACAATGAAAGCGTGCCAAGTGGCTACATTTGTGGAATGATACATGGATAATATTCCAACATTATGTCTTGTATATGTGGTTCAGTTCCGGATGCAATGTTCCAAGGCTCCAGAGTGAACTCCACGCCTTAGCACGCACGAAGGGGGTTTCCGCACCGAACGAGGTTCTCCCGCACCCTGTAAGCAATCTGGTGGGTTATTAATACATGAATGCACTGGTGGGGAGACTTCTCATCCGCTCGACAAATCAAAACATGTTATATATGTTCTGTGCACAACCTATTAAGTTATCTTTCTAGTCTTGTCTTAGGATCAGTTTCATGGCATAATGAAAAGCCTAACTCGTATAGTAGTACGTCGTGCGATATAAGAGTAACACGACGAGACTTACCATTTGTCCTTCCCTGTCCAAGGTAAACCAAGTTAAACCAAGCACGAGCATATATAATAAAATCCAGGGGCAATAATATAAGCAAACACAAGTGTCACGAGCGAGGTTCTGTTTCAGGTGCACGAGTTACATAGATTATCCAGACGTATTTCAGAAGATGTTCAAGTGTTCAGTTATGTACATATGTCTTGTACTCATATTCATTCAGGTGTTTCAGATTTCAGATATGATGCAATGACTCGCACGCGGGTTACCGCTAAGCGAGGATGACTTATCTATATGAAGAGGAGTCGCTGACATATTTATAAGGACAAGTTATAGTCTTTTACAAGGATGGTATACAACGAAAGCACATGAGGCGCTACAAGCTATCCCATCTAGCACCTGAGACTATCAGCCTTTGAGCAAGGATGGCGCGGCGTGAGCGGAGACGCCATCCTACTCGCACATGAAAGGCTGCTACGTTAGTTCCATCCGGATCGGATCGGCCCCGGTGTCCTGGAGACCGTCCGTGGAACGAGATTCGAGAATCCCCTTTTTTCCAAGTTGTCCGCGATATGCAAGTCTTGGTCTTCCAGATTCACAACATGACATAAAAATTCTTGATTCTTGTTCTGAACGAGTATTACTCCACGAGCTGTGATTCTTGCTTTACTTGACATGATTCTCGTTTAGTGTTCAACTTGACTTGATGCATTCCTCTGGTTCAGGGATTGCCTTGGCGACCTAACGGTCCCGGATACTTGCAGTTTCATATTGCACAGAAGGACCATTTGATAGTCTTCTGGCTAACTAGATGCATGCATGCATGATACATATAGTGTTACTTGATTATGACATAAATTATGTGTCAAGCATTGAAACTAGACAATGAGTACAAGTTATAATGTAAGCATGTGTCACTCCCCAGTCCCAAAAATGGCGAGGGACTGGACACGTGGCAATGGCCAGCAGCACGCACCTATGGACAACCCAATTTAATGGATCCATCAGGGCATGCTTAAGCTGTAGTCTAACAGTAAGATGTTACAAGTCTCAGGTATTTCTAATCTCATCCACAGAATAAACACAGATTAATGCTAGAATAATGCAATAGAATAACTAAACAAATCTCAAATAAGAGTATCTCGGGAAACAATCCGAGAATCAGTCTGTTACATTAAAGGAAATAGACAGGAAATAAATCAACAGAAAATAGAAATACTGAGCAAATGAAGCCGGTACTCAGGAGAAGTCTTCTGCCACTATCTCGTCCTCGGTTCCTGGTTCTGCTCCAAGGAGTGCTCCTGTACCGTACACCTCGGGGTAGTTCTCTTCAGCTGTACCTGGGTACATAATCCGGATCCAGCTCCTCAGGGGACAGCAAGGTACAGAAAATACAAGCCAAAATAAATGCAGTGCAGCAGATAATTAAACAAGAGGGTAAGCTATGTAACCAGCTAAGTGATATGCAATATGAGAGCAGCACTAGAACTCAGGCTGAAGCCACTACAAGCTCTGTGTCGGGGAGCCGGTAGCGACAATAACTATGAATTATACTCTGAAATATACTATGTTTTATATATATAATATCAGCCTGTAGTCTGTGTGTCTCTCCCCACCCAATGTAATCCTACATCTCATGTCCATGATGCCTCATGTCTATGTCACGCACGATTATAACTAATGCAGCAAGTCTGATAGCTATGAATCAATGCCTATGAATGTAATATCTAGGTAGGGGTGCAAACGAGCCAAGCCGAGCCAAGCTTTCATAAGCTTGAGCTTGGCTTGATTAGAATTAACCAAGCTCAAGCTCGAGCTCGAGCTTGATAATTTTTTTATTTTAGAGCTTGAGCTTGGCTCGAGCTCGTTTATATTAAGCTTGAGCTTGGCTTGGTTTGAGCTCGAGCTTGGCTTGATAAGCAAGCTTGATTCAAGCTTGATAGACAAGCTTGATAAGCTCAAACTCAAGCTCGTTAAGCTTGATTTTGAGCTTGTTCAGCTTCATTTCAAGCTCATTAAGCTTGATTTCGAGCTTAACGAACTTGATTTCAAGCTAGTTAAGCTTGAATTCAAGTACCTATAATATTAACAATTTATTTATAAAAATTTAATTTAAAAAGTTCTTTAATATCAATTATTAAGGACATATAATTATATACAATGCACACAACCATATTGTTATACAAATATACCTAAAATAAGAATTCAACAAAGAAAAATTTAAAATTTAAATAACAAAATAAATTTATAAACTGCCAGCAACGAGCTTCTAAACGAGCCAGCTTACGAATCAGCTCGCAAGCTTCTAAACGAACAAGCTCGCGAGCTCAAACGAGCCGAGTACTTCTAAGCTTGAACTTGGCTCGTTTATTAAACGAGCTCGAAAATGAAGCTTGAGCTTGGCTTGTTTACTAAACGAACCGAGCTCAAACGAGCTTTTATCAAGCCAAGCTTCGAGCAGCTTGCGAACGGCTTGGCTCGTTTGCAGCCCTATATCTAGGTCAAAAACATGTATCCTATACAGAATCACCTTGAATGTCTCAGGAAGACTATGTCTCATGAAATAGTGACAAGTGTCCTGGGTTCTGGTGTACTTGATAAGACAAGTACGAGAATTATCGGGTATCGATATCCATCTCTATGTGATGTTACACAACTCCGCGTACGGGGTTGGCACCCGACTGGTAATCGGACGCTAAGTAAAGCCACTCGGTCCTGGGTTGAGCAGTTAGAACAAGTTTACATATGAATCTACAAGAAATAAAAATACTATAACAAGAATTACTGCGAGTTGACAAGCTTTACTTGCCCACTGATGCATAATTAAGTCCAGAAAATAAATAGCAAGCTGCAGGGTTTGGCAAGGTACACTTGCCTGTGGTTCCGACTCTGATTGCAGCTCTGACTTCAGTTGGATTTGCAGGCGGTACTCCGGTTGCTGAAATAAATATCACCATCAGATCCAGAAAATATCAATCAGCTAGAAACGCCTGTCCTTGAGTTCAATTTGGAGACAAGGACAAAAACGACAATTTTGGGTCAAAACGGGGTCCACTTGTCGGCCCACTTTGCACCGAAAAACGTGTCAGGATCAAAGGTCTCCAAATTCACCAAACTTAGTGTCAACAGGTCAGGAACGATGATATGAACCCAACGGAACATCCAGAATTGGATTCCGATGAGCCGATCACAAAATCGCCCGTCGGGCGGGGCCTGTGGGGCCCACGACACGCGATTCCGTCAACGTTCTCAGAATCGAACCAATCTTGGGTCACAGGACCAGCGTATCGCTACTAGTCCGATGGCGCAAGTTTTATTTCAATTCGACGTGTGTACACAAAGTTAGGACAAAATGCAGAAAAGTCGGATACGGGGCGATGTCCGCGGATACGGGTTGATCCCGGTGTGCACGCACACCCGAATCAGCTTCCGCGAAATCCCACACGTCCGTAGCAACGACGCGCACGTATCTGTGAAGACCGCACGCGACCAAGTCGTCCCGTTTGGCGGGGCGTACTCAGTTCCGGGGTGAAACAGGGTCTGGTTTTTTCCTGTTTTTGGATCGCGGTGTGCGATCACCACAGGACGCGATGCCCCGAACGGTTTATCCGGACACCGAGAGGGTCATACAGGCTTCGTAACGCAATTTACGGAATCGAAAACAGAGCTACGAGCAAGAAGATACACGCACCTGAACGGGGCCCGAAAACCGGGGTCGAAATCGTGTCCGACACGTGTCCGACACGTGTCCGGACACAGGAAATTAGGGTTAGGGTTAGGGCTTGGCCTCGGCTGCGGCGGTGGAGGGGCGGTGCTGGGGGGTCTGCACGGCGGCGCGGCGTACGGCGGGCTGGCGGCAGCGCTGTGGGACGGTAGCGGAGTCGGTGGTGGCGGGGTAGGCTAGGGCGCCCGGCTTAGGGTTTTATAGGCGGGGGAAGAGAGGGGGTCGGCCGAGCGGGGCGGCGGGGATGGCGGAGAAGGCGGGGGTCGTGAGGAGGGAGAGGGTCGTAGGGGAGAGAGAGGGGGCCGGGTTCGGGCACGGGCGGATGGTGGCGGATGGTGGCGGAGCTGCCGGCGGGAGAAGCGGGGGAGGGAGAGGGTCGTAGGGGAGAGAGAGGGGGCCGGGTTCGGGCACGGGCGGGTCGGGTTCAGGCTGACCCGACCCGACCCGATAGGGGCGAGCGGGCTGGGCTGGGTCGGTTTGGCCCAGTGGGCCGCGGGCCGCTGGGCTGAAAATAATAATAATAATAATAATAATAATAATAATAATAATAAATAGTTTTTAGGTGTTTTAAAATAGGTCCGGGGCCCGATAAATTCCAGAAAAATTGCCCTAAGTCTAGTTTTTCATTTTACACCCAAAAATATTATTTTTATAATATTTTAATATTGTTTATTATCATTTAAAAATTATTGAATAATTAAAATCCTATTTTTAAATTACAGAAAAATCCCAGAAAATTCCAGAAAATTGTGAAAAATCCAGATTTTAAAATTTTGAAAAATCAGGGGGTTTACAATCTACCCCCCTTAAGAGGATTGCGTCTTCGCAATCAAAGAATAACCGGTCAACTGAGATGACACGGTTGCAAGTATCGTTCGAAACACATCACAAGATACTTTAGGGAAATACCGTTTCCCTAAAATAAAAGTTATACACTTTCCAGAAAAATCTAGTTAAAGAACAAGATCTACAACTTTTATGAAAATCAGATTGTTATTAACAAGTTGCAAATTACTAGGTTGGGGCTGAGGTCACGAACCAATAGGCACGAACTACAACAAGACTAGAAATGGATAACTATGAATCACTTACTCGCATCAGCGTCCTGCACAGTCAGCGCATAAGCTTGTCCTCGTCCTTGTGGTAGATTCTTCTGCTGCTGCTGGGCTTGCTGGAAGAGTGTCGCCTGAGGTGCCAGAGGTGGCCTCGGTGCTGGTGAAGCTGGTTGGTTTGTCCTTGGTGCTCCATCTCGATGCTGGGGACAGTCCTTGGCTATGTGTTGATTGGTGCCGCAAATCAGGCACAATTCCAACTTGCGTCTGCAGTCCTTCTCGACATGGCCTATCTTGTCGCAGTAGTGACAGGTAGGAAGGGTCTGCGAAGCTGTCCTGGGTGGCTGGTGCGTGTGAGATCTCTTTGCAGATTCTCCCGGTGATGTTCTGTCTGGTGCTGAGGTGATTGGCCGCTTGTGGCGAGACTCCCTCCTGGTAACGCGTTCCATGCGTCGGGCTGCAGCGAGAACGTCTGAGTAGGAGGTAGGTGCGACGGATCCGATGAGTCTCTGTAGCTCGAAGTTCAGTCAGTCGAAGAACTTCTCGGCCTTCTCTTCCTCTGTCGGGATCAGGGTTGGGGCGAAGCGGCTCAGACGAATGAATTCTGCGTTTGTCATGCCCCAGTCCCAAAAATACGTAGGACTAGGACACGTAAGCATGCCAGCCGCATGGATATGGCAACTCCAATATATGGAAACCAAATCCACACGTACGCTGTAATATGAATATCAAATCCACAAGTGGTATAAACATATGTCACAAGTCACAGGGTATAATCTAGATCTCATCCACGAAAATCAAATATGAATAAAATAACCAATGTCTATGAAATAAGATCTCAATAAGGAGTATCTAAGGATGATAGTTGGATGAAAACAAATCCACTATCAACTCAAATGAGAAAGTAAATACAATATAAGTACAACACCATT
This sequence comes from Iris macrosiphon, assembly GCA_036927795.1. NCBI lineage: Eukaryota > Viridiplantae > Streptophyta > Magnoliopsida > Asparagales > Iridaceae > Iris > Iris macrosiphon. The sequence goes on along the minus strand of JAYESA010000014.1, from coordinate 172,791,030 downwards.
AAACAATATAAGTACCAGCTATCAATCACGGCTCGAGAGAAGACTTCCACGAAGCATCTATAGCCATCCAAATCTGTGCTCCTTCAAATACTCAAGAATAGGTTCACCTGGTAGCGGACCAGGTCCTCAGAGGGACGTAACAAGATACAGAAAATACGAGCCAACTAGAATACAGTAGACATGCATATAATTTGAAAATAAATAAGTACGTTGTACAAGACAATCTATATGAATGCAAATGAGGACAACTTTTCGACGTATGGGCAAGGGTAGGCTACTCGATCTAATCCTCACAACCTCACGCTCGTCAGTGGACATCATCAGCCGTCATACCTCGGGGGTAGCGACCCTCGGACTCCATCAATCGACATACCTCGGGGGTAGCGACCATCGGACACGACCCACCATAGTGCGTGCTAGTGACTATGGTGTTACCAGAGTGGTTAAAAGCCCATACGCCTAATGATTGTCCTCTATGATACTAAGTGTCAAGTGTGTGTCAACATATCTAATATATAGTAATGACTGAAGGAACTACACATGCAATAAATAAACAGAATGAAATAATTATACAGAAATATACTAAGCATGTAAAATACTGTAAACAACTTAGCAAGGTATCTTGCCTGGGGTCCTGCTGCTGGTATGAATCAGAGTCCAAGTCACAGTCCAAATAGCCTATGTATTACAAATTCATCACGTCAAAAGATAATTTATTTTAATTTATTTAATTCTATAATAATTACTCTAAAATCCTATTTTAATCTTATTATTTTGATTTTTAGATTAATGCCTAAATTTTGTCCAAAGGAATTGAATTTTATCGACTCGAGACTCATGGCACGCAAATCGAGGCGATCTGTTGACCGAAAAGTCAACTGACACAAACTTGACTTTCATGCATGAATTCCTGTAGATTTCAGCGTCAAAAATATGCTGGAATTTACGGCTCTTCCGAATTCAAATTCGTTTGGAAATTATGGCACATACAAGTTTCGTATCGTGCACTGATGGTTAAATTTTACCCTAGAAGTTCTACAGAATTAACAATATAAAAATACTTTGAAATAAATTCTGGGAAAAACATATGTCAATGATCTCGACATTAGCTTTCCGAAACTTTAAACGGTTCGTGATTCTGATTCCTGGTTCTCCCGGAATCACGAAAATATCGAAACACATCTATTTTTGGACATGCTGTGTTCTACGAATTTTCCAGAATTTAATAATAATATTTTCATAAAACAAATTATATAATCAGAAATCTAACCTCAATATCTTTCTAACACAAAAAACTAGGCCTCATTTGGAGTCTGGAGCTATGCGCAATGGCTTCTGGAAGATGAAGGAACCCTAGATGGCAATTCTCCAAAATTCGGCTGAAGAAAAACCCTAGAAATAAACTTAAACTAATATATATATAGAGGAGAGAGAAAGCAGTCGCGGCTCAGATCTTGACACGTGGCAGCCATCCAACGCTGCCCGCCCCGCAGTCACCGACAGGCGGGCCCGGCACTGTATGCTGCGGGCGGCTGACAGGTGGGCCCCCTGTTTGCTGACTGGGCAGAAATAATTTCTTTTTGGGTTTTCTTTTTCAGAAAATAGTTTTTAATTCAGTTTTTGATAATTAACTCAAAATAAATGCTAAAAATAATCAGAAAATTCCCAAAAAATTATAGAAAATATATTTTATTATTTAGAACCTAAAATAAAAGTTTGGGATATTTTTATCTAAGTTTGAAAATAAAATAAATTCTTCAAAGTCCTAGAAAATTAGTGTTACTAGTTTTTAATTAACTAAAAATTATGGAAAAATTCCAATAATCTAAAATAGACTAAAATAATTCTAAATAAATATTTATATAAGTAAATATACTAAAAAAAATTTATTTTCTAATTAACTAAGAGAATATTCTAAATAAATTCAACATCTATAATAAATATAATAATATAAAATATACATAAAATACCTATTTTGGGTGAGGGAGTTTACAATCTACCCAACTTAAAACAATTTCGTCCTCGAAATTAAAATAAGACATAATTTGTTAAATCCTTTACATTCATACATAAGGTACGTCAATCGCAATCTCTTCCAAAAATTTAAATAACAAAATCTATTCAAATCTATCGCGATCATTTCAAAATTAAGATAATCATTGTTCAAATCAAAATTCAACCTATTGCAATCTTTTCTCACTTTTCCAGCTCATCAATATCCAAATTTAAATTGAATCCATATAATATCTTCAAGATTTAAATAACCCATATCAAATTTTACCTCACGATCTCCAACTATCATAATCTCCTCTAGAAGTAATTCGAGTCCAATATTATTCCTATTTTAACTTATAATTTTTTTTTTCAACTTTTTAAATTCTATTCACATCCTCAATATTTCAAATAGGTAGTCCAATCATCAATTTTTTTTTATTTAAATCATCAAATTAAAAAATAATTTAAATGCAGTCCACCAATGTTCAAGTCTGAAATTATATATTTATCCTTCAAATTCAAATTGATGATTTTACCTTCAATACTCAAAAATTTAAATTATGTACTTAAGGTATAAATATTGGGTCCTCAATATCAAGATTTTTAAAATTTATTGATCCTCATAATCTTAGTCATTCTTCTAAAATTCTCAAAATTAAATGGCTTGAACCTCTCCCAATCTAATCTTACTCGTTCACAATCTAAAAGAAATTCCTCTCGAGTTGCCAATGCACTGCTACCCAACTTAGAATTTACCCATCTATCACAGAAGGCTATATACTTTAAGAAAAATATTTCTTAATTTATTTACTCCTGCTATTCAATTATCAAAGTTTTAACACCAAACATATCACCTATGATATACCCTTAATCAATTATAAAAAAGTGTCACTAAGTCATGTGATTAGCCTTATGGGGTATATCTAGTACTATCAGTGTCAACTTATACCAGCACGAGATTTCGTCTTTCCGAAATAGGGGAAGACGGAGAGAAATAATAAAGAACTCAAGGTGAAGGTGACCGAATACAAGTACGAGGTTCAAAGAGGTTAAAGAATCGAAAAGAGAGTTGTCAGGACAGTTGTGGATTGAAATCCTATTTTTGGTAATTTCCTATTTACCTGCTCGTATCAGTACAGTTATGTAACCGATACGATGTGTCAGACATATCTAGGGGCAAGTATATCTGTCTACTACCATATATCTCAATCCACGTAAAGTAGTCATGCGAAGAGCGAACCAAGCGCACTAAGGTTAGCTAGACCTTAATACACCGATTCTGACTAGGCAATTGTATTATTGTGTGCACCCAATAATACATATGCCATGAGCAAGCTCGATAAAAGAATAAGCTTGCAAAAACTAGGCTATAATAGCAGCATAAGTCAAGGTAGTACAACAAACATAAATACGCTGGATTATGATGAAAGAAGGTACATAATAATTCAAGTTCACAAAAGATAAGACTCCACAAACTCTATATTTGTTATACTAATTCCTTGTCTAAGTCGATGGTCGACAAAGTAGGGGTATAGCCTCTAAGTTCTACAGTCTGATGAAACATTATCTTCTTATGCTAGCACACAGTTAATGTCATTCAGCTACACTTCAATAATAGGGCAAAAGACTATGTGATACTATGTTGTGAGGTATACTACCCAACTTATAACAATAAACTAGTACTGTAATTATCTTAAGCATACCGTAGAAACTCCTGTTAAGGTCTACGAGAAGGGGTCTTGGTACTTATTAGGGTATCCTCTATACTAGGTTCAAACATTATGGTAAAACTTCTAACTAACTCTAGTAGTGTCTATACTACTCTCAAGTCTTCATAATACATCAAGGGATAATGGTAAACCAATCTATAGAAAAGAAATTCTAGGGTTCACTAGATATTCTAAACTTAGTGGTGTCTATATCCCCGTTGTATTCTTAATAGGTGTGCTACCATATTTATCATTCTAATAATAGGGGTTCCTATATTCTAGCAGAAGGCTATACTCAAAGAACTATTAGGGAAGTACAGGAATTAAGCGGGATGCAATTATCCAGATGGAATGGTGTCACGCCCCAGTCCCAAAATGACGAGGGACTGAGCACGTGATCAATGGCCAGCAGCACGCACCGATGGACAACCCAATTAAATGGATCCATCAGGACATGCTTAAGCTGTAGTCTAGCAGTACTAAGTACAAGTCTCAGGCATTACTAATCTCATCCACAGAACAAACACAGATTAATTGTCAGAATTAATGCAATGGAAATAAATAAGCAATATTAAATAAGGTTATCTCGGAAAACAAATCCGAGAATTATTCTGTTATATTTAAGGAAACATAGACTGGAAATAAAATACTGAAAAGAAAATACTGTGAATATGAAGCCGGTGCTCAGGAGAAGTCTTCTGCAACTATCTCGTCCTCGGTTCCGGGTTCTGCTCCAAGGAGTGCTCATGTACCGTACACCTCGGGGTAGTTCTCCTCGGCTATACCTGGGGACATAGTCCATTCCAGGTCCTCAGGGGACATAACAAGGTACAGAAAATACAAGCCAAAACATATGCAGTGCAGCAATAAAATAAACAGCAGGGTAAATATGTAAACCAGCTAGTGATATGCAAGTGAGAGTTTTAGTCATACTCAGGCTGAGACTACTACAGGATCAGTGTCGAAGAAACCATAGCAGTATTTTCTCGAAGAGCCAGAACTTGTGCCAAAGCTCTGTATCAGAGACTAGGACACCTCCAGATAACATTATTTACATTATAATCAGCCTTGATATGGTAATACTCTCCCCACCCCATGTAATCTCACGTCACAGTTCCAGAAATATCAGGTACAAGTCACGCAAGATTGAACTAATGCAATGAGTCAGGATAGAATCTAAGCATGTAAACTGTAATGACATGAAAAATGTAACCTATACGGAATCACCAGGTATATCTCAGGCAATTCCGTCACATGAAGAGTGTCAGGTGTCCTGGGTTGAGCAGTTAAGCAAGTTACTTATGAAACTACAAGCAATCAAGTAAAATACTTTAACCAGAATTATCTGAGAATTTGGCAAGCTTTACTTGCCCACTGATATATAACTAAGTCCAGGAAATAGGTAGCAGAGCTACAAGTTTTGGCAAGGTACACTTGCCTGTGGTTCCGGCTATGTTTGCAGTTCTGATTTTGGCGGAAATTGCAGACGGTACTCCGGTTGCTGAAATAAACATCACCATCAGATCCATAAAATATCAATCAGCTAGAAACGCCTGTCCTTGGGTCCGATTTGGAGATAAGGGCAAAAACGGCAGTTTCGGGCCAAAATGGGGTCCACCGGTGGGCCCGCCTTGCACCGAAAAATGCGTCAGGGTCAACGGTCTCCAAATTCACCAAACTCAGTGTCTACAGGTCAGAAACGCTGATACGAACCCAACATAACTTTCAGAATTGAATTCCGATGAGCCGATCACAAAATCGCCCGTCGAGCGGGGCCTGTGGGGCCCACGACACGCGATTTCGTCAACGTTCTCAGAATCGAACCAAACTTGACCCACAGGACCAGCGTATCACTACGAGTCTGATGGCGCAAGTTTCGTCTCGATCCGACATGCGTACACAAAGTTAGGGTGAATTGCAGAAAAGTCGGATACGGGGCGATGTTCGCGGATACGCGTTGATTCCGGTGTGCAAGCACACCCGAATCAGCTTCTGCGAAATCTTGCACGTCCGTATCGACGAGGCGCACGTATCTGTGAAGATCGCGCGCGACCAAGTCGTCCCGTTTGGCGGGGCATACTCGATTCCGGGGTAAAATAGGGTCTGGTTTTTCCTGTTTTTGGATCGCGGTGTACGATCACCACAGGATGCGATACCCCGAACGGTTTATCCGGACACCGAGAGGGTCATACAGGCTTCGCAACGCAATTTGCGGAAACGAAAACGGAGCTACGAGCAAAAAGTTATACGGACCTGAAGGGAACCCGAAAACAGGGTCGAATCGTGTCCGACACGTGTCGGACACAGGGATCGAATTAGGGTTAGGGTTTACTGTGCTGGGCTTCTCGCCGGAGGACGGCGGCTGGGCGTCCAGGCAACGGCCGAGGGGACCGGGGTGCTGCGGCGGAGGGCGGCGCTGCGCTCGGGCGGAGGCGGCGAGCGGCTCGACGGCGACTCGAGGAGCTGCTGTTGCCGGAGCCGCTGAGGGGCTCGACGGCGCCGGAGAAGAAGAGGAGGAGGGGAGGAGCAGGGACGGCTGACGGCGCTGCGGGCGGTGGCTTCCGGAGGTGGCGGCGGCGGAGGAAGCTGGTGGCGGAGGGGTTCGTCGGTGGGGGATCGAAGGCGGAGGAGAACGGGTTTTATAGGGGCTGGGGGAGGTGGTCGTGGCCGTGGGAGGCGGAGGAGGGGGACGTCGTGGCGGGCAGCGCGGCGCGGGCGGAGGCGTGGCCACGGGCGGGGCGGCGGAGGAAGCGGGCGGCCGGACAGAAATCGCGGGGGAGAGGGCTGGGTCACGGGCGGGCTAGCGGGTGCGGGTCGGGCGGCGGACAGACCCGACCCGACCCGATAGGGGATGGGCCGGCCTGCGGGCCTGGGTCTGTTGGGCCGGGCTGGGCCCAACGGGTTTGGGTTTAAAATAATAATAAGAATAATATTAATAATAATAATAAAATCAATAATTAATTAATAATTAATTAATTAAATAAGTAAATACTATTTAGGCATTTAAAAATAGGTCCGGGGTCCGATAAATTCCAAAAAAATTGTCCTAAGTCCAGTTTTTCATTTTACACCCAAAAATATTATTTTTATAATATTTTAATATTTTTTAATATCAATTAAAAATTATTGAATAATTAAAACCCTGTTCTTAAATTACAAAAAATTCCCAGAAAATTCCAGAAAATTATGAAAAATCCAGGTTTTAAAATTTTAAAAATTCAGGGGGTTTACAATCTACCCCTCTTAAGAGGATTGCGTCCTCGCAATCAAAGAATAATCGGTCAACAGAGATGACGCGGTCGCAAACATCGTTTGAAAGCACATCACAAGATACTTAGGGAAGTACCGTTTCCCTAAAATTGAAAGTTATACACTTTTCAGAAAAATCTAGTTAAAGAAAAGATCTACAACTTTTATGAAAACCAGGTTGTTATTAACAAGTTATAAATTACTAGGTTGGGGCTGAGGTCATGAACCAATAGGCATGAGCTACACAAGACTAAAACGGATAACTATAAATCACTTACTCGCATCGGCGTCCTGCACAGTCAGCGCATAAGCTTGTCCTCGTCCTTGAGGTAGATTCCTCTGTTGCTGCTGAGCTTGCTGGTAGGGTGCTGCTTGAGGCGCTGGTGGAGTTTGCTGGTTCGTCCTTGGTGTTCCTTCTCCACGTTGAGTGCAATCCCTTACCGAATGCTGACGGGATCCGCATGCCAAACACAATCCTAGTCTGCGTCGGCATTCCTTGGCGATATGGCCTGCTCTGCCACAGTAATGACAAGTAAGGAGGACTACCACTGGTGGTGTAGATGCTTTCTGCTGTTGGTGCGGTCTCTTTGCAGATTCTTCTTGTGGTGCTCTGGATGTTGCTGATGGGGAAGACCTCTTCAGACTGGTCTCTCTCTTGGTGACGCGCTCTATGCGTCGAGCCGCAGCAAGAACGTCCGAGTATGATGTTGATACGACGGACCCAATTAGTTTCTGCAGCTCAATGTTCAGTCCGTCGAAGAACTTCTCGGCCTTCTCTTCCTCAGTCGGGATCAGGGTGGGGGCGAAGCGGCTCAGCCAAATGAATTCTGCGTTGTACTCTTCCACCGTCATGGAGTCCTGAGTGAGGCGATTGAATTTGTCCCGCAGTTCTGATCGAGCGATGGCAGGAATGTACATCTCCTGGAAGAGTCTGGAGAACTCCTCCCAAGTGACTTGGTCTGGTCCGAGTGGCATCTCCTCGGATAGCCACCAGTGATGGGCATTGTCCGTCAATTGCATTCGGACAGCAGTCATCCAGCGTTCTCGTGGAAGTTCAGCTGCTTCAAGTTGATGCCGAATGTTGGTGAGCCACTCGTGAACTTCTGTGGGCTCCTCCTTTCCAGAAAAAGTGCGGGGCTTCAGTTGGCGGAAGTCAGTGATTGAGCCTGTAGTTGGCCGTCGAGCTGGTAGGTTGGCCTGCCCCAGTGCAGTTACGATGCTGTCTCTTAAGAAGTTAGCTTCGCGACGCTGAGCCTCGTGTTGGACTTGTTGCTGAGCTTGCATCATCGCATAGATCATTTGGAATATTTGCTGCCCGTCGATCGGCTGTCCTGGTGGGAACACGGGCATTGGTGGGACGAACTGCGGCGGAGGTGGGATGTCATCGCGCCGGAATCGGGAGGTAGGTTGACCTGCCTGCTGGCTCTGTTGAGTTGGTGGAACTCCTCCGACTGGTGTCACTTCGTCGTCATAGGTGACACCTGTAGCTTGGGGTGTTCCGACGGGAGTCTCGTTGCATTCTTGTGGGTCCATTTCCCTGTATCCAAAATAACCAATAAGAGGCGCACAGGAATCAAGGCAAGATGCAAATTCAAATTAGTCCGAGTACGATACAGATATCAAAAATGATTCAAGCAAGTGGATGAGATTCTAAAAACTTATCTTATCTTATTGCAGGCCTGTTCGGTCCCTAAGTTGAAACCGAACAATTTAGTCGTAGACCTGCATGGGCCACCACAAAAACCATGTCACGCCCCAGTCCCAAAATGACGAGGGACTGAGCACGTGAGCAATGGCCAGCAGCACGCACCGATGGACAACCCAATTTAATGGATCCATCAGGGCATGCTTAAGCTGTAGTCTAGCAGTACTAAGTACAAGTCTCGGGTATTACTAATCTCATCCACAGAACAAACACAGATTAATTGCCAGAATTAATGCAATGGAAATAAATAAGCAATATTAAATAAGGTTATCTCGGGAAACAAATCCGAGAATTATTCTGTTACATTGAAGGAAACATAGACTGGAAATAAAATACTGAAAAGGAAATACTGTGAATATGAAGCCGGTGCTCAGGAGAAGTCTTCTGCAACTATCTCGTCCTCGATTCCGGGTTCTGCTCCAAGGAGTGCTCCTGTACCGTACACCTCAGGGTAGTTCTCCTCGGCTATACCTGGGGACATAGTCCATTCCAGGTCCTCAGGGGACATAACAAGGTACAGAAAATACAAGCCAAAACATATGCAGTGCAGCAATAAAATAAACAGCAGGGTAAATATGTAAACCAGCTAGTGATATGCAAGTGAGAGTTTTAGTCATACTCAGGCTGAGACTACTGCAGGATCAGTGTCGAAGAAACCATAGCAGTATTTTCTCGAAGAGCCAGAACTTGTGCCAAAGCTCTGTATCAGAGACTAGGACACCTCTAGATAACATTATTTACATTATAATCAGCCTTGATATGGTAATACTCTCCCCACCCCATGTAATCTCACGTCACAGTTCCAGAAATATCAGGTACAAGTCACGCAAGATTGAACTAATGCAATGAGTCAGGATAGAATTTAAGCATGTAAACTGTAATAACATGAAAAATATAACCTATACGGAATCACCAGGTATATCTCAGGCAATTCCGTCACATGAAGAGTGTCAGGTGTCCTGGGCTGAGCAGTTAAGCAAGTTACTTATGAAACTACAAGCAATCAAGTAAAATACTTTAACCAGAATTATCTGAGAATTTGGCAAGCTTTACTTGCCCACTAATATATAACTAAGTCCAGGAAATAGGTAGCAGAGCTGCAAGTTTTGGCAAGGTACACTTGCCTGTGGTTCCGGCTATGTTTGCAGTTCTGACTTCGGCGGAAATTGCAGGCGGTACTCCGGTTGCTGAAATAAACATCACCATCAGATCCAGAAAATATCAATCAGCTAGAAACGTCTGTCCTTGGGTCCGATTTGGAGATAAGGACAAAAACGACAGTTTCGGGCCAAAACGGGGTCCACCGGTGGACCCGCCTTGCACCGAAAAATGCGTCAGGGTCAACGGTCTCCAAATTCACCAAACTCAGTGTCCACAAGTCAAAAATGCTGATATGAACCCAATAGAACTTTCAGAATTGAATTCCGATGAGCCGATCACGAAATCGCCCGTCGAGCGGGGCCTGTGGGGCCCACGACACGCGATTTCGTCAACGTTCTCAGAATTGAACCAAACTTGACCCACAGGACCAGCGTATTGCTACGAGTCCGATGGCGCAGGTTTCGTCTCGATCTGACATGCGTACACAAAGTTAGGGTGAATTGCAGAAAAGTCGAATACGGGGCGATGTCCGGGGATACGCGTTGATTCCGGTGTGCACGCACACCCGAATCAGCTTCTGCGAAATCTCGTACGTCCGTATCGACGAGGCGCACGTATCTGTAAAGACCGTGCGCGACCAAGTTGTCCCGTTTGGCGGGGCGTACTCAATTCTGGGGTAAAATAGGGTCTGGTTTTTCCTGTTTTTGGATCGCGGTGTACGATCACCACAGGACGCGATGCCCCGAACGGTTTATCCGGACACCGAGAGGGTCATACAGGCTTCGCAACGCAATTTGCGTAAACGAAAACGGAGCTACGAGCAAAAAGTTACACGCACCTGAAGGGGACCCAAAAACAGGGTCGAATCGTGTCCGACACGTGTCGGACACAGGGATCGAATTAGGGTTAGGGTTTACTGTGCTGGGCTTCTCGCCGGAGGACGGCGGCTGGGCGTCCAGGCAACGGCGGAGGGGACCGGGGTGCTGCGGCGGAGGGCGGCGCTGCGCTCGGGCGGAGGCGGCGGCGGCGAGCGGCTCGACGGCGGCTCGAGGAGCTGCTGTTGTCGGAGACGCTGAGGGGCTCGACGGCGCCGGAGAAGAAGAGGAGGAGGGGAGGAGCAGGGACGGCTGACGGCGCTGCGCGCGGTGGCTTCCGGTGGTGGCGGCGGCGGAGGAAGCTGGTGGCGGAGGGGTTCGTCGGTGGGGGATCGAAGGCGGAGGAGAACGGGTTTTATTGGGGCTGGGGGAGGTGGTCGTGGCCGTGGGAGGCGGAGGAGGGGGACGTCGTGGCGGGCAGCGCGGCGCGGGCGGAGGCGTGGCCGCGGGCGGGGCGGCGGAGGAAGCGGGCGGCCGGGCGGAAATCGCGGGGGAGAGGGCTGGGTCACGGGCGGGCTAGCGGGTGCGGGTCGGGCGGCGGACAGACCCGACCCGACCCGATAGGGGATGGGCCGGCCTGCGGGCCTGGGTCTGTTGGGCCGGGCTGGGCCCAACGGGTTTGGTTTAAAATAATGATAAGAATAATATTAATAATAATAATAAAATCAATAATTAATTAATAATTAATTAATTAAATAAGTAAATACTATTTAGGCATTTAAAAATAGGTCCGGGGTCCGATAAATTCCAGAAAAATTGCCCTAAGTCCAGTTTTTCATTTTACACCCAAAAATATTATTTTCATAATATTTTAATATTTTTTAATATTAATTAAAAATCATTGAATAATTAAAACCCTGTTCTTAAATTACAGAAAATTCCCAGAAAATTCCAGAAAATTGTGAAAAATCCAGGTTTTAAAATTTTAAAAATTCAGGGGGTTTACAAATGGATTGGAAGGAGAGCGAATCATAGTCAATTATGGATGAGATCCTATACTCTATTCCTAGGTGCAGGCTTGTTCGGTACAATAATGTAACCGAGACAATATGCTCTAGACCTGCATGGGCCACCACAAAAACATGTCACGCCCCAGTTCCAAAAATACGTAGGACTAGAACACGTAAGCATGCCAGCCGCATGGATATGGCAACTCTAATATATGGAAACCAAATCCACACGTACGCTGTAATATGAATATCAAATCCACAAGTGGTATAAACATATGTCACAAGTCACAGGGTATAATCTAGATCTCATCCACGAAAATCAAATATGAATAAAATAACCAATGTCTATGAAACTAGATCTCAATAAGGAGTATCTAAGAATGATAGTTGGATGGAAACAAATTCACTACAAACTCAAATGAGAAAGTAAATACAATATAAGTACAACACCATTAAACAATATAAGTACCAGCTATCAATCACGGCTCGAGAGAAGACGTCCACGAAGCATCTATAGCCATCCAAATCTGCGCTCCTGCAAATACTCAAGAACAGGTACACCTGGCAGCGGACCAGGTCCTCAGAGGGACGTAACAAGATACAGAAAATACGAGCCAACTTGAATACAGTAGACATGCATATAATTTGAAAATAAATAAGTACGCTGTACAAGACAATCTATATGAATGCAAATGAGGACAACTTTTCGACGTATGGGCAAGGGTAGGCTACTCGATCTAATCCTCACAAACTCACGCTCGTCAGTGGACATCATCAGCCGTCATACCTCGGGGGTAGCGACCCTCGGACTCCATCAATCGACATACCTCGGGGGTAGCGACCATCGGACACGACCTACCATAGTGCGTGCTAGTGACTATGGTGTTACCAGAGTGGTTAAAAGCCCATACGCCTAATGATTGTCCTCTATGATACTAAGTGTCAAGTGTGTGTCAACATATCTAATATATAGTAATGACTGAAGGAACTACACATGCAATAAATAAACAGAATGAAATAATTATACAGAAATATACTAAGCATGTAAAATACTGTAAACAACTTGGCAAGGTATCTTGCCTGGGGTCCTGCTGCTGGTATGAATCAGAGTCCAAGTCACAGTCCAAATAGCCTATGTATTACAAATTCATCACGTCAAAAGATAATTTATTTTAATTTATTTAATTCTGTAATAATTACTCTAAAATCCTATTTTAATCTTATTATTCTGATTTTTAGGTTAATGCCTAAATTTTGTCCAAAGGAATTGAATTTTATCGACTCGAGACTCATGGCACGCAAATCGAGGCGATCTGTTGACCAAAAAGTCAACTGACACAAACTTGACTTTCATGCATGAATTCCTGTAGATTTCAGCGTCAAAAACATTCTGGAATTTACGGCTCGTCCGAATTCAAATTTGTTTAGAAATTATGGCACATACAAGTTTCGTATCGTGCACTGATGGTTAAATTTTACCCTAGAAGTTCTACAGAATTAACAATATAAAAATACTTCGAAATAAATTCTGGAAGAAACATATGTCCATGATCTCGACATTAGTTTTTCGAAACTTTAAACGGTTCGTGATTCTGATTCCTGGTTCTCCCGGAATCACGAAAACATCGAAACACATCTATTTTTGGACATGCTGTGTTCTACGAATTTTTCAGAATTTAATAATAATATTTTTGTAAAACAAATTATATAATCAGAAAGCTAACCTCAATATCTTTCTAACACAAAAAACTAGACCTCATTTGGAGTCCGGAGCTATGTGCAATGGCTTCTGGAAGATGAAGGAACCCTAGATGGCAATTCTCCAAAATTCGGCTGAAGAAAAACCCTAGAAATAAACTTAAACTAATATATATATAGAGGAGAGAGAAAGCAGTCGCGGCTCAGATCTTGACACGTGGCAGCCATCCAACGCTGCCCGCCCCGCAGTCACTGACAGGCGGGCCCGGCACTGTTTGCTGCGGGCGGCTGACAGGTGGGCCCCCTGTTTGCTGACTGGGCAGAAATAATTTCTTTTTGGGTTTTCTTTTTAGAAAATAGTTTTTAATTCAGTTTTTGATAATTAACTCAAAATAAATGCTAAAAATAATCAGAAAATTCCCAAAAAATTATAGAAAATGTATTTTATTATTTAGAACCTAAAATAAAAGTTTGGGATATTTTTATCTAAGTTTGAAAATAAAATAAATTCTTCAAAATCCGAAAAAATTAGTGTTACTAGTTTTTAATTAACTAAAAATTATGAAAAAATCCCAATAATCTAAAATAGACTAAAATAATTCTAAATAAATATTTATATAAGTAAATATACTAAAAAAATTTATTTTCTAATTAACTAAGAGAATATTCTAAATAAATTCAACATCTATAATAAATATAATAATATAAAATATACATAAAATACCTATTTTGGGTGAGGGAGTTTACAGCGTTGTACTCTTCCACCGTCATAGAGTCCTGAGTGAGACGATTGAATTTGTCCCGCAGTTCGGATCGTGCGATAGCCGGAATGTACATCTCTTGGAAGAGTCTGGAGAACTCCTCCCAAGTGACTCGGTCTGGTCCGAGTCGTGCCTCCTCAGACAACCACCAGTAGTGTGCGTTGCCTGTCAACTGCAATCGGACGGCAGTCATCCAGCGTTCCCATGGAAGCTCAGCTGCTTCAAGTTGATGCCGTATGTTGTTGAGCCACTCATGAACTTCTGTGGGCTCCTCTTTTCCAGAAAAGGTGCGGGGCTTCAGTTGGCGGAAGTCAGTGATTGAGCCTGTAGATGGCCGTCGAGCTGGTAGGTTGGCCTGCTCTAGTACATTTACGATGCTGTCCCTCCAGAAATTAGCTTCGTGACGCTGTGCCTCGTGTTGGACTTATTGCTGAGCTTGCATCATCGCGTAGATCATTTGAAATATCTGCTGCCCGTCAATTGACTGTCCTTGTGGGAGTACGGGCGTTGGTGGAACGAACTGCGGCGGAGGTAGAATGTCATCGCGTCGGAATCAGGAGGTAGGTTGACCTGCCTGCTGGCTTTGTTGAGTTGAGGGAACTCCTCCGACTGGTGTCACTTCGTCATCATAGGTGACACCTGTAGCTTGTGGTGTTTCGACGGGAGTCTCGGAGCATTCTTGTGGGTCCATTTTCCTGTATCCAAAATAAACAATAAGAGGCGCACAGGAATCAAGGCAAGATGCAAGTCAAAATTAGTTCGAATACGATACAGATATCAAAAACGATTCAAGCAAGTGGATGAGATCCTAAAAACTTATCCTATTCTTATTGCAGGCCTGTTCGGTCCCTAAGTTGAAACCGAACAATTTAGTCGTAGACCTACATGGGCTACCACAAAAACTATGTCACGCCCCAGTCCCAAAAATGGCGAGGGACTGGACACGTGGCAATGGCCAGCAGCACACACCGATGGACAACCCAATTTAATGGATCCATCAGGCATGCTTAAGCTGTAGTCTAACAGTAAGATGTTACAAGTCTCAGGTATTTCTAATCTCTTCCACAGAATAAACACAGATTAATGCTAGAATAATACAATATAATAACTAAACAAATCTCAAATAAGAGTATCTCGGGAAATAATCCGAGAATCAGTCTGTTACATTAAAGGAAATAGACAGGAAATAAATCAACAGAAAACAGAAATACTGAGCAAATGAAGCCGGTACTCAGGAGAAGTCTTCTGCCACTATCTCGTCCTCGGTTCCTGGTTCTGCTCCAAGGAGTGCTCCTGTACCGTACACCTCGGGGTAGTTCTCTTCAGCTGTACCTGGGTACATAATCCGGATCCAGGTCCTCAGGGGACAGCAAGGTACAGAAAATATAAGCCAAAATAAATGCAGTGCAGCAGATAATTAAACAAGAGGGTAAGCTATGTAACCAGCTAAGTGATATGCAATATGAGAGCAGCACTAGAACTCAGGCTGAAGCCACTACAAGCTCTGTGTCGGGAAGCCGGTAGCGGCAATAACTATGAATTATACTCTGAAATATACTATGTTTTATATATATAATATCAGCCTGTAGTCTGTGTGTCTCTCCCCACCCAATGTAATCCCATGTCTCATGTCCACGATGTCTCATGTCCATGTCACGCACGATTATAACTAATGCAGCAAGTCTGATAGCTATGAATCAATGCCTATGAATGTAATGTCTAGGTCAAAAACATGTATCCTATACAGAATCACCTTGAATGTCTCAGGAAGACTCTGTCTCATGAAATAGTGACAAGTGTCCTGGGTTCTGGTGTACTTGATAAGACAAGTACGAGAATTATCGGGTATCGATATCCATCTCTATGTGACGTTACACAACTCCGCGTACGGGGTTGGCACCCGACTGGTAATCGGACGCTAAGTAAAGCCACTCGGTCCTGGGTTGAGCAGTTAGAACAAGTTTACATATGAATCTACAAGAAATAAAAATACTATAACAAGAATTACTGCGAGTTGACAAGCTTTACTTGCCCACTGATGCATAATTAAGTCCAAAAAATAAATAGCAAGCTGCAGGGTTTGGCAAGGTACACTTGCATGTGGTTCCGACTCTGATTGCAGCTCTGACTTCAGTTGGATTTGCAGGCGGTACTCCGGTTGCTGAAATAAACATCACCATCAGATCCACAAAATATCAATCAGCTAGAAACGCCTGTCCTTGAGTCCAATTTGGAGACAAAGACAAAAAACGACAATTTTGGGTCAAAACGGGGTCCACCTGTGGGCCCGCTTTGCACCAAAAAATGTGTCAGGGTCAAAGGTCTCCAAATTCACCAAACTTAGTGTCAACAGGTCAGGAACGATGATATGAACCCAACGGAACATCCAGAATTGGATTTCGATGAGCCGATCACAAAATCGCCCGTCGGGCGGGGCCTGTGGGGCCCACGACACGCGATTCCGTCAACGTTCTCAGAATCGAACCACTTGGGTCACAGGATCAGCGTATCACTACGAGTCCGATGGCGCAAGTTTTATTTCAATCCGACGTGTGTACACAAAGTTAGGGCAAAATACAGAAAAGTCGGATACGGGTGAATGTCCGCGGATACGGGTTGATCCCGGTGTCACGCACACCCGAATCAGCTTCCGCGAAATCTCACACGTCCGTAGCAACGACGCGCACGTATCTGTGAAGACCGCATGCGACCAAGTCGTCCCGTTTGGCGGGGCGTACTCAGTTTCGGGGTGAAACAGGGTTTGGTTTTTTTCTGTTTTTGGATCGCGGTGTGTGATCACCACAGGACGGTTTTTTCGGGCATCGAGAGGGTCATACAGGCTTCGCAACGCAATTTACGGAATCAAAAACAGAGCTACGAGCAAGAAGATACACGCACCTGAACGGGGCCCAAAAACTGGGGTCGAAATCGTGTCCGACACGTGTCCGGACACAGGAAATTAGGGTTAGGGTTAGGGCTTGGCCTCGGCTGCGGCGGCCGAGGGGCGGTGCTGGGGGGTCTGCACGACGGCGAGGCGTACGGCGGGCTGGCGGCGGCACTGTGGGACGGTAGCGGAGTCGGTGGTGGCGGGGTAGGCTAGGGCGGCCGGCTTAGGGTTTTATAGGCGGGGGAAGAGAGGGGGTCGGCCAAGCGGGTAGGGCGGCCGGCTTAGGGTTTTATAGGCGGGGGAAGAGAGGGGGTCGGCCAAGCGGGGCGGCGGGGATGGCGGAGAAGGCGGGGGTCGTGGGGCGGCCGAGGCGGAGGGTGGCAGAGCTGCCGGCGGGAGAAGCGGGGGAGGGAGAGGGTCGTGGGGGAGAGAGAGGGGGCCGGGTTCGGGCACGGGCGGGTCGGGTTCAGGCTGACCCGACCCGACCCGATAGGGGCGAGCTGGCTGGGCTGGATTGGTTTGGCCCAGTGGGCCCCCCTAACCGTCCCGGCCCACTCCCCACGTCCTCCTCCCTCTCCGCCTTACTCGGCCCCCCTAACCGCCTCCTTCCCCTTTATAAGCTCCCACTCTTCTTCTTCTCCCTCACTTCCACCCTAACTCCGGCCACCACTCGCCTGAGCCCCGCCGTACTCCTCCCTCAGCCACCAGCCGCACCCTTCGCCGCCCGCCGCAGCCGCCCCTCCTCTGCTCCTCCTCCTCCGCCTGCCTCCGACCCCGACAGCAGCCGGCCCTTCTTCTTCCTCGACTCCCAACAGCCGCAGCCGCCGTTCCCGGCGCCGCCCCGCTCCGCCGTGCCTCCGCCCGGCCGCGCCCCAGCGCCCCCGACCGCCTCCGGCCAGCCAGCGCCGCCTCAGCCTCCGGCCGGCCGCCGCAGCCCCAGAAACCCTAACCCTAACCCTAACCCTAGATTCCCTGTGTCCGACACGAGTCGGACACGTGTCGGACACGGTTCGACCCCGATTTTTGGGTTCCCTTCAGGTACTTGTAACATTTTGCTTGTAGCTCCATTTTTGATTCCGTAAATTGTATTGTGAAGCCTGTATGACCCTCTCGGTGTCCGGATAAACCGCTCGGGGCATCGCGTCCTGTGGTGATCGCACACCGCGATCCAAAAGCAGGAAAAACCAGACCCTGTTTTACCCCGGAACTGAGTATGCCCCGCCAAACGGGACGACTTGGTCGCGTGCGGTCTTCACAGATACGTGCGCACCGTCGATACGGACGTGTGGGATTTCGCGAAAGCTGATTCGGGTGTGCGTGCACACCGGAATCAACGCATATCCGCGGACATCGCCCCGTATTCGAATTTTCTGCAATTCGCCCTAACTTCTTGTACACTCGTCGGATCGAGACAAAACTTGTGCCATCGGACTCGTAGCGATACGCTGGTCCTGTGGGTCAAGTTTGGTTCGATTCTGAGAACGTTGACAAAATCGCGTGTCGTGGGCCCCACAGGCCCGCTCGACGGGCGATTTTGTGATCGGCTCATCGAAATCCAAATCTGGAAGTTCCGTTGGGTTCGTATCAGCGTTCCTGACCTGTTAACACTAAGTTTGGTGAATTTGGAGACCGTTGACCCGGACACGTTTTTAGGTGCAAAGCGGGCCCACCGGCGGACCCCGTTTTGACCCGAAACTGCCGTTTTTGCCCTTGTCTCCAAATTGGATCCAAGACAGGCATTTCTAGATATTTGACATCTTCTGAGCGTGATGGTAATGTCTATTTCAGCTTTTGGACTCACCTCTGGAATATTTCCCCCGAGTACAATTATTTGGATCCAAACATCAGGTAAGTACCTGCACTTCAAGTTAATCTTTATATTGTGATAATTAATTCCCTGGTTTACTAGTACCATTAATGATTACACGTAGTGCTAGAACACTGGATTTCATGTCTTGAATACTGGAGTTCATGTCTTGTTTTTCATGTCGGGTGGGAGAATACTAGAAGGCATGTAGTTTACTCTTCCCCCTACCGTGTTTAATAGCTGTTGGTGCGCGACTGTACCCTCAGCCGGATCTCGATTATTCATGTTTAATAGCCGTCTATGACGGCCAAATTAGCCTTATAAACCCCTACATGCCAACTATGTATTCTAAAACAAACACAAGTTCACACAGATAGCTCCTGGTCTTGTTATAGTTCTTGCTGACTGTTGTAGTTTCATTTCCTGTCTTATTTATTCATGTTTTCTCATATCCCTGTTTATAGCATTAACTCTTAGTTATTGTTGTTTCTTTTATGCATATTCTCAATATGATACTCAATCTAATTGTCATAAATGTTTAGTTTAATCTTGTTGTGCATTATGTACTTTGCTCCTTTCCTGACTGGATCCGTTGATGTAGGCGATGATGAGGACCTTGCCCCTACATATTATGCTCCTTATGAGGGAACAGATGACATATATGAGGAGCCAGCTCCCACCCAGGAGACCACTGCTGCAGAGTAGTTAGCAGTAGCTATTTTATTTTATGCTCTTTATCTTAGTAATCGGGTTTGTCCCCGATTTATCTTCTGGCTTTGTATTAACTATGGATCTGTTGTCACAACTTATTTTATAAAAGTTAGCATTCCTATTTCCTGTTATTTTCCTTGTCTATTTATTGTGGATGAGATAGATTTAAAATTACTTGTGAGTAAGACCTAGACAGCGTACTACCGCCAACACTGCGGCGTAGGCTGGACGTGCCCACGCACTCGTGCCCGAATATCCGGGTGCGGGTCGTGACACATTTTTATGGTGGCCCATGCAGGTCAACGACTAAATTGTTCAGTTTCAACTCAGGGACCGAACAGGCCTGCAATAAAGCTAGGATAAGTTTATAGGATCTCATCCACTTGCTTGAATTATTTTTGATATCTGTATCGTATTCGAACTAATATGAACTTGCATCTTGCCTTGATTCCTGTGCGCCTCTTATTGGTTATTTTGGATACAGGGAAATGGACCCACAAGCCAGCAACGAGGCTCATGCAGAAACACCACAAACCGTTGTGGTTACCCAAGAAGACGATGTGATACCAGTCGGTGAAGGCCAATCATCACAAGGCAGTCAAGCAAGTCAGCCTCCCTCAATAATCCATCAAGATGGCGTTCCACCCTCGACGCAGCCTATTCCACCGATGCCTTCCTTCCCACCGGGACCGCCTATGGACGAACAGCAGATGTTCCGCATGTTCTACATAATGATGCAAGCCTATCAAAAGGTTCAACAAGAAACTCAGCAAAACCAAGCGGAGAACTTGATCGACAGAATTAGCTCGGAGTCACGGAAGCTAAGCAGTTTAAATGCAATTACCTTCGACGAGGACGTTCTTACTGCAGCACGACCTGTGGAGTGCACCACAAGGATCGAGTCTAGCCGAAAGCGGCCGTATACGTCAGTACCAGACCAAGCACAACAAGAAAAAGCTGCAAAGCGACCACAGATGAATCCAACTCAAGGACAGAACCAACAAGCTCCCACTTGTGGCTATTGTCGAAAACAAGGTCACATTTGGCAGGATTGTAGAAAGAGGCTAGGTGCCTGTCTATATTGTGGATCAGCAGCACATCAAATGAAGGACTGTCCTGCTGCTCAAAGACGCACAACTGCACAAAAGTTCCAGTTCAGGCCAGGCCAGGCCCCAGCAGCGCAGCAGAGGGCACCACCTCAAGAACACGGACAAGCTTATGCGATGACCTTGGAGAACGTGCAGACTCTTAGAGTAACTAATGCGCGTAAGTGATTCGTAGATACCATTTTCTAGTATTGTTTTAGCTTGTGTCTACTGGTTCGTGACCTCAGCCCCAACCTAGTAACTTTAAACTTGCTAATAACCTGGTATGCTTTTATATTTAATAACTGTAGAGATTGTAGAGTCTTCTGTTATTTTGCTTATTGTGTGAACTTCAATGATTTGTACCTCCTTTCATCATCATCTAGCGCACTTAATTTTGCCGTACTTGATTTATGCTGCTATTCGATAAGCCTAGTTTTGCAAGCTTACTCTTTATCGAGCTTGTTCATGACAAGTGTATTATTGGGGAGGCCCACAATGATACATTTCAGAATCAGTGTATTACGGTCTGATCAACCATAGTGCGCTTGATTCGCCTTTCGAATTAATACTTTACGTGGATTGAGATATAGTTGACTAGTATACTTGCCCCTAGATATTTCCGAGCATATCGTATCGATTACATAACTGTATTAATACGAGCATGTGAATAAGAATTTCCGAGATAGGATTCAATCCACAATCGCTTGACAATTCCCACCTGAATACTTTAAAACGCCTTGACCCCGATATTTCTTTTCTATCACCCCACCCTTGAACTCTTTATTATTGATCTTCGTCTTCCCTTATTTCGGAAAGACGAAATCTCGTGCCTGGTATAAGTTAGTACATAGATAGTACTAGATATGCCACATAGGCCGATCACATACTTGAGGATTAAACTTTCGTAATTGAGGACATATCATATGTGATATGATCGGCATTGAAGTTCGAGGATTGAATGACATAGGTAAACCTATTAAGGAATATTTTCTTAAGGTATATAGTCTTTTGTGATGAATGGGTAAATTCTAAGTTGGATAGCGATGCATTTGTCAACTCGAGAGGAATGTCCTTTGGATTATGACCGAGTAAGGTTAGATTGGAAGAAGCGAGCCATTCTAATTTAGAAAATTTAAAGGAGTGACTAAGATGATTAGTGAATTGATATCGATGACCCAATAGTTATATCTTAGGTTTATGATTTAAATTTTGAATAATGAAGGTAAAATCATCAATTTGAATTTAGAAGATAAAATTATAGAATTTCAGACTTGAACATGGGTGGACTACATTTAAATTATTTTTCAACTTGATGATCTGAATTAAGAATTAAAATTTGATGGTTGGACTAACTAGTTGGATTATTGAGGAGATGAATGAAATTTAAAAAGTTGAAGCATACAGGTGAATGGGAATACTAATGGACTCGAATTACTTCCAGAAGAAATTACGATCGTGAGGTAAATTCATAAACACGTGCAAATCTGGAAGATGTTATATGGACTTAATTTAAATTTCACCGGTGGGTAATTTGAGGAAGTAAGAAGTAATAACCATAGGTTAAAATTTTGATTGGAACAAGTAGTCACCTTAATCATGAAGTGATTGCAGTGGACATGATTATGATTTAAATTTTCGCAAGGAGATTGCGATTGATGTACGTGAAGGATTAATAGAGTATGGCTTAATTTTAAATTTCGAGGACGAAATTTTCATAAGTTGGGTAGATTGTAAGCCCTTGATTTTTCAAAAAATATTAAAACTATGATTTTTCACAATTTTCTGGAATTTTTTGGGAATTTTCTGTAATTAAAATCAAGGTTTTAATTATTTAATAATTTTTAATTATTAATAAATAATATTAAATATCATGGAAATAACATTTTTGGGTGTAAAATGAAAAACTTGACTTAGGGTAATTTTTTTGAATTTTTTTGGGCCTCAGACCTATTTTTAAATACCTAAAAACTATTTTTTACTAATTAATTAATTAATTAAACTGTTTATTATTATTATTATTATTAATATATTTTTATTATTTTTCTTGGGCCGGCCCGGCCCAGTGGACCGGCCCAGCAGCCCAGTCCCCAGCCCGCTTCCTTGCGGGTCGGGCGGGTCTGCCCGGACCCGTTAGCCGTCCGACCCGGAGACCCATTCTCCCCCAGCACCCCACGCCGCCCGCGTCCCGCGCCGGCCTCCCCGTGCAGCGCTGCCCGTCCCGGCCCACTCCCCACGTCCTCCTCCCTCTCCGCCTTACTCGGCCCCCCTAACCGCCTCCTTCCCCTTTATAAGCTCCCCCTCTTCTTCTTCTCCCTCACTTCCACCCTAACTCCGGCCACCACTCGCCTGAGCCCCGCCGTACTCCTCCCTCAGCCACCAGCCGCACCCCTCGCCGCCCGCCGCAGCCGCCCCTCCTCTGCTCCTCCTCCTCCGCCTGCCTCCGACCCCGACAGCAGCCGGCCCTTCTTCTTCCTCGACTCCCAACAGCCGCAGCCGCCGTTCCCGGAGCCGCCCCGCTCCGCCGTGCCTCCGCCCGGCCGCGCTCCAGCGCCCCCGACCGCCTCCGGCCAGCCAGCGCCACCTCAGCCTCCGGCCAGCCGCCGCAGCCCCAAAAACCCTAACCCTAACCCTAGATTCCCTGTGTCCGACACGAGTCGGACACGTGTCGGACACGGTTCGACCCCGATTTTCGGGTCCCCTTCAGGTACTTGTAACTTTTTGCTTGTAGCTCCGTTTTCGATTTCGTAAATTGCGTTATGAAGCCTGTATGACCCTCTCGGTGCCCGGACAAACCGCTCGGGGCATCGCGTCCTGTGGTGATCGCACACCGCGATCCAAAAGCAGGAAAAACCAGACCCTGTTTCACCCCGGAACTGAGTACGCCCCGCCAAACGGGACGACTTGGTCGCGTGTGGTCTTCACAGATACGTGCGCACCGTCGATACGGACGTGTGGGATTTTACGGAAGCTGATTCGGGTGTGCGTGCACACCGAAATCAACGCGTATCCGCGGACATCGCCCCGTATCCGACTTTTCTACAATTTGCCCTAACTTCTTGTACACTCGTCGGATCGAGACGAAACTTGCGCCATCGGACTCGTAGCGATACGCTGGTCCTGTGGGTCAAGTTTGGTTCAATTCTGAGAACGTTGACGAAATCGCGTGTCGTGGGTCCCACAGGCCCACTCGACGGGCGATTTTGTGATCGGCTCATCGGAATCCAAATTTGGAAGTTTCGTTGGGTTCGTATCAGCGTTTCTGACCTGTTGACACTAAGTTTGGTGAATTTGGAGACCGTTGACCCGGACACGTTTTTAGGTGCAAAGCGGGCCCACCGGCGGACCCCGTTTTGACCCGAAACTGTCGTTTTTGTCCTTATCTCCAAATTGGACCCAAGGACAGGCGTTTCTAGCTATTTGACATCTTTTGAGCGTGATGGTAATGTCTATTTCAGCTTTTGGACTCACCTCTGGAATATTTCCCCCGAGTACAATTATTTGGATCCAAACATCAGGAAAGTACCTGCACTTCAAGTTAATCTTTATATTGTGATAATTAATTCCCTGCTTTACTAGTACCATTGATGATTATACGTAGTGCTAGAACACTGGATTTTATGTCTTGAATACTGGAGTTCATGTCTTGTTTTTCATGTCGGGTGGGAGAATACTAGAAGGCATGTAGTTTACCCTTCCCCCTACCGTGTTTAATAGCTGTTGGTGCGCGACTGTACCCTCAGCCGGATCTCGATTATTCATGTTTAATAGCCGTCTATGACGGCCGGATTAGCCTTATAAACCCCTACATGCCAACTATGTATTCTAAAACAAACACAAGTTCACACAGATATCTCCTGGTCTTGTTATAGTTCTTGCTGACTGTTGTAGTTTCATTTCCTGTCTTATTTATTCCTGTTTTCTCATATCCCTGTTTATAGCATTAACTCTTAGTTATTGTTGTTTCTTTTATGCATATTCTCAATATGATACTCAATCTAATTGTCATAAATATTTAGTTTAATCTTGTTGTGCATTGTGTACTTTGCTCCTTTCCTGACTGGATCCGTTGATTTAGGCGATGATGAGGACCTTGCCCCTACATATTATGGCCCTTATGAGGGAACAGATGACACATATGAGGAGCCAGCTCCCACCCAGGAGACCACTGCTGCAGAGTAGTTAGCAGTAGCTATTTTATTTCATGCTCTTTATCTTAGTAATCGGGTTTGTCCCCGATTTATCTTCTGGCTTTGTATTAACTATGGATCTGTTGTCACAACTTATTTTATAAAAGTTAGCATTCCTATTTCCTGCTATTTTCCTTGTCTATTTATTGTGGATGAGATAGATTTAAAATTACTTGTGAGTAAGACCTAGACAGCGTACTACCGCCAACACTGCGGCGTAGGCTGGACGTGCCCACGCACTCGTACCCGAATATCCGGGTGCGGGTCGTGACACCGACGGTGTACTGGGTTATGTCGACGGTATACCGATCTTGTCGACATTGCTAGATATTTGTCTTGGCCGGCATACCGACGACATACTGGGCTGTGCCGACGGTATACCGATTTGTGGAACTTTATTTTTCAGTAACTTTTTGCCTACTTGGAAAGGCATACCGACGATATACTACAGTATACCGACGGTATATCGATTTATTGGAATCCAGAACTTGTTGTATTTTTTCTATCTCTGGATCGGTGTACCGACGGTGTACTGGACTGTACCGACGGTATACCGATCATGCACCTTCTTTAGGAATTCTTGGTTTTTTGTAATTTTATATTAAAACTTCTGGCTTTTGTTTGGACATGCAATGACTTGACCTGATTTGGACATAAACTTACATGACTTCAGATGACTTGACTGGACTTGACTTTGCTTCACTCGATTTCACCCGGCTTTGCCCGGTTACACGTGATGATATGATTGACTGGACTTGACTTGGCACGACTTTAAATGGCTTCATCGGACTTGACTTGGCATGGCTTTATATGGTTTTATCGGACATGACTTGACTTAGTTTTACTTGGTTTTATCTGATTGGACATTTATTCACATGGTTGTATGTGGCTTTACCTAATTTTAAATGGCTTTACTTGGCTTCACCTGGATTGACATGGCTTTACTTGGCTTTACCCAGCTTTACTTGGTTTCACGTGGCTTGATTGTTGTCGTGGCATACATGAGTCCGATTGTGTAATGTATATTAAACCTGTTTATATTACTATTAGGACCTGATTTATCTGCATCATGTCTAGGATGGATTCTGCGAAATGTCACACCTGGATTCATACAAGAATCTGCTAGGGCTAAATAACTAGAGATTCACTTAGTACATGGCTTGAGATTTGCCTAGATTGTATGCAGTCCCGGTTATTTGTACTGTTATCTTGAGGATATCCAGTGGTTTATATTGTGACGTATCTTGAGGAGTATCCAGTTGGTTGCGTGTATGGATATCCTGGACAGACTGCAGGGACATACGATCAGAAGAAACTCTAGTATCGCGTTGCATTATAAAATTAGTAATTAATGATTGTGATAACCCTAGTTAGTTAAAGTATCAAGCCGTACATACATGATTTGCCTTGATTGATGGATGCCGGTTAGTTTAGGCTATATATGATCACATCTTTACTTTTGCGCTTATTATTCCTTATTGATATCAGTTCAGGATATGTCTCATTCCAGATTTTACAGTATTCATTATCCTGAGATTCTTTTATATTCAGTCTTTACTTTCCAGTAGTCGTATTGCTTGTGTTGTTGGTTTAAGTTCTTAGATTGCCTTTCTTTGTGGTACTTGCTATTTGGGGGTCTGGCCCCACTGATTTTGTATGGCCAGATCCAGTAGCAGCACTAGAGGATCTTTCGTATTTTCATGAGGTTGGTGGACACCAGGAGCACCAGACCGCTTGAGTGAGTTTTCTTACTTCTCCACCCTGATGTACATTTTATTTTGTAGGCGTTTAGCCATCGAGCACGTGTTTATCTCGTGTTTTGGTTCGATCAATTAGCCTACAGGCATTGGCATGATTGACAGATCCTAGGGTTGATAATGTATTACTCATATTCTGGCTAGTATATTCATTTTGTGTTTACTAGCACCATGATCATCTGTATATTATAGTTTGGGATGCTTTACTATTATATTTCAGCTGATCTTACATCTTGTTTTTATTCCATTTGTACTTATGATTGAGACACTAGGGTTTGTTGGACCTTGGCTTGACTGTTGGTTTGTAGTAGTGACCCTTCATATTTTACAGCTTCATTGTATATAAAGAGTACCCGAGAGCTCTAAGTATACATAGCTGGCATTGTTTGTCCCGTTTTTTAGTATTCTGGTTCTGGGACGTGACATATCCGCCACTCCAAACTCGAGCTTGGTTTCGAGTGCTCGTAGACAACAACACCGTCTTACAGAAGCAACTTCATTTACAAGAGAAATATTGATCTTCTTCTCGAACACAAGACAAAGATCTAGTAGAACTCTCAATTTCACTCTCACTTCAATTAATTTGGGAAAAAAATGGAAGCCCTTAGATATTTGAAGAGTTTTCTCTTGATAAGATGCAAGGTTGGGTGCTTGACATACATAAAAACTAGCACACAACCCTCTTATATGATCGAATATTTATGACGAAACAACTTGTTTTTCCAAATAGCTATTAGAAAAGAGTAATGCTATTCGTACCTCCAAAGTGTCCTTCCAAACAATCTCTTCTTATATGGTAGTTGACGTGACATGTTAGATAGCATTATGTGACATATAACATGACAGCTGACATGGCAAATTTTAAAAAAAAAAATTTTACAAAAAAAATTGTGTTAATATTAACCGTCATGTTAGCTGTCATATAAGAAAAAATGGTTTGCACTAACCCTTTGGACCATGGCCCACACTCTCACGGTTGGACCATGGCCCACACTCTCACGGTTAGCTTCATATTTAGCCCATCACTTCCAAGTACGAGTTTTAATTGGTTAAACATGGGTCGGGTTTGGTTGAGCCCAAACCTGTATGATTCGGATATTTGTCGGTTCCAGTAAACTACCCGGATCCGACCCGACAAAATGCCACTCAGTTCACCTACAAATGTAAGAATTAGGGTTTGAAGCTAGGGTTTTCTTCTCTCTAACAGTCGGCGAAGATTTGCTGAAGGAGCTTCCGATCTCGCCGGAATCCATGGGTATCTTCAGAGTAAGAACGTCAAACTTCGACCATCCTCTTCTCTTTCGATCTCTTTATTGCCATGCGAATGCGACAAGATACGGACACGACACAACGATATCTGAGAATCCAAAGGAGCCCGGGTTATCGTTTCTTCTGGTTGTAGATCGAGCGCCTCAAACTTTTCCATATTTGGTTTCCCTCGGTGTTTTGGAAGATCGATCGGGTTTTATTGTGATCTGTGTTACAAGGACACGAGTGCGACACGGGCACGGCACCGGTTTTTGAAGTGTGTGTGTGTGTGTGTGTGTTTGTTAGCTTTCGATTGATCACAGAACCACACTTATTTTCTTCTTATAATATTTGCTTAAGTGTCATTTACTTCCGTGGAAATTTGTTTGGAACCACGTATAGTCTCTTGTGATTTTGTCTAGATTAATGATTTAACAAATGCATCTCGTGGAGATACGAGGTTTATCTTTTTTTTTTATTTGTCGATAAATCTTGCCTCTTCTAGCTATAGATTGAATGCCTAAATTATTCGATGTTTTCTACAAGTTGTAGTTTAGAATATTCTATCATTGTAGGGGTTTTCTTGCAATATATGCTGCATGGACATGTACACAAAAGGATATGGACATGGGTACCACATTGATTTTTTCACTCGTTTTCTTAATAGGTGGCTATGTGGCCGATGCAACACAGTAACAGTTATGCTTTTCAGAGTGTCTTGCTTTCTAGGTTGTGATTAAACCATTCATATTTGTTTTTTTTAGTAAATTTATGCTTAATTTCATTTAATTATGTGGGATTTTGGTTGGGACAATGTAATATTTAGTGATTTGGTCTGATATTAATTAAGTACAGAATGCACCTCGCAAGCTGTATGTGCAATTTGAAGATTTATTTATTATTATTTTTGAATAAAAGCTTGTTTACTATGTTGGAAATGCTGTCTATTGACTTTATTGAAAGTTTGTTAATTTGAGGGTGTCTTTTTTTGTTTTTGTTTAAAGAATATTGATTTTGACGATATTTTTTTTTTGTTTGACTGGAAAGCATTTTCATCACGTAAATTCCGAGATTAGATCTAGATTAATTTACAAAATGCATCTCATGGCTGCCTCTGTGTGCAATTTTTTTATAAACATTCATCTGGTGATCTCTTGAAACTTGGATTTAAAAGTTTGTGAACTTGAGGAATTGTATTTTTGGAAGCAGTTTCACCAATACCAAGTGGTAGGTCGAGCCCTCCCAACCCCTTCTGATGAGCACCCAAAGATCTTCAGGATGAAGCTGTGGGCAACGAATGAAGTCAGAGCTAAATCCAAGTTTTGGTATGCTCCAACTAGTGAAGTCAGAGCTTAATTATTCAACTTAATCTATCACTAATTGTTGTTTTGTTTGTGTTTATTATTGACTAGTGTGTTTGAAATATTACAGGTACTTTCTTAGGAAACTGAAGAAGGTGAAGAAGAGCAACGGACAAGTACTTGCGATTAATGAGGTCACTTCTTCTTCTACTTATTTTTTTTCTCATAAGTCATACTTAGATCACTCTTTGTTATAATTATGTTTTGGCTTTTCGTTTTATGTGATGATAAATTGTTGATCTGATTTATGCATCCAAACCCTGGACAAGTGAAAAAATGTGGTCTGCATCCATAGTTTTGAGTGCTACTATAGTGTATAAACATTCTGATTCCTACATCAGCTTACAAATATTTTGTTAGTGGGATATGAAGCAATATAGTATGCAAGTCCATTCTACTACTTGATTTTATCTTGCATAAAACCCCTAATGTAGTAGGTCCTGCCATTTACCGGGAACTCCTATTGCAGCATTGTAAATACACAAATTCTTTCTTTATGGAGCTTTGTCATAGACCATATAACCAACCTGTTTCTACTGGGAGCATAGTTTTTTAAAAGAGTGCCTAGACGCACGTCCGAGAAGAAGTGGAGTGAAGCGCAATGTTGCTTCAGTCAAAATGCGGCACACAAGGCAAAGCAACCGCATAGTGCGGGCAGTGTTCTAAATGGTGCCCGCCTAGGCGGTAGGCGCGTCGCTCTCCGCACCGCTTTTGCCGTTGGTGCCTTGGCGATGGAGTAGACGGCCAACGGAGGTTTGGCGTCATAGGCGGAGGTGAGTACGTGGCACGCGGTGTACTCTAATTCAAATTCTGTAGTAGAATGAGTTAGGCGGCGGTGTAAACGAACTTCTAGACGGAGCAATACCTGACTAGATGTTTTGGCAAAATAGTTTTGCAAGTATTTATGAACCTATGAGTCACTTTTACATGACTTAAACCTCATAAATCTTTGTTCTACAACTTAGCTATGTATAAAAAAATTCTTAAAATATGCATATTATGCAAATAATAGAGGTAAAATAGTAAAAAAAAATCCAAAATGTATCAAACGCCTAGGAGGCGCCTAGGTGTCCTAGGCGGTAGCCAGACCCTTTCCATCGCGCACTCGTCTACCGCCGTTTAGAACATTGAATGTGGGCCTTAGGAGGCAATAAGGTGCCTAGCCGATGTGCCTTGGTTAGGACTGCCGTTTTAGAGTATTTTTTAAGATTTAAACGACTATAACCTTATTTGGACTCGTTAAGAAATTAGAAAGCAAGAAACTCAGTCTCCTCCAATCTATTTGGTCTGGACCTTGTGCCAACTCTGTTTTATATGGACGCCTTCCCTCCAATCTATTTGGTCTGGACCTTGTGCCAACTCTGCCAACTACTGTACCGACTCCTCCCCTCTACCAATAGTCACTTAATACCGCACTCATTGCGACTACTCCACTCGCCTCAGTCTCCTCCCCTCAAACATGTAATTTTCTTCTCCTGCATTCGTCATCGAATCATCCTCCTCGACTACAACTAGTAGCAGTAGTCACCTCGTCCTCGCAACAACTTCTTGTCCTTGATATATCCTCATGTCCTCCTTATGGATGTTATATACGTGTTTTTATATTTTGAACACTTATTTTTCTCCCTGGCGCGCACCTCACTTTTGCTCTTTCTTGGCGTCGAGGTGTGTTTTGGATAATTGTCATGCTTTGCCGGTATATTTTTTGACCAGCTTCCAAGCAATTACAACTACGTTGTATGGACATGGACTATGACTTAGACACGGTGACAGGTTCGTCATTTGTTTTTGTCCTAGTGAGTTGTGGAATTTCCATGTCATACCCGATACGGGTATGACATGATGCGATATGTGTTGGTGTTAGTCCTTTAATGACCCGCTTCCACTATTCCATTTTGGGACAAATCCAATGTATGCGTTTTTCAATATTTTGTTCATCATTTATGGAATTGTACACATAAGACGTGTTGGCCCATGCGGTAATTGTGGTGGGGCTTTTACTATAGTTTGCAGTATCGGCCGATACCGATCTGTTACGACCGATACCAATACGGTTTGGCATGTCCCGATCTGATACCGACCGATACTGAAACCGACATTCGGGATATCTTTCCAGTTAATTCGTCAAAGAAAATTGAACGAAAAAGGACCAATTAGTAAGGGTGGAAAAGCATAGTAACGTTGTAAAAGTGTAAAAGAAGAAAACTTATCTGTTGCAGGTAAACCAATTGGCAAGGGTGACTACCATCTCATTCAATTTCAAAACTACTAAGAAACAACACAATAAATACTTGAAATTAAGCCTAAGTGTATAAAATATTTTTTCCTACAATTTTAATATTTTCTCAATAATTATTTGCTTTGGATAGTCCGATCCGAAACCGCAGATACTCCCGATCCCGATACTCATAGGAACTGTTCGATACCCCACCTTTTGGAAACCAATTTCTGGTTTTGGACTCTTACACTCTTACGAAGTACCCAACAACATATGGACAAGGCATTGACTTTTGGAGAGTCTGCTGCCTAGGTGACAACAATGAGATAGCCATTATACTAATTTTTAGGCTGCATTGAGCTGTTTTTGCCTTCCAATCTGCTTTGGTAAGAGTTGTCATTCTTTACATTAGCAAATGCCATACACCATTTTCATAGTCTTTATTCAAGTTTGTGTAGTTATACTTCTTATTCCTGCCTTTATTCAAGTTTGTGTAGTTAAACATATTATTCCTGCAGCTCCTTTCTTTCTTTCCAACTGGTGCATATGTTGGTCTTGGCATACATTTAAATCATGCTCAAGGGCTCATCATTCTCTACATTAGCAAATGACATATGCTTTTTGCATATGCCTTGATCCAAGTTTGTGGAGTTGTACATCTTATTCCCACAGATCTCTTCGCTCCTCCCAAGTGCTGTATATGTTCGTCTTTGCTTCACTCCTTCAAATCATGCTAAAGAAATTCCCCATCTTATCCTTGATTGACTTTAAGTGGAAGCTTACTATCGTGAATAACTCAGTTGACTGCATGTGTTATTATACGGAGATGTAATGTAGATTATGTATAGCTTGGATAAGATCTTAGTACTGGCAGAATGCTCATTTTTGAAATGTACATTAAACTGGTGCATACAAAAGCACACATACATTGATTTGTGTAAACTGTAACTATGGTTTCGTGACTATTATCCACAGAATGCTATTAATCAGATGAATTGTTATATTATATACGGAAAATGATTACCATGGGCTCCTTCATGTTATATAATATATACATGTATGTAGTTGTGATGGGCGTAACCTCTGTTCTTCGCCATCTGCGTCCACGTTTAGTAATGATCTTCAAATCTTTGATTCTTGAGATCAGATCTTTGAGAAGTACCCGACAAAGATCAAGAACTATGGCATCTGGCTGCGGTACCAGAGCAGGACGGGGTATCACAACATGTACAAGGAGTACAGGGACACAACCTTGAACGGTGCAGTGGAGCAGATGTATACTGAGATGGCATCTCGTCACCGTGTGAGGTTCCCATGCATCCAGATCATCAAGACTGCCACTATACCCGCCAAGCTGTGCAAGAGGGAGAGCACCAAACAGTTCCATGACTCCAAGATCAAGTTCCCCCTCGTCTTGAAGAAAGTGAGGCCCCCTTCGAGGAAGCTCAAGACTACCTTCAAGGCTACTCGCCCTAACCTCTTCATGTAGGCTTTGACATATATGATGCATGTATGTCCCGAATTTTCCGTTCTGCCTATTCTGTTGTCTTCTGGAATTGTTAGATTATGCTACTCTTTTCCTAGCGGCAAATCTTTTTGTCATTTCTCATTTTATTTTTGGGTGAGATTTTATGATACTTTGATCTGTTCGCTTATTTCATCAACTCATCTTTTATATGACACTATATGATTATGGTTATGCTACTTAATGAATCAAACAGCTTAGCTTACTTACCCATGAGAAATATGAAGGCTTTGTTGTCGTTTTGCTTTTAAAGTCGTGGTTAGGATTACTGCATACCCAAGCTTCTTCACTTTTCCTCTTTTAAGATTTCTTTGGAATACAAGTTATTAAAAAAATGTATAACATTGAAAATAAACATTTTAATAAAGCATAAAGTCCTGAGTCTCCTTGGTGATGCCTGAGTGGTCGAGAAAGGGTAAAGCAGGTGACAACCCACCGCTTGCTTGCTTGCAATGGTCGATCACTCACTTTTAAGCTCCCTTGCACACCACCACCAATGCTTCGCCCTCTATTACTCTAGTAACCCGACCACCCAGTGTGCGTCGGTGCCGGAGAGGTCAGGGACGTCCGCAACCGGGGAGCTGGCGGAGCACTTGAGATTATCAACTCAGCACCGACAGAGAAACTGAGTGAGGAGGAGAACAGAGGACATTTGGAGGAAGCAATTTTTCGTTTTCTATTATCTTAAAAAAAATTGACATTATAGTCCCTCCACATAATATAATTATCAATACTTAATTAGTAAACAAAATAATTAATTACTATTTAAAATTATTATTATATTATTAGAATAATTAATCTTCGACCATTTACTGTTAGACCATTTGAAAGATATAGTGGTTGCAATGAATTATTGTCACTGCTTTGCGCTTGTGAAAGTGATGAAACGTCTTCAGCTAAACCGGACACTGGGTGACTATGCAATCCCAAGCAATGGCGAGCTCTATAACTTGGTCTTCTGCTTCGCTCACAACGCTGGACAAGAGTGAAGAATATACGCGATCGCCTTTCCAATAAAAAAGATGGCATTGAAATCGCATGACCTATATATAACACAAGATCATAACAATACCGCTGGCTGTTCATCTCTACCATTTTCAACCACCCTTGGGCGATCTTCAAAGGAGACCAATGTAATAATCAAAGATCGGTTCAAGTCCATTGTTTGGTTGTTTACATGTTGATACCCTAAATTTCCCGTCATTTACATATTCAGATCTCAAAGTTCACAAAAGCCACAATAAATATATGGTTCATTCACTAAAGAACCGCTCAGAAGCATAAAAGTGCACCTCATAATCTTCACTCCATATGGCATTTCAAAGGATTAAAAAAAAAAAAAAATTCTAAATGCTTCAACAGGCCAGCTGCAGCTTTAGTTCTTTTGATGTCTAAGGTCAGTGAAGTTTTAGGTAGGATGGTCCAATTCAGTAAAGAATTTACCCCTTCTTCACTACTCAAAAGGGGAATGTTTTTTTTTTCCTACTTTATATCGAAGGGAGACCTAGCAGGAATACAAAGTTGAAAAGGTTGTCATTTGTCAAGCCGCATTTAGGGCATCCAGTTGCCGCTGAAGATCCTCGAGATCGTCAGTAACAGTACTCGTCCCTTCCACAGTCGAAGGTGCTTGAAGCTTGTCCGCACTTGGTAGTTCATGGGTCAGACCTTCTGGCAGGGTATCTGAAGTGTAGAAGATGAGTAATTAGTGAAAAGTACTAACAAAAAAACAGCAGTATTGGTTGCAAAGAACAAGAGCATCACCTATACTTTGGCCAGAAGTTGATCCTATAATCTCATTGTCATCCACAACGCTGAAGAAAAGAAGTTGTCAAAATCAGTTTTACTACAACAACATAATTGTTTCAGTACCAGAAGCATGCGACGAACTGATTACATCAAATAATCACATTGAATAATGAAACAAGATACAAAGATGGCACCAAATCTCTCTCTCTCTCTCTCTCTCTCTCTCTCTCTCTCTCTCTCTATATATATATATATATATATATATATATATATAACTTCCACGTGTGTTGCACATACAAAAATATAATAATGATATTATTGAAAAAATAGATTGAAATTTAAATTATGTTAGAATATTTTAAATATGATTGAATATATTTTAATTATGATTTATTATAAATAGATTTTTAGAATTTTGGATGTGTTTAGTTAGATAATATCATTTAGTTAGTTTAAATATAATTTAAATATTGAATATATTTTAGATTTATACATGTCTAGGCAGTTAGAAGAATTTCAGGTTTTTAATTTTTTTTCACGTGAGAAGAGAACTACGGTAGTTAAAAAATAATAATAAAATTAATTAGTGATGATATACATACGGCTTAGATGGCCCACTTTTGAGCCGCATTATATAGTAGAATATATATATATATATATATATATATTGAAATAGGTAATTGTGTTACAGACTCCTAGTCCGAAGGCCACACTCTCAGCCCGAAGCCCCGCACCTGCGCCGCACTCGGCCTCCATTCCGGCTGCCCTCACATTAATTCCCCCACAGGAAATTAAATATGCTTCCCTCGTTGCTCGAACCTGCAACATCTGGGGGGATATGCCTCACTCTAACCACTTGAGCTAGAGATCCTTGGCTATATATATATATATATATATATATATATATATATATATTGGTGTCAGTTGTTTGAATCATTTTCTTCAATTTAGCTCTATTAAGGACGATGTTCCATGTAACACTAACATAATGAATGGTGAAGTAGGATTGGAGACCTTATAGATCTCCATAATGAATCAAATTATATAAATTACACATCAGAAAATATAAAAAATTAAGTAATTCAATCATCAATGACCGATCAACTACTCAGATCAGTGTTTAGGAGCATGTCCAGTTCCACTACCCGATTAAGTGTGACTAAACCACATGCTGTATTTTTGATAGGTTGTGTGTGAATCATTCACGTTAGGTTTGCTTAGTCCAATAGATGGGGCTCAAAAATGCATCTTGGGGCCCAAATTTATAATGAAAAAATAAATCTAGAATGGGTTGAGGCCGTGTGGGAATAATAGAAAATAGTCTGTGGCACATTTGAACTATGTTTCCTCCTTCATTTCTCACTCATTTTCAAAACCAAAATGGGTTATGTTTGTGTGAATTCCTACGTGATGTGTGTTTGTTTTCAAAAAAAGAAAGAGAAAAATGAGTTGGGACCATCATGGGACTCCAATTGAGCCTTACTATTCTACAAAATGAACACCTATATTCTGAATGTCGAGTGGCTAGGACGGGACCATCATGGGGCTCCAACTAAGCCTTACTATTCTACAAAATGAGCTCTCCTACATTCTGAATCAAGAATCTAGAAACTGGGATGAACCTTACTATTGATGCTAAAGGCTAAAAGAACACCAGATAACCCCACATTTCACCAAGGCTCTTCTGCTAGTTATAACAAAAAGGTATTGATCATTGTAGAAATATTTAGAACTAGTTTATATAATTAGCCAGGGGATATTACCTAATGTTCCATTCGTTATCCATGTGAAGTGGACAGACTTCAATCACGGATGCTTCAGCTTCCATCTTTGCCTTAGCTAAAGCATCTCTAGCTGGTTTTGCTTTGATGTATTCCTTCTGAATAACACACATTTCCTTCTAATATGTATCACAGTTGATGAAACACAAAAAACAGATGGTTCCAAACATACAAAATGAAATTCAAGCAACATGTAATACAAATTGTGTAACCTGCCGTTCAAGACATGCTAAATTTGAACATTGGGGATTTGGCCTCATTTCCATTGTTGGAAAAAAGTCCTTCAGTGAATTGTATCCCTGCAATTGGAAAATATTGTCAACCATCTACTGAAGCTTAAGATTATCAACAAATAATTATACGGTATCCTATCAGCAGAGTTGGGGTAAGTTCTACACTTCTCTAACAGCATTCAGACATCTTATTTTATTCATTAAGAAATGACAGAAAGTAATAGACTTTATAAGTAAAAGGCAACAAAATTCCATGAAATGTAACTGCCTCCAGATCGGCCACAATTGAAATGGAGCAGGAAGACTAGATTCTAGAGAATTACACAAGTCAATGTGGAAAATGATACATAATGGGTTAAGGATAAGACCCAATTACCAGATATGGAGAAACCTGTCCAAATTTCAGTAAATACTTCAGTGTGTTCTGAACTAGGAGACCAGCAACAACACCCTGCAAGAGTATTCATCTTTAGTTATAATGTATAAGAGAAGAAAAAGCATATATATATATATATATATATATATATATATATATATATATATTGAAAGCTGATTTGACGATCGGCAACACTAATACAACAAAAGCAACATACGGTAAGAAAAACAATGATACACATTAATAGAAACAAAAGTAAAGACTTCTATGCCTGATCCTTCATGACCGTGATAGAAGAATGTAAGGTCAAATTGAAAAAAATATTCAGCTTTATTGAATGTCCAATCCACTATACCAATTAATGTGATACGACCATTAGTTACATTGGAAAGAGGTTTACATTGACAAATATTGTTTTTCACAACAGAAGTTCCAGAACCTAGTTAAGGCAATAAGTAGGACAAGTAACACAATGAGACAGTAGAGCTAAACCTGTCATGTACAATAACAATGATAAAACAATGTTACTAAAGGAAAACAGAACTAATTCCTCCAAATTATAGATATCCTAACAACACAGTCATCCCAACAATCCTGGATACAGAATAAAGGAACATTAACAATGAATTAAATTAAAGTTTCTCACCATTGTAGTTGGTAAAGATGCAGCGCATACTCCTTCACGCTTGAGTGTGCGTTCATCTACCCCAGATGCTACAACCTGTGAAATACTTGAATATGACTTATGTTCTATATATTCCAAAAGTGCGAATGATGGCCATTCAATAAATGCACTTGAATGTAATCTACCAAATTTAGCTGCAAAGATGATTCTCAATGCAATACCATCAAAATATATTTAGTTAACTATTAATAGTTTCCTACATATTACGGTGCAAAAAGAGTTTCTGATATATTTGATATATGACAGATAAGAATGCTAAAGTAGTGATCATATTAAAATTGAGACAAACTGTCTATGATACAAAGTAAATATCCAATGAAAGAAATAACCAAGAAAGAGATATCCTGAGAAAAATTACCTCCGTCCATTTTCTATCATCTAATTGTTCATCTTCTTATCACCTGGATAGACTCGACATCTCCAGTATCTCCAATATTATTCAAGAAAAAAGGAACAAGTATGAGGATCTTAAGATAATACTGGTATCCTTCAGGAACAGAAGCAATGAGACGACATAGTATTCCTCTAGTTGTATTACCATAGCTCTTTGTATAAAATCTGTCCTGTTCCAAGGGAAGTTGCAGGGTGCCTTGGCTGCATGAGCTTAAAGTGCATGAAGAAATAGGTCTACTACCCACCACTTCTGGGTTAAACAAGGCCTTCTCTTGCTCATAGCTAGCTACTTTGGTTAAAGCTTTGGCACCAGAAGAAAGGAGTGACATCATGCCGAAAGCAGGTCATAAAGAGTGTCAAATTTTTTGGTGAGCTTTCTCATGCTAATATATAAATAATTGACTTTCATATTTTTTTCAGAAAACTTGCAGATTATTCATACACCCATGTCACCGATGTGATAGAATATAGGTTCCATCAAATAGCCAAATCACTGTAGTAGTCTTTCATGCTCTCTATGACCCTCTCACTGTAAAAGGAAATGAAAAAGAACTCAACTACCAAACACCCACTCCCCACCGATCCCATTACCCCATCGATAAATTTTTTATCAATGGGACTATGAAGCACCAGTACTACATTTAGAAAGGCATACCCGTAGCGGATACTGGTACTCCATTTAGAAAGGCATACCCTTAGTGGGTACTGGTACTCCATTCTGGAAAGACGTACCCCTACATGGGTAATGGTACTCCTTCAGTACTCATGGGTATGTACCGCACATGCATCTCATCGTCAGTATCATCCAAGCCTTCTCCCATCAGGAAGGTTATGGAGCATAAAAAGCTTCATAAACAGTGACAGTTTTTATAACCGGTTGTCAACCTAATGTCAAACCTCTCTGTTGGAGCCAAATTCTTAGTCAAGATAACCACGACCATGAAACGGTCATGCCATAAAAACCTCAAAGTCCAGTTGGCGGATAGGTAGACCTACCTTTTGGTTATGTAGTTTAAGCTCGTGCAACCAAGGAGCTACAGTTATAAAATGAGGAATGCAGCCTATGCTGCTATACAACTATATGAATACATTACATGCTGCTATACGACCACTGTTATAAAATGAGGAATGCTTCTTATATGAATGCATTACATGCTGTGATACGACTACTGTTATAAAATGAGGAATGCACCTTATGCTGCTGCTATAAAATGAGGAATGTGTCTTATTGTCATGTTCCCCATTAGCTTCTTACACATTACAAGCTTCGTATTGCAGCAACATGAGATCAATGTGAGCCTTACAGCATCGTAAAATCGAAGCAATTTCTATGTCAATCAACTCTAACACTAAGATTTTTTTTTGAATTTAGCTAAGAATTAAAATCATATCAGCTAAATGTGAAAATAAAGGAAAAACAAAAGTTTTACAAATATTATAAGGTGAATGAGCATTGCAACTGCATGGAAAGCAAAAGCCAATGTAATAGACTTCTGCAACACAGGAGTATCATTATAGAATTCCTTTAAATGAACATACCAGAGGAGGAGCACATGCAAAACAAGCAGTTTCCCCAGGAATCAACAATTGTATATGACCAGAAACAGCATCTTCGGACACGCCTGTCACAAAATATATTCAGGTGAATGCGTTTTGTTTTGTTTTTTCACTTGAGACAACTAACATTAAACTGATTTTGGCATATTTACAAGCCGCAAAAAAATTGTGAAATTTGTTTGATATTTAGTCATGAGACCATTTAAACTTCAGTTAAAGCACGATGACAATGTAGATCCAGAAAATATTGTTGCCAAAACATTAAGTCATAAAACAATAGTATGTACATTGTTTGCATTATGGAGATTCATAATTAGCAATGTCATCATCTCTCTAATTTCACGATATGGTTTTCTATGAAACATAGAAGAATATTATACTCTACCTAAACAATGGTCTAGCATTACACAAAAGCCCACAAGAAAACCATTTTTTACTTCGATTTATTTCATTCAGTAGCACTTGCTAACCTTATAAATTCAAAAGAAAGCTGACGGTAGCCCAATCCAAGATAATCAGTGCAAATACTTGAACCGCCAGTGACACAAGGATCAAACCAACAAAAACTTCAACCAATTTCTAGACCAGAAGCAAAATGAATAATCTGGCTTTATGGAACTCATTATTATGAACGTTCCAATAAAAATAACAACTATAAGAGATTAATTCTCAACAAAAAGAGAAGCTTTACCTGGGGAACAAAGGTAGACACGCTCCTTTAAAAAACTATAGGAACATGACAATAGAAAGAAATAAGATACAATGACCAGCCTGGTTAAGGATTTCTTCCGATGGAAGTTTGTACTGAAGCATATCAGGTCATTATCTGAAAAGGAACAATGTTTACCGCTGTACATACATCTACTATTCTACTTCAAGGTTAGATATCGGATATTGGTTCGGGATTGAGATATCAAATATCGGAGATATTTCGGGTGATTTATTGAAATATCGGATACCAATAAATATATAATATGTTATATACTATATATATACTAAACATATAAGTTTTGCATATCGTTGAGTAAGCACTTGAGCTTTCATTAGTTCAATTGTGGCAGCAATTAAAAAACATAAGAAATCAGAAGAAACTAATTTTGTAACACTGAACAAGTTCTGTCACATGTAGGAACTATTTCTGATGATTGTTGATCACGGTCTGATGGCAGCAATTCAAAAAAAAAACATAAGAAAAAGGTATAAGAAATCATAAGAAGAAGAAGAAGAAGAAGAAGAAGAAGAAGAAGAAGAAGAAAATGCAGAAGAATCAGAAGAAAAACACAGCAACTAAATTTTAAAAAAGTAACAGATTAAAAAACAGCAGCTGCTGAGGACACAAATTCTCTTCTCCTTCTTATTCTTCTTGGTTCTTCTTCCACTAAACAAACAATCAATCAAAATAAAGAAAACAACAACAACAACAAAATCAAACAAAAAGAGAAAGAGGGAGATGTTACATGGTGAGGTGGTGATGCGAATTCGGTATCGTGAGATCTGAGATCGAGAAATTGAGAGAGATCGCTCGAGAGAGATGGAGGCTGAGACCGGGATAGACTGAGAGGGTTAGGGTTTTAATTTGGGTATTAAGTTTTTACTAAAATTGGTATCCAATCCAACCCGACTTGACAAAAGAACCCATCCAAAACAGCTAAATGTAAATATCGGTTTAAATCGACTGATATCGTATCGCCGATACATGCCAAGTCATTTTGGTTTCAAAACAATATATCGAACCAATATCTCTGATATCTCAAACACCATTCTACTTTCTTGCAAACGCGAGAAGAGAAACGTT
The DNA here is from genome assembly GCA_036927795.1 of Iris macrosiphon. Lineage (NCBI taxonomy): Eukaryota > Viridiplantae > Streptophyta > Magnoliopsida > Asparagales > Iridaceae > Iris > Iris macrosiphon. The sequence goes on along the minus strand of JAYESA010000014.1, from coordinate 172,749,632 downwards.
CCAACCAGTATCTGTAACTATATAATTCATCCTAATTCAAGGTCTTACAGTTGATTTGCATTTCGCCTGTAAATAGTGCAACCATGTAAGTTATATCCTATATCAGCGACCACAAACTACTATATTCTAGTCTATAGTTAGGATATCTCCCTAATAAACGCAATAGTAGTCTTCTTCACTTCCTCTTTCTATGATTTTAAGGTACCGGAGTACCAGGGAGAGGTATAACAACGGACAGGCAGAAGAGGGAGTGACTCTGATCAAGAAGGTGCTGAAGAAGACAATCAAAGACTTGCAATGGCAGTAATAAAAGAGTGACAAACAAGAGTCCATAAGATCAACCATTCAGTACGCTAGATTATACTTGAAATTTAGCAGTTCCTGGCATATTCTTTGTAACACGTAAGACAGCTTGACCACTAAATTTTGTGTATCGAAATTCAATAACAAGAATATAATTGTTGAGTTTGCTAAAATTCAGTAATAAAATGCACATATTCACTTACCAGATTCCATCCATGTCTGCTTCAGCTCATTGCATGCCTGACCAATCACCAATGTATCATTTATGATATGAAATGATAATGCCACCACGTTATCAAATGACCAGATATGAACAGATTATGTTCCTAATGAAGTAAACAACTTATGAGGGTAATTACCTGGTTCACAACCATTCTAGCCTCATAATTATCAACACAGCTTAATACAAGATCAACACCACTGTTTTCTCCAGCCTTTTTCCAAGTCCGTTTAAGGCTCTCCATGAAAACCTCAAACCCTTTCACAGTTGTGATGTTCAATGAATAGCTCTAGAAGAAGGCAAAGAGTCATCATTAGTGCTCAATTTCTGAGAATAACAACGGTCTTTAGACTTGATGAAAGTACAAAAAACAATGATACATGAGGGTAATGTCAATGCGTGTTTGGAGCTATATACATGCCTCCCGCCTAGCCTAGGCGTCTCCCAGGAACTTGGTACTTCCTTGTTGCACATATATTTGACCCTACGCGGCCGCCTAGGCACCCTAGCGACCATCGCCACAACCATGGAAAAATTACCCAGGTCGAGGCGGTAGGTTTTTCACCTGCACGCTTAGGCCGCCTAGCGTCGCCTGTGACAATATAGGTTTGGAGGGGATAAGAATATAATGATCTCAGGCTCTTATAATTTCCAAGTGTTTATCATGTCCCACATCTCAAGCACGTTACAGTTAGCAACTATCTACCCCATAAAAATGTGTAAGAATAGTTGCAATAAAGCCTGATAACTATATTATCAAACAAAATGAGGTTATTCTTGCATGTAAATGTTCAATCAAGTTAATGGAAGTATCAAATTTTTCTAAAGTTTGCTTTAGTTAAAGCAAGTTTTATGGTAAAAGTAAAACTACGCTGCAAGATCCTAATTATTCAGCAAGATATATATCATAGACACAACATCAATATTGATTTTCCAAAATTCCAAAGAAACACAAAATATAGGATACCTGGCTACTCAGTTATATAGTATATAAACTTATTTACTGCACTAATTCTTACTTCCAGTACAACATCTGGATTGATACTTGAAAGGGTCTGAACAGCAGCATCCGTCTTGGTCATGCCAGCCTATATGCAACAAGTTCTGTGAGTTAAAATATATTCTCCATCAAGGAAGAAAGTTCTGCAAATAGGGGGTCGTAACTATATTTGCAACATCACATTTAGTAGTCAGTGCTTACAAGAGATCATAAGAAAGAACTAACCATTCGGCAACTATAATGTTGGCGAAAAAAGGAGAGAAGTGATAAGGTAGGAAATGGTAAAGGATAATCATGCCTGATCTGGACGAAAGAAAAGCCTATTCATGTTGGCCAACTCCACTGTGTCATAATCATACAACAAAAGGCGACCAATCCCACATCGTGTCAGCATCTCTGCAGCAACACTGCCTACTCCACCTATTCCCTAGAGCAACAAAAAACAATCTAACAAAAAAACATGAGCGGATATCATAATGTTTAAAAATAATAAATCAACAAGTATCTGTGTATAAGTAAACTGAAAGAAGAAAATGATAACTTCAATGACTTTCCCATTACCAGAAAGCATGTTAACCTAGTAGCAATTTTAATGAACTTAAGAAATAAATCATTGTGTATACGCATATACATGTAAACAAATATGGATATATCAATGCATACACATAGATGGCAAATACATATGTGCAGCCAAAACATTTACAGATATGCACAAGTATATGCACACAGTCACCCTCATTATATTCTGACTACAACTAAGTTCGCATTTTCTTCTTTGTATATATGCAACCTTTACGTAGTTCTAGTCTAAAAAAAGAACATGATAATCCCAATACAAGTTTAAAGATGTTAATATTCCTGGTTATGTCTTATTCATAGTATATTTTTGATTAAGAATAGTACTAAATGAACTAAGCATAATTGAAATGCAGGTTAACAGAAATCTAGATTGAGGGAGACAAATACGCACGACTATCGCAACTGAAAAATCTCGTATCCTTTCATAGTTCTCCACAATACCCATTCTCTGAAGTGCCATTAGCCTGCTATACGGGTTGCTGTCCACTACCTCAGCACTCATCTCCTGCATCCCACATCACACCTCATCATCACATATTATAAGCACATTAATATCACCAGTATAGGAACGACTTCAATACAAAAATGCATGGTGGAATATCCTACTGCATGATCCACACCGTTCAAAGTGATGTGAACGCTTTAAATGGTCCATGAATAAAAGATCTTGCTTCTAACATATGCATCAAGTGGTTTCAAAATGAATCCAGTAATAGAATAAAAAAATCACTTGATGCATGAACTAAATGCGTACAATCTAGAAGATGTTTCATTTGTATATATCTAACACATCTAACTCGCATTGAATTGGGATATCTCAATCATTCATCATTTTGGAGAGATTGAAAACGATTATGCATAAAATCAAAACAGGATGATTGAAATGGATGAGTACTTCTTTCTAAGATAACTTCGAAGTTAAAAGGATACATTTTCTAAGACTGCTATAAGACCATACCCATGCTTTAATGAACAGTGTTAGGCAATTAAGAAACATGTTACATAAAGTTAGTGTGGTCAAAATGAGAATGCTAAGATAGATAATCGGCATAAAAGACCAAATAAAAAATGAGTATGTCCGTGGGAAGTTAGAGGTGGCACCAATTGAGGGCAAGATGAGAAAATATTGTGTTAGGTGGTTTAGAAAAGCTTGTGTTAGGTGGTTTAGTTTAGACATGTACAACGCAGACCAATAGATGGTTCCGCTAAAGCGGAGGGCATAAGATACTAGTTAAGAGAGCGGCTAGGATAAAGGTAGGCCTAAACGAACATGGATTGAAGTTCTAAAGAAGGATACGGTTTATGTTACTGTTACCGAGGACATGGCCCTTAATAGAGACGAATGGAATGAAAGGATTCAACAGCCAACTAAAAAAAAATGAGATAAATTTTTTGTTGTTGTGTTGTGGGAATGTGTGAGGATATAATTTTGTTATGACAATTGACAAGCAGAAACTTTATGGTCCGATGGGACGTGTCATTCTCTTACCTAATCTAACACATAAACCACACGAGAGCAAGTGCAAATAAACACTTGGCCATGTGCCTCGCTATTCATTCATCCAAAACGTCGAACCACATGAGGGCAAATAGGCACATGAAAGCGTGGACTAAGTGATGCACCCAAATGTGCCCGTCGTAATATAAATATTTTACTATTCCTTAGCAGGATCCCTTATATACACACACCCAAAAAAAATAGTATAATATGAGAACCTTGAGTTTGGAACCTCCCGCAATATCTGATCCTTTGGCACTCATGATTTTATCTTCTTGTTGCCGAACCTACGAAGCATTGGAGGCAAGATATGTCAACAATCCAGAAGATATTTAAAAAGGTCAAATGTATACAGAAATAGTGAAATATTCAACAGACTATTGCAAAACATGAATAAAGTATGTAATTGAAAAAAAAAATTTGCAACAGCTAAGCTCGAAGGTCGTTAATAATAAACAATATACAAGTATACAACATTTAGGACAACAACTTATTTTCTCTACGACAGTGAACAAAATAAATATTAGAAAGATATCAACCAATTAAGAATGTATAATAAGGTATGGAATGACCTACATGATAATATTATAGTAACTTATTATTGATGATAACAACCATATATATACTAAAACCTTGTTGAACTTTTTGGTTTGTATTAATATGTGTTTATTTCTAATTTCTTCTATAGACAAATAGGTATGTAATTATGATATTTGTTGGATACCAAATTCAAAGTCTAGCTTTGATAAGAATTTATATCGGGCTTGAACCAAAATAAGGATACAATCATAATACTATATAACATCATTTTCTTGCCACCCATTCGAAATTGGGGTTCCAAAGACCCGATTCGAAATTTCCCTTATTAGATCTGGATATCAAGATCTATGAAGAAACAATTTCTGCATCGATGATTTTAGAAGAAGAATAAAAAGTAAAATAAATTCATAGGCGAGGAGGAAGAGGGGGAGCGTACCACTATAAACCCTAGATAAACAACCGCGGAGGCGGAGCCAGTAGTGGGAAAGAAGCAAGGGGGGAGCTTGGGGAATTGTAGGATTTTGGAAGACGGTGATGGGAGCGTTTCACCTCACAGTAGTTTTGGGCCTGACCAATATCATTGGGCCTAGCTTAATTAACTAGGGCTCAGTTGACAACCAAAAGACAAAAAGATTTCCAACGCGTTTCTTTCTCTCTTTCTCCTCCATGAATGATGAATGACTACTATAGAATACAATGGGGAAATATACATTGGCATAGAACTAGAATAAGAGATTAGACTTGACTTTGAGTCTGGGCTTAGTATAAAAAAACTATATAACAAAGACTTGGTTTAGTTTTTAAGGATTTAACCATGGACCAAATTAAAGGGTAAGTTTCTTCGAAAGTAACTTTGTGAATAAATACTTTTGGGCTTTAGGCTCCATTAACTTGTTTTAATATAGTCGGCTTTATAATCAATTAAAATAACTAATAGAATTAAGTCATGGGCAATGAGGATTTTAGTGGTATAATTTAGTATAAATGATATATTTGGATTAAACTATGGGTTTCAAATGAATTCTTTTGCTTTGAATGTTTCATATATGGGCTTGTCCGGCTTATTAAGTTTTTGTAGTAATTAATTTAGTCTGTGGGCCAGGTTGAAAGGAATTGTATTTGGTTATTGAAAGGAATTATATTAATAACAAAATTTGAGCCTATTAGCGTGTTGGAGTTCAAATTATAAGATGGGCTTTTTATATAAATTCGGGTCCCAGTAAGTGGACGTATTAGACTTGAGTATAATACGTGGAGGTTCAAATTTTGGTCGGTCCTACCATAAGAAACAGTCCAAAGTAAGTGGGGTTCAAATTTTGACCCCTCTCTCGTATGATGTGCGTCCCACGTATCGGGAAACCAAACTGAAACAACGTCCACCACTCAATAGATTCCACACACAACGAAGCATCCAGCGCATTCCCAATCCAAACGCTAATATTGGGACTCAATCAACCAGGTCCGTCAATTTATTTCTATTTTTATTTTAACACCCACCTCACGCGCTGCCACGTAAGCCCTCGAGATCCGCCACGTCAAATCCAAGCCCCGCAACCGCTAGCTACCGGCGACGTAGCTTAGTGGACACGTGCCAGATCCTCGTGTCTCCTCCCTTGTATAAATACGTCACTCCGCCCCCCACCTTCATTTCCCAAATCCTCATTAGAAAATAAAAACCACCAAAACCAAAATCAATAATTCAATGGCGTTGAACATCACCACCCAGATCGGCTCCGCCGTCCTCGGCGGCGCAGCGCCGGTGTCCGACGCGTCGTCCAGTTCCTCAGCACCGGCGGCGTGGAAGCCGATGGCGCCGAACGCGGTGGCCGGCCTCCCCTGCCGGATCTCTGGCAGTGCGCCGGATCTCGACCACCACCTCTCCTCTGCCGGATACCCGGCGGTCCGTCCCGATCTCTCCGTCGCTTGCCACGCGCTGGTCGGCGACGCCACCGGCGCCTCCTCCGCTGCGATCGGCGAGGAGAAGGGGGCGGTGGAGCATGCTGCGGGGGCGGGGGTTAGGAAGGGGGGCGGGGTGCCGGTGTTCGTGATGCTGCCGCTGGACACGGTGCGGAGCGACGGGAAGGGGCTGAGCAGGAGGAAGGCGATGGGGGCGAGCCTGCAGGCGCTGAGAAGCGCCGGGGTGGAGGGGGTGATGGTCGACGTCTGGTGGGGGCTGGTGGAGAGGGAGAACCCCGGAGACTACGATTGGGCCGGGTACGCCGAGCTCATGGAGATGGCCAGGAAGATCGGCCTCAAGGTCCAGGCGGTCATGTCGTTCCACCGCTGCGGCGGGAACGTCGGCGACTCCGTCACGTGAGTTCCTCGTCTTCTTCTTCTTCTTGTTCAATTCATTGAATTATAATTACAATTGAAGCTTTTGTCAAAGAAAATTGAAGGAAAAAACAGTGAATTGCGAACATTTAACAATCAAAGATAGGTTTATTATGTTATTGAGTCGGTCATTTTTTTATCAGAAAATTAGGTACAGAAGTTTTTAAACTATATAACAAATTGTCGATAGCATTGGTGTTCTAGAGACCAAAACAAAAACAAAAAAAATTTAGAAAAAAGAGAAGAAGAGGATTTGTTTGTATATTATTTATGCATGTTGCTCTCCCAAATAGATCCACATTCTTAGGTAGACGTACAACATAAGAAAGTTGGGGGACTTTTCCTGCGAACATGGCTTCTTCATGTACAGTTGCGATAAAGCGGCCACGATTTACCAACTTGGAAAGGGTGTTTTTGAATTTTGCTTTATGTTTTTTAACCGCTTGCCTCTAGAATCCTCCTGGTGACGTGATCAAATGGTTGGGCGGTGGAGGGTTTCACAGGATGCACGTGAACGTTCACGCGTTGTTGTACGGAAGTGGACGGTGGAGTTTCATGGGCCCAAAGTCCCCTTCTCGTGGTATGGTTGTGACCCATATATTAAAGTGTGGACTTGTGTTAACACGCAATATATATATATATATATATATATATATATATATATATATATATATATATATGGACATGATATTGTATTAAATTATTACAATAATTATATACCATACAATATCAACTACATATTTATTTTATTCATGTGATTATAAATTATCCCATAAAGTAGGTGTCACGTCAGCATGTTTTATAACCACACATTTCAAAAAAATGTGTTTTACAACCAATCCAATCTTTAGTCCGAAGGTCCCATCCAGTCCGAATGCTTACATTCCGGTCCGAAGGAACCACTAACCCAGTCGCACCACGTCTGAAGGCTTCATCCGGTCCGAAGGCCTCACGCAGCCGTAGTCGCACCGCACCAGATCCACCAGCACCCGCATCGTATCCGCGCACAATCCGGACCGCACCGTTCCACGCGTCTGCACCGTACCACCGCTCCACCATTAATTCCCTTTTAATTGGCGCCGGGGAGTCTCGAACCCATGACCTCCCAGTCCAGATGTATCGGTCTTAACCGTTAGGCTAGAAACAAAATCTATATAGTTACTTTGTTATACAATTTATATAACCAAAATTCACCCAAAAGTTAATCAGCTCGCTAACCTCCTACTGACTTTGGTCATGTTTAAACTGTGGTTGATTTTATTTTATTTTACTTTTTTTAATTTTTTAATTTTTATTTTTAGATATGAAACCTGAGTTTGAAAGGTTGAACCAGTCAGAAAACTAAAGTAGGTGGAGTTAGTACAGGAGTTTTATAAAAAACAAATAGGAGAAAATGGAATTTATAATAGAGTTTTACATAATTTCAAAACAGTTTAAGTTTTGATAACTCCATTTTCGGGTTTGGTTTGGATTTAGAATTGGAGTTTACCAAACTTTAAATGGTTTTCAAATGTACGAGTCTACCAGAGTTGGGTGATTTGGAGTTTGAAGGCCTCGTTCCAATGCTTTCATCAAACTCGAGTTTTTCATCTTCTTTTTGAAACACCATTCCCAAACGCACCCTTATTGAAGATCTAAAATTAAGATAATAAAACCCACTCGGTCGGTAGGAGAGATCTGACTAAGCCAATGTTTGGTTTTGTCAATCAACCATACTTGTAGTTAGTCATGTAATATACTACCCACGTGATAAAAGGCATGCACATACTAAAATTCATTGGTTGAAGTGGTTAATACATTTTGACACTAGGTGCTAAAATGTGTTTGGATTTGGCGATTGATGTCTATATATATGTAACTACTACGCTACAAATTCTAGATTCTAGTCACCTAGAATCATAGATTTCATGGACAAGAGTCCTAAATATCACAATGTACATCCACAGAACAGTTTAGTAAGCATACAATTCTGCCCAAGTTATTGCACTTAACTAGTCTTTAAGTAGTTCAGTTCTTAATCTGCTGCATGGGCTAACAAAATGATATAGTTTGCTAAGCTGGAGCTTCATGGTGCAGTATCCCATTACCTAAATGGGCACTGGAGGAAATGGAGAAGGACCCTGACCTCGCCTACACTGACCAATGGGGAAGACGAAACTACGAGTACATCTCCCTTGGCTGCGACACCCTCCCCGTCCTCAAGGGCCGCACTCCAGTCCAATGCTATGCCGACTTCATGCGCGCTTTCCGCGACCGCTTCCGCTCCTTCCTCGGATCGACCATCATCGAAATCCAGGTCGGCATGGGTCCTGCCGGAGAGCTCCGCTACCCGTCCTACCCCGAGCAAGACGGCGTCTGGAAATTCCCCGGAATTGGTGCCTTCCAGTGCAGCGATAAGTACATGCTCAGCGGCCTCAGAGCCGCCGCGGAGTCCGCTGGGAAGCCCGAGTGGGGCCATGGTGCGCCGACCGACGCAGGCGGGTATAACAACTGGCCTGAGGACACTCCGTTCTTCTGCCGCGAGGGCGGATGGAATGGCCCCTACGGCGAATTCTTCCTATCGTGGTACTCCGAAATGCTCATCGGTCACGGTGAGCGTGTGCTCTCCTCGGCGTCATCTGTGTTTAGTGACACTGGTGTGAAGATCTCGGTCAAGGTAGCTGGCATTCATTGGCACTATGGCACGAGATCGCACGCACCGGAGCTGACCGCAGGTTACTACAACACCAGGTTCCGGGACGGGTACCTGCCGATCGCGAGAATGCTGGCCCGACACGGTGCGGTGTTCAATTTCACCTGTGTCGAGATGCGGGACGGGGAGCAGCCAGAGGATGCCATGTGCAGGCCGGAAGGGCTGGTCAGGCAGGTTGCGGCGGCCGCAAGGGAAGCAGGAGTTGGCTTGGCAGGGGAGAATGCACTGCCGAGGTATGACGAGACCGCACACGACCAGATCGTGGGGACTGCACTGAGCAGCAGCGAAGGTGGAGGAGGGGACGATATGTGTGCGTTTACGTATCTGAGGATGTGTCCAGACCTGTTCCAGCCGGACAACTGGAGGAGGTTCGTCGCGTTTGTGAAGAAGATGGGGCAGGGCAACGAGGAGCGGTGCAGGGAGCAGGTGGAGAGGGAGACGGAGAAGTTCGTCCACGTGTCGGTGCCGCTTGTTCAGGAGGTTGCGGTGGCTCTGTCAGCTTAATGGTGGTGTTGATCTACCAGGAACGAAGGGGAAAGAGTAAGGCTGAGAAATGGCAAAAGTGTTTGTTTGGAGGTTGATATGTTTTCCTCTTTGCTCCGTCCCTCCATCCATGTTGTAACATTAAGGTTCCATGTTGTTGGATTATATATATATATATATATAACACTATTGATGTATTACTTCATATGCACACTAGTGCTGGTCACGGTACAGAACAAAAAATAAAAAACAATACTACTTATTTCTAATTTAAAGTGTTGTTGCAATTTGTGATTTGGGAAATACTTGGAAGTCCGCAGGCTGTCTGAACTTTTGGAGACTTCCTCCACAACCTTAAATGCTGATACAGATTACAGTAAAAAACGATGAAACCAAACACTATATACTGAGAGGAGTGGAGTCTCTTATTGCCACACCATTAGACAGTAGTCCAAAACATTTATAACATTTGAAACTAAGAATGAGAGTTGTTAATTTGATTAGGGATTTTTTATGCGATATAAACCCCTCAAATCTTGTTCATTTGAACATAAGTCCCTTTCCCAAATTTATTATTTGGAAGGACATCCCTCAAATCTTTGTCTATTTAAATATAAGCCCCTTTGTTAGCTTCTGTCTGAGTTAAAGTAACATAATCCTAAGAGTTATAATCACACTAGGTAAAACATATTTTTTACCCTTAGGGTTTGGTGTGCTCGGTTTGTTGGATTTGAGATTGATGAGGAAGAGAAATGGCTAAGAGAGGAGGGGTCTACAAAGGCTGTCACGTCCCAGTCCCAGAATACGTAGGACTAGGTCACGTAACCATGCCAGCTGGCCCGTATATATGGCAACTCCAATATATGAAAACCATATATACGTGCGTACGCTGTATAATGAACAATAATTCATAAGTGGTAAAACTAATTACAAGTCACAGGGTTATATCTAAATCTCATCCACAGAAATCACATAAAGATAACCAATAACCATGTAAATAGATCTCAATACAGATATCTAAGAATGACAGTCAGATGAAATCAAATCTACTGCCGAAATAGAATATAAAAAGGAACCAGATACACACCATATAAGAACAACATCTGACAATCACGAGGCTCGAAGAGAAGACCTCCTCGGGATAAACGTAACATGTCCGGATCTGTGCTCCTGCGAATACCCAAGAAAATATACACCTGGCAGGGGACCAGGTCCTCAGAGGGACATAGCAAGATACATAAAAATGACATGCCATAAAGTAAATACTGAATAAATAAATGGGGGTGTGCTAACCATCTAAGTGAATGCAATTTAAAGACCTTGTAGTACGCATGGGAATGTGTAGGCTTGACATATGCTGACGTAATTCACCAATCGTCATGACTGGCTAGTATATGTGTCATATGCCCCCGGACACACGGGTAGCTCTGCAATCGACCATCTCCGAGGAGCATGGTACGAAGGATAAAAGACTCAAGAAGGGGTTGTCCCATACGTCTACTAGATATCTTCCCCACCCAAGGATATACAAGTCGTGAAAACGACGTGGACATCTCGTATAATGATGCAAGTCTCCATAGAAATAAACTAAGCTAAATACCGTTACACATGTTGCTCAAACCGATGGCCAGTCGAATATGAGGCACGCGTCCCTACATGAACTCACTCTGTGACGTGTAATGATACGTGTCAAGGCCTGGAAGTCATATCAATAACTTCACAACTTTAGGTGGGTCTACTAGACACTAGGTCAGATACAATCCTAACGTCAACGCCTTCGTTGACTGCACCCGAGTGTTCTCGGACGCGCACATTTATATAATAAATAAACATGTAACTAACAATAACTGAATTTAAACAGTACAACAAGGCAAGGTATACTTGCCTGGCAGGAGAGCTGCAAATATAATGTCCAGATGTCAAATACCAAGTGTCAGAAACTATGGCCTCAGAAGGAAAGTCTCCGGATGCTGAAATAAATATCACTAACAGTTTCAGAAAATATCAAATAGCTAGAAACGCCTGTCTTTAAGTCCAATTTGAACACAGGGGCAAAAATGACAGTTTTTGGTCAAAGTGGGGTCCACATGTGGGCCCACTTTGCACCGAAAAATGTGTCAGGGTCAAAGGTCTCCAAATTCGTCAAACTTAGTGTCAACAAGTCAAGAACGATGATACGAACCCAACGGAACTTCCAGAATTGGATTCCGATGAGCTGGTCACAAAATCGCCCGTCAAGTGGAGCCTGTGGGGCCCACGATACGGGATTTTGTCAACGTTCTCAGAATCGAACCAAACTTGGCTCACAGGACCAGCGTATTGCTACGAGTCCGATGGCGCAAGTTTCGTCTCGATCCGACGTGTGTACACAAAGTTGCAGCGTGTTCCAGAACTGACGGATACGGGGCGGTGTCGGCGGATACGCGTTGATTCCGGTGTGCACGCTGTCACCCTCACATTTCCAGTTAAGGGTAGTTTGGTAATTGACACGGAAATTTTATTTTTAGGAGGATTGTATTTAATATTGTGCATGAATAATTAATTATTTGTTTTATTGTTTAGTGTTTGTTTAGACGTAGTATTTATTTTAGACTTGTGTAGTGGACCTAACCTATTTTATTAGATGCATGAACCCAACATTTGGATGAGTTTAGTTTGGGCCCATTTAATTAGGCCCATGGATTAGGAGGTTGGATTTAATTAGTGAACCATTAGACTAGAACCTTCCCCCTTAATTAATTTCTTCATGAGAGGCCCCAAGGGGTATTTTGGACATTATACATTGCTTGGAGAGGGGTTTATGACCAGCCATAATTAGGAGGAGAGAGAGTGCTCTCATTTCATTTCTTCCCCAAATTTCTAGATCTACTTTTTCCCTCTTCCAATTTTCCTCCATTCCTCCATCAATTCTTCTCAAATCTCTTTCTAAATTCATCATTGAGACCTCTACACCAAGGATCTACAAGCAAGGAACAAGGAACAAGGAGGAGGAGGCCACGATCTACAAGGAGAGGAGCTACTTTGCATTTGGAGACTTTTTATTGGAAATCCATCTCCCAATAGGTACATTTCAGTTTTTCCCCTTCTATTAGACTCTAGATCTAAGATTTTACCATGAGAAACCAACCCACATGCATAGGTTATCCATAGGATTTGGTTTTGGGATGATCGGAGACCTACGGTGGAAGTTACGTGCATTTTGGTACCAATTTTGGGGGAATTCCGAAATTGGCACATGTTGTGTTTGTCAATTGGTCAATTAGACCAAATTGACATATGATTGTTTGTTTATGACTAGTGTCGTATCCACAATTGGATACGTGTAGGCCGTACCTCGTCAATTTGACGAAACGGATTAATTTTGGGGGTTTTCCTCCGACACGGGGCCTTGTGCATATCGCATTGAGACACTGACACGTAGACACACTAATTACTATACGTGTTGTTCATAATTGGTGTATTGGACTTGCTCGTATCCTCCGGGATGCGTTTGGTTGTGTGTTGGAGCCGTATCGCACACGTATCATAGAGCAAGTGTGATACGGGTGTGATGCACCCCATGTGTTTGATGTTTTGTTTTTCTCTTTATACGCGCATGTGTATTTATATATGTATAACCTATCTATGTATTTTATAGAGTATATAATAGTATATTTTGAGTTATGTATTTATGTGTATCTATAAGTGGGTGTTATATGCTTCATAGATATGTATATCTATAGGTGTTGGTTTATATATAGATATATGTGTTGGCTCATATGGTTATATGTATTATGTGTGTGATTATATATGTACATAGTAGTGTTAGAATGTTGTGTAGTTTTGTGTGCCTTAGTGTTCAGTGGCAAGAGAGGGGTAGCTGCATTCAGCAGCAAGCAAGGCTTTCAGCAGCAGTAGGAAGACTGTGCAGCAGGGAGTCGGGCATGTAGGAAGTGTGCCAACTGCACAGTGTATTCTCAGCAAAGGGGAGGAGGTGAGGGTACCTCCCTGTACATTGAAAATGCACAGTATATGAAGGAATGCAGCCACTGTGTGCAGTGTTGAATTCTGGAACAATGGGCACTGCACTGTGTGCAGTGAAAGAGGTAAGCAAGAGCAGCAGCATCTGGAAATGAAAGGTAGCAGTAGCAGTTGCTCAGTTGGGAGGGTGTTAGCCACAGTATCGGGTCTTGTGTGTTGATTTCACACAGTTGATGCACAGTTTTTGTGCAGTACCTATAGCATCCGTGTTCAGTGTATCCAGAATATCCAGGTAGTACTTCAGTGTATCACTCTTGGTTCTCACTATCTGTTTTCAGTATCTGTTCAGTGTATCCAGAATATCCAGGTAGCACTTCAGTGTATCATTCTTGGTTCTCAGTATCAGTATAGTTATAGTTGAGTTCACAGGTAGTTCAGTGAGAGGGATTCGATATTTCAGTGAAGTGAGCAGCTTGTGCCAGAGAGGATGCAGCCTTGAAGCAGTGTGGCTCAGCAACTTCATCACCTCGAGGCAGAAAGTACAGCAAACATAGAGAGAAGTGCATTCAAGTATCAGCTTCAGCATCAAGCCACTGTAGGAATGAGCACTGCAGTATCAGTTGTGCAGTATCCTCGCTGCACAACAAGGTGAGGTCCAAACTGCAGGGAAGCTCGTGCACCGTGACAGCAAGGAGGGATACTGTGCTGTGGCCAACTGCACAGTTCAGCACAGGACGTGTCACGACCCGCACCCGGAAGTTCGGGCACAAGTGCGTGGGTACGTCCAGCCTACGCCGCAGAGTCGGCGGCAGTACGCTGTCTAGGTTAATCCATCTAAACTAGTCTAACTCATTCACAATTAACATAGGCAAGATAATAATGAGAATAGAAACTTAAGATTTGCAACTGAAATAAATGTGACAACAAATTCAAATGTTTAGTACAGGAATTCCAAAATGAAATCGGGGACAAACCCGATTAAATAAGATAAGAAACAGAATAAAAGATAGCTACTACTAGCTACTCTGCAGCAGGGGTCTCCTGGGTGGGTTCTGGCTCCTCATAGGTATCATCTGTACCCTCATAAGGACCATAATAAGTAGGGGCAAGATCCTCATCATCGCCTAAATCAACAGATGTAAACACCCTAAATTTCTGGTATTTTTAAAATCAATTTTGGGATTTAAAATACAATTTTCAGGAATTTACATAGGACTTGTAGTGAGTTTATAATTTTTAATTGCCAATAAACAACATTAAAATGTAATGAAAGTATGATTTTATGGTGTAAAATAGAAAACCGGACTTAGGGTAATTTTCTGGGATTTTATTGGGCCTCGGACCTAATTTTAAAAGCCTAAAAACTATTTTCTGAATTAATTTATTTAATTTACTGTTATTTATATATTTTTTTTATTTTTCTGCCTTGGGCCCGGCCCGGCCCAGTGGGCCGAGCCCATGAATCTCAGCCCAGCCCAGCCCTCACTCACCTAGCGGGTCGGGCGGGTCCGCTCACCCGGATCCGCGCCCGACCCGGACCCGCATCTCCCAAACCCGCTCCCCTCCCACGATCGTCCCGGCGCCGGAAATCGCGCCGCCCGCCGCGAATCCGTCGGCCACGACCCCACGTCGCCCTCCCCTACCGGCTTTCCCGGCCACGTCGCCCCGGCCGAGCCCTCCCCAGTCCCCCTATAAATAGCTCCTCCTCCGCCCTCTTCTTCCCCCCAAACCCCAAGCCCTAACTCCCCCGTCCGGCGACCCCGACCCCCTGCAACCCGCCGTCCTCCTCCACCGAGAGTCGCCCCAGCGAGCACCCTCCCCGGCAGCCCTCTCCAGAACCTCCTCCGCCTCCTTCCTCCTCTCGTCGACGGCAGCCTCCAACAGCCGAGCGACCAGAGCCCCCGCCGCAGCTCCCCCGGCGGCCCAGCACCCGACCCGAGGCCACTCGACCGCCCCCAGCTCCCTCCGGCCGGTTCCCCGTCGCCGTGCCGCCGCCTCTGGCCGCCTGAGTTCGAAACCCTAACCCTAGGGTCCTGGCGTGTCGGACACGGCCGGACACAAGACTCTTTGACCCGGACACAGTCCTAGTTCAGACATGTGTCGGACACAGCTCGAACCCCGGTTTTTCGGGTCCCTTCAGGTACTCATAACTTCCTGCTCGTAACCCCGATTTCGATTCCGTAAATTTCTACGCGAAGCCTGTATGACCCTCTCGGTGCTCGGACAAACCGCTCGGGGCATCGCGTCCTGTGGTGATCGCACACCGCGATCCAAAAACAGGAAAAACCAGACCCTGTTTCACCCCAGAACTGAGTACGCCCCGCCAAACGGGACGACTTGGTCGCGTGCGGTCTTCACAGATACGTGCGCCTCGTCGATACGGACGTGTGGGATTTCACGGAAGCTGATTCGGGTGTGCGTGCACACCGGAATCAACGCGTATCCGCGGACATCGCTCCGTATCCGCCTTTTCTGCAATTTACCCTAACTTCGTGCACACACGTCGGATCGAGACGAAACTTGCGCCATCGGACTCGTATCGATACGCTGGTCCTGTGGGTCAAGTTTGGTCCGATTCTGAGAACGTTGACGAAATCGCGTGTCGTGGGCCCCACAGGCCCCGCTCGACGGGCGATTTCGTGATCGGCTCATCGGAATTCAAATCTGAAAGTTCCGTTGGGTTCGTATCAGCGTTTCTGACCTGTTGACACTAAGTTTGGTGAATTTGGAGACCATTGACCCCGACACGTTTTTCGGTGCAAAGCGGGCCCATCGGTGGACCCCGTTTTGGCCCGAAATTATCGTTTTTGCCCTTGTCTCCAAATTGGACCCAAGGACAGACGTTTCTAGCTGATTGACATCTTCTGAGCGTGATGGTACTGTTTATTTCAGCTTTCGGAGACATCTCTGGAAATTTCCGAAACCAGGACCTAAGTGGAATCCAAACCTCAGGCAAGTGCACCTTGCCAAACTTGCAGTCATTATTTTCATATTTTTCTCTAAAAATACTCTGCTGGATTTCTTGTGCAATTTCATATAAACTGATTTAAACTGCTTAACCTAGGGAACGTACGACGTACCTAGAGCCCGATCATAGTCGGCTACTGACACCGTACGCGGTGTTGGGTTCGTCATTTAGAGATGGATTTACGACCCCCCTTATTTTGTACTTGACCTCTCAAGTACCCTACAACCCAGGACACTTGACACTATCATGGACAGAATCTTCCTGAGTTATTCGTGGGGATTCTGAATAGGATACAGGACTTGACAGAGTTATTTATTTTTAGACAGTATGACTTGTTGCATTAGTTATAATCCCGCTGACATGGACATGAGACGTTATGGTCATGGCTTGCGTGATTACATTGGGTGGGGAGAGACACACAGGCTACAGGCTGTTCTATATATATATCTACTATTATTGTGAGGTTGTAGACTCTCCAGCAGAGCTAGACCCTTTACGTGTTATTACTGCTACCGGCTCCCCGACACAGAGCTTGTAGCGGTCTCAGTCTGAGTACTAGTGTTGCTCTCATTTGCATATCACATAGATGGTTACTTAGTTTACCCTGCTGTTCATTTATTTATTGCACTGCTTATTATTTGGCTTGTTTTTATCTTGTGCCTTGCTTTGTCCACTGAGGACCTGGAATGGATTATGTCCCCAGGTTTAGCTGAGGAGCAGTATCCCGAGATATACGGGACAGGAGCTGAAGCTATTGCTGGAGCTGAACCGACCACTGAAGACGAGGTGACTGCCGAGGACTTCTCCTGAGTGCTTGTTCCAGTACTCAGTATTTATTTCATGTTTACATCTTTTGTTCCTGGCCTATAGAGCCAGTTTATTTCAGACTTAAGTCGGATTGTTGCTCCGACTGACTTGCTGTGATGATGTTGCTACATTATTTCCATTTGATTATGCAGTTTATTTCTTTATCTTTATGGATGAGATTAGTGTGACTTGTGTAGTAGACCTTATTTACAGCTTAAGTACGCCCTGATGGCTCCATTAAATTGGGTTATCCATCGGTGCGTGCTGCTGGCCATTGCCACGCATCTCCAGTCCCTCGGCATTTTGGGACTGGGGCGTGACAACAGATCCAGTCAGGAAAGGAGCAAAGTACACAGTGCACAACAAGGTTAAACTAAATATTTATGACAATTAGATATTGAATATCATGTTAAGGAAATTGCATAAAAGAACGTCAATATCTCAGAGTCACAACTATAAACAGGAATATGAGAAAACAGAAATAAATGAGCAGAAAATGAAACTACAACAGTCAGCAAGAAATATAACATGACCAGAAATTACCTGTATGAAACTTGTGTTTGTTTTTAGAATACTTAGTTGGCATGTAGGGGTTTATAAGGCTAATCCGGCCGTCATGGACGGCTATTAAACACGAATAATCGAGATCCGGCTGATGGACAGTCGTGTACCAACAGCTATTAAACACGGCAAGGGGAAGGGTAAACTACATGCCTTCTAGGTATTCTCCCACCCGACATGAAAAATAAGACATGAATTCCAATATTCAAGACATGAAATATAGTATTCTAACCCTACGTGTAATCAGCAAGGGTACTAGTAGAGCAGGGAATTTAATTATCACAATATAAAGATTAACTTGAAGTGCAGGTACTTGCCTGTTGTTTGGATCTGATTAGTTAGGTTCTTGGGGGAAAAGTCCAGAGATGAGTCCAAAAGCTGAAATAGACATTACCATCACTCTCAGAAGATGTCAAATAGCTAGAAATGCCTGTCCTTGGGTCCAATTTGGAGACAAGGACAAAAACGGCAGTTTCGGGTCAAAACGGGGTCCGCCGGTAGGCCCGCTTTGTACCGAAAAACGTGTCCGGGTCAAAGGTCTCCAAATTCACCAAACTTAGTGTCAACAGGTCAGGAACGCTGATACGAACCCAACGGAACTTCCAGATTTGGATTCCGATGAGCCGAACACAAAATCGCCCGTCGAGCGGGGCCTGTGGGGCCCACGACACGCGATTTCGTCAACGTTCTCAGAATCGAACCAAACTTGACCCACAGGACCAGCGTATCGCTACGAGTCCGATGGCGCAAGTTTCGTCTCGATCTGACGAGTGTGCACGAAGTTAGGGTGAATTGCAGAAAAGGCGGATACGGGGCGATGTCCGCGGATACGCGTTGATTCCGGTGTGCGCGCACACCCGAATTAGCTTCCACGAAAACTCACACGTCCGTATCGACGATGCGTACGTATCTGTGAAGACCGCACGCGACCAAGTCGTCCCGTTTGGCGGGGCGGACTCAGTTCCGGGGTGAAACAGGGTCTGGTTTTTCCTGTTTTTGGATCGCGGTGTGCGATCACCACAGGACGCGATGTCCCGAACAGTTTGTCCGGACACCGAGAGGGTCATACAGGCTTCACAACGCAATTTACGGAATTGAAAAAGGAGCTACGAGGCGAAAGTTACGCGTACCTGAAAGGGACCCGAAACAGGGTCGAACCGTGTCCGACTCGTGTCGGACACGCGAATCCGAAATTAGGGCTAGGGTTAGGGTTTCGACGGATTACGGCCGTGGACGGCGGTGGACTGCCGGAGACACGCCGGAGGGGGCCGGGGAAGGTTCGCCGAGGGGCGGCGCAGCGTCGACGGGGGCGGCGGTGGCTCAGGGCGGCCGGAGAGGCGGCTGCGGCTGCTGTTCGTGCTGTTGTCGAGGCGTCGGGGACGGCGGAGCGGCGCCGGAGGAGGAGCGGAGGAGAGGGGAGGAGGTCTGCGACGGCGGGGCGCTGCGGGTCCGGGCGTCGGCGGAGGGTCTCGGGGCTAGGGCGGCGGAGCGGGGTGGCTAACGGCGAGGGAGTGGAGGCTGGAAGAGGAAGACGGAGGCGGGGGTTTTATAAGGGGGAGCAGGCGGTTGCAGGGGGCCGGCCAAGGCGGATCGTGGGGCGACGTGGCGCGGAGCGCGGCGAGCGGGGCGGTAACGCGCGGCGCTGCGCGCGGCGGCCGGCGCTGGACGCGGGACGTGGGGGGGCTGTGCACTCGGGCGGGTCGGGCTGCGGCGGGTCGGGTTCGGCTGAACCCGACCCGACCCGATAAGAGCGGGTCTGGACCACGGCCCAACGGGCCGCGGGCTGCGGAAAAAGAAAATAAAAAAAATAAATAAATAATAAATAATAAATAATTTAATAAATAGATAATTAATTAATTAATTAAATAAATAGTTTTTAGGCATTTAAAAATAGGTCTGAGGTCCAGAAAAATTCAGAAAAATTACCCTAAGTCCAATTTTTCATTTTACACCCAAAAATATTATTTTCATGATATTTTAATATTATTTATTGCCAAATAAAAATCATTTATTAATTGAAAATCTTGATTTTAATTACAGAAAAATTCCCAGAAAATTCCAGAAAATTGGGAAAATCCAAGATTTAATAATTTGAAAATTCAGGGGGTTTACAGGACGCTCAGTTGCAACAGCAGGTTCATCACCTCAAGGATGCACAGTCGCTCGATCCAACAGTGCAAGTATCAGCACAGCAACTCATGTATCCAACAGGCAGGTAGTAATTGCAACAAGAACTCAGCAAGGTGCAACCTCGTGCACCTGCAGCAGGTGGTCAGCAGAGCTCTGAGCAGTGCAACTGCACAATGGATGCAGTGTGCCTTAGAGCACAATCGAAGGAGAACAGTGGGTACAGCAGAGCCTTCACCAACAGCGAGTCAAGGCAGTAGCAGCATTGCAACAAAGATAGAACCATTAGAAGTTGCATTCAGCAAGTATGCAACTGCAGTAGTATGCAGCAGTGTTCAGTAAGCATGTATCAACTTGCTACACAGCAAACACAGGGGGCAACTGCAGCCCTTGCACAGCTCGTGCACACAAGGAGGATTCAGTATGCATCAATGGGCACGGCAAGATCAACAGTATCAGGTATTGGGTAACTGAGCACCGTATTAGTGTCAGGTATCAGTGAGAGCTTTCAGCAACTGTGTAGTATCTGAGCAGTATCTGTGCAGCCAGTGCACAAATTGGTTTCAGTATCAGTGTTGGTACCAGTTTCAGATTGAGGTTTTGGTTAGTAGTTAAGGTATAGGGTTTAGTTATTAGGTATGGGTAGCTTGTGAGTGTAGTGATTAGTAGCCAGTGAGGTTCAGTATCATTGAAGTCAGTAAGCTTAGTTCAGTCACCAGGTATTGAAGTAATGGTTAACTAGTTGAGTTGGTAGTGGTTTAGCGACTTAGATAAGTTTGTGTATTAGTTAATAGTTAGCTAAATAGTTGTTAGTTGAGTTTATGGGTAGTATAGTTAGTTGCTTATAGTCAGTATCAGTAGGTATCAGTTTACTTTAGTTGGATTTTTGGTTTAGTGGAGATATTGGGTTGTTAGTTATCAAGTTTTGGGTTATGGTTAATAATTAGTTAGGTCTTATATTTATATGTACTTATTTATGTAATTAGTCAGTTATGTATTTTAGTATATAGTATTTATATCTGGTTAGTTAGAGATGTGTATGGGTAAGTTGATAGTATATGGTAGTTAGTGGGTAGGTATTACATAGATAGCTATTTTAAGTACTTAGTATATATATTGTTATAGTTAGCATATGAGTTTTGACTTTTGAGGTATCGTATTTCAACTGTTTTGTTATAATATTATAATATTTGGCTTGTATACATATATAAACCTATTTTTATATTAAGAAAACTTGCGTATCTTAGGATACGGCTTTTTGAGAGACTTTTTGTATCGTAGCTTAGCTAGTATAGACTAGTTTCATAATGTATTGACTTAGTGACTTAGTATTAGACTCTTGCAACCTAGATTTCATCGGTTTGACTTAGAAATGGCCTTGTGACCTAGATGTTGACTAGTTTAACTTAAACTCATTCCAACACCTTATATTAATGCTATATTTCATCTATAGGTTGTGTGACACCAGTTCGGACACAGTTTGACATTCATTGCTTGGACGACAGGCGAGTACATTCTCTGATAGTTTCCATTAATTGTTAATTACTATAATGCAAGAATTTAGAAATGTTTTACATGACTCTTGACACATTGGTACACGGACTAGTATACACATGGATCAGTCATGGAATGTTACATATATATTGTTCATTGTTTCTCGTGTTCTCAATGTTTAACTTAGACAATGTTTCGTGTTCAACATTCATGTTTAATTTAGACAATGTTTCGTGTTCAATGTTCAATGATCAATGTTTCGTGTTCAAGGTTTATGGTTTACATGGCCTTGAGTATCTTGTATCACAACGTGTCATGGTTGGATCCATTGTACTAGTTGGGGGAAAGGGGAAATGTTAGCTAGGTATGTGATCAAATCCTAGACAATGTTTCATGTTAACTTAGACAATGTTTATCCAACGTTAAAGTAGACAATGTTCACCCAAGCCTATCACATATCTATCTAGTATTTCAATCACTTAGTATAGTTACAGTTCTTCACCACATTGTTCATTGTTTACCTGTTCTTCCACCATAGTTGATATTATTTATTGTTTCTCGTCTTGTATTATATTCTCTATTTCTGTTTATAGTCATTATCAATTAATTGGAACTGCTATTGGGTTGTACTTTGCTCCATTCCTGACTGGAAAATATTTTTCAGATGAATGGTTAGAGAGGATGTGTCCCACTCACTATGGACTGACAGATGGAGTGTCACCTGAGGATAGTGCCAGAGACTGAGGCCTCTTAGACTTCCATACATTGTAGTAGTTTTCCTATTTTAGACATTGGTTTGTATTATTGTTTGAGATCTGGAGTTGTGTTGAGTTGGAGATGGTTATGTGATGTATTGAGACTTGTATTTCTTATTCTTTCTATTCTATATCGTGCGTTCATCTTCCTTCAGTTTTATATGTGATTGAGTATTATTTGGTATTGAGATGACATGGCAGTATTTATATACTTTGTGTGAGATTTAGATAGTATAATAGACCAAGACAGCATTCTACCGCCGATTCTGCGGCGTAGGCTGGACGTACCCACGTACTCGTGCCCCTATACCGGGTGCGGGTCGTGACACGTTTTTAGTGGTGGCCCATGCAGGTCAGGCTTCGCTATAGTGCGATGTCGTGGTAGTGCGACGACTTAGTTGTACTACTACGAGCCTGCGAAAGGATAGGATATAGGATACTAGGCTGAGAGGGATACTCAATCACAACTAGAAAATAATTTCAACATAATTGTATCTTGTCATCTTCATTCTGAATATCGTTTTCCTTGAAAAAAATTTGTCCTTCCTTGATGATATCGTATCTTGCTCAATATTGATTTCTTATTTTGAATCTGTCTTCAGAATGCCGCCGAAGACGCGTTCCCAGCGCTCAGGCGCAATGTCAGCACGATCAGTCACTCCATCACCCTTGAGGACAGCACCCTCAGACGAAGGACCAGTACCTATATTCAGGAGGTCATCTTCACCAGTCCAGGTGGGCGTATCTGCAGCAGCTTTCGGAGGTGCTCCACCTCCAGTACCGAGGACAGGGCAGACAGTTTTCGAGGATTTTCTACCTCCGCCACCTGTAGTGGATCAGACGCAGATGTTCACGCTCTTCCAACAGATAATGGAGGCGCAGCAGCGACAGTCCGAGGTCCTACGACAGAGCGTGGAGAATGCTCATCGGATCGCGCTTGCAGCAGTTGAGAGAGCTACCGCCCAGCCACTGACGGCACCAGCTCAGTTTATTCCGCATCAGCCGAGGCCGGGTACTATCATAGACTTCAAGAGGATGGGCCCGAAGGATTTCAGGGGCACAGAAGGAATTATCTATGCGGACGAGTGGATCGAGAACATCGAGCGGAACCTGCGGCTGGCGCAGATTCCAGAGATGCTACATATAGAGGCGGCGGGTTGTATGATGTTCGACATTGCTTTGACATGGTTCAGGACAGACCCAAGGATATCAGCGCCGGGAATTACTTGGGAAGTTTTCAAGGAACTGTTCAAAGAGAAGTTCTTCCCGGATGTGGCTCAGAGTACTTTGGAGAGTCAATTTCAGAACCTCGTCCAAGGGAACTTGACGGTGGACGAGTATGCGGCAGAGTATTGCCGATTGGGACGATTTGTTGAGGGACAGAATCCTCGAGCCAGAGCTAGCAAGTTCAGGAAGGGACTGAATAGTGAGATTAAGTCTCACACTAATGGAGACCGTACCGCTACGTTTGAGGAAATTTTGAGACATGCGCAGCGGGCGGAAGATGATTTGGAGCTTGGCTCCAAGAGGCCGGGAGACACCGGAGGAGCAAGTAGTGGTGCGGGGCCAGCAAAGCGTATCCACTTTCAGCAGCCGAGAGTATATCAACACCAGCAGTACCTTGTGCCAGTTAGGGCACCAGCTCAACAGATACAACAGTTTCAGGGGCCAGTACATCAGGCACCGCAGCAGCCTCAGAGGCAGATTCAGCAGACTTTTCCTTGTACCTATTGTGGAAGGCAAGGACATGATTGGGAGAACTGTCGGAAGAGACTCAGACTATGCTTGTATTGTGGTTCCCCTGACCATCAGGTGAAGGAGTGTTCCAACAACCCGTATGGACCAGATCGCGGTCAGAGAGGTAGAGCTAGGCTACCTGTGGTACCGCAGACTATTCAGCACCAACATGGAGAGCCACCCCAGCAGGGCAGAGCATTTGCAATGGCAGACAGAGAGGATGACACTTCAGGTGATCAGTTAGCTAGTTTCGTCCTGTTTATTTTTTTTCTATCTGTTGTTGTGTGGTTAGTTATTGCTTTATAGACTGCTTGCGTGTTATTGTGTAATTAGTATACCCTGGCGGAGACTGCAAAACTATGATGGACAGAGACCATAATTAGTGATGTGTGTTTTAGTTTAGACTGGGTTGACCTAGAGGGGGTTACGATCATATTTAATTTCGAGGACGAAATTTTTCTAAGGTGGGTAGGATTGTCACCCTCACATTTTCAGTTAAAGGTAGTTTGGTAATTGACACGAAAATTTTATTTTTAGGAGGATTGTATTTAATATTGTGCATGAATAATTAATTATTTGTTTTATTATTTAGTGTTTGTTTAGACGTAGTATTTATTTTAGACTTGTGTAGTGGACCTAACCTATTTTATTAGATGCATGAACCCAACATTTGGATGAGTTTAGTTTGGGCCCATTTAATTAGGCCCATGGATTAGGAGGTTGGATTTAATTAGTGAACCATTAGACTAGAACCTTCTTCCTTAATTAATTTCTTCATGAGAGGCCCCAAGGGGTATTTTGGACATTATACATTGCTTGGAGAGGGGTTTATGACCAGCCATAATTAGGAGGAGAGAGAGTGCTCTCATTTCATTTCTTCCCCAAATTTCTAGATCTACTTTTTCCCTCTTCCAATTTTTCTCCATTCCCTCATCAATTCTCCATCAATTCTTCTCAAATCTCTTTCTAAATTCATCATTGAGACCTCTACACCAAGGATCTACAAGCAAGGAACAAGGAGGAGGAGGCCACGATCTACAAGGAGAGGAGCTACTTTGCATTTGGAGACTTTTCATTGGGAATCCATCTCCCAATAGGTACATTTCAGTTTTTCCCCTTCTATTAGACTCTAGATCTAAGATTTTACCATGAGAAACCAACCCACATGCATAGGTTATCCATAGGATTTGGTTTTGGGATGATCGGAGACCTACGGTGGAAGTTACGTGCATTTTGGTGCCAATTTTGGGAGAATTCCGAAATTGGCACATGTTGTGTTTGTCAATTGGTCAATTAGACCAAATTGACATATGATTGTTTGTTTGTGACTAGTGTCGTACCCACAATTGGATACGTGTAGGCCGTACCTCGTCAATTTGACGAAACGGGTTAATTTTGGGGATTTTCCTCCGACACGGGGCCTTGTGCATATCGCATTGAGACACTGACACGTAGACACACTAATTACTATACGTGTTGTTCATAATTGGTGTATTGGACTTGCTCGTATCCTCCGGGATGCGTTTGGTTGTGTGTTGGAGCCGTATCGCACACGTATCATAGAGCAAGTGTGATACGGGTGTGATGCACCCCATGTGTTTGATGTTTTGTTTTTCTCTTTATACGCGCATGTGTATTTATATATATATAACCTATCTATGTATTTTATAGAGTATATAATAGTATATTTTGAGTTATGTATTTATGTGTATCTATAAGTGGGTGTTATATGCTTCATAGATATGTATATCTATAGGTGTTGGTTTATATATAGATATATGTGTTGGCTCATATGGTTATATGTATTATGTGTGTGATTATATATGTACATAGTAGTGTTAGAATGTTGTGTAGTTTTGTGTGCCTTAGTGTTCAGTGGCAAGAGAGGGGTAGCTGCATTCAGCAGCAAGCAAGGCTTTCAGCAGCAGTAGGAAGACTGTGCAGCAGGGAGTCGGGCATGTAGGAAGTGTGCCAACTGCACAGTGTATTCTCAGCAAAGGGGAGGAGGTGAGGGTACCTCCCTGTACATTAAAAATGCACAGTATATGAAGGAATGCAGCCACTGTGTGCAGTGTTGAATTCTGGAACAATGGGCACTGCACTGTGTGCAGTGAAAGAGGTAAGCAAGAGCAGCAACATCTGGAAATGAAAGGTAGCAGTAGCAGTTGCTCAGTTGGGAGGGTGTTAGCCACAGTATCGGGTCTTGTGTGTTGATTTCACACAGTTGATGCACAGTTTTTGTGCAGTACCTATAGCATCCGTGTTCAGTGTATCCAGAATATCCAGGTAGCACTTCAGTGTATCACTCTTGGTTCTCACTATCTGTTTTCAGTATCTGTTCAGTGTATCCAGAATATCCAGGTAGCACTTCAGTGTATCATTCTTGGTTCTCAGTATCAGTATAGTTACTAGTTGAGTTCACAGGTAGTTCAGTGAGAGGGATTCGACATTTCAGTGAAGTGAGCAGCTTGTGCCAGAGAGGATGCAGCCTTGAAGCAGTGTGGCTCAGCAACTTCATCACCTCGAGGCAGAAAGTACAGCAAACATAGAGAGAAGTGCATTCAGGTATCAGCTTCAGCATCAAGCCACTGTAGGAATGAGCACTGCAGTATCAGTTGTACAGTATCCTCGCTGCACAACAAGGTGAGGTCCAAACTGCAGGGAAGCTCGTGCACCGTGACAGCAAGGAGGGATACTGTGCTGTGGCCAACTGCACAGTTCAGCACAGGACGCTCAGTTGCAACAGCAGGTTCATCACCTCAAGGATGCACAGTCGCTCGATCCAATAGTGCAAGTATCAGCACAGCAACTCATGTATCCAACAGGCAGGTAGTAATTGCAACAAGAACTCAGCAAGGTGCAACCTCGTGCACCTGCAGCAGGTGGTCAGCAGAGCTCTGAGCAGTGCAACTGCACAATGGATGCAGTGTGCCTTAGAGCACAATCGAAGGAGAACAGTGGGTACAGCAGAGCCTTCACCAACAGCGAGTCAAGGTAGTAGCAGCATTGCAACAAAGATAGAACCATTAGAAGTTGCATTCAGCAAGTATGCAACTGCAGTAGTATGCAGCAGTGTTCAGTAAGCATGTATCAACTTGCTACACAGCAAACACAGGGGGCAACTGCAGCCCTTGCACAGCTCGTGCACACAAGGAGGATTCAGTATGCATCAATGGGCACGGCAAGATCAACAGTATCAGGTATTGGGTAACTGAGCACCGTATTAGTGTCAGGTATCAGTGAGAGCTTTCAGCAACTGTGCAGTATCTGAGCAGTATCTGTGCAGCCAGTGCACAAATTGGTTTCAGTATCAGTGTTGGTACCAGTTTCAGATTGAGGTTTTGGTTAGTAGTTAAGGTATAGGGTTTAGTTATTAGGTATGGGTAGCTTGTGAGTGTAGTGATTAGTAGCCAGTGAGGTTCAGTATCATTGAAGTCAGTAAGCTTAGTTCAGTCACCAGGTATTGAAGTAATGGTTAACTAGTTGAGTTGGTAGTGGTTTAGCGACTTAGATAAGTTTGTGTATTAGTTAATAGTTAGCTAAATAGTTGTTAGTTGAGTTTATGGGTAGTATAGTTAGTTGCTTATAGTCAGTATCAGTAGGTATCAGTTTACTTCAGTTGGATTTTTGGTTTAGTGGAGATATTGGGTTGTTAGTTATCAAGTTTTGGGTTATGGTTAATAATTAGTTAGGTCTTATATTTATATGTACTTATTTATGTAATTAGTCAGTTATGTATTCTAGTATATAGTATTTATATCTGGTTAGTTAGAGATGTGTATGGGTAAGTTGATAGTATATGGTAGTTAGTGGGTAGGTATTACATAGATAGCTATTTTAAGTACTTAGTATATATATTGTTATAGTTAGCATATGAGTTTTGACTTTTGAGGTATCGTATTTCAACTGTTTTGTTATAATATTATAATATTTGGCTTGTATACATATATAAACCTATTTTTATATTAAGAAAACTTGCGTATCTTAGGATACGGCTTTTTGAGAGACTTTTTGTATCGTAGCTTAGCTAGTATAGACTAGTTTCATAATGTATTGACTTAGTGACTTAGTATTAGACTCTTGCAACCTAGATTTCATCGGTTTGACTTAGAAATGGCCTTGTGACCTAGATGTTGACTAGTTTAACTTAAACTCATTCCAACACCTTATATTAATGCTATATTTCATCTATAGGTTGTGTGACACCAGTTCGGACACAGTTTGACATTAATTGCTTGGACGACAGGCGAGTACATTCTCTGATAGTTTCCATTAATTGTTAATTACTATAATGCAAGAATTTAGAAATATTTTACATGACTCTTGACACATTGGTACACGGACTAGTATACACATGGATCAGTCATGGGATGTTACATATATATTGTTCATTGTTTCTCGTGTTCTCAATGTTTAACTTAGACAATGTTTCGTGTTCAACATTCATGTTTAATTTAGACAATGTTTCGTGTTCAATGTTCAATGATCAATGTTTCGTGTTCAAGGTTTATGGTTTACATGGCCTTGAGTATCTTGTATCACAACGTGTCATGGTTGGATCCATTGTACTAGTTGGGGGAAAGGGGAAATGTTAGCTAGGTATATGATCAAATCCTAGACAATGTTTCATGTTAACTTAGACAATGTTTATCCAACGTTAAAGTAGACAATGTTCACCCAAGACGATCACATATCTATCTAGTATTTCAATCACTTAGTATAGTTACAGTTCTTCACCACATTGTTCATTATTTACCTGTTCTTCCACCATAGTTGATATTATTCATTGTTTCTCGTCTTGTATTATATTCTCTATTTCTGTTTATAGTCATTATCAATTAATTGGAACTGCTATTGGGTTGTACTTTGCTCCATTCCTGACTGGAAAATATTTTTCAGATGAATGGTTAGAGAGGATGTGTCCCACTCACTATGGACTGACAGATGGAGTGTCACCTGAGGATAGTGCCAGAGACTGAGGCCTCTTAGACTTCCATACATTGTAGTAGTTTTCCTATTTTAGACATTGGTTTGTATTATTGTTTGAGATCTGGAGTTGTGTTGAGTTGGAGATGGTTATGTGATGTATTGAGACTTGTATTTCTTATTCTTTCTATTCTATATCGTGCGTTCATCTTCCTTCAGTTTTATATGTGATTGAGTATTATTTGGTATTGAGATGACATGGCAGTATTTATATACTTTGTGTGAGATTTAGATAGTATAATAGACCAAGACAGCGTTCTACCGCCGATTCTGCGGCGTAGGCTGGACGTACCCACGTACTCGTGCCCCTATACCGGGTGCGGGTCGTGTACCAAGTGTACCAAGTGTACCAAAAGGTGCGCGCAGTATACCCGGACATGTGAAATTTTACAGAAACTGATTTGGACGCGTGTGCGGGTCCAAATTAGCCCGTATCCGCAGGAAATTCTCCGTGTCGCGACTTTTGCAAAAGCCGTACGCATTTTGTGCACACTGAACTTGTGGTATCGCGCCGGTCTTATGGCCCAAATTTCACGCAATTCTGAGACAGTTGACCAAGTCGTCAATTGGCGGGCCCCACGGTTGACTTTTTGGGCGAAATTGTGTTCTACTCATCGGAATTCATATTTGGACATACCGTTGAGTTCTTACTGACATTTAGAATTTGTTTGACCTATAATTTGTCCCATTTAGGGACTGTTATCCCTGACACGCTTTTTGGTGCAAAGTAGCCTACCGGTGGACCCCATTTTGACCCAAAATTACCATTTTGTCCCTATGTTTAAATTGGACGAAAGGGTAGTATTTTCTAGCTATTTCGCTTATTCTGGAAACCTTGGTGGTATCTATTTCAGCATCCAGAGATATTTGTTCTGAGGTCATAGCTTCTGATCTTGTGTGTTTGCAGCTTCTTGCCAGACAAGTATACCTTGCCATTGTACTGTTATTCATATTCCATATGTTGCATGCATCTTTATTTTCTGTCTTTAGTTCATATATTTTAACTGCTATATAAAATGCGCGTCCAAGAAAACTTGGATGCAACGACGGTGTCGTCGTGATATATTTTTATTTATGTATATGCATTGACCTTGTGTATGAGACTACTCCATTATTATGTAGCATCATTAGGTTCATTGGCCGTGACATAGTTGTTACACGAGTGTGAGTCTCATATAGATCACGGACTGCGTGACAGGTCTGGCGTCCTGTACGTATGGACCGTGCGTTAGGGATGACTGCTAATAGAAACTTTGTATGCTAGAAGACTTAGCAGTTATTAGAGGTCCATGGACATAGCCTATTATAGTACGGTGGTCCAATCCTTGTCCTTGTTTGGTTGTAGGATTGGGCTATGGTACTAAGGATAGACTATGAACCAGATCGTGTCATGGATGTGACATGCGTAGAGCATGGGGTGGGGAGAACAACAAGTACCGCATTTGGGCTCCTTTGCACTTTTCCCTTGTAACCCGTACGCTCCGCCGGAGATGCGCGGTCGTGATGACCCCTATACTACTTGGCGGCCTCTGTCGTTTAAAAGACGACATGCTTTGTAGGCCCCTGGATCTCCAAGAGAACCATGCCAATCCCATTTTATGGCCAGATAGCCCACTTGTTAGAAGGTTGTTCTCAAACTGCATTCACATAGATGGTTAGGCGACCCCATTGGATATTTATTTCGGTACTTTATTGGCATGCTTCTATGTATCTTGTTATGTCCCTCTGAGGATCTGGTCCCTTTCCAGGTGTAGATATTCATGAGTATTCGCAGGAGCGCAGATCCGGACTGGTTACTTATATGTTTCGAGGAGGTCTTCTCTTCGAGCCCGTGATTGTGAGCTGGTATTCTTATATTGTGTTTATTGTGTTGTACTTAGATATTCGAGTTGGTAGTGGATTTGTTTCCATCCAACTAGCATCTTTAGATACCTTGTATTGAGATCTAATTTCATAGATATTGGTTATTTATTTATGTTTGATTTTCGTGGATGAGATTTAGATTATACCCTGTGACTTGTGACAAGATTTATACCACTTGTGAATTGTCATTCATATTACAGTGTACGTGTGTTATGGTATCCATATATTGGAGTTGCCATATACATACGGCTGACATGCTTACGTGTTCCTAATCCTATGTATTTTGGGACTAGGACGTGACATGTATACTAATATAATTTTAAAAATATAATTATTATCTATAGCAATTTGTTATTATCTAACTAAACACATATTCAAAATTTAAAACATATATTTATGAGAAATCATAATTAAAATAGATATCACAATTTAACAAATAACAAACTAATTATTTATTATCTATATAATTAATTATTTTAAATAAATTTTGTGTACAAATATATAATAATAAATTATCTTTCAGTTATATGAAAGAAAAATATAATATTGATAATAATGTTAATTAATAGATTTTGTTATCATTTATATTAGTATAGATAATAAAAAAATCGAAAATAAAATTACCGAAAGTAAAATTTAGAGGTCAAAGCATCATTTTTTTGCGATTCTAAAAAATTTCGAAGTTCACCAAACGGTGAAACGGTTTATCCCGTAGTACTTTTCGATATGGTCATTTTGACACAAACTGGACCTTGTTTCGATCTCTCAATCAAAAATTATGATACTTTAAAGTTTTAAATTTTATATTTTTGCTTGCAATATGTGCGTCTTGTTTCGGATGAAAATTCTTTCTACATGTGTTACTCTCGTCGAAAACATAGAAATCGACCTATTATTTGACAAAAAAGGTTTCCAAACAAATAGTTATGGCCGCTCGAAGTCTGTTCGACGGCATAAGTTTTTTTTTTTTGTTCAATGATAACATATTTTATTTTGGATGTTAAATTTTATTTTTTTCTAATTTATTTTTAAAAAAATTATTGCTACAACAATTTTTTTAAAAAGGTACTAAACCTAAATAAAATTAAACAAAAGCAATTTTTTTTTAAAAAAGAAAAAAAAACAAAACAAATCCAATTATCCAAAAAAAATCATAAAAAAAAACATAAAAAACCAAACAACCAAAAAAAACAAAAAAAAAACCACTGTTAGATTTTCGCCAACTTGGTTGGCAAAAATTTGACAAATATAATTTTTTTTTTAGATTTTCAACATCAAAGATGGCGAAATCTTTCGTGATTTCAAAATTTGGAAAAATTGTTTCGTTTTAGTTAATTTGTTTAAAAAAAAATTATGTACAACAAATTTTCTGAAAATTTTATGTTGTAATAGACAAGATTTACAGGGATTATATTGAAAAAAAATTACTTATATTTATGGACTTATAGTTCAAATGGGTATTTTCATCTTCAGTTTTTTTTTTTTTAATCAAATCTTCAGTTTTTTCAACAAAGTGAATTATGTTATCATACATTACATGGAAGAATGTGTGGGCAAGTGTTCAACTTATGATCTATATTTTCACTTCAATATATCCAAAGATTACTCAAAATTAGCATTCTAGTTTTTGTTTACTTTCATGGTCTGCTTGGATCGAGGGTTAAGAAAGTTAAGTGAGAAAAAAAAGAGAGCCATACTTGGTTTGAGTGTGGAGGTTTAGGAGGGAGAGTAATAAAAGGTTAAGTGAGGGTTTGTTTAACCCTCTTTTGTCTATTTTTTTAATCTTCCAAATCAGAGGATTAATGAAGTAAAAGTGAAATTTTTTGTTTAAAAAGTTATAAATACACCTCATTTAACTCTTTCCTCCATTAAAAATCTCCAATCCAATCAAGGGTTATTAAACACATCCCACATAACTCTTCCTCAAATCCAAGTAAGATTATATGTATTGATTCTCCTCCCTCTCACTTAACCTTACTTAACCCTGTTTTTTTTTTTTTTTCTCTCAATCCAAACAGACCCTCAGTGATTGAACTACTTTCACCAAGTAAAAAAATGAAATAAAAATAGTGAAGATCCTTGATAAACAATATAAGTCAAGTCCATGTTAATCCATGTTAAGTCTAAACAATATAAGTCAAGTCCATGTTAATCCATGTTAAGTCTAAACAATATAAGTCAAGTCCATGTTAATCCATGTTAAGTCTACTTGCAGATGTTGCTAATTACTCTGGTTCAAACTAGCCTAACTTAGAGTATTTTCTAGACATCACCATTTAATTTTACATCATAATCATAATGTGGAATGTTGATCATAATCTGGGAAGCACATGCACTCCCAGAAACCTGGAACGTGTCGTGTCAGATGCGTATCAGACACAACCTTGTCACTCCAACCTGGGAAGTGTCGTGTCGGATGAGTAGCAGTGTCGTTACCATAACAACATTGATTATAAGTTAATAATTGTTTAGTGTATAGTCATGCCTGCAAATTAATCCTAGGGCACAGATGACAATCACCCATCATTAGTAGTTTCAAACCTTGAATCCCCTGCCAGTACTGGATTAATGATTGCTCAGTGTATCTTCAAGTTCAGGGGGCATCACTACCGAGGCAGGGGAAATACATTGCAAGGTTGAAAACCAACTGATTGAGACCTGATGCAGTTACTTGCTTCTTCTATAAGGTTTTGCTGAGGTATCCTACCCGAGTCTAGGAATTGTTTGGTTTGCGATCACGATTTCCTGTGTAATGCAAGGTTCGCACTATCGATATCAGACTCTTTCAATGAGTATCGGGATTAGCGCTATCGGCATTATTAACGATTTCGGATCAGATATCGAATTTTATTTTATCGAAAAACAAATAATTATTAATCCATTGTTAAAATTTTAGAATAAATATTTTATATAAATAGTCATAATTTTAAGTATTTTCTGTGTTGTTTCTTAGTAATTTTAAAATTAAATAAAATATTAGTCACCATTGTCGATTGGTTTACTGCGATAAATAAGTTTTTTTTTTCTTTTGCATGCTTTTACAACTTTACTGTGATTTTACATCCTTCTTGATTGGACTTTTTTTTATTCAATTTTTTTTATCGAATTGACTGAAAAAGATATCCTGGTGTCGGTATCGGTCAGTATCGATGTCGGTCGGTATCGGAACATAGCAAACCGTATCAGTATCGGTCGTACCGGATCAGTATCGTCTGATACTGCGAACTATGATGTAAATTTCATCTTGCTATAGGTTTCATCTTGCTTAGTGATATCTTCAAACTTATCCTCTGGTTTGGAGATACACGTATGTAGAAAACGTACAGCGGAGAGATTATTTGAAGGAATCAGGCGAAAAATGTGTGTTGGTTGATGTTAAATTGCATGTTCTAGGGAGTAGAGTTATTTTCTTCCGCTTGATTTGTAATGCCTCTCTTTCTGCTGAAATAATCACTAGAAATTGCTGCTATTATTGATTATGGGGGTTTGGAACAAGAGACCGAGAAGATGCTCTCTCTTGAACAACTAATATGAACTGACATTGATCATCCCATAAAACTTTATTACATCTCATTCATATTATTACTCTCTTTTGAAACAAGAGATTGAGATTGGAAGCAATCATCTAGAAACAATGTGGGCTACATAGGAACTCTCCACGAGACACGGAAACTCTAGCCCTAGAGGGAGGTCTACATGAAATGTGACCCCAAGAAAAAAAAAACCAGAACGCAGAGAGAAAAGAAAGGCGCGAAGTTACATCGTTCGCTTTCCTCAGTGATGTTTGGTGGTGGTCGTGGTCGTAGCGGTCGAGGCAGTATTGTCAGAGGCATCTCCCATTCCGAGTGTGTTCTTGACGGTGTCCACCGCGCCGTGAGCCATGTCCATCACCTGTTGTCCAGTCTACAGACACAAAAATAACAAGGCTTAATTTCAACTTGATATTCTCAAACTATTCAAGTTTTTCAATTTGATATCCTAAATTTTAATACCATACCAATTACTACCCTCAAATATTGAATATTTTCAAGTCGATATGTTCCACCAATTAGGAGTTAATTTTTTTGTTCTAACAAAAACAAATAATAATTTTTTTACCAAACTAACCCCCTTATTTTTTGGAGTATTTGAAGTGACCACGAATGATTAAATATTTTTGTCACTTATGATTTTTCGTTAAGAGCGATAGGATATTAAGTTATACAATTATATATAGTTGATATATTAAGATGTCTAATATTAAAGTTTATGATATCAAGTTAATTTTTTTGAATAATTGAGGATATCAAGTTGATTATGGATAACCATACTAAAACATATCTTATTGATTTTGACGTGTCATAATGTACTTTGGACTGTGTCATGTCAGATACTTGTCCGACACGACACGACACGACTCAGAACAAGATCATTAACGTAGCTCGTGCAAACCTGCTGAAGGAAACCAGCAGCATGTTCCTTCCCTTCCTGGGCCGACTGGGCCGAATCTGATCTATGGGCCTGAGCGCTTCCGGTCACGGACGAGACCCAGCTATTGGCCTCGGCCTCGCCTTGTCCCCTGGCTTGGCCTGCACTGAACTGAGAGCTCGACATCGTTAATAACAATATAGATTTCCTTTCGCACTTCAATATAGATTTCCTTTCGCACTCAATATTTTACATGGGTCACATTGTTGTTTATATAGCGACCAAGTTGCCACTCCTTGACTGACACGTGTCTGGCTTGGAGGGTTAGGAACGAGTAATCAGCCTTTCCACAAGGACTCAATGTAAAAAATGTATACTGTAATTTATACGTATGAATCTATGGAAGAGTTCAAACGTAAAGATGCATATACATGTGACCATTTGACAATGGGACCAACATAATAAAAAAATACTGGTCGTTTAGTTAAATGTTGCAATAGCCAAGTCATTTCCAGTGTCCAGATTGTTTGTAAATCAACAAATGTTAAAAGATCCTTCTCAAATATAATCCCAACGGATGACTACAACATGTATCAGTTTCAAAATTTTGTTTGGATATATAATTTTTTGTCCACCGAAAGTGAGAAATTTCATTGCCATTTTGTTTTGATGACAATATAAAAGTGTAAATGAAGATTAAAATTATGGAGCTCTATTGTTTTGATGCCACCTCATACAAGTGATATAATCACTATTTCAAATAAATAACCGAATATAACGAAAATAATAAACCACATCATATCAAATAAGCTTATGAATACTCAATATTTGACACAAAAAATGTCAGAGCATAACCACTTGCAATGGAGTTATAATGACAAAACATGAGAACTACGAGCCCCTTGCAATGGAGTTCCTCTTCCCTTTTCTTGCAACTGAAAAATAAAGAAATGTTAGTAAGTCAAAAATGTCACTTCATAGCCACTTGCAATAAAGTTGCAATTACAACCCAAACACGAAAACTGTTGACAGATGAAAACGGTTATAATAAAAGTGTAAGTTCCAATGCAGTTTCACCAACCAAAATAGTCTCTTACAATAGACAACATTTGTTGTTGGAGATAACAATACATAAAACATAACACATTATCGAGTTGCAATATTTGTTGCATCTGTTTTCCTTTTCATGTTATCAACCAAATAACTTCTCTTGTTGCGTATTATTTCTTCTATTTATTAATAGTGGGAGTTGAGGGGACAGTGGACCCATAATGCGTACAACGCAGTATGCGTAAAAAGTCCTGTATGAAATGTTGGGCCACATCAAATTTTTTTTTTTTATCCAAACAACATATTTGTGAATACACAAACAATAGATTTATAAACCACTTATAACAATAAATATTGTGTAATAATCCCTTTTAGGAGCTGCCACCTAATCAAAAAAACACAATGAGCTATATGGATTGACACTGAACTCTGGAAGCAAGAAAAGCAGGAAGTGATATTTTGAGTTTGGTAACTTCTCATCATTGATCTTGAACTCCTGAAGCTCCTAAACATGTACTTTTCCAACAACTTTTGATATGCGCATCAACGATTTCCTGAACTTCTTGGACACACAATGAGCTAATACCATTATAACATATGATAATCATCATAAAATGCTGAGCAAATCAGTAGCCACAAAATCTGATACTCACCAAGTTATTAAACAATGACCAAAAGCATATGAGCTTGTGAAATCAGAACCTCCTTATCCTCTGTATCATGTTTTATATTGAGCATTAATAAAAATGAACGTTGTATGTCTTATATGCTTTCAAACTAATGTTCTATAAAACAATTCATACGGGACAGGGCTCTTGTTTCATAACTATTCTGCAAGAAAATATCTGTTACTTAGGTAATAACATGATAGATCAACATTTATACTTACATGATCAGTTACAATGGTAAAACTTTTACATCAATGAATGTTCAGGTTCATAGGATAACTCATTCAAATGCTCTACTTTAAAAACAGTTAGGACTCACTAGTGACTGCCACCATAACTGCAGGAAAATGCCCTCCCCTTCCCCCTTCGCTATGTGGATCACATCAGATTCCACCTTTCATCCAATAAATAGCTTGATTTTTTTTTTTATAGATTGATTTTTTTTTCTTCAAATTTTAGTAGTTTTTTTGAAATTTATTATTATTATTTTTGAACTGCGTCCGTCTAGACGGACTAGGCTAGCGTCCGGTGTCCGTCC
The DNA here is from genome assembly GCA_036927795.1 of Iris macrosiphon. Lineage (NCBI taxonomy): Eukaryota > Viridiplantae > Streptophyta > Magnoliopsida > Asparagales > Iridaceae > Iris > Iris macrosiphon. The sequence goes on along the minus strand of JAYESA010000014.1, from coordinate 172,712,065 downwards.
GATTAGTGTCTTGCGCCTTTAGGGAGGTCCGGGTATCAGTACTGCTTGCAGTAGGAATGGAGAGAGGGAGGGAGACGATGTGGTTGACCACGAGGAGGAGGGGGAGGGTGCCGGGCTGGCCGAGACAGACGGTGGCGTAGGGACAGAAGCATAAGGCCTTCACTTTTGTTTTGGGGAAGACAGAGAGAAAAGAATCAAGTTTCATTTTTTCTTTTGGCTAATTCTAAAGGCACTCAAAAAATTACTTAGGCTAGTCAAAATTTTGGTTTGAGTTATTTACAAGTTTGTTACAAAATAATTGCTTCAGACTAGTCCAAATTTTTTCATGACTGTCAAAAAATTTGCCAGTCCTAAAAAATTAGGACTGTTAAATTTTGACAGTTCTCGAGGACGATAAATTGCGATCCGCTTCCTCCTCCTCCGCCTCCTCCCTTCTCTCTCTTCCTCCTCCAGCCTCCGCCTCCGCCTCCTCCTCCAATCTCTGCCTCTGCCTCCTCCTCCTCCTCCTCCTTCCGTCGCCGTCGTCTCCTCCTCCTCTGACGGTTAGGATTAGGGTTAGATTTTGGGGTGGGAGAGAGGGGGGGTTGGGCTGTCCTGAGTAAATTTGGGACTGTCCTGACTAAAAAAAATTTAAAATCTGGGTTGTCCTGAAGTAATGAGTTGTCCTAAATAATTTTGTAAGTGCCTATAGAATTTGTCTTTATTTTGGCAATTTCTAAAGGCACATCATGTTTTACTTGGGCTAGTAAATTTTTTTTTTATTACTGTAACCATTTTCGACGGTCCTTCCAATAGGAAGGACTATCACATTTCCTACATTCCTATAAATGTAGGAGTGTCAATTTTTTTTGATAATCTTACCTATTGGAAGTACTGTCAAAGTTTTTGACAGAACTAAAGATTTTAGGACTGTAGAAAATGGTGACGGTCCTAACTATTATGAGGACTATCAAAATTTTTAACAGTCCTACATATTTTTAGGACCGTCAAAAATTTCGACAGTCCTAAAATTTTGGACTAGTCCTAGTAAAATATGATGTGCCCTTAGAAAAGACTTTTTTTTTACAAAAAAATATGTATACGGCATAAAAAATTCAAAGAATTACCTGTGGAGCATTGAAGTTTCAATTTTGCATATAAATTATTGAAACCCCCTTAAAAAGGACGTTTATTAGCCGAATGTCAAAAACGCCCTTAATAAGGGCATTTTTAGTACAATTTACTTTTTACTGCTAATTTTATAAGAGAATTAAAGAAAAAAAATTGTTAAAGGAAAAAAAATATGTTAGCGGAGAGATATTAATTAACCGACACACACAACAGATTCACTTTTAATTTTGTTTATACGTGGTTAAACTGAAATTAGTACAAAAACGTCCTTAAAAAAAGTCCTTAAAAAGAAGATTTTGCACAATTGCTCAAAAATGTCCTTAAAAAGGACGTTCCAGTGTTTTATATACAATTTAGAAACTTTAATGTTCCACAAATAATTTTTACAACAGAAAATTTACTGTAGCGAAATAAATTTACATTAAATTCATGTAAACGAAATAAGTTTGAAATTTTTTTAAAAAAAGTCACGGTCCGCCAACAGTGTTGGCGGAAAACGCAACTTTTGTACACATACGCAGACAAACAAATTAAAAAAAAAAAAAACGTGGGCCCCACGGCCAATTTCCGCCAACAGAGTTGGCTGAAATTGGGGGGGGCCAATTTCAGCCAACTCAGTTGGCGGAATTTGGCCCCATGGGGCCCACGTTTTTTTTTGTGGTTTGGTTTGGTTTGGTTTGGTTTGTTTACTTTGTTTGGTTTGGTTTTTTTCGTTGGTTTATTTTAATTAGTTATATTTTTGTTTTATTTATTTAGTTTAGTTTAGTTTTGTAATTAGATTTAAGTAAATTTATTTTAACGAAATAAAATTAAAATAAATTAATTGGAAAGAAATATTTATAAATATTTTTTTCGGAAATTTGTTTCCAAAGTATCAAAATTTGTATAAATTCCATCTAAAGCATAAAAGTTTAAAATATGACGAAAAAATATCAAAATGAATTGGACATTTATATTTATAAATATTATATTTTTATCGTAGTCGTTAACAGACGTTAAAAAATAATAATGTTAAAAATCTGTCGTAAGACTATTACGTCTGCCGTCGAGCAGACTTCGAGCAGACTTCAAGCGGCCATAACTACTTGTTTTGAGATCGTTTTTCGTTAAATAATAAGTCGATTTGTATGTTTACGACGAGAGTAACACAAATCATGTAGAAAAAAAATTTATCCGAAATAAGACACATATGTTACAGGCAAAAATATAAATTTTAAAACTTTAAAGTATCATAACTTTTGACTGGGAGATCGAAACAAGGTCCAGTTTGTGCCAAAATGATCGTATGGAAAAGTACTACAGGATAAACCGTTTCACCGTTTGACGGACTTCGAAAATTTTTAGAATCGTCAAAAAATGATGTTTCGACCTCCAAATTTGACTTTCGGTAATATTATTTTTGAATATTTAAAATTTACTGTAGTGAAATAAATTTATATTGGATGTGGGGACCCACGGATTTAAAATGATGTTTCGATCTCCAAAAAAATTTAAGAAATATTTAAATTAATTATTTTATGTCTATTATGAAAAAAGAACTAATAAAACAAAAAAAATAATCAAACCAAACCAACTAAATCAACCAAAACAAACCAACCCAAACCATCCAAAAAATCCGTGGGCCCCACACCAAAATTCAGCCAACATAGTTGGCGGATTTTGGGTGTGGGGCCCACGGTTTTTTTTGGGGTGGTTTGGGTTGGTTTGTTTTGGATTGTTTTGGTTGGTTTTATTTAGTTGGTTTGTTTTAATTGGTTTTGTTTTATTATTTGGTTTAGTTTTTTTTATTTAGTTTTTTTAGCCAACAATTTCAGCAAACATTTTTTTATTTAGTTTTTTTTATTTAGTTTTGTTTTGGATTTTAATTTTTTTAATTTAATTTTGTTTTGAATTATGGTTTGCTTTGGTTTTTTTATTTATGGATTAATGTTGGTTCAGGAATTGGTTCTGTTGGTTCAGGAATTGGTTCACATGGAAGGGAATAATGCTCCTCGGTTTGATGCACCCCAGTTTGAAAAAAATAAATTTCTAAATATTTAGTTTTGTTTTTTTATTTATGGATTGATGTTGGTTCAGGAATTTTTTTTATTTAGTTTTATTTTTTATTTAGTTTTGTTTTGAAAAAAATATTTATAAATATTTCTTTCCAATTAATTTATTTTAATTTTATTTCGTTAAAATAAATTTACTTAAATCTAATTACAAAACTAAACTAAACTAAATAAATAAAACAAAAATATAACTAATTAAAATAAACCAACGAAAAAAACCAAACCAAACTAAGTAAACAAACCAAACCAAACCAAACAAAACCGGGCCAAATTCCGCCAACTGAGTTGGCTGAAATTGGCCCCCCCCAATTTCAGCCAACTCTGTTGGCGAAAATTGGCCGTGGGGCCCACGTTTTTTTTTGTTTGCGTACTTGTACAAAAAGTTGCGTTTTCCGCCAACACTGTTGGCGGATCGTGACTTTTTTTAAAAAAAATTCAAACTTATTTCGTTTATATGAATTTAATGTAAATTTATTTCGCTACAGTAAATTTTCTGTTTTTACAAATTTCTATACAGGTAATTTTCTGTTCTTTTTAAGGGTATATTTGGTACTGCAGTCCATTTAACTATTATGACCAACAAGTATATTCTTCTTGCCCTTGCCCTTGCCCTTGCCCTTTGCTTCTTCCACCATTTCCAATCCAACTAACCGTTCGATGAAATGTCTGAATGAAAAAAATACCAAAAACTCCTCCTTTTTTCCCAAGTAAGCAACACTTCCTCTTCTTCTTCTTCTTCTTCTTCTTCAAGTGGGTTTTCTCTCTATTTCCAACGTGGGTTCTTTCTTCCCAGTAATTTTCATCTGGGTTTGTTTGTTTCTTTCTTGATTATAGGAGTTGGGTTTTTTTCACATCCTTTTTAAAAACCTTCCTTCCCAATATCATGACCACCAAAATACCATACTGAATTTTTCCTAATATTTATGGTGTGCACGAAGCATGTGCTAAAAGATCGAGTTGTCTCAACTCTCCTTGTTTGCCGACATGTCAAACTTCATTGCAAATCCACCTCGACTTTGCCCATCTTTCACATGGCAGTTAATGTTTTACTCATTCTAAAAATGCATTTTTATTTATGCCTGAACTATCTTCTCTCTTCTTCTTTTCCTCAGATTGTTGTTCTAGCCACTATAATACCCGCATCGCGGTTTAATTTATTTGTCAATGGCTTCATCTAAGCCTTTGGGTAGGATGGTCTCGCATGTCATTCTAGATTTGGATGGTACACTTCTTAATACAGGTGCTTTCACATCCTCCATCTCCCTGCTTAGTGGTTCACATCTCACATATCTACTTCTTAGTTTTATTTGTCAGTTATCAATTCATGGTTTTCATGTATATGTTTCATTATAGATGGCATTGTGAATGAAGTGTTGAAAGCGGTTCTAGTAACGTATGGCAAGGAATGGGATAAAAGAGGAACCCAAAGACTAGTAGGGAAGACGCCCATCGAAGCTGCTGCTGCTGTCGTCGAAGATTATGAAATCCCTTGCCGGATAGAGGAGTTCGTAGCCAAAATCACCCCAATGTTTTCCGACAAGTAATCTTCGTTAACATTTTATTACCGTTTACCATTATTTTCTTCCCTTTTTTTTGGGTCCGGCTATACACATCCCACCCTCTACTTAACACACCCCAAATACTAAACTCATCCAAATTTAACTAATTTAAAATTACCAAAATCCTAAACACACCCCACTACGTTACCATTTTACCCTTTTCAATTTTAACATAATAATCAATTCCTAAACTATCAAAATTTCTAAACACACCCCACCAGGTCCCCCCTCTACACTACCTACCCGCTCCCCTCTCTACAAACCCTAGTCTTCGGCGTGGAGCTCTCGGATTGTTCGGCCACTACAGCAAATTCAGAAGAAGGATTCACCTCCGTAATGGAGGAGCAACCCGTAGAAGATCGATGGGGTGAGTGATTTTAATCATGTTCTTACTTTTTTTGTTTAAATCGAACACCAAAATTAGTTGAAACAATCCTTTATTTTGGTTGTAAATCATTGTTTGTGATTCGAACACCATACAATGTTGTTCAAACCAATTTAAATTGGGAGAAAATTGTGTTTTCGCGAACAGGTTCGACCAACCAGGGTCGAACACGTTTCGCACCGTTCGACCCACGACAGTCGAACGGAAGACAGAATGTTTGACCAACCGTGGTCGAACAACAATAAAACTGTCCGGCCCCCTTTGGTCGAACATTTAATTACTCTGTTCGACTACACCTGGTCGAACAGAAGACGTCAAGTTCGACCACTTTTGGTCGAACAATGTTGATCTGTTCATTAGTTTAGTTTCTTTAATATTTTGTGATCGTCTTCCCTCGTTAATTTTTAAGTGTTGATATTTGAATAAATCTTGCAGGAGTGACATATAGGAGGAGACATACCGCTTCTCGTAGGAGGCGTCAGGCTGAAGAGTTGGGAGCTGAAGGTACGATTCGTCCATAAGCAATAACAGATGCTTCAATTCAAATGAACGAGCAATTTGAGAATTAAATTTCTGAGCAAGATTTGAACGAATAAGTTAAGTATCAAATTCTCGTGCAAGATTTGAACGAGCAAGTTGAGGACGAACATGAAGAAGAACAAGAAGGGGGAGAAGAGGGTCAGGACGAGAATGTATTGACGGACCCTTGTCCCGGTGGACCTACAGATCACCGACTTATCCCAAGTTTTAAGACTCATGTGGCTTTCAGGATTTGGAATGAGATTGAGAGGAACGTGTTGACGTGTTGGTGCCACACGACCAAGATGGATACATGGATGTTTGATAGAGATTTTAGTGATTTTCAAATGTTGGTTCATCATTTCAAAATTTCGAACTTGAGGTGGATTTCATACAAAACGCCAAATAAAAACCTCATTTGTGCCTTTGTGGAGCGTTGGCAACCAGAGACCAATTCATTCGACATGCCATTTGGTGAGATGGCAATTACGTTGGATGACGTATTTTGTCTAACATGAGTGTCTGTGAGTGGATTACCGGTGGTTGCACCAGAAACAGGAAGGAGACCTGAGGTCTCTACGAAATTGATTAGTAGGTCGTTGGGGGTGACAGAAAGGGAGGCAGTCGATGCCGTTTAGGGCCACAGAGGTAGCTCGGTCCGATTGGAGTGACTTAGGGCTCGGTTTAGTAAAGATGTCACTAGTCCCGATGAGAAGAAAAGAAAGTGTGCAGCCTGTGCATTCTTATGGTTTGTGCTGGGATGCACAATATTTTCGGACAAAAGTGGCACATGGGTTGACACAAATTCTGAGTCTTTTAGAGAAGGTCGACCGCGTCCATGAGTATGCTTGGGGAGCAGCTGCTCTAGCATACTTGTATCGACAGCTCGGATTAGCATCTCGGAGTGGGGTGCGACAAATTTGCGGATACTTGACATTATTGGAGGTAAAGAACTGCCAATTAATTGCACCGTTTTTATGTTCTTATATGCACGTCATGTATGTTTCTTATTTTTTTGCAGGCCTGGATATACGAGTATTTTTTCGTCACAAGGCCAACCCATAATATCAATTATAAGGAGGGTGAACCACTTGCTATGAGGTGGGCCCAAAGATCCCATGCTGGAGGATCTACCGACCGGATTTTGGCCATGAGGGAGGTCTTGGACAATCTTCAAGTACATAAGGTGAGTGTTACCCTTTACGCAAGTATTTTATGTATTCTATATATTTTAAGTAATTTCGTTAATTTATAATGTAGTTCAATTGGACACTCTATAATGGGATGCGACACTCTCATCCTCGTGACGAGGTCACTTTCTACTATGGATGCATACGCTCCTTTGACTGTCTGGAGCCATATCATCCCGACCGTGTGTTTCGGCAATTTGGTTTGTTCAGAAGGTACCTGATTGGTCTTTGATTCCAAGCATTGTCTGTCGGAGAAATACGAGCTTGAAGCAATTCAAAGATTCAAGTATTTTTTTCACACTATCTTTTTCCTTCCAAAGAGTAGCGCATAAATCTTCAAAGTTTGTGAGCTCTTGGATGAGGTCAGTACGAACTTGTGGCCATGATTCCTCCCCCAACCCTAGTGTATCGACTATGCACCGAAAACCACAAATTCCGTCCCCTAATACATTTTTCGTACTCAACACGTTCGAGCGGAATTGAGATGACACTTCTTTTATATATGCAAGATCGGTGGCTTTGCGTGATGAACGACGACGGACCGGTTGTTTTTTCCTTTTCATGGAAGTGAACATTGGTCCAACCGAAGGGGGTCCACTGACAACTATAGTTTCCTCGAATGGTGAACAACTATCGTGAAAGGACTCAACAATTTCAAATTTGTTTGGTTCACGTTTCGTCGAATTTGAAGTACGAATTTTTGTTTTGCTTGACCTACCAGGAGGACGTGTGTGGACCACCGGTTCAAGCAACGAAGATGTCGAAGGAATTGATATCTCCCGAAGTCTTTTCAGCATCAACAACCTTTGGGAATCGGTGGCCGAGTCAAACATAAAATTAATATCACCCACGGTCTCCACCCAACGGCTTCGAATATCAGCATCAACTCTACTGTCTGTCTTCGAGGGTTCACAATCCAACTTTCTCCAAAATTTGTCAACCATCTCAAGCTGGATAACTTGACCATCCCGTTTCAACTATGCAAGTTCATGTGCATAAGGTAACCCGCAAGTCCTCCTCAACACACAACCACAAAGGAGGGGATCTACACCGGTATTATTTATACCCTTCATCTTGTCGAAAATCCTACCAATAGCATGATGTGACACCAATCCTCGAATGATCTTGAAAAAGGGAGAACTATAACGATGGGGTTCCACATTAAGGCTCATCTCAAATGAGGCCTTCACTTGGTTGTGTGACGTGACTAGCAAAGAATGTATCCTTTTCCATGAGATCTCAAAAGTAGATTGACTCGTGCCTAGTTGTTTTTTCAGTTTTGCATGTACACTCTCCGTCCCGTGGGTATAAAATTCATAGAGTCAAAATCGTATTTGATAAGGTAATGAACATTTATATACATATATCATTTAAAGATACGTACCTGCTAGTTGTGTTCTCGAAATGCATCATATTGTTAGTCCAACACGAGACAAATCTCTCTTTATACGACTCTATCCAATTCTTGATGGCATAATTAGCTGCTTTTGGATAATCACAGTAATCTTGTTCTAATCTTCTAAGTAACTCATTGAATCTCGGTTCGTTTTCAGCAAGTATCAACGTATTCCATGAGTTATTAAAACAATCTCACTTCTCCTTCGTACGAAATAATTTCTTGCACTTGGCCAAAATATTCTTGTTAATATGCCACCACATAGCAAGTGTGTGGAGCTAGGGAACGTAATGCTTATAGCATTCATCAGTGCGATCTCGCGATCAGTCACAATCACCTTTGGTAAGCATGATTGGTCTATTAATCCTTTAAGCGTAGTAAGCGCACATCTATAATTATCCTCGCATTCGGCCTCCAAATAAACACATACCACAGAAAATGTGATATTTGTGGATGTGACCCCAACCACTTCCAAAAGTGGGCATCATATACCTGTTAGTTTTGTAGGTACAATCCATCAATAAAATATCGGAAAATGCACGCAACAAGTCCACACTAGTCTGGTGAGCATAAAAAAGATCCTTCACCCTATCCGTTTGTTCGCATCTCCTATCCAGATATTGGTACTTTTCCAACTCCAACTTTTCCAACAAGTATTGCATTTGAGATCGGCCTCCATGCTCGACAACTCTATGCTTTTGCCGAGCATTGTAAATTGTCTTCAACGTCGACTCATTCTCAGTAAAAGCTTCCTTCAACGTGCTCAATATATCTTTCGGTTTCGTATTGTTTTTTTGACAAGTCTTTAACAAGTTGATCTTCAACGGGTGTTAGTCGACCGACAAATGAGTGTCCTATTAAATACCGTCTCATTGGGTGATTACGTGAGCCGCATATAACCGTTAATGACCATTGTCCTATGTCATTGAATTGCACTCCCTTCAAAAGAAACGGACATTCACATTTCTTCGTGTCAGTAAGCCTTTCTTGTCTTGGCTTCTTTTCAATGTTCGTCGAATTTTCTCGAGCAACTTTCGACTTAGGCGGCCGATATTTACCACCATGCTCACAACCCAAAAATATCCAAGCTCGCCTTCCACTATCCTCGCTATTCGATCGTCTAACCAAAACGACCATATTATGTCGGTTTCCTACCATATACGCTAAACTCACCAACGATTCACGATTTTCAAATATCGCATCCGTCCGAAATTATTCTGAGAAATCTATTAGTTCATACATGGGATTGATGATGAGGTTCAAATCCGTCGCCTGTTGTTCTTCCGTTCGGTTAATAGTGCTCAATTCGGTGTCATTTGAAGTATTTTTCTTTAAAAAATACAAAAATTACGTAATAAATAAATTGTTCAGCGAGAAAAACACGAGGATGAAAAAATACACTGTCGACCAGACATGACCGAACTCCACATCAACAGTTCGACCAGTACAGGTCGAACACTACATGTACTGTTCGGTCCACGTAAGTCGAACACTATATGTACTGTTCGGCCTACGTAAGCCGAACACTATATGTACTATTCGGCCCCCGTAAGTCGAACCTTCACTCTAATGTTCGGCCAGTTCAGATCAAACAGACTGCTCCGTTCTACCTGTATTGGTCGTGTTCATCGCGATTTTTGTTTGGCACACGAAATCTTTTCATACACTACTTAAAATCACAAAAAACGTAATGATAGAACTTACATTGTTCCTTCCAAGTGTTTTTTGATGCTCCATGGTGCTTTTTTTTCTTCACAAAACAATGTAGGATTTTTTGGGTTTAGAGTGAGTTTGGAACTTTGAAAAAGAGGAAGAAGAAGATGTCTATTGGATATAAGAGAGAAACATTTTATTTTGGGGTGTGTTTAGAAATTTTATTAGGTGGGGGTGTTTGGAATATGGGTAATCATGTCTTTTAATATATATTTACTTTTTATTTAATTTAATATGGTGTGTGTTAAGTAGAGGGTGGGGTGTGTATAGCCGGACCCTTTTTCTTTTGATTGCCTCTCCGACTATTTTCTTGTGAAGTGCAAGTAGATGACTCTGAGAAAACTTGGTACTTAACATCTCTTTGCCAACCAACTTGTTGCTCACAGGGAGACGGATTTATATAGTTATCATTTAAACATATTTCAACAATTGGCATGATTAACTAATAGACTGACTGCCACTTGTGTACATTTGTAGAAATTAGCAGCAATACTCATAGTGGTTGTTCTTTTTTACTTCCTTATCAATTTTCTATACGATAAAAAATTATAAGGAGATGAAACTGCCAAGATCTACGAGGGATTGTTTGATGTTACTTTGATAAATGAACTTTGAAGTGATACTAATCATTTTAAGATAAAGAAAGTAGTATCATTTGACAAAAATCTGTGGCATGTTGTACCCATGTCCATGTTTGATCGTTTGGGCACATATTTCCGTGTCTGAAACGAATTTGTGTCCAATCTGCATTGAATATGGGTAGGATGGGTCTCGAAGCATATCTGATGCTGTTAAACTGTTGTCCTATTTGGAAGAACAGGTCAAAACATCACAGCTAGTTAAAGAGAACCTCTCAATCAACCGAAACATATGAAAGACCAACCTTGTAGAGCTTTTCTTATATGCATTGACCATGACATTTGATAATTGACATAAGGGTTTGATGATGTATTAAAATCAGTTTGTCCATACTTTTACAACTTCAAGAATATAATTATACCAAACTATTAAATATATAGTTATGCCTAATAATCAAATACACTTCATCAACAAGTTCAATGATGAAACATCAAAAGACTCTTTATTTGTACTCTTGCATAACCCTGGTAAGGTATAGTAATGCATGTGGTTATTTCAGGTGGTGCAACATCAAAGCTCTTCCGGGGGCTAATCGGTTGATCAAGCATCTGAAGAGTAAAGGTGTACCGTTGGCTTTAGCTTCAAACTCCCCCATATCAAACATTGAAGCAAAGATATCGCACCAGAAAGGTACAGTTGTCCAAGAAAATGTCAACGTTCTTCAATTTCTTATTCTGCAGGAAAGAATAATAGTCATTGATGTTTGAATTGAAGAAAGATATTATAGTTTTATCTCGTGCCTTTTTTTTTCTTTCTATTTGTATATCTGTGTAGGCTGGAAGGAATCTTTTTCTGTTATCATTGGGAGTGATCAAGTGCAAAATGGGAAGCCCTCTCCTGAAATGTGAGGCAGCACAATATTATATTTTTTATACTATAAACTGTTTATGTACTTATGATTTTCCGTTATTTTTTATGTATATTAAAACACATAATTGCTATTTCAGATTCTTGGAAGCTGCTAGAAGAATGAATGCCGATCCTTCAAACTGCCTTGTAATTGAGGACTCTTTGTAAGTTAAAATAGTTATCATCACATTTACTCATATGTGTTTGCACTATTAAATTTCTATATAAGTCCTTGTATAGCCAAAAGACAATGAGTTATTCAAAAATGTAATCTTCTTTCAATAGTGATCTTCTAAATTTCTGACTGTAGAAAAGTTAATAAAGGGAAAATTGGATAGTTTTGGAAATATGGTGTGTGCTCATCTTGATTTAAGTGAGGAAGATGTCAGACACTGATTTCATAGACAATCCATATTAGCCATTGCTTACATAGGTCATTTGTCAGTGAATATTATATCAATTAATTTTGTCATAGATCTTCCATGCAATAGTCAGTGGTAAACTTAAAGGTAGTGTGTTCATCTAATAAAAATAAAAAGCAATGGTTGCCAAGAATTTTTTTGTTTAATCATATAAAATGGATGACGATCTTTGTCTTGCCTTTGCTTGATATGGACTTGGATATCATACTCTTGGTATCAATTCAGCATGCTAGAAGTAAACTAGACAACATGAAATCAACGGATGTTTCCTGGGTTTTCCGCTTTATGGATAGAGAACTTGAAAATTTTGGAAGTAACATTTTTTCCTTAGATGTGACTTACAAAAAGAAAATAACGTAAGAACAATTGTATGCGAGTAAACTCCTATGTATATGGAAAGACACTGGTAGACTTGTAGACTTGTCCACAATCCCCTTGTGCTGTGAATGAGAGGGTTATGAAAAATAAAATAGGTCACCACAAGATATCAGTTTAGGTGTTCTATATTTTCATTTTCAACTAAAAAATATATGGCTTTGAAGCATTCCTTCATTACTGTTGCAACGAGAAACACAAAAGATTTTGGAGTATATATTATGTCTGTTTGGTTTTCAGGTTACCTTGTATCTTATTCTTACTTAGAATACCATACCTGTATCAGGCCAGGTATTATGGCCGGCAAGGCTGCAGGAATGGAAGTGGTTGCAGTGCCATCTATTCCAAAGCAAGCTGGTCTCTACACCTCAGCCAATGAAGTGATCAATTCTCTGCTCGATCTGCATCCTGAAAAATGGGGTTTGCCTGCATTTGAAGATTGTATGCTCCTGAATTCTTAAATTTTATATTAGATTCACTGTTTGTCACTTGTTTTGATAAAATTGTCATCATTCGTACTAGGGGTTGAAGGAACTTTACCAATTGAGCCCTGGCACATTGGAGGACCAGTTATTAAGGGATTTGGTCGTGGGTCAAAGGTTCTTGGGATACCTACAGGTATGTCAAAGATTCAATATTTTATAACTTAGTTTTGCAGAATTGCAGGTTGCTTAAGTTTGAATGCATTATAAATTGCTTAAGTTTGAATGCATTATAACTCCACAAGAATGTGCTTTTTCCGGATGTTCGATGCCTTACTAAATTATGGTTGTGCAAGATTTCATTGCTGTCTTACTAGGCATGCATTTTCACACTAGAGGAATATTTTTATTTGACTATGTCATAAGAAGATGTGATAGCTTGCCCTTTGCTAACAAATAACAATGTAATTCGTGTGTTCCTGGGCTTGATTATTCATTATTCTGAAGTTTTGATGAACGATAATCTTTTAGAATGTGGTTGGGCATTCGTGCATTTTGAGCTCATCATTTTAGCCATAAACCACGGTACCACCATATAATGTTTGACCCAGAAATGACCATTTTTTACAATTCAGGCGTCATATTTGGTCACTTTCATCTACGTAATGAGGGCCACAACCTTGGATAGTGTTCTAGTTATCAATCATCTTCTTTTGTTCCCTACTACGTTTCTTCAAAGTTCAGTATAACAGACAAATACTTGGCTTATTTTTAGTTTGTTCTTTTGTAATTTCACCTTGAACTGATGCAAGTGGTAGATAGGTGATGTAAGCAAACACGTTTTTAGAAAAAAACTGATGACACTAAAGATTTTATAAACTGGTTAAAACTTGTATAAGGATTCTGCAAAGACGTCCCTCTAGAAGGTAACTATTAATCACAGTTATGAAAGTTAAAAGCTTGGCGATCTGGACTTCTGCATCCCAAATAGATTGAATGCTTGAAGCTATTATGTTAGGTTGGTATGCATATACCTTGAGATTGATATGCATATTGTACAGACAAAATGCAACTTGCCATAACATGATACTGAAACAGGTCATTGAATTTCCTGTCCATAATCTTTTGGCATGTCTGTTTATGATTCATGTCGGATAAAGACATGCCTCTGACTTTGGTTGGCCAATGCTTCCTAGTTGATAACTTGATATGATAACTAAGTGGCTCTAGTTTGGAAGGCAGGGAATGTGTTGGTTGTTTAGGTAAGAGAAAAATACCTTACGTTCTTGATGATATATTCCAGAACAAGTAAAAAGCCTTTATTCAAAATTCCTACACGATATTACCGGGGATTATGAAATTGCTATATGAGTTCTTTCTTTCATTCAGCTCCTGACAGGTAGCAAGTAAAATATAATTTCCTATGGACTCAAATCAATCTTTATGATTCCAATCTATGTATCAGAAAAATAATTGGAAAGGTTTTTCTAGTTACATGCTTAAAGAAATGTTTATTTTGTTTGGGGGGTGGGGGTGGGGTGGGTGGGGTGGGGTGGGGGTTGGAGTTGTTTTGGGGTTAGTGGAACACTTGAACAGCCATCATGAATGCTGTTCAATTCTGCCTCAAATACAGATGGCAGTCAGCACAAACCACCAATTTAACTCTTGGAGTCAACCTCGAGAGTCTTCCGAGCACCTTTTATGAGGGCTGATCCTTCTAAAACTCCTCTTTCACAAAACGTTGAACCTTATCATTATTGATGCAGAACAGTTTTAATAGAGCACCTATAAGGCTAGGCCATTTCAGATTCATATATGAGCAAAGAGTTTCTAGGGAAAACTCACTCATCTAGTAGGGAGCATAAGAGGCACACATGAGAAACTTTGTTGAAAGAATGAGCATGCAAGTGGTATAAATGTATATGGTTTACAAGGTATGAGGATTTGCATTTTAAGTTGCTGGAGTCGATCATCTTCTACTTCAGATCAGTTTAAACTCATATATAATGCAAAATGACATGTTTTAGCCTCTAGTTTGTGGGATCAAAGACCTCTAAGAATTTCAAATTGTTGGATATCATCAGATGAAGGGTTTTTTTTCTTCTCTTTTACTTTTAGTTTCTTGGATTAGACTCCAAATTCTTGACGAGCAAGATTATGATCTGCTGATATTGTTCCGTATACTTATTAATTTGTGAAGTCATGGTAGAAGAAATGATATTCCACATCTGGAGTCCAGATTCCATTACAAATATATAAAACTCACTTTTACACGACTATGTTGTGCATTTTATTTCCACTTTTAAAATTGCATTTGTCCTACTTCAGTCAGTTCCATCAATTTAATAGGCTTTTGCCAAAGGGTAAATCAACGTTTCCGAAATCAGGTTATCAACCTTAATGGGAAGACTGATAGAAAGGGTCAATGATAGTAGTTTGGCCTGAACGAGAAATCAGAAGGGATTGAAGTTTTGGAGTTCTTTGTTCCGGAAAACCAAAAGAATTGTTGCTACAACAAATTTGATATGGAGAAAGAAACTTTAGAAAAATGGGGGCATGAGAAAGAAGTTTCGGGAAATTACATCCACGGAATATGTGCATGCACAAATTCCGTCTGATGGTCCGGCGGAATTCTTACATATATATTATTTTTCTCCAAGAAATTAATGGTTGTTTGTGGTTTAATGGTAAAACATTTGACTTCGGTTCAAAAGGTAGGGTCTTCGAGTCACGTCGGGCTCAAATTTTAATTATGTATTTATTTTTTATTTTTGTCAATATGGTGTAAGATTTTCGCTAGATTGTCTGGCAAAATTTGTGTATGCATAGATTTAGCCAGACCGTCTGGCGGAATGTTTCTTGGAATGTTTCGTGTAATGTCTCCTACCACAATTTCTCTAAATTTTCTTTCTCTATATAAAATTTTCTGCTGCTGTTATTATTATTAGAAATTAGAAAAGTATTTGATACATTTAGACTATTTATTGTTTCTCGTTTGCTTTGAATGAAATGATATTTAGATGGATGAATGTTGTGTATATGTGGATATACAACTTTGACAAATGGTAATGGTTACAGACTTATAGTGTCTAACAAGTGTCTAACAAATCGACGAACGAACTATTATGTCGACACTGTTTCCCCACAATTTTCTCTTTTCTCCCAATGCTGGTATAGGCCAATATTGGCTGGTATTGAAAGGGGTCAGTATGGATAGGGACATGCTAACACGATACGATATGGCTTATATGGATCTGTAGTGGCCGATACTTCAAACCTTGGTAGAAATATCAAGAAATTGGCAACCAACTTGTATTGATATGCTAGTTTATATCCAACGGAACTGCTTTTCATGACTTATTGTTTAATCTTCCGTACTTGTACACAGGCTATTTGATATCCAACTGGAATTCTAAAACTTATATTTAACCTTTGTCCAGTTTGGGTTACATGTGCTTCTTGCTTAGAGAACCCATAACCATTAGTAATATTTTTGGATCGTGTGATTTTATATTAGGCAGTAGCTCGCTGACACTACTGTGCCATTCTCTTGCAGCTAATTTATCTGCAGAAATTTTTACTGATATACTCTCGGAGCATACATCAGGAGTTTACTTTGGTTGGGCTGGACTTCAAACTCATGGTATCTTTAAAATGGTGATGAGCATAGGATGGAACCCATATTTTGACAACACTGAAAAGACAATAGTAAGTATGCCATGGTATTCAGAAACTTAAATACTGGACTGTTTCAATGCAAAATTTGCATTTTCTTTCAGGAACCTTGGTTGCTTCATGAGTTCGAAGAGGACTTCTATGGTGAAGAATTGCGCCTTGTAATAGTTGGCTATATAAGACCTGAGGTTATAAATTTTAACACCATTACTTCGACTGGATAGATATGTTACTCCTCTCACGACTCTTCACTTGGTAATGTTCAGGCAAATTTTCCTTCACTGGAGAGTCTTATTTCAAGGATTCACGAGGATGGGAGGATAGCAGAGAAAGCATTGGATCTTCCGATTTATGCTAGTTACAAGGATGCCCCTTATTTGAAAAGAAAACCATTGCCATTAACGGACAAAAGATTGAAGTAATCATTATTAAAAGAAGTCAATGTTTGGTCGTAAAGAGTCTTGAAAGAGTTTCAACCTCGACCCTTGATTAATTATGTAAAAGATGACTTCAGAAGGAAATATATGATTATGTAAAAGATGACTTCAGAAGGAAATATATGATATAAATGCAGTTCTCTATTTAATTTAAATGCAGTTCTCTACTTAATTGTTTTGCAATAAGTATAGATGTACAACCTCGACCCTTGATTAATTATGTAAAAGATGACTTCAGAAGGAAATATATGATATAAATGCAGTTCTCTACTTAATTTAAATGCAGTTCTCTACTTAATTGTTTTGCAATAAGTATAGATGTACATTATACTTCCCATATGTGGGATTATGGATATGATACCAGTAATCGCGTATTAATGTCTTCTTACATTATTTGCCATGTATATACAACCATTTCATGGTTATTTATATATTTGATTTGTATTAGTTGATCTGGTGATGTTCAATTGAGATTTGTTCTATTGCTGATTGATCATTGATGCAAATATTGATACATGTGTAGATCAAATCTGGAATTTAGACCTACAATGTATCTGTTCAGTTGTGGCTAGTTATTCTTAGCACTTGTCGTCCTCCCCTCCCAAAACCCCACCATGCAAAACGTTTGGCGTATTGATGAGAGCATTACTCTTGTTCAAGGCATTGAAGCTGATTTGTGCTGCTGGGGATTTGTGGCATGTCAAGACCACTGGCACTCCACATGGACGGGATGTTGCTTTCTGTGTTTGGCTTCTTCAAGGGGGTGCTGTTGTTCACTGTCATTGTGCTTATAGGGACTGGTTGGTCCTTCTTGAAGCCATACCTTAAGGTATGTGACAGGTTTGGTTGCATACTATGTTGCACTACAAGACACAGTAAGGACACAGACACGACATCTACTTTAGCATGTCATAGCATACTTTTGGTATCCGGTGTATTTATATCCAAAATGTGTCCAATCTGACTGAGGCCCAATTTTTTGGAGTGTCCGTGCTTACTAGGTTGCATATAACATTTAGTATTTGTTAAGTCATTGCCAACAGCTAGCTAGCTTACTGAGATAGAGAGATGTTAATTGTTAAGTGGGAGTTGCAGTTGGAAGGGTGGCAAGCAATGTGTTTCAAGCACACCCATTCACTGCATGTCAGCTCACAAATGGTAGTGGATTGGGACGTTTCAGAGGTCCAAACTTCTGAAACATACTTCATCTGCATGCCTCAACTGTCCTGGATGGGTTCTGTTTGGATTAGTGCAGGTCAAATAAAATTGATCATGGTTTCTTAGTCCAGCCAGTATATATACTACTCCAATGCCCGAAAAATATATTTAATTACCAGTCGATACCAATATATCTTTGGCATACATCGCATTGAAATAGGCCTAGTTGATTGGCCTAGTGTGTCCATAGAATTAGCTTTAGTAATATCTGTGAAAAGATTATTGTATAACTTTGCCGCTACTATAGAATCAACAGATTATGAGAAAGCGTCTCACAAAACTGAAGCCTGCAACAGAACGGCGATGACTATGGTTGTATCAGTGGTTATAGTTATGCGATCCGATAAATAGTATTGTAAGTTGCGCTATAGTGATTTGGTATGTACTACATGGATCTATAATCACTTAAGAAACATTAGTGTTCTAATTCTACCTTTCTATAATCACTTGAAAACAACGTTTAGGAAGCAAAGCACCAAACATAATTTTTTTTAAGCCAACAAGAAAAATGTGGCACTTTACCTAATAAAAACATGTAAGTGAAGCTTCCATAGTTCTTCTAACCTTGTGCCCACCAGCACCTAATGTCAACATATCCATAAAGTTCTACCCACCTACCTAGGTTTTCCTATTTTATGATAACAATGTGTTTACCTAAAGATATCTTCTATATATCTCTATGTAAGAGAAAGAGATGGGCATATTCATCTTTTACCAGTTTAGTACTTCAATATTGAAATGTACTTAAATACCTTGTATTCATTTACATCCTTTTGCGCAAGTAAAACGAGTAAATTAATTAATATTAATGGAAAAATTCAGCCGATCACTGTACAAGCTAATTTTTTTTTTTTTTTTTTTGAAATGACTCAAGTCGCAAATGATATTGTTTTTATTTTCTGTCATCTCATGTTTGGTGTCAGGGGCTGAGATTAACTACGTACATTTGTAAATGGAGTTCTCTTACAGTACAAATTCTGAACTTGTTACGTATCCGGCCAGGCTGAGATAATGACTCCAAGAATTGAAGAACCATACCATACCACAACAGAATTTAATCTACAACCTAACTTACATTTTCAAGAACTTGCCATTGAATACGGAGTGCATTGTCGCGAGAGAAATTTTCAAATAGTGTTGGTCCAGTTCCCTGGATCACATGTAACTAGGAAATATATAAGGGTGGATATACTTGTAGTCATACTTGCAACACATTAACAACTTCAAAACCTTGTTGTATCCTTAGCTCGAGTGGACCACTTGGCAATAACTGAAATTAGGAATTGGCTCCCAATGGGAATTGGAGGTGACCAACCAATCCCTCCCACTGGGGAAAAAGGGTTTATAAAGAGGACAGGATCAGAGGCAGACTCTCCTCATCCCTCCTATCAATTGAATTCAAAGAAGCTTGTTATAATTACTGAATCATATTTTTGAGATGCGACACAATATGGATGGCTCTCCATTTGTGCCCAAGGACTACTACTAAATGTTTGGAAGGTTCTGCTGTCAACAAGGAAAAGAAGGGCTGTGGCTAGTTATAAGATCAACCATGAAGAGGAAAGATGGAAGCTGACGATGAGGATGGGTTGATGGATGGTTTTCTGGGGAACTAGGCAAGTCTGATGCTTGGCTTTTATCGATGTTTCCCGTTAGTTTCATGTCTTTCTTCCTAATTTTGCTGCCCAGAAACTCAAATCTTAAGTTTGTAATGCTTCCAAGCAATGAGTGTATTATTATCAAATTAAATTAATGAAATGAAATATTTTGTTCCATGTCTATATATGTAAGTATTTGCATGTTGTCATTTAGACATGGGGTTTCTGCTTAAATTTGGTAGTCTGAATTTTAACAGTTGTTCAGAAACAAGGTAATTAGTACTCTCATCTTTATTGATGCAAGGTAATTAGTACTGGCACCATATTACAAGTTCAACATTTGTTGGCAACTTGGGTTTAATATGGTATGATACTGAAAAATCATATAAAAAAAAAACATTAGAGAGGAACAGATATACAAAAGCAATACTAAAATAAGTTTCTAATTTACAATACAATTGAATAGTAGCATCTGTCAAGTAATTTTTGTGCCATGTTAACATACTCTTACTGGCTATGATCTGGTGGACATGGGTGCTAATTTGTCAAGGAAGGCCGGCCGGCCTGAGATATAGATTACTTTCCAACTTCTAGGTGCAAGAATTAACTATCATGTACTCGGACGTTTTGATTAACTTACTTTTGAGGGTGAAACTATTGTTCTGCCATATCTCAGAAGACTTTTATTTAAACAAAATTTCAAAATTATGGTTACAAATCAATAGATGTGCTTATAAACTCTAACATTCAATATGCAGTCAATTCTATATTGGACTGCAATTATAAGGATCCTTTTGTAGATCTGGATACGAAAAATGAGTTGGGAATGTTTCATACTTTTTAGTACCAGTTTTAAGTGAGATACTGATGATTGAACACCTATGTCGCGCAAACACAGAAAAAAGGGTGCCCGTATTCGTATGGTGTTCATACCCGTAACTGTATCCATATCCATATTCTATAACATAGGTGATTAAATCGAACCTATTTGAAAATGACCGTATCCAATACCCGTGTGGTGTCCTACTCCGTATCACATATATATATCCGTATTCGTGCAACACAGTTAACATTGTTTTCTAATTCAGAACATGGTAACTCACCAGATTCATCGATCGAGTTAGCGGAAAGTATAGAAAGGTAAAGGTATAACTTGTGGGAAAAATGTAAGCCAAACTGCACAATCTGAGTCCGAAAAGTCATCAGTACAAAACAAACACAGAGATATAAGTGAGACGAGTTCTATACAATTTGTACAGTAGAGGAAGGATCACAATGTAGACATGAGGCCCTTCTACTGCCAAATTAAAAGCACAAACGATTTGGACATAGCAAGACGTGTCTGCGTATCGTATCCACACATCTCCTATCTGTTACGCCCTGATCCCGAAGGTCCCGACAACGCTCCCGCCGGGCGCAAATCACCACGCCCCGGCGCTCCCGTGGTGTCACGCCCCGATCTCCCGCAGGCAATCGGCCGTTCCCGCTAGGCGGGAATCACCCACGCCAGCGCTCCCGCGGAACGATCGCTTAACCCATCCGGACGTGATGCCGCACGAGCGTGATCCACGCCCGTGCAAGGCCATGGTTCATTGGCTGGCGGCAAGAGTTCTAAGCCACAGAGTCGCACAGATTGTCCGAGTGCAGCAGAGTCATGAACGCATAGGCGATCGGTAACAGGTTCACTGAGTCGACAATATAGCGGAAGCATTGAAACACAAGTTGAAGTAAAGCAAGCTCTTTTTATTTATATGAAACATGTGTTACAGGCGGCGTATAGCCGAGATTACAAGTCGCTCAAGCCTCTCTCTCTGAAACAGTAAAAACGTGCCAAGTGGCTACAACTGTGGAATGAATGTACAGGCGATGGTCAGGCGACGCTCTAACATTGTCTTGTATATGTGCTTCAGTCCCAGACGCACAGTTGCAAAGCTTCAGAGGGAACTCCTGGCCTTAGCACGCACGAAGGAGGCGTCCGCACCGAACGAGGTTCTCCCGCACCCTGCATACAAACTGGTGGATTATCAGTACATTGAATGCACTGGTGGGGAAGCTACTCGCCCGCTCGACAAATCCAAACACGTAATACAGGTTCCGTGCACAACTATTAAGTTGTCTTTCTAGTTGCCTTAGGATCAGTTTCATGCAAATATTGAATAGCCTAACGTGTCGGGCAGTGCGCCGTGCAACATGAGAGGAAACACGGCGAGACTTACCAACTTACCATCTCCTTCCCTGTCCAAGGCAAACATTGAGGCAAATATCGTTAATTCAAGCACGGGCAAGTATAACATTCAGGAGGCATAGCACATGCAAACATGAGGGTCGTTTAACATGATCGTTCAGGTGTTCAGTTGTTTTCTTGATGCGATGCAATGACTCGCACGCGGATAGCCGCTAAGCGAGGATGACTTATCTATATGAACGTTAGTCGCTGGCATAGCCATAAAGGACCGTAGTCAATTGGCGGGGTAGAGAATGCAACGAAAGCATGTGAGGCGCTGCAAACCATCCCGTCAATCACGTGAGCGACTACTACGTTATGTTCCATCCGGATCGGGTCGGTCCCAGTGCCCCAGTGACCGCCCGTGGAACCGTGCCTCGTTGTCGAGTTGTCCGCGACATGCAGGTCAGGATCAGGGTCAGTTTCAATCCACAACTTGAATGATAATCCATGATTCGTGATCTGAACGAGCGTTTGCTCCAAGAGCTGAGATTCGTTCGTTACGTGACGTGATTCTCGTTCAGACATAAACTTGATGTGATTATCATTCAGTTGCCACGTTAAGGATTCACGTTCAGTATTCGTTACCCTGATGCGTGCCCCTGGTTCGGGGATTGCCTTGGCGACCTAATGGTCCCAGATACTTGCAGGTTCGTTCAGGCACGGAACGACTACGTAGTAGTCTTCCGGGGTTTGCATGAAAACATGGTAACATTTCAAGCAGACAAGCATGCGTTTCTAAGGAACATAAGCAGGCACGTTAGCTCGGACCCGAAGGTAAGCCGAGAGATGAAACCGTTAAGGGACTTAGCATGCGAGGGTCTGAATATAAGCAGTATTTTATTTTCCATGTTCTAGCAAGCAATATGAGTTGGGATTATTCCCTTAGCTGGGTGCGTTGGATTTATTAGCATGCAGGGGGTGAATCACCTAGCGACTAGCATAAATTATTCCAGATTTTATGTGTGCTGGTGTAAACCCCCTCACCCAAAATTAGGGCTACTTGGTTTAGATAGTGAAATTAGGGCTAGTTTGAACCAATTTGAATTAGAACACGGCATTTAATTTAATTACGGAATAATTATGACACATAGCACACCTTACCGTTGTTCGATAATTGGAGACACAACCTTGACCGTTTTGTGCAACCCAGATTTTTATTAATATTCTACATTGTCCCCTCTACGCCCCTGACAATTATGGCCGCCTGATTTAATCCCATGTACTCCTAATTAATTCTAGAATATCGTGCGCGGTTCAACTTAATTAATTAAATCTGATTTCCGCCTTTGTGCAATTTTCCAATTGTTGGGGGGCTTTATGCAAAAATGCACTGAGGTGTCCCCACTATTGGACAATTCACAAAGGAAATCGATTTTTCCCTTCACGTGGATTTTCTCATAATTTTCTGGAATTTCAAACGCGCAACATCGCCCCGTATATCACACCTACTCTTGCAATTAAATAATTATAAATTAATAGCCCAACATCTTCATGTGAGCCCAAGGCCTACTCCAAGGATTGTAGACCTAGGCCCAACCCAAGAGGGGTTGACCAGTCAAACCTATTCTAGGTCAAACCCAAACCCAATTGTACATGTATAAATCCCTCTTTTCTTTATTTCTTTCAAAACCTAAAACCTAAAGGAATACAACTAGCCGACTCCCCCTTCTTCCCTGTGCACCCCTTGGCCGGAGCTCCGCCATGAAACCGCCTGTCAGCCCAGCCTCGTCTGAACGAAGACCACCTCACCATCCTCTTCATCTCCTTCCCCACTTCACCCGCCGGAGTCCCGAACCTCCTCGCCGGAAGCCGACTCCCCGCCTCTGCACACCTCAACCAGCCCCTCACCTGAACGATGCACCGCTGCCCCTTCGTCGACCTCCCCTCCCTGCTCGACTCAACCTCGCCGGAGTCGAGCAGCAGCATCTCCCTCTTCTCCTTCCTCTTCTTCCCTACCATCAACCCCGACTGTCCCGCCGGAGCCCGTCATCATCACCACTCGTCTGATCTCCACCATACTCCCTCGACTCGCCTCGACGAACCCATCTCCTTCGCCGGACTCGACTCTCTCTGCTCCATTTCCTCCTCGCCTGACCACCACGAGCAGTGCACCAGTCCACCTCCTTCTCCTCCTCTCCTCCTCGCCACCTCGCCTGAGCGAATCCCCATCCACCATTGCCGGCATCATTATCCCCATTAACACCCAGGCCAACCTCCATTGCCACCACCACTCTACACCACCGCCATCATTCACCGGCCTCCTTCCGGTGTCCCTACTCCTCCTCCTCGGCCACAGCCCTCCCTGACCGGACCACCCTGGCCGGACCCCTGGCCGGAGTTCACCACCACCACCTACATTGTTACCACCCCCTACATTGTTATCATCACCACCACCTATATTGTCACCACCACCACCTACATTGTTACCACCACCATTACAAACATCAACACCATTATCATCATCTTCACCACCCCCATCACCATATCAATACATCACCATCAACACCTCATTAGCACATCCTCGCCTCAATTCATCATCAACCATTACCACCATCAACATCATAATCATCATTATCCCCATTACCTTAACATTCATCATCATCGTCGTGATCGTCATCATCATCCTAGTCATCATCATCAGTGTCCTTATCATCACCACTGTCCACATCATCATCACCCATATCATCCTAGTCTCCATCCTCGTCATCGTCCTTGTCAAACACCATCGTCCTCGTCATCATCATCAGCACCACCAACATCATACTCGTCTCAATTCATCATCACCACTCCATCACCCTCACCGTCATCCCAATCATCATCTACGTCATCAACCCAGTCATCACTGTCATCCTTGTCATCTTCATTACCATCATCATCATCGAAACATCATTGCCCTCGTCATCATCATCAGCATCTCTTCGTCGTCGTCCAGCCGATTCCGTGTACGTACTCCGAGGTACGAACCTGTCCATCTTCCTCTTTTATATGTGCTTGTGTGTATGCCAGTAGGATATTAGTATTGCTTATTGGCTGTTAGTCGACATCATGCCCTGAGTCGGTGAACCCAGATGCGTGTACGTATATGCACGTGTACGCGTATATTAATCATTGATATATATATATTTATATAGATATTTAATACACATATTCAATTGGTATGTATATTTGGGTGTTATATATAGAATATATAAATATATGGTATGTACATAAATTATAAGTAATTAAATACTATGCTAATTTATAAATTAGGACTAAATATTCAGACTGTACGACCCTAGGACGCCGTGGACTGTCCCATACTCACCTTGATCAGGTTGACCCTAAACACTTGGGAATTGTCCGCCTTGCGTACATTAACGTACTGGCGTAGACACCTGTCAGTTGACTGTCCGATTTCGTACAATACCTGAAGATATGACCCCGCGTAATTTAACGCATAATTTACCGTGTTAGATGACTAGTGATACCCCTAGTATACCCCCTGAGTCCAGTATAAATATTGTTGTGTGTGCACTAGTGTAATGACTAATAATTTTATTGTATTATATTCATATGTATATAGGATGTTGGATTTATTCTGCGCGATTTCTGGAGCAGGTTATTGGTACATTGCAGCTTTCTTGCCAGGCAAGTATACCTTGCCATTGTACTGTTATTTTTATTCCATATGTTGCATGCATATTTATTTTCTGTCTTTTCATATATTTTAACTGTTATATAAAATGCTCGCGACGGTGACGTCGCGATAGATTTTTATTTATGTATTGCATTGACCTTGTTCATGAGACTACCCCATTATCATGTAGCACCATTAGGTTCATTGACCGTGACACAGTTGTTACACGAGTGTGAGTCTCATATAGAGATCACGGACTTGCGTGCGGGGTTGGCCTCCTGTACGTGTGGGCCGTGCGTTAGGAATAACTGCTGTTAGAAACTTTGTATGCTAGAAGACTTAGCAGTTATTAGAGGTTTATGGACATAGCTTATTGTAGTACGGTGGCCCCATCCTTGTCCTTGTTTGGTTGCAGGATTGGGCTAGGGTACTAAGAATAGGCTATGGACCAAATCGTGTCATGGACATGACATGCTTAGAGCATGGGGTGGGGAGAACAACAAGTACCGCATTTGAGCTCCTTTACACATTTTCTCCTGTACGTCCGGATTCTCCGCTGGAGATACGGGCCATGATGACCACTATATATTATGTACTATCAGGCGGGCCACCGGCGTTCAAAAGACGACGTGCCTTATAGGCCCCTGGATCTTCAAAAGAGAACTATGCCAAATCCCAGTTTTCAGCCAGATAGCTCACTTGTGGGGAAAGTTGTTCTTAACTGCATTCACTTTAGATGGTTAGGCGACCCATTGGATATTTATTTCAGTACTTTATTGGCATGTCTTTAAGTATACTTGTTATGTCCCTCTGAGGACCTGGTCCGCTGCCAGGTGTACCTGTTCTTGAGTATTTGCAGGAGCGCAGATTTGGAAGGATGTAGATGCTTCGTGGATGTCTTCTCTTCGAGCCGTGATTGGTAGCTGGTACTTATATTGTTTGAGTGAGTTGTACTTATTGTATTTATTTTTCCCATTCGAGTTGGTAGTGGATTTGTTTCCATCCAACTATCATCTTTAGATACTTCTGTTGAGATCTAGTTTCATAGACACTGGTTATTTATTTCTATATGATTTTGGTGGATGAGATTTAGATTTTACCCTGTGACTTGTGACATATGTTTATACCACTTGTGGATTTTGTATTCATATTACAGCGTACGTATGGATTTGGTTTCCATATATTGGAGTTGCCATATCCATGCGGCTGGCATGCTTACGTGTCCTAGTCCTACGTATTTTTGGGACTGGGGCGTGACATGTTTTTGTGGTGGCCCATGCAGGTCAAGAGCATATTGTCTCGGTTACGTTACTGTACCGAACAAGCCTGCACCTAGGACTAGAGTATAGGATCTCATCCACAATTAACTATGATTCATCTTCCTCCTATCTGTTCTATTTGAACAATTGTATCCTGCTTGATCCCTGTGCCTCCCTAATAGTTCTTTAAGCATAGCCTTCTCCTAGAATATAGAAGTTTCTGTTGTTAGATGATAATTAGAGTAGCACACCTATTTAGAATACAACGAGATTATAGATACACCACTAAGTTTAGAATATCTAGTGAACCCTAGAACTCCTTATCTTTAGACTGGTATACCATTACCCCTTGATGTATTAAGAGGACTTGAGTGGTATAGACACTACTAGAGATAGTTAGAAGTTTTACCATAATGTTTGACCCTAGTATTGAAGAACCAATATTGAACATTAGGACTGAACCTAATCTTCATAATTAGAAAGTAGTGGAGAATTATAAACTTAGATCATTGTCTTATTATTAGTAGACAACACCTTAGGAAGCCTAGAGGAATGTACTCAACATTTCTCCCTTGATCATGCCCCTAACATAGCAACTAATATCCCACCCCCCTTAGAGAACCATGATGCTATCTAGAGCCCTCTATCTTTATTTTATATTGTTTCCCTGCGACCATAGCGCTCGCTATTTTGCGACGGCTAAGTACGTTTCTTCTCTTCATCTTTCAACTCGTGCCATCTGACACTTCGGATAGTAGGCCAAGTAAATTTTCTTCTTTGTTAAGGGCTCATAGTTTGCTAGGATTATAGTTGTGGCCTTGAGTGCGAATTTTTTTATGCTTGGTAGTTAGAACTTGATAAGTTTAAGTTGTTTTGTAGATTGTGACCGATGATTAACCCTTAGTTTTTAAACCATGTAATTTTACCCTCACTTCGATACGAGTTAGATCCCTTCCCCTTAACGGCTAGTAACTCTTCTATCCCTACGATTGACACATGTTCTATGAGCACTTGACCCTTACCTATATAATGCAATAGGAGACCCTAATAAGAGTTTATGTTCTATGTACATGTGCAAGATTATTTTGTAGGATCCTCTTAAGATAATCACAGTATTAGTTAATTCTTTTAAGTTGGGCAGTATACCTCACCACCTAGTATCACGCAGTCCTCTTAAACCCATGGGTGAAGTATAATCAAATAAACACCGACTTTAGACTTGCATAAGAAGATAACATTAATTGTATGCTAGCAGTAGACGACAGTATTAATTCAGACGATAGAATTTAGAGGTTCATGCCCTATTCTGTCGACTAGCGACTTAGACAAGGAGGTTGTATGATAACTGTAGAGATTATAGAGTCTTTTGTTATTGTTGCTTATGTTATTTTGTTTTTGCAACTTGAATTATTTTGTAACATCTCTCATCATAATCCAGCGTACTATAATCTCTGTACTACCTTGACTTATGCTGCTATTATAGCCTAGTTTTGCAGGCCTATCCTTTATCGAGCCTGTTCATGACATGTATTATTGGAGTACTACACTAATACATTTCAGAATCAGTGTATTACGGTCTGATCAACCTTAGTACGCTTGGTTCGCCCTTCGCATAACTACTTTACGTGGATTGAGATATGTAGGGATTAGTAGACGAATATACTTGCCCTAGACATGTCAGAGCATATCATATCAAGTACATAACTGTACTAATACGAGCATGCGAATACGGATTTACCAAATAGGATTTCAGTCCACAACTGCCTTGACAATTCCCAATTGGATTCCTTGAAACACCTTGACCCCTATACTTGCATTCTATTACTTCTCCCTTGAACTCTTATTTATTGATCTACGTCTTTCCTTATTTCGAAAAGACGAAACGTCTTGCTTGGTATAAGTTTGATATATAGATAGTACTAGGTATCCCCCATAGGTCAATCACATTGTTTGGTGACTACCTTTTATAAGTGATTAAGGGCATATCATGAAGGATATATTTGGTGTTAAAAGACTTTGAGGATTAAATAACATGATCAAATAAATTGGGACATAGCCTTCTTAGAGGTATAGCCTTAGATGATAGATGAGTAAATTCTAAGTTGGGTAGAAACTACCATGTTAACTTAAGGAGGATTCTTTAGACTGTAATCAAGTGAGGTTAGATAAAGAAACCCTACCCTAGTTTAATTTCGAGGACGAAATTGTTTTAAGTTGGGTAGATTGTAAACCCCCTCACCCAAAATTAGGGCTACTTGGTTTAGATAGTGAAATTAGGGCTAGTTTGAACCAATTTGAATTAGAACACGGCATTTAATTTAATTACGGAATAATTATGACACATAGCGCACCTTACCGTTGTTCGATAATTGGAGACACAACCTTGACCGTTTTGTGCAACCCAGATTTTTATTAATATTCTACATTGTCCCCTCTACGCCCCTGACAATTATGGCCGCCTGATTTAATCCCATGTACTCCTAATTAATTCTAGAATATCGTGCGCGGTTCAACTTAATTAATTAAATCTGATTTCCGCCTTTGTGCAATTTTCCAATTGTTGGGGGGCTTTATGCAAAAATGCACTGAGGTGTCCCCACTATTGGACAATTCACAAAGGAAATCGATTTTTCCCTTCACGTGGATTTTCTCATAATTTTCTGGAATTTCAAACGCGCAACATCGCCCCGTATATCACACCTACTCTTGCAATTAAATAATTATAAATTAATAGCCCAACATCTTCATGTGAGCCCAAGGCCTACTCCAAGGATTGTAGACCTAGGCCCAACCCAAGAGGGGTTGACCAGTCAAACCTATTCTAGGTCAAACCCAAACCCAATTGTACATGTATAAATCCCT
Organism: Iris macrosiphon; assembly: GCA_036927795.1. NCBI lineage: Eukaryota > Viridiplantae > Streptophyta > Magnoliopsida > Asparagales > Iridaceae > Iris > Iris macrosiphon. The sequence goes on along the minus strand of JAYESA010000014.1, from coordinate 172,682,543 downwards.
CTTTTCTTTATTTCTTTCAAAACCTAAAACCTAAAGGAATACAACTAGCCGACTCCCCCTTCTTCCCTGTGCACCCCTTGGCCGGAGCTCCGCCATGAAACCGCCTGTCAGCCCAGCCTCGTCTGAACGAAGACCACCTCACCATCCTCTTCATCTCCTTCCCCACTTCACCCGCCGGAGTCCCGAACCTCCTCGCCGGAAGCCGACTCCCCGCCTCTGCACACCTCAACCAGCCCCTCACCTGAACGATGCACCGCTGCCCCTTCGTCGACCTCCCCTCCCTGCTCGACTCAACCTCGCCGGAGTCGAGCAGCAGCATCTCCCTCTTCTCCTTCCTCTTCTTCCCTACCATCAACCCCGACTGTCCCGCCGGAGCCCGTCATCATCACCACTCGTCTGATCTCCACCATACTCCCTCGACTCGCCTCGACGAACCCATCTCCTTCGCCGGACTCGACTCTCTCTGCTCCATTTCCTCCTCGCCTGACCACCACGAGCAGTGCACCAGTCCACCTCCTTCTCCTCCTCTCCTCATCGCCACCTCGCCTGAGCGAATCCCCATCCACCATTGCCGGCATCATTATCCCCATTAACACCCAGGCCAACCTCCATTGCCACCACCACTCTACACCACCGCCATCATTCACCGGCCTCCTTCCGGTGTCCCTACTCCTCCTCCTCGGCCACAGCCCTCCCTGACCGGACCACCCTGGCCGGACCCCTGGCCGGAGTTCACCACCACCACCTACATTGTTACCACCCCCTACATTGTTATCATCACCACCACCTATATTGTCACCACCACCACCTACATTGTTACCACCACCATTACAAACATCAACACCATTATCATCATCTTCACCACCCCCATCACCATATCAATACATCACCATCAACACCTCATTAGCACATCCTCGCCTCAATTCATCATCAACCATTACCACCATCAACATCATAATCATCATTATCCCCATTACCTTAACATTCATCATCATCGTCGTGATCGTCATCATCATCCTAGTCATCATCATCAGTGTCCTTATCATCACCACTGTCCACATCATCATCACCCATATCATCCTAGTCTCCATCCTCGTCATCGTCCTTGTCAAACACCATCGTCCTCGTCATCATCATCAGCACCACCAACATCATACTCGTCTCAATTCATCATCACCACTCCATCACCCTCACCGTCATCCCAATCATCATCTACGTCATCAACCCAGTCATCACTGTCATCCTTGTCATCTTCATTACCATCATCATCATCGAAACATCATTGCCCTCGTCATCATCATCAGCATCTCTTCGTCGTCGTCCAGCCGATTCCGTGTACGTACTCCGAGGTACGAACCTGTCCATCTTCCTCTTTTATATGTGCTTGTGTGTATGCCAGTAGGATATTAGTATTGCTTATTGGCTGTTAGTCGACATCATGCCCTGAGTCGGTGAACCCAGATGCGTGTACGTATATGCACGTGTACGCGTATATTAATCATTGATATATATATATTTATATAGATATTTAATACACATATTCAATTGGTATGTATATTTGGGTGTTATATATAGAATATATAAATATATGGTATGTACATAAATTATAAGTAATTAAATACTATGCTAATTTATAAATTAGGACTAAATATTCAGACTGTACGACCCTAGGACGCCGTGGACTGTCCCATACTCACCTTGACCAGGTTGACCCTAAACACTTGGGAATTGTCCGCCTTGCGTACATTAACGTACTGGCGTAGACACCTGTCAGTTGACTGTCCGATTTCGTACAATACCTGAAGATATGACCCCGCGTAATTTAACGCATAATTTACCGTGTTAGATGACTAGTGATACCCCTAGTATACCCCCTGAGTCCAGTATAAATATTGTTGTGTGTGCACTAGTGTAATGACTAATGATTTTATTGTATTATATTCATATGTATATAGGATGTTGGATTTATTCTGCGCGATTTCTGGAGCAGGTTATTGGTACATTGCAGCTTTCTTGCCAGGCAAGTATACCTTGCCATTGTACTATTATTTTTATTCCATATGTTGCATGCATATTTATTTTCTGTCTTTTCATATATTTTAACTGTTATATAAAATGCTCGCGACGGTGACGTCGCGATAGATTTTTATTTATGTATTGCATTGACCTTGTTCATGAGACTACCCCATTATCATGTAGCACCATTAGGTTCATTGGCCGTGACACAGTTGTTACACGAGTGTGAGTCTCATATAGAGATCACGGACTTGCGTGCGGGGTTGGCCTCCTGTACGTGTGGGCCGTGCGTTAGGAATAACTGCTGTTAGAAACTTTGTATGCTAGAAGACTTAGCAGTTATTAGAGGTTTATGGACATAGCTTATTGTAGTACGGTGGCCCCATCCTTGTCCTTGTTTGGTTGCAGGATTGGGCTAGGGTACTAAGAATAGGCTATGGACCAAATCGTGTCATGGACATGACATGCTTAGAGCATGGGGTGGGGAGAACAACAAGTACCGCATTTGAGCTCCTTTACACATTTTCTCCTGTACGCCCGGATTCTCCGCTGGAGATACGGGCCATGATGACCACTATATATTATGTACTATCAGGCGGGCCACCGGCGTTCAAAAGACGACGTGCCTTGTAGGCCCCTGGATCTTCAAAAGAGAACTATGCCAAATCCCAGTTTTCAGCCAGATAGCTCACTTGTGGGGAAAGTTGTTCTTAACTGCATTCACTTTAGATGGTTAGGCGACCCATTGGATATTTATTTCAGTACTTTATTGGCATGTGTTTAAGTATACTTGTTATGTCCCTCTGAGGACCTGGTCCGCTGCCAGGTGTACCTGTTCTTGAGTATTTGCAGGAGCGCAGATTTGGAAGGATGTAGATGCTTCGTGGATGTCTTCTCTTCGAGCCGTGATTGGTAGCTGGTACTTATATTGTTTGAGTGAGTTGTACTTATTGTATTTATTTTTCCCATTCGAGTTGGTAGTGGATTTGTTTCCATCCAACTATCATCTTTAGATACTTCTGTTGAGATCTAGTTTCATAGACACTGGTTATTTATTTCTATATGATTTTGGTGGATGAGATTTAGATTTTACCCTGTGACTTGTGACATATGTTTATACCACTTGTGGATTTTGTATTCATATTACAGCGTACGTATGGATTTGGTTTCCATATATTGGAGTTGCCATATCCATGCGGCTGGCATGCTTACGTGTCCTAGTCCTACGTATTTTTGGGACTGGGGCGTGACAGCTGGCCAAGCAAAGACAAGTTCACCGTAGCCACCCACCTTAGCGATGATTCGCCTCGGTAGAGCGATACGTCTGAGCGAGCCTCTGAAAGCCTAAGCCGGATTCCTGTAGGGACAAGTCTGGATATCCTTTGCATTCTCTTTGAGGCAAAGTGGGTCGGGACAGTTGCACTATTGCCGATTGAGTCGGCAGTCCGCTTGAGGGGAACGGGGTGTTACATCTGGGACGTATATCGTTTGCCATCGAGACGTGATGCCGTGCGAGCCTGAGATTGCGTCCACACAAGGAACATCGTTAAAGTTGTGGCTATCATCGAACCGATCAAGTACGCAACGGAGGGACAGTGTTACAAACAAAAATCCATCTGAGTAAACGGGTCAAAGCTCAAGGCACAGGGTTCGATGAATACAATGGCATCGTTCCATACATTATATTCCTCTATACAAAAGCAGCTCAAAATATCACGATATGGCTCAAGGTATCGACACCAGATTTTCGGGTCCTGGGGATGAGGCACGGCTATCGCTTCCTCGGACGATCTAGCACCTGCGAACAAGCAAATTGTTGGTGGGTCGGCACTTTGGAGAAAGTACTAGTGAGTATAAAATCAACGAACAGAAGCAACATTCACTAAAACCAACACTAAGTAATTATATTATAAAATATTACATTACTAGTTATCTTTCTAGATTACCTAGGTTCGTTATATGCAGTACGGGAGCAGAGTCATATTACTTCTTTTGGAAATATCTTGAAATCAGAATTCAGTTCAATACAACCAAGCATACAAGGCAAACAGTTCAAGCACAATGTACCAATTGGGGTGTGCGTAGCATGTCTCGTGAGCTATACTCAAAGACTCTAGGGACAAAGCAACATCTAGTGGGCTATCATTCTTTATCCTACAAGGCGATCAACATGTTCAAGCAAGCATGCAAGTCTATGTGCGATGCAAGACAATAAGCAAAATAACATATCACTTATTTTGTGGATCTTATGCCTCGACGAACGGTTATCCCTGCAGCAGACATACAAGTTAGCAATAATTTGCATATATAAACATGGTTCTCTTTCATGTCTGTCTCTGCATCAAACAGTTATGTATGCAAGAAGGCTAGCCTAGCATGCGCCATAACTACCTGAAATGCAGCTATCTCCATGAACAAGCTAACTTCTCTAACTCTTACTCAAATTCTTCCCAACAGAAGCACCACCTTCCATCTAATAGCCACGCCCCCTAGATCCCGTAGGACCGGAACATCATGACGCACTATTAGTCTCACCCCATCAATAGTCTTCATCCATCATTCTAATAGCCACGCCCCCTAGATCTCATAGGACCGGAACATCAGGACGCACTATTAGTCTCCAGACTTGTCATTTAGCCTCCATCCCCCGCAAGCTCCTCGATAACAAGCATAACACAACATGACAACTTAAGCTTTCAATCCATCTATCTCTTATCTAATAGCCGCACCCCCTAGATCCCGTAGGACCGGAACATCATGGCGGGCTACTAGTCTCTTCTCTAACAAGACAAGCTATTTACTCTTTATAACAATACAAGCATACATTCAATCTAACTTTTGCATCAAAGACAAGCAATGATATAAACGACGACAAGCAAACACATGGACGATCTTTAATTTAAGCAAGCATGGCACGGGTCCTATCTCTTCTTGTTAAGCATGCAGTTCAACTCTTTCCTTAGCATGGCAATATTCGTTCGATAGCGGTGTCAGTGTAACTAGCATGAAACATTCATTTTTATACTTAGCATGGCAATAGTTCTATCTCTTTTTAGGCAAACAGGTTCTCGTTCTATCATTCTCAATACGAACATTATCTTATTAAGCAAACAAGCATTGCAAAAATTTAGATTCATTATTAAGGCGTGCAAGAATCAGAGAATGAAGTTATGCCCACTCACCTAGATCAGTCATCTTCTGGTTCAACAATGAGATCTTAAAGAATGTTTCATTTTTGAGTCAGCAAACCGATATCTCTTGTACATAGTGTCACGTCCCAGTCCCAAAATACGTAGGACTAGGAATACGTAACATGCCAGCTACGCATTCGACCAGACTCCGGTCCGACTCGAATACGTATAAGCTGTATTAAAATGGTCATTATCTATATAATCAAGTAAATATAAATATCTATGCCTCAATCCACATTGATCAGAATATACAAGAATGAGCTACATGTGCTAAAGTCGGCCGCCAGTAACACATAAGCTCGAATAGACTCGAGAAAGGAATATGAGTCTATAAAATTGGGCTATATCAGCAGATGAATAAATAATATGAATAATAACCATGACTCCGAAAGAAAAGATATAAGTACCTGGCACCAATTCCTGCAAGACAAAGTAACACACATCAGCAACTCCAGGCAGGCTCCACAACGGTCTATGCTGCAAAACTGGCAAGGGACCAGGTCCTCAGAGGGACGTAACAAGGTACAAGAAACAGCATGCCAAAATAAATGCAGTATATGAAAATATAACAATAGGGCAAACTATGTAACCAGCTATGTGATATGCAAGTGAGAGCATCACTAGTACTCAGGCTGAGACCGCTACAAGCTCTGTGTCGGGGAGCCGGTAGCAGTAATAACAAGTAATGGGTCTAGCTCTGCTCGAGAGTCTACAACCTCACAATAGTAGTAGATATATATAAGCATGTGTGTCTCTCCCCACCCAATGTAACCACACGTCTCATGTCCATAACGTCTCATGTCCATGTCACGCGAGATCATATCTAAATGCAACAAGTCATATAATATCTATGAATATAATGTCTATGTCAATCATGTATCCTACACAGAATCACCATGAATATCTCAGGAAAATTCTGTCTCATAAATAGTGTCAAGTGTCCTGGGTTATAGTGTACTTGATAAGACAAGTACGAGAATGTAAAGGGTCACGAATGTCCATCTCTAGGCGACGTTACCCAACTCTGCGTACAGTGTTGGCACCCGACTATTAATCGGACGCTAAGTAAGTCACACGGTCCTAGGTTAAGCATGTACCACAATATAAATAAACAAGAAAATATGTAACAAGAACTGCAATGTTTGGCAATGTACACTTGCCTGGAACTCCAAGTTGATAATACAAAGAACCTGCTCTCGAATTCACGCTCGTGCGATCCCAAGAGCCTAAATATATAATATCATAAAATTAGTTACTATGACATGGTTCACTAAGCATGCACAAGAGTACAACTACTCTACGTCATTAATCATTAGACAATTAGGGTCTAATTTAATCAAGGATACCACTTATACAATGCCATCAATTATTTAGAGTCTAAAATAATTTGGGGTTCTAACAAAGTAGGTTGGCTAAGGTTCACTAGTCAAGGACCAAGAAAGTGTGTAAACACCAAGCCTACTAGTCACATAACATCATCAAGCCTCATAAACATGGTTATAACGAAGGTTCATATAGGTACTAGGTGTTCTTATACTAGATTTCCATATACAACATATCATCAACCTTGGTATTCACTAAGTGTCAAACTATGTTAACCAACTTAGGGTTAGTTTTGTCTTATTAAAACATGCACATGAGCATTAACAATAGGTCAAGTTAGGGTCATCACAAACAATCATATACTATATTTCTCAAGTATATCCATTCATCCAACTATATACAACTATCGTTCTACTACAAAATATCAAGTGTACATAGACAAGTCAAATCTGAATTTATAATAAGATCATGGCATATACCTCATTTCTTTCTTGTATTTGTCATGAAACATGTGTGCAAGCACTACTATAACTAGTGAACAACCTTAGCATGACATCTTCTATATTCCAACATAGTGTTTATAAACAATAAAACTAGCTATCACAAAACTTAGGCAAAATGCACTACTAGTTGCACAATATTTAATCATGTCTCAACCATGCATTTATTTATATATAACACCCTAAACAAAATTTATACATTCTGAAATTTAGCGATAATTAGAGTAAAAATTATATTTTGTAAGTGGTTTCTTGGGTTTTAGATCATGGCAAAGTGAATAAGACAACAAGTGCATAAATAACATTCAAGTCTAGACATGAGAAGTAATAAATATTCTTGGTACAATATCATAAAAATATGAATACAAAGTTAGTGAAATTTAATAAGGATATGAAGTACATGTAGGAAGGGTTGAGTAGGAGGAGTTGGAGCTCTTACCAAAGTGAAATGGGAAGGCAAAAGAGGGTTGTGCACTGCTTGCACAAATCTGTCCAGATTTGGACACTTCGTCTCGTAGCTACTGTCCGGGGCTTCAAAACATTTCTCCAAGTACTTTGCGGATTAGAGAGATTAGGAGAGAGGTAGAGGATGAAGATAGGGTAGTTTTTGAAGGAGTTTTAGTGCTGGAATTGGTGGCAACAAGGTGTTTAAGTGGTGCTATTGTTGGCGGATTCAGCAGGGTGTCTTCATTTTGTAAGGGGTGTTTGGGGGAGTTGTAGGATGATTTAGGTGCTTAGTTATAAATGAAACTTATTAAGGAGAGGTAGGAGAAGGATATTTGGGTGCTGTAGTGGTGGTTTGGAGGCTATGGAGGTGGTGGAGTGGCCTGAGAAGAGGATACACTGAATTCGGATTCAGCCTGGACACCTCTGATGAAGGGTTGTTTTTGAGAAACTTAGAATGAATTTTGATGGAAGGTTTGTGAAGAGAAACTGATAAGAACAGGGAGAGGAAGAAGCATACAAAATTTGAGAGAAAGATACTTACTGTGGAGGAAGATAGGGCTGGATTGGTGGGGGTATTGCTGAATTAAGATTCAGCCTGGGTAGGGTTGGATGGATGGAGGTGTGGAGGGAGATAGAGAAGGAATTTGGAGATGGTTTGTGAATAGAAAATGTGAGGAAGAGAGTTAGGAAGAAGTTTTCTTCAGGTGGTTCTAATGGGGGAGGTGAAGAGATGGGGGTTATGGACAGCCTAGTGGAGAGGGGAAGGGTTTGGAGTTACCAATGGGGTAAGGAAATGTCACAAGTTATAACCCCTTTCCTTTCACATTCCATCCTAATGATTTAGTAAACCCATGGCTGTCCAAAACTGAAATGATGTTTAATATGGATGGTCAAACCTAGCTTAGTCAACCTAGGTTAAGTCCAACTACTTCTAGTTGGGTCAGGTTTGGGTCGTTGCGGTTTAGTTTGACTAGGTTGGTCCGATTCACTAGAAAATTGGTCATTTGTGACTATTGAGGGTAGGTAGCACATAGAGGTTCAATAGAGTGGGATACAGGTATTATGTGTGTCTTAAACCTAGTATAGATCATGATCATACATTAGGTCGAAAGAATTGGTCGAAATTGGATCTCCAATTTAAATTGGAATGGTTAACGGTTGCACTGTAGGTGCTAGAAATTAAGTTTTTGACCCGAATGTTTTACAATAAAAATAGAGCACAAGGAGATATGTTTGAGTGGGATATGATAATCATAAATTAAGGTGGGTTCGTCTAGATCATGCATATAAAATTTGTTTGGAGATAATGGCTAATGTTGTGCTCCTAAAAATTAAAGTTACGGAAAATATTTTTAAGGGATACTTTTGTTTACTTAATCCAAATTAATAATAAAAATAATAATTTTAAATATTATATTAAATTAAAATAGCTAAATCTCTGGGGTTTTACACATAGTGCCAACGTGGAGCGGGGCACTACACTGTCACGTCCCGATCTCCCGCAGAATCGATTATCCTCGCTGGACGTGAGATCACCACGTCAACGCTCCCGTAGAAAACGTCCTCATCAAGGCGTAATGTCGTACAAGCCTGTGTTTGCGTTTGTACAAGGCATAAAGATCAACAATCTATAGTATACCTCAGAAAAAACAACATTACAGCAGAAAAAAGCAGACAAATTGAAGTCACAAAAGAAAGTATCTCTTTATTGATATTGAATGGATTACAAAGCTCTCAAAAGCCAACTTGAAGTACATGCCATCTAGGCTTACAATGAATTTTGCCAACTCGGTGTCACGCCCCAGTCCCAAAATATATGAAACTAGGCCACATGGCAATAGCCAGCTGTCACGTCTCTGAGGATATCCCAATTTAATGGATCCAACGAAGAGTGCTACGCTGTCCTAAATAACCAACAAGTCCAATATCAATCAGTAACAGGTAAATCTAATCTCATCCACAATATAATCAGCAAGAAGTACTAAAATAAATACTGGAACATAAACGCCAGTCTCAATAATCATAGGACAATCAAGAATGTCTGGTCGGAACAAACCCACTACTATGACGAACTAAAAGTACTGAAATGATAGATAAAAGAGTAATGACTAGGGCATCGGCTGACTAGATAATGATGCTCCAATCCTAGGCAGAAAGCCTACCAAGTGATCACGGAAACTCTGACGGTAGCACCTTTAGCTCCTCCGTAGTAGCGAACCTCGTCTCCTGCCCGGGTCCGTACACTGTGGGATAATATGCCTCGTCCAAATCTGGAAAGGGACCGGGTCCTCAGAGGGACGTAACAAGATACATAGAAGCATGCCATATATATAAATACTGAATAAAATAAATAAAGGGTGTGCTAACCATCTAAGTGAATGCAATGTGAGGACAACGCTGGTACGTATGGGTAAGTGTAGGCATATAACGTCCATACTCCAAAGAGAGTGGCATAAATACAGTATATCGTCCATATCGCTCCGAAGAACGTTGCATCAGTGTAAAGGAAGTCATTGGATCCGTAGCTCCTCCGGAAACTACGGGTTCCAATGTGTATATCACATACGCCTACCAGTTGTCCTCCCCGCCCAATGTAAATACACAAGCCGAATACTCGACATGCATACCACGCATCTATATGCCAAGTCTCTACTAATACAAAATCCTGAATTACGTACTATCCGTGATGCATGTCACACGCACCGATAGCTAGTCGAGTACGCGAACCCGCATCCCAATATAAAATTGTCACTGTGAACGTGTAAGGGTGTCAGGTATCGGAAGATATCAGAGTATCCTCCCAATGAGGGTGAGTCTGCTAGTGACTAGGTCAGGTACACTAAATCATCGACGCAACCGTCGACTGCACCCGAATCAATCTCAGACGTGCACAGTCGTATGAAATAAGCAACAAGAATCATACAACACATGCATAATTTAAATTAGACAATAATTATGGCAAGGTATCTTGCCTGGATCCTCAAGTTGTGAATGCCAATAGCCCGCTCCTGCAGTATCTCCTGGCTGATCCAGTGACCCTAAACACACAATATAATATAGCAATCTAGCATCAGACACTAAAGCAATACATACAGACTCTACGCTGCTCTTAGGTACTGACGCAAGGGTCACGGCTGGTCGACTACAGAGTCTCGTGTGCACGTAGCTAGGGTGCACACGTGTCCTGTCCTCGGTTACCGTGTCTCTTGCGACAATAAATTATCGAAGTTATGGGTTACCAACTATTTCTGATCTGTACGACTACATGTCCTTGGTTTCCATGTTTAAGCATACTTGGTTTGTCCAGGTTTTCAGGTGAATTACTAGTCTTTGATAATAGGTCATAAATTTAGGGTAATTACTAATGTATTTATTAACATCTAATTTAATTAACATACATGCATACACAACTATATGGGTTAATGTTTATTTAGCTTGTGTCGACACGCGACACGACGACATGATGAAGTTAACAATAGAACGACATTTATTACCTGGTCGTGGCCGAGAGGGGGTCTGGCTCGTCCGCGGCTGTCCTCCGGTGTGGGTGGAGCTCCGGCCGACGGCAACTAGCAAGGCAGCAGCGGCAGCAACTGCAGTAGTCGCAGCAGCAGCGGCGGGGACGACGCTAGGATGGCGGTCAGGTCTTGGGGGAGGTCGGAGTCGAGTTGGTAGGGACGATGGCAGTCGGGTTGGCAGGGACGATGGCAGTCGGGCGGCGGAGTTTGGTGGTGACCGGGGCCGGGTTGGTCGAGTTGGGTAGTTGTCGGTGTTGGTGAAGGGGATGGTTGATGATGGTAACGGAGACGGTGACCAGGCGGTGGTGCAGCTGGCCTGGGAGGGTGGTCCAGTGACCGAGGGTTGGGGTGGTGATGGCGGCTTGAGGTGGTGTCCGATCGGGGAGTGGCAGGGGATGCTCGGTTTAAACGTAGGGAGTCGGCTAGGGTTGATGTTGAGGTAGTTTTTCTTAGGGTTTTAATGTAGCAAATATGTATTTATACAGGAGATGGAATTTATGGGCTGACCTCGAGTCTTGGGTCGGCCAGGGCTCTTTGGGTTGGGGTTGGTCCACACGGAAGGGTATAAATGGGCTTGGTGGGGTCTCACTAGGGTTAAAATTTTCCTCTAATTAATTAAATTACCAATAAATGCACCTGGAGTTCTTCTGTAGATTGAAAACACATGGGATTAAATTTGGGTGAAACACGAGAGTCATGGGCGTAGTAGGCTCAAAATAGGTTAATACCCTAATTTGGGTTATAGGGAATTGGGTTGCGGTTGTACTTTAAATTCAGTTAGGAATAGAAAATTAAGAGAAATGGGGTTTATTGGAATAATACATTGATGTTTGTAACGAATATTGTGCAACTCAAATGAAGCACAATATTGAGTATCTAAAAGTTGCACAAGGGTCTAATGGGTAGTCTGGCATGTCTAGGAAATGTGTATGGGCTTTGTTTGAAGGTAACTACTAGTGTAGTGCTCCAAGCATCGAAGCAACGGTAAGGTGTATTAAGACATATAATTGTTGCACATTAATTCTAATTGTATCCAAATTAATCCTAGTCTCTCAATAAAATAAATCCTAAATTGGTCGAGAGAATTTACACTCGGCTTACAACATCACTGGTACAACTTTTGTCATGTTCCATACATTATGTCCTGTATAGCAGAAGTCATCATCTCCAGGAGAAGAGCTTCTGCACCCCCCAACAGTTCTGCGATGCCTCAAGACTTGTCAATCTATATCCACGCAACTGTGAACCTGAAATATTGCCCACATACGTGGGTCAGTACTCGGGAGCGAACGAGGTCAGAGCATCGCCAAACAAAAAGTAGGACTTCTTGGAGGTATGACCCTTCCTGGTAGCGGTCGTCCCTGAAGTCATTTGACTCAGAAGAAAAAATTCGTCCTGTTCAGCAATCTGTTTCTGCCTGTCGGACGAAAAAATTGCATCTAGCTGGTTTTGAATGGCAGCAGCTAGGTCCTTAAAATTCACATTCAATGGAACTCGTCCAGGGTTGAGCACCAACTCCCCTGAAGGGCTAGTCGGTAACTTCACTGCACAACATAGAAAATACATACGTATCAGCAAAAGAAGTTTGCATAAATTTAACATACAAAGAAGAATGATAGGCGTGTGACACTTTCGCACACGATGATACGTGCCCATGCGACGAATCACAGCTTGCGCATCTGCAAAGTTGCCCGTGGCATACTTCCAGTTATGCGTTAGTGAAAAAGATGCGCATGTCTCTACATCCATGCGACGAACCGTGCAAATCGTGTCTCTGTGTTCTTGTATATCTCCACCCACAAGAGAGTCTTCACCTAGGACGGGTCTCTGAACGTCTGAAGAAAACTTGAGGAGGGCAACCTCGTCGGCAGTAGCCTTCCCCTTTCCCTTTCCTTTCTTCTTGGGTGCAACGTCCTCAGACACAGGGCCCTTACCCTTGGCAGCGGCGGAAGACGAAGGAGCTCGGGAAGACATGTCGATCGACGGGGAAGGAGAGAACCAACGGCGGCAGAAATGGAGAATAGAACAAAATGCAAGAGGCCTTCTCTCTCCAAACCTTTCTCCTTTTATAGACATGGGTGCTTCAAAGGACGAAATGCCTCTGCCCACGTTGAAACCTAGGAGGAGAGAGGCGATTGAGTTTTTTCGATCCGTCGTCATCCTCAAATGAACCGACGTCTCGGGCTCTGTGTTATCATATGGCTCAGGATCCCAACAGATCGACTCAAAGATAGAATCAAATCTCGCTATTTAATGCATATTTGACAGCATGATAGAGCTCTCCATGCGACAATTACTACATGCGTCAACCTGACGAAAGCAGACAGTGAATGCGTGTAGAATTCATGCTTCTTATTCCAAGTATTCCAGACTTAGCCCAGTCTGAAAACTTTGAAGGGGGTCTTGTAGAAGCATGAAAATCCCTCCATGCGCTCCAGTTTGCAGTCAACAAATAAGTAAGGTACGCATAACTGCGGTGGACGCATAAAAGTGGCGGACGCATGACACCCCGAGACGCATACCGCCCTTTGACGCATCGTCCATAAAATCACATCAGAGCATTTATGACTCTGACAAAACAGACAGTCATTCTGACCGTCTCGAATCATGCACCGCTGATTGAAATCCGTGCTGACAGTTTTATCATAATTACTTTTGGCAGTATACAGCTGTTCAAATGCCACGAATGCAAAAAATGACAAAAGATCCATGCATCTTTGGCCCAATGCGTCCCAGACTCCATGTGTTCCATGCGTCTCTTGCCCAATGCGTTCCAAACTCCATGCGTTCCATGCGGCTCTGGCCCAATGCGTTCTAGACTCCATGTGTTCCATGCATCTCTGGCCTAATGTGTTCCAGACTGCATGTGACAAATGCGTCTCTGTCCCCATGCGGCTTCGATTCCATGCGTCTCTGGTCTGAACGACCACAGAGCAGGATGGTCGCATAAAATTCTATTACACAGATTTCGATGTCTGTCAGAGGCTCTGACACCTCACTCATCACCCTGAGATGCTTCGAAATTCGTGCAGACGACGACTCAGGAAAAGACAATAAGTCACATCAGTGCATTAATTGCCTCGACAGACGAGCCATGCCACGTATCCTACGTATGCGGCTTCTAGACCCATGCGGCATCGACATCATGCGACCAGAGCGTCCACCTGACCAAGGTCAAACAAGAGTACGTATGCGGCTTCAAGACCCATGCGGCCTCGTCCACATACGGCCAGAGGGTCATTCCGACCAAGGCCAAACGAGAGATTCTATGCAACTACAACAGTATGCGGCTCTCGACTCACAAGATTTTTCGTTACAACCGAAGACGATTTCTCGCACAGTTAGTGTTGACCAAGTGTCCAATTGAGCGAGTTATGCACACAACAACCCCAAGATCTCTTCAAACAGAAAATCCTAACCAAATCCACGTGACGGTTTGCCCGCACCATGCGGCTACCGTTACGGCCGCATTATGCTGAAGGAGCCCCATGAGGCCACGAAGCACGGGCATATGCGGCACCCATAGCACGTCCACAGGACGACTATAAATAGCAAGGTACCACACCCATACAAAGGGTTGGCTATCTGCAGATTCACACTAAAACCAAGGAGAGAAGCTGCTGTGCCCGGATCGTCCACGGAGTAAAGAGAGTTGCTACACTCCTAACCCTTCATCGTCACCCCCCAGATCAAAACAAATTTGTACTTAGATTGTCTCTTAGGACTCTTCTATGTACTCTCTAAGTTGTTAATCAAATCAAGTTCTCTTAGTTCTTCTTTTTGATTTAAATGACAAACAGGCACTACATGTCCAACACGGGCACACTACTCAAACTACAATTTTATCACTCCTTCTAGTTGGTTTATCAATCAGTCGGCTACCAAAATACTTTAGCCTAGACATTCAGCGACTCTTATCGACATTGGTGTCCATATTATCTACATTTGTCGCAAAAACATAGTAATTGGTCGCCTTCAACGACGTTTATCGACGTATTTTTTTGCACCACTAATAATAATAATTTAGTGACAATTTTTTTTTTTTGCGTCGCTAATTTGCCGTATTTTGGTAGTGGCGTCGTTGCCAAGAATTCTGAGCATTCTCACAGTTGTTCTTGACCAAGTCACAAACAAACGTCCACCATCCACAATTTTGGCACAAGCCATTCTCACCAACACCAAAACCGACAAGTTAGTTTGTATCATTCCTTTTCCATGTTTAGCTAACTCTCCCAACCACAGAGAGAGAGAGTGTGTTTCCATGGCAACGACATCGATGCCGGTCACGGTGGACAGCCCATTGCCGATGGAGAAGCCTCAGGCAGGCCGGCGCCGCGTGATGCTGATCGCCGACCCCTGCCGCGAGTCGGCAGGCGCACTGCAGTGGGCCCTGTCGCACGCGGTGCTCGAGCACGACGAGATCATCCTCCTGCATGTCGAGCCGCCGTCTGGCTCCTCGCGCAAGGGCGGGGGATTCGTCACGTACTTCCGCAGGCAGTCGATCGGGTCCATGGGGCCCAGTTCGTCGTTCGGGTCGGTTAGCTCGACCTCCTCCTCCTCCTCCTCGACGTCAATGAGCGACGGAGGAGGAGGAGGAGGAGGGGAGGGGGACTTCTTGGAGGGGATGAGGGCGGAGTGCGAGAAGGCGCAGCCGAAGGTGAGGGTGCACATAGAGAGGGTGGAGATGGACGCCGGCAAGGACAAGGCCGCGGTCATACTGGCGCAGGCCAAGGTGTTTGGTGCGGATCTTCTCGTCATCGGCCAGCGCAGGATCTCGACTATACTTGGGTATACATGATCAATAACTTCATTCTTTTCTTCTTCCTTTTGACTAATTAGTTACTGATAACTTATTCATCTTACAATGTGCTAAGAGATCGAAAGCACATAAAATGATAGGTAAATGTAAGTTGAACATGGATTTGTAACCAATCTACATATTTTGCCTCGACACAGATACGACACGATACAGTCATACTGACACGGCACTTTGGTGTATCCTAGCTAGTGTCTTTTGGAGTATCCGGATTGTGTCTGATACGTGTCGTTCGGACACGAAGCAACCCTTATTTTTGGATCTGTCTCTGCTTCTTGGGTGGAAATTGTTCTGATACAACCTATTAACTCAAAAAGGTTTCCAAATATGGTTTCTGAACATCAAATTTTGGGTTCTAATCTTTGCACATATATATAAATCTTCGGCATAGTGATTGCAAAATGTTGCATGAACCATGACGTTTAAATTTACTACATATACATGAGGATCATGAAGAGGAAGTAATCACCAAATACAAAAAATTCACAAAGAGGGTAAATACCACTTTTGGTCACCGAATGTTTGAAAAGTTTAAGTCCCTAACCAAAAATATATATAGGGAGCGACTAAAACTTAAAAACTTTTCAAACATTCGATGACCAAAAGTGGTATTCACCGTTCACAAAGATGATGCTCGATGATGGATTCTAGCTGTGGCAAGCTCGCGACTTACTATCAGATCATTTGTTCGAACTTGCATCATTCAAATTACAAGACATCTTATTGTATTCAATCTTAGTTTAAAATATGCATCTATATAAACCTAATAATTAACATCACCATTCAGATCAAGATATTAATGTTTGAGCAACAACAAGGTATTTCAAAATGTGTGAAGGTTACATAGAACATGGACAATTAGCATATGTACTTCTTACCTGGGTCCTTCGTTATGTGACAGATGCAAGCTGGGTGGAAGCATTACTGGCAAAGCTGACACGGCCGAATACTTGATCGAGAAGAGCAAGTGTCTGTGTGTCGGAGTCCAAAAGAAAGGACAAAACTCTGGTTACCTCCTCAACACCAAGACCCATAAGAACTTCTGGCTTCTTGCTTGAACTAGTTGTAGCGCTTCTTTAGTACCCTCTCTTGCCACCTCCTCTCTCGCTCTCGCTCTCGTTCTCTCTCTCCCATTTTTTTGACGATCGACTCCCTTCTAAGAACAATGGAATGTAGATACATATCTTCATGGTAACTGAAGACGACTAATATATCATGAAAAAAGGAAACTTGAATCATTAAAGATGGCTTATGAAATGTCCTATAAGTCGATCTTCGCTGTGATTGAAGTCCTATGCTTGCAGAAATCTTTTTCTTTTGACAAGTATTTGTTGAAAGCATAACCTTGGTTGGATAAATAAAACAATGGGTTTATACTAGATACCTGGTCAAGTTATTTTTGTGACTGTTTGTTATTCCTGTCTCATATCTTGAGTAGTAGCTAGCTTTTTGGTACAGACTATGTAACTGTTGTTATTTTTTCTTTGTATACAATGACTTATTACTATGTAAGCGTTTTGGAAGCCCATGGATATCATACTACTGATAAATAGTAAGTTGTGTTTATGATCATTGATTGATTCTTTAAGCCTCTGGTTATTTTTTTTATAACCAATCATTTAAATACTTTTCTCCCTCCCTCCCTCCCTCCCTCCCTCTCTCTCTCTCTCCTTTATATAACTGAGTAAGAAAATTTTATCTTGACATTGTTTGAATCTGAACATAGAACATCAAGAAGTTTTTGTTCTAGTTGTGGAAAATATTAATATAAAATCAATATGTGAGCAATTCCGTGCAAACAGACATTGGTATACTTCCTGACAACAAAAGTATTTGAACAATCACCCATTCTTAATCATCAGAAACATAACACCGACACATGGATACCTATAGATGCTGACTCCATACTCATAATAACATAAATAAAAAAATTGTAACTAAATATATGATAAACACCAGTGAGACAATTAGGTTCTTGTGCATCCAAGGCTAAGATGGTGCTCAAGTTCAAAGGGTGCATGTATTCCGTGGATCCAGACATGAATTGGCTCAGGATAATCCTAGCTATGAATAACTTCTTAATGTGCATTAAATGATATATTGTAGTAATGTGTATAATCATAGCTACTGAAATTCTTTGTGTGTAAGAAGTGTTATATTAACACAGTTTACTAAAAGTTCTCAGAAGAAATTTCTAAAAAGAAAATATTTGTATTCTTTGACAAGTTATGGTTAATGAAGCGAGCGAGGCAGATTCCCCGCACTGTTTAGCCTAAAAAATAAATAATGGTCTTATAATTAATTATTGGAGATCTTTATCCCACATGAAATTAATAATTGTTAGATTTGAAAGGCTCAGACTTCATATAATGTTTAATACTAAAGCGAAAAGATACTTCCATTATTTTTATAATTAGAGTAGAGAAGAGATTATGGTTTATTGAATTGTGAGCTTCTAATTGATTATTGATCAATCTCAGATGAATACTTATACAACCATTGCTATGTTCATCAGAATCCAGTACAGGTATACATATGTAGCATATCTTGCAAAAGTGTAAGATATATATTCCACTTAGAAACTCTAAGAAGCTTAATACAACTTCCACTTGTGATCTCTACATCATCATAAATCAAACTGGGTGGATGTACTCATACTGATTGTTGCTAATTTTACATACCTTGACTAATCGATTAATATGATTCGGGAATCATTATCAACAATGTGATCTTAAAACCTGGAAAGGCCACTAAGCTTCTGGAAGCAACAGTAAATTATATCTACCCTAGCAAGAAACTATAAGTAACAAGCTTAGTAGTGAAGTACTCTGAGTTGATAGAATTAAACCAACACCACATTTTTCGGGTATTAAATCCCCTGTTCCTCCACACTCTGCAATCAAACTTCAAAGTTTGGACTCCGTTGTTGAGCCCAACAGGTATGCATAGCTGAATAAATTACAACTAACATGAACTTGATATGAATCAATCAGATTGCAGTTATTAAGGAACATTAGGTACTCCAACACCTTATTATTTTCATAAATATTTTACCATTTTAGGTATGGCCGGGCCTGACACCAGGGTTCCAGCAAAAGGTTCTAGACAGGTTTTAGTTAAATTGTTCTAAACTTGTGTTTGGAGGACTAGTAGTCACAACCTTAAGCCCAAACTGAGAGCACAGATTGCTTGGGTTTTCTTTTTCACTTGTTGAAGGCGATGGATCTAGGTACCATCGATAAGGGAAAAATCTGTAATCTACCAACTGACAAGTTCTGATACTTGATTACTTGTCAGAAGTTTTCGGTCATAGCAATTAATTACGAGTTTCCTGAGGGTTTTGTGCAGTTAAGAGGTTTTTTATGGGGATGAGCAAGATCAGTAACTTTGTAACTACTGGTATTACAGGAACAGTCCATGGAGGTCTAGCCACGACATCATTGACACCGTAACGATGTGATAAGGGAATAACGAGAGGGTTTAGTCCCTGCCACACGAGAAGTTCCACCTATGCACTCCAATCATCTTCAAAGTGAACCACATTCAACATATCTACTAATTTGAACTAGTTGGTATCATATTATTAAAAGAATATCTCAGTGCCACGGGTTTTCGCTAATGTAAAATAGAGCATTGCTATTTGCACCGCCATTTGCTGGTGTCCCCGCATTCCACGTGACATTTTTTTATTGGCAGAATTTTTTGGAGGTGAGACCGGAGGGAGACCGAAGCAAATAGGGAGGTTATTCTTAGACTTTGAGAGGGTAGATAATATATTGTCACTAATATATAAAAGAAAAAAAAAAAGACTAATGAGAAACAATGGCTATGTTTTGAAAACCCTGCAACATGGGCAAAAGGCCCAATGGGCCTACACAAATATAAGCAAATCTGGCCCAAACTAAATCTATAGTTCAATCATTGGGCTCGAGAAATAATAAACTATCATCATTAGATGTTCCTATCTAAAAAAAATTGACAATATATATATATATATATATATATATATATATATATATATATATATATATATATATATATATACCATAAAATAGTCTCTTACAACCTAGAAGAGTTCTACACAAAACTTTCCATCTCTCTCAAGTCCGAGAACCATTCGAACATCCCATACCAATGAACAAACCTTGACAACTAAATTTTATTACAAAAAATTGTTGAAAATCTCTTTAGTGCAATCTAGGATATTGTTGCCGTCGATGATGGAAGATATGGAGATAAATAGAGCGAAGCTTCGTTGAATCTTATACGTTTTTGTTTTCCCAGTTGTCTATCAATGTCTCAACCTTGTGATCTATGAAAGAGCAAAACTGCATTTAATAAGAGAGAGAGAGAGAGAGAGAGAGTGTGTACTACTAGAATTTTAGATTACTACCATTTTTTTTCCATAAATAATAATATTTTTATATAAAAAATTATTACGTCCAAAAAAAAAATATTTCTAGTATTTGAATTATATATTAGTATAAATATTAATTAATATATGTACAATTATAAATTTGGAAGTTAGATTGCCTAACAAACTTTGGACTGTTGTTTATGTGGAGCCCACAAGATTGTGGGTTCCATCGTGGTCGAAAATTTGGGTGAAAGTTTATGTCATTTGCCAGCAGAGTATAGGGGCTGTTTGGTTGGAGGTGACTCCGTTGGATTTGGTATTTTTATTTGAAACTCGTTGAAAGTTCATACGTTTGGTTGAAAGTGTGGTGGTTTTGGAGGTGAAGTGATAGGCCGCAGTTCCCGTCTCCCGCACTTTTTCGACTTTTGACCTCCAAAAAAAATAATAGTTGAAATTCGTCTGCATTCCGGAGGAAAGAGAAAGAGAAAAAGAAAGAGAAAGAGAAAGAGTTTTAAAGAAAAAATTGGCTTTCCTCTCTTCTGCACGTAGGAGCCCGCTGTGTCTCTTGCGGGAAAGTTGGCCGCGCGAAGGAGACCGCGGCTGGAGCGGCGCGAGCACGTCGGACCGACCGACCGGTCGTGCAGAGGAGACCGAGTCCGGCCGAGCCTCCAACCGCTGGAAGCTGAACCCGCTCGCGTTGGAGACCGCTGGCCACTTGAAGCCGAGTCACAGAGAGAGAGAGAGAGAGAGAGAGTTTGGGAGTGTGGGACTTGAGTGAGAGAGTGTGTGAGAAAAAAAAAATAGGAGGAGAAGAAGAATCCAGAGTCTGTGAATCAAGAGAGAGAGAGAGAGAGAATGAAGTAAAAATAGTGGAGAAGAGACTGGATTATGTGGATACAAAGACGCTTCTACAGCTTCATTAGTAATAATATTGGATGCAAAAACAGCTTTCACCATTTTATTAGTAATATATTTCTACTGTTAGTAATAATATAAGCTTAAAAATTAATGTAATATTTATATAAATTTGTTAAATTATTGTAATATTTAATGGATACACAAAAAATAGTTGGGGGTAACCAGACCTAGATTTATCATATCTCCAACCAATACTCATTTTCAACAATCATCCAAACAACCGAAATCTTTTTTTTTCACTTTCAACAACCATCCAAACAACGAAACTCATTTTTCTTCACTTTCATATTTTCCAACTCTAACAACCAAACAATTTTGAAAAAGTCAATTTTTTTTGCGTACGCAAACTCCGTTTTTCCACTTTCGTACTTTCATACACTTACATCCAACAAAACATGTCCGACAATGGCCTCCTTTGGGAGTGGGACCAATCAATTGTTAACTTCCAGAACTTCTTTTTCCCACATAACCATTTGTAGAATATATAAATGGCAAAATTTATTTCTATAGGTAACATATCAAAAGGTCGAACTCGAATGACCCTTGTGGTTATCGGGAGAAGCATAAAAGTTCTCGCTTGATGGCGGAAGATCGGTGGATCGAGCCACGGAGGCATATTATTTATTCCATTTATAAAAATGGTGGAAGTTGAAGGCAGTTAGGCTCAAAACACATGCAATACAACGTGCACAAAGTTACGAGCGTTACGTCGATATCTAAAAAAAAGGGTAACATATCAAAGAAAAATCAAGAGGGAGAAGGGTTGATTTGCAAATCATATGGATTTATTATGAAGACGAGTGTCAGTGGTTTAAGATTTTGAAACATATATTCCAAAATTGCTATTAGGGACTGTTTTGTTCGCAAATTTAGAGTGTGAAAGTGGCGATATTTTATATTTTTGACCAATAAATTTAGAGTGCAAAATTTATTATGATTTGACATGAACAACAAATTTTGTCTGGCATGAAATCGAAAATTTGACATCATAATTTCTTTCTTCCAAGTGGAGCGCGAAAGTAAAAATTTGCTATTCCCACTTCGCGCATTTTGTTGGATGACCATTTCCTCTCTACTTTAACGAAAATAATATTTATTATTCTAAGTCACTTTAAAATTTTTATATTTTTTCACTCACTTCAACAAAACAAAGAAAAAAAAAAACTTTAGAATTTATCATTTCTAACATACGCTTATTCAAAGCATCCAAAAGAAGAATTTTTCATTTTCCCTCATTTTACCGCAATGCGTATGCAAAATATCATTTTTTTTTCGGATTTTTTTCATTTTAAGTAATAAAAAATTATATATTTATATAAAACGGAAAATGTTTTGGGAATTTGCGGATGGGGGGACCACTCGCCAACTCAGTTGGCGAGGTGCTGAGTTGGCGAGCATCTCGCCAACTGAGTTGGCGGGGCGCTCTCATCGAGAGGCCGCTCGCCAACTCAGTTGGCGAGCCATGCAACGTTGGTAGCCGTTGGCCAACGGCTATATTCCAACGTTTTCCTACTCCAAAATTTCTATAACCCCCCCCCCACCCAACACTCCTCACACTACATTCTCCTCCTACCCCAAACACTCCTCACTCCCCATTCTCCTCCTCTTGATATTTACTGGCGATGGCTACCCGCAATGATGGTCGTATTCCTGGCGGACCGACAACCGCGCTTATTATGAAGCAACGTGAAGAGCACATTTCTACTCAGATTTTTACTGGCGAGGTAATTTTTGAAATTACAAGTTGCCAACTTTATTAATGTATATGTTTTTTATAATGCCTATGTTTACTTTATTAATGCATAGAATTTTTATAGTTATTCGACCATGATAATGCTTTACGAACCCGGATCCACGTACATTGGCGGTCTGAAAGGAATTATCGTACGTGGGAGCTTAATCCAGCTCAAAAGGTTTTGGTGGAATCCTTTGGATTCCACTATATATATCGTGTTAGATATTTAATTCACGATCTTCATTTAGTTGTAAGCCTTGCGGAGCGTTGGTGGCCAGAACGCAACACTTTTTAACTCACATTCGGCGAGATGACGATCACCCTTTTTGATGTGGCGAATATACTAGGGTTACCTATTAAAGGTAACGCTATATATTTTGATCCGCACTTAAAGGGATCTGATCTGATCCGGAGTTATCTTGGTGTTAGCCCTCCATCAGGTCTAAAAGACGGCAATTATGTG
Source organism: Iris macrosiphon (assembly GCA_036927795.1). Taxonomy (NCBI): domain Eukaryota; kingdom Viridiplantae; phylum Streptophyta; class Magnoliopsida; order Asparagales; family Iridaceae; genus Iris; species Iris macrosiphon. The sequence continues at coordinate 172,659,259 of JAYESA010000014.1, read as the reverse complement.
AAATTTTTATGGCTCCGTGGCAACTTTATAGACCTACATCAAACTATTGATGGGGTGGTTGATGTAGATAAAAATCGGGTATGTATTTTTTTTAGTAAATTTGTTTATTACTTAATTTAGTGGTGCAATTCTATATAACACTTAATAAATGCAGGTCATTCGTTGCACTAGAGCGTATCTGCTCTGTTTATGTGGTGCAATTCTATTTCCCGATGCATCGAGAAATATGGTAAATGTGCAGCTTTTACCATTCTTGGATGATCTGACCAAACCTACTGAGCATGCGTGGGGAGCTGCTACTCTTGCATTTTTGTACGCCAATCTGACAGAATTTGTCAGATCCAATCGCAAGAGTATTTGTGGATGTATTTCACTGATACAGGTATGAATTAAAGACCTTAAAAACTAAGAGTAATTTTATACGCAAATTATGTTTGTACTAATATCATTTTTTTGTTTTATAGTTTTGGTCCTACGAGCACTTTTATATTGGTAGGCCTGTTACCAGCATTCTCAGTAATGTTGGAGTATTTTCAGTTGCTATGCGCTGGCCTACAGACGTAGTGGATTATCAACACTACCAATACAGGACTGTATCACTATATCGTAGCCAATTTGATACACTGCGGTATAATCAGGTAATTTTTAAATATGCAATAAATATCTTTAAATTATTTAAGTTTTGATCGTAGATAAACATCACATCATATTGATACAATCTCTTTAAATAGGTAACCTGGTTACCGTACTCATATGAACCTGATGCTCCAGAAATCAAGATGACATCCTATGCATTTAGTTTACACAGATGTCATATTATATATGATCGGTTCACCATGTACCATCCGGTAGACCGTGTTCTTCGGCAATTTGCAATGGCCCCAATAATTCCCGATGATCCACCGACAGTCGGTTATCAGACATCAAATGCATTACAACGAATCATTGGTCTCGTTGCTGACTGGAATAATCGGTTCGAGAATTATAGTGTCAGGGACATGTCTCCCATACTAAATTCTGCTGAGGAATGTAAGTTATAAGTTACTCATTATTCGTATTGATTAAGTTACTCATTATTCGTATTTATTTAGTGTAAATAGTTTGCTAAAATTTTGTTTACATTTTGCAGACATAGGTAGCCTCGACTACAGGCGATGGTGGGGATGTCCTCTTATGAGCAACCGAGTATACCACTACGAGGAGCCCAGGTTCAAGACTAGATCTGTAGACGATTCTACTCTGCGTGATTTTGCCGATGGAATACATGATTTGGTATGACTTCATTAAACTTTCAAAAATACATATACATAGATATGATAAATATATTAATTTAAGTGTTCTTCAAATTTCAGAGTGTTGCATACCAACAATATTTGCAACAACCTGAGATAAACCTTCCCCCACAAGGTCGACTTCTTATGGAGGAACTTGTGACTCGTGTTGAGCATCTGGGTATTGGACGGGAACCGAAAATGCCTCCATTACAATCCCGTCTTCCACCGGACTATCCGACCGGCTTAGTACGACAGAGACACTCTCGTCGTCGTCGGCGTCGGGATACTGCTGAAGCGGGCCCTAGTGACCAGTATGCTGGAGTGGGCCCTAGTGAGCAGTATGCTGAAGCGGGCCCTAGTTACCAGTCTGCAGGAGCGGATCCGAGTTACCAAACTGCTGGAGATGAAAGCTACCAGATATTCACACAATTTTTTTCGACTCAATCAGCACCGCTGGCTACCCAAACTCAACAAGACGAGGACGAGGATTAGTAGAAAATTTGAAACATTGTATCATTAAAATTTTTGTATGATTTGTAATGGTTTTTTATTACAATATTTGGGTATTGAACAATTCTATTTTATTCTCTCGGTTGACTAGTACATCTTCTTCGGTTGTGTCCCATAGCACCACAATTACTGCAACGTAGATCTCTGGTCGATGAATCCCGGGGTCTGATGCGGTTCTTCTTTGGTCTTCCGGCTTTGCGTCTTACATCTGGCACCCCAATTTGTCCTCTTACCAAAGGACCTTGGATTTCGTAGGGAACTGGAATTGGCTCCATTTTATGCGCGTATACAGCTTTCAAGTTTTGCGTCGAAAATACTGCAGGATAAAAAGTATCAATACTAATATTGCAATATCTACAAACAAAACATGCATGTATACATGGTATATAAGTATGGTACCATCTAAAACATGTACAAGTTCTGTCAGTTATATGAACAATATAGGTTCTACCTGATGCCCGGTCTATTATTTCAAACTTATAACTATCAATAGCTAATATTTCTAGGTGGTTCTTCTCTTTGATAATAGAAGCCATATTTTTTAACATCTTCGGACAATAATCTGTGTCTATATTTTCAGCAAACTTTCTACGATTGTCATGAAGTGTAATAATCTTGGCTCTAATACCATCGAGAAGTGTTGTTATTGGCTTATCTCGTAATTTCTTAATCCAGCTGTTGAAACATTCAGCAAGATTAGAAGTGTTAATATCTAATCTAGGACAAGTAGCATACGCTGTTATCCAATGTTCAAATCGACGACTTTCATCGTTTACACCAATAAGCCAATCGTACAACACTATGTTCTCGGCTTTAATTATATCAAACACACTCTCTGCATCCGTTTTATTATATGATCTAGCAAGCGAGTCTAACAAGCGTTGAAATACTGGTTCTTTTGTAACTTTTTTCATGTTTTGTTTAAAATGTTGAATACAAAAAAAATGAGGAGATGCAGGAAAAATAGCACGAACAGCATTTATTAATCCCTTTTGCTTGTCAGATATAAATGAAATTGAACTCCAATCATTAAAACAACTTTCAAAAGATATTTTAAGAGAATTTAAAAACCAAGACCAAGAATCACTATTCTCACCTTCAGCAACAGCATAAGCTATAGGATATAATTGATAGTTAGGATCGTGAGCACAAGCAATAAATAAGATACCTTGATATTTAGACGAAAAAAATGTAGCATCAGTACTAATAATTGGTAAACATCCACTTAAAAATCCATCAATACATGACTTAAAACAAATAAAAATTCGTTGGAAGCTATTGTTTTCGGTAGTTTTAATAAAACATGTACTACCTGGATTTGTCTCCATAATTCTATAACAATACTCCTCAAGACTAGCGTATGCCTCATCATAACTACCATTAATTTCAGCTAATGCTGTCTCTCGGGCTCTCCATGCTTTGGAATAACTAACTTGTATACGGTGCTCCCTATATATATCTTTAACAATTTGTGATGGACTGTATGACTGGTTATCTCTAATAATGTCAATTATCATGGTCTTAATCCATGAAGCGGTAGCTAGTCGATGACGTCCTGTACTAAGTCTTCCTAAACAAGAATGACGATTTTCTAATGTACTAACTTTAACTATATCGCCATTTCCAATAGATTTGACATATACTCTCCAATTACAATTCGGTTGATCACAACTATATATAATTCCACGAGCATTATTCATAAGACTAGCTGAACAACTAAAATTATATTTAATTGCTAAATTACTTATAAAGCTTCTAAAGTGAGAACGACTAGGAAATGATTGTCCCTTAAATAATTCATCAGTGATAGCTTTTACAACATCATCATCTACCGTATAATCTATATTTTCAACTAAATCATCACTATTTCCATCGTCGTTGTCACTATCATCATCATGGTTAGATTCATCTGATGAATGACCTTCTTGGATAAATGAAACTATTTGTTGAGAAGAACTAGCACCCGAACTAACATGCTGATATTCAGAAAAATATTCATTATTTCTACTATCTAAGGTTGCTGCTACTTTAATAACATATATTTTTATATACCGTGATTGTGAATTAATCTCAAGAATATAATTCCATGCATCTTCACTATCTATCAAAAAACAATTAGAACCAAAAATAGACTTCAGAATAAAATCATAATGAATAGAACAACGTTCAATAATATGATTACGTATATTTTCAAAACTAATATTCGGATAAGTTGAAAAAATAATACTTTCTCCTCCTTCGTAATTTAACCCATTTACTGTACCGCCGTGCGAGCATACAATTCTTACGCTATGATCCATGACGGTTGAGAACTTTTGCTACAGAAAACAGGAGGAGGAAGATGTGAAAATAGGAGGAGGAAGCTGTGAAAATTTGAGGAGGAGGAGGAGGAGAATGTGTTGTGTGAGGAGTGTTTGGGGGGGGGGGTGGGGGGTGTTTATAGGAGTTGGAGGGAGCCGTTGGAGGGAGCCGTTGCCTAAAGGGTGAAAAACCAACGTTCACTGGCCCGCCAACTGAGTTGGCGAGCGGGCCTCTCGAGGAGAGTGCCCCGCCAACTCAGTTGGCGAGATGCTCGCCAACTCAGCACCTCGCCAACTGAGTTGGCGAGTGGTCCCCCCATCCGCAAATACACGAAACTTTTCCCGTTTTTTATAAATATATAATTTTTTATTACTTTTAATGAAAAAATCCTTTTTTTTTTTACTTCGCCAAACAAAACAAACCCTTAGTCAATTAGGATTTGATATTTGAAAATCATCATGATTAGAGATTTGAAATAGCATGTTCACTTTATCTTTTTTTTTTATCTACTTTAATGATACAATAAAATGATATAATTCTTGAAACCAACTATCCAGTCATTTTTTTATGACATTTCTTGTTCTTCTTCACCTCCTTCCAATTAACTATTACATTCATTCTTGGGTCATCGTCTCTCAGTCACATCCTTAATCACAATCCTAACCCTAAAACAGCCACCACCACCACCACCACCACCACCACCACCACATTTATCGTCGCCTCCTCCAAACAATGTAAAATATAAAATATATTTATATTATATAACTGACAACCCAAAAGCTTGATTTTTTTCGCAAAATCATGACATTGAAAAATGAATGTTATTCATTTTCTAGATTTGGATGCAAAATGAATGTAGTAAAAAAAAAAAAGATTTCAAATGGAAAGAAAAATAGAAAAAAAGTGGTTTATTCCACCCACCAAAGAATTCACTTTTCCACCTTTAAGTATTCATTTTTCTTTCCATTTTATTTTGAATTTTCAAACAACGAAAAAAAAAATCAATGATAATTGTAAATTTTTTAAAAAAAGAAAAGAGCAAGATATTGATTTCTTTTTCCAAACCAAACAAGACCAAAGTTTATTCGATTCGCTACTTGAAATATTTTTTCTTTTTAATCTTATTGAGTTAAAGGTTCACATAAAAAAAAATTTAAAATTAAAATCAAAACATATTTGAACACGATACAAAATTATTTGTCTTTAGTACTACTTATTAAACTCAAGCAAGAGATTCATTTGGATCTTTTCTTTTTAAGACAAACAAAGTTATTGATTAAAAATATATTAAGTCAATGGTTTATTGATAAGATTTTTTTTTTTACTAATAGAACAAATCAAACATAACAAAAATATATTTATTATTTCGTACCATTTGGCCCAACTATACCCAAATTCATTTCAATTCATTTTTAAGATCCGAACTTGTTTCAATAAAAAAATCGACTTCTAAAGAGTTGTCGGTGACATACTAACTCTAAGCAATTATCGGAACTCTTGTCAATCTCTGCTCAAAATATATATATATATATATATATATATATATATATATATATATATATATATTTTAAAACAAATATATTTTTATTTAAAAAGAAAAGAAATTTCTATCTATATTTTAGTGTAAAAAAAAATTTCTATCTCTGCAAAAACTAAATCTATTTATCTCTATTTTTAAAATAAATCGGTGAATTGGACTTAAAAAATAAAAGAAAAACAAATTTCCTTAGTTGGTTTGTTAAAAAAATAAAAATTCTCAGACCATCCATTCAAAATGATATTTTTTCATAGTACATTTTATAGTCGATTTATGTGTACTTTTATTAGGGACGACCCTAGTCCAGGTCAGACCGGACGACAATCCATGTTCTAAAGACTAAAGCGACACCAATATGGACGTATCTAAAATAGAACAAAGATTTACCATGAGACGCCCTTAACTAAAAATAATTGTGGTTTAGTAGTTATATATTAGACTTAGATACTAGATGTCCTTAGTTTAATTTTGGATAACAATAAATATATATATATAATATATATATATATATATATATATATATATATATATATACATATATATATAATTTTTTTATTATTATTTTTTTGTTCAATTATGTATGGGACCATTTTGGAAGTTCCTATACAATCCCTTGTGGGCTTGTGAGCTCATCCATAACTATAATAAAATATATAGATGATTCTTTTTCACTGTATATGTAGAGAAACATAAAAGTATATATATTATAAAATATTAGTATATATGTATGTGGATTTTACGTTTTTATACTACTTAAAAAAAAAAAGTTCTTTAATTTTTTATTACTTGAGAACAAAAAACTACAATCCTCTTAATTATTTTCTATACGTAAATTACGCAACTATTCATGTTTAATTTAATAAATAATTAATTAGTAAAAATAGGTAATGACATTTTTTGAATATTTATTTTTATGGTAAAGCCTAAAAAAAAATCTTATTATATAGTAATATAGATTCATGATTAATACCAAATAATTTCGTACAAGTTCAAACATAAATTCTAAATTAGAGAAATGTGCAACACAAGTTTATTTGCAACTAATAGTTAATATAAGGGCTAATTAGAGTTTAGATCCTGAATTTTATATTAGTTTAGAGTTTAAACAATAAAAAATTTTAGATTTTGAATTTTTATTTTTATTAGTAATTTTATTATATTCTTCCTTTCATGTTTGACAATAAATTTTTTCTATAAAGACTTTCTATATAGACTAGGATAGATATAATGAAAAGAATAAAATAAAAAATAAAAAATCAATTATAACGGATATAATTGGACATGTCAAGGCTGGTATAAAATCCGGAGTCTAAACTCTAATTACTATAAAATTCAGATCTAAACTTTCCAATTGATATAAACATGGACAGAGAAATGCAAGCTTATTATTATTTCAGGGTGTTAAACACAAAGTTCTAAGTAAACAGAAAATACACTCTCTCTCCCCCCTCCACCAACTCTCTCTCTCTCCCATCCTCCGATCCACTCCGACCACCGCCAGATCCCGGAACCCTAACCCTAACTTTCCTTCCTCCTCCAGCAATGGAGGAAGCGCTGGAGATGGCGCGGGCGAAGGACACGAAGGAGCGGATGGCCGGCGTGGAGCGCCTCCGCCACTTTTTGGAGTCCTCCAGCAAGACCCTCGTCTCCTCCGAGGTCACGTCCCTCGTCGACGCCTCCATGGATCTCCTCAGGGACGGCAACTTCCGGGTCTCCCAGGGGGCGCTGCAGGCGCTCTCCGCCGCGGCGGTGCTCTCCGGCGAGCACCTCAAGCTGCACTTCAACGGCCTCGTCCCCGTCGTCGTCGAGAGGCTAGGGGACGCTAAGCAGCCCGTCAGGGACGCCGCCAGGCAGCTGCTCGTCACTCTCATGGAGGTTCCAACGGAAAAACCCCAACCTTTAGATTTTTTTTTTGAATAAATTTGATTGATACTGGATCTGTTTAATTTTGACATCTTTTGTGCTAGATGGTGCTCAAAATTGCATCTCGAAGACCAAAATTTTAAAAAGAGAGGTAAATGTAGAATGGGTTAGGTTTGTATGAGAATAGTAGAAAATGATAAAGTGACATTTGGTCCCAAAAATTGTGTGGTCAAAAATTAATGTGGGAAAAAAAATTATGTAAAAGCTAGAATCTAGAAATTGGGACTCCAAATTGGGACCTACTATTCTACAAAATGAGTTCCTATATTTTGAATATAGAAATTCTAGAAATTGGGTTGGGCCTGAGAATCTAGAAATTGGAACTTAGGACGGGTCTTACTATTCTACCAAATTAGCTCCTACATTCTGAATCTAGAATCTAGAAATTTGGATGGAACTTACTAATGATGCTCTAACTATAGGAAGGTGTTGGGATCCATGATACCCTAAAATTGGCGCTTCTTTCGTGATATTCTTGAAACTTGTAGCAATTTACTTTCCAATTTTGAGTGAGTAAGAGGAGAAAAATTGAGGGCATGATCGATAATGTCATTGGGTTTTTTGAGATACTGAAAACCCTCATTTTTTACAAACTGGTTTTATTTGGAATCAAGAGGCTTGATCGCCATCATGGGAGTGTGGGATGGTGGGGAGGCTGGGATTGCTGAAAACAGTTAAATTTACAAGAAGAAAAAAAAAGACGATTTTATGGATCTTTAGGTTTACTAATGATGTCCGGCGTCCCGACTCCCGACTTTGAGTTGAATTTTAAGTGGTTGGAGGGGTTTTGGGACCGATTGCTTTCATGGTAGGTTTTCACCTTAAGAAGGTTTTGGTACCGTTGAAACCTTGAAGTTGTTTCTTCTTTCATCATCTTCTTGAAACTTGTAACAATTAAAGTTACAATTTTGAGGGAAAAGGATAGAAAAATTGACGGGAAGCAGTCTCGAGGCAGATGCTCGGCACTCTCATGGAGGTTCAGATATTCTAGAAAACCAGGATCTGGCAGTCTTTTGAAGGGCTTCATTGCTGTGTGTGTGTTTTTGTGTGTGTGTGTGTGTGGGGGGGGGGGGGGGGGGGGGGGGGGTGCTGGATTGTTGAAAACACCCATTGTATTTTCTTATTCCACTCATTATAGATAATTTGAAGATGTCAAATGAGTTTCTCTCAATAACTAATTTCAGAGAAGGATGATGGTTTCTGAGATAAATAATTTTGGATGAGAACAATATGAGTAGATTGTTGGAGAAAATGAGTTTATTTTGTATTGTTAGTGCCAGATTTGCGATCAAAGTAAAACTATTTGGGCTACTTTGGATTGCAGTTACACTGAATCTTGGTCTCCATTTGGTGCTAAAGGCAATGGGGGAGCGAAACAACTGGCGTTTCAGATGGACATTTGGCCAAACATGTCATTCATTTAAGGGCTTAAATGGGAGTTTTTGAACGCCAACCCAACGAACCTCCCAAATGGGCATTTGAGAACGTCCACTCCCCAAGATCCGAAGTAGGCTTTAATCTTGTTTGAGTTGTTGGAGAAGAAGAAGATGAGTAGATTGTTGGAAAAGATGACTTGACTGTATATTGTTTTCAAACTCTGTTACCAAACGAATACGAAGCTCTGGTTAACTTATAATGAGTTATGTTTTTGTTATAGACTTTCAAAACCATAAAAGCTACATTTTAATGTAATTGGAGTTCTGTTTGAAACTACGTGGCCAAACTAGACATTATATAGTTAAATATGCAGTGAACTCTGAGATGATAGGTTCTTATGAACCCTATCTTTTACCGTTTGAATTATCTAACTGTTTGATCTTGCATTAAACGCTTCTAGAGATATGATAGTTTTTTTTTAAAGGTAGACGGCATTTTGGAGGAGGGAGTGGATGATTTAAATTTAGCACAGTTATGTAATAGAACTCAGATTCTTGATGGCCCTAGAACCCTGCTTCTGTTCTCTCTTTCTTTTCTTCTTGTAGTGTTTCTCACAATTTAGTCTGTTCTAGTAGATGTTTCTGCACATTGGCTAGTTTTTTTTCCGCCAGTTGCCTCATGGAATTTAGGCTCCGAGATTCCAAATTTGTTTAGTCTTCTTGAAAATATCTAATTTGTAGTGTTTGCATTCAGAATATCAACTCTTCCTTCGCCACCTTTAATTTTCAAGTTCCCATTATTAGTGAATTTAGATGAAAATAGGAATTCTTGTTCTGTAATAGTTTGTCTTTTCCATACTGAAGTTCTGTGTCACTTCCTTCAGTGTTGATCTTTGAAAGTGCTTGTGCTCTTTGATTATGAGTCTTTTAGGGCTAATGGTCTGGCAATTGTTCTGTTGCTTCTGTTTCTTTTTCTTTCTTTATGATGGACTTATTTTCTTTATATATATTTTAATGCATTTATTATGCTAGCTTTTGTATGAACTGGACAGGAGGCTTTCTTTCTGTTTCAAGCTCAAATATTTGGAATAGTTTCTCTTCAATAATTTGCCAATCTTTTTGATAGAACAGGTGGCTCCTCGTCTGAATCACTGAATCATTAATCTTTGTATTAGATACTTGTCTAAGTTGCTGGTTCTTTCACAAGATTTTGTCTTTCTGGATAACTGTTTGTTATGAGTATTGATACGTTATTAACTTGAGATGGAAAGGCACATATCAAAAGAAAATTCTATGTACACGTCTATTAGGTCTCTTCACCTACTATCATTGTTGAGAGAGCGGGAAGTTATGCGTGGAATCACAAAAGTTGGAGAGTTCGTGAGGAATTTGCACGGACAGTTGCTACAGCAGTTGGTCTTTTTGCATCTACTGAGCTTCCTCTTCAGCGAGCCCTATTTCCCCCTGTAAGCTGATTTAATAAGTTGCACTTTTTTATTCTATAAATGTTTTGAATAATATAATATTTGAGCTGTAATTAGTGTTTACTGCGGGTACTAACTTTCTTGTTTTATAGATTTTGCAATTGTTAAATGACTCCAACCACAGTGTAAGAGAGGCAGCCGCTGCTTGTGTGGAGGTTAGCATATTGTCTCAACGAATTTAATTGGATTTTATTTCTCTTAACCCCTTGCACTCTTGAACTATATTTATGTTGTTTTTTACTTACCGTAAGCTTATTCCGTTAAAATAAACCTCATTGACCCGATGCAATGATGACATATATAGATAATTAAATTCTAGAACTTAAGATCTCATAATAATAGACTTGTTGAGAAGTCTTATTATGTTAACTCTTTTCCTAGAGTCTTCCTGGTTCAGAGGACCCCAGATGGTCTTTCCTTGGTTATATAAATTCAAACAGTATATTCAAGGCTCAAGCTTTTATGACAATTTCCTCTCTCTTGTAGCTGCCTTGGCTAGGATTCTGGCAATAGCTCTTAGACGACTGACTTCAGGTAGACATCCAATTGTAGAAAAAGTGTTCTAATTTGGAGCTATGTAGATGTCGAGTCTCTTTATTTCTTAACCCCATCTGGCATAAAGGCTTGGATGAGGGTGAGGATGCCTTTCCCGTGTCTTTTTGTGTCTCCCTAAGCCGTTTGCGTCTTATACATGGACTTTGTGGGTTCTGTCATCTATGGGGAAAATGTGTGCCATCCTGAAATATGTGACACTTGTTTCTTGGGTTGTGGGGTTTAAATGTGGATTGCAGCAAATATTGAAGTGCCTCGGGCTTGTCTTCTAGTGTTGATTAAGGAGTGGGGCAAGGTGTGTTTTACTCATATAGATACCAGGTTTCAACATTTTTATTGCTGTTTTATTTGAGGGATCCGTAGGTTATATAGGTAATTTCTGATTTGTTCCTTGCTTTTTAAGTTGTGAACTTTATTTACTTCATGTTTGATTATCCATCACCAAGAAAATAAGAAAAAAGATGTTCACCTTTGCTGAGCATTGTTAGTGGCTTCATTTTCCCGTTATGACCAGTTCGTTTGATGGTAAACTATATTGTAGGTTTTCCACACTAAACTTGTAAATTCGATTGCCTAATTAGTAACTTTTAGAGGATTAGGGAAATCCTATGGTTTGCTGCTTTCTCCAGACCTCCGGGAAAAGCGGTTGTCTACATATATTACCTGCTGCCTGGCATGCATTTAACATGTAGACAGTAATTCCATATGCTGTAAGCTTTGTGAAAAGAGTGTCCTTGACTGTGAAAGATAACATGAGCTGTTGTTTGTTTGCATGCTAATTTCATGCTGTTAAGTTAATGCCGAGTTGTGAGTACCCATCAATCATTTAACTGATTCATATTATGGGGTTTCTACCTGAAGGAGATGTACACACAAGTTGGTCCTCAGTTCCGTGAAGAATTGCAGCGTTACCAGCTTCCTTTGTCAATGGTAATCATTCATGGTTTTTAAGTTTCTAATACATAATTAGCTCATAAGAAGAACATGACTAGTTCATTTCTTATGTCATTTTACATGCTGTTTAGAGAAGCTTTTAAATACTTTGACAAAAAAAAGTTTTTGGCTTGATATCAATGTTTGATTTTGCAGATGAAAGAGATCAATGCAAGGTTAGAAAAAATTGAACCCAAGGTTCGGCTATCTGATGGTGTTGGTACACATTTCACCCCTTTAGAAGTGAAACCCTATAACTCTAACCAGAAACGAAGCAGCCCGAGGACTAAAAGCACACCAAGGGACTCTTCATTATACGGAGGTCAGTCTCTCATCAAATAACATCCAAAATTTAAATAGTTAGATCATTTAAATGCATAAATGGAGAATTAGAAAAGGATGTTTAATGCTAAGCTATGGTATATCAAAGGCTAATGTTAATGTGCTATTTTCACATTCATTATACACCGGCTTTTACTAAAAAAATTCTACAACGCTATCTTTCATACAAGATAAATGATTGAACACTTATTCAAGTCCATGGAGAAAAGAAGGTTTGTTATATTGGGACAAAAAATTGGGTTTGCATCCTTATGAGTATCAATATCAACAATTTCAGATGGATTAGAATTTTAGAGTTCTTCGTTTCGGCAAGCCAAAAAAAACAAATTTTTAAAAAGTATTTAATACATGTAGGCATGCTATTTTTTGTTTCTCATTAGCTTTGAATGGAATAATATTCAACATCTGATGAATCGCTCACCCTCAATACATTGTCTTCTTTTACTTGCTTTTAGACAAAGTACCTCGACAATAAGTAGTTTCAGATGAACAATGTTATGATGGATGAATGATGGGAATTTCTAAATATACAACTTCAACAAATGGTAAGGTTACAATATTTTGATATGGTAACTCCAATGTTTCAACATTGTTTTTCCATACAATTTTCTCTTTTTTAATTTCTTACTTTACCAAACTGACCGGGAAAGAGACCTCCAATGTTGGTAACAGCTGGTACCTTTGGGGGTCAGTATGTGATCAAGACACACCAAAACCGATAAAATGTGTCTGGTACATATCCGCATTGGCTGATGCATATACCACATACCTTAGAATTGTAGTTAGAGTTATCAAATTATAGTTAGAGTTATCATGTATATATCCGCGTCGACTCTATGGACGCCCAACAATGTCCATTTTAGCAAAAATCTATTTTCTAGTATATGTTTCTAAATTGTAGTTAGAGTTATCATATCATGGATTTACGAACACTAGTACTCAGCTACTTGAGTGCATTGTTGGTTTCTCTTTGCTGTGAAGGAAGAGTCTTGGCTTAAACCCCACCTGCACTAAAATGTCTGAATATTTTATCAACTAGGATACTAGGTGACATAGTAGTTGTTGGTTGGGCACCACTGAACAGACCATCGAAGATAACTACTTGAATCCATGAGAAAGCCTGAATCAGTGAACAATGTACTAGTCCATGAACAATGTTCAAATACATAAACAACACACTAGCCTGCAAACAATGTTCAAATACACGAACTATTCTGGAACACCACAGCTAGAGAAAACTCAAGTGTTTATGAATATCAAAAGATTAATTACGATATCTGTTGCGGATGAGTAATTCAACAATCTTGGATATTATTCCATTCAGAACTAACAAGAAACTACAAATATTGCATAAGATTATGCCTAAATGTCAATCAAATAGTTTCTAATCTTTATATAATTTCTTATTATTTTTCAACTTTCTGAACCAAGAACTCTGAAACTCTGGTCCGAAAATGCTGAAACTAAAAAAACCGCTGAGACTAATACTCATAAGAAGGGTCCGGAACCGATTACCATATATCTTGTTTTGAAGACGCAACCTTAGAGGACATGATTTATGGACTATCCATTGGTAATAACTTATGTTTTCTCCCAAGCTGTGTGACTTGCTTATATTTCAAATTCTCAATATCAACTCATAAATTCATAATACTTTGATTCATATATCTGCACGCATTAGTGCTTTCTTTTGAACCCTGAATATTCCTGCAGTTTCTGGTCAATTTTTCCATATTATTGATGAAATTAGTCAGCTCTATTGGTTATTGTCAGCACTTCTGATCAATTGTTAATGATTGTTCGGGTCGTGCTGTTTTGGAAATATATTGTAGATGATCATGAGTTAGTTTCTTATGATTACAGGAGAAACTGATGTTACAGAAAAGCCACTGGAGCCGATTAAGGTGTACTCGGAGAGGGAATTGGCCAGGGAAATTGAAAAAATTGCATCCACTTTAATACCAGAAAAGGATTGGTCACTTCGTATAGCTGCCATGCAAAGAATCGAAGGCTTGGTTTTTGGAGGTTATATTAAAGTCTTCTGTTTATTTCTTTTCTCATCCTTCTCAAACACACATGCCCACAAACATAAAAAAATTGATATATCCAACCATTAAATGTTAATTAAGTAGAAAAGGAATAACGAGGAGGCTTACTGATAATTATTTAGTTGATGTATGATAAACATATTATATTACTATCCTAGTGTCTACAAACTATATATCTTTACTCATTCTGTGCTATATAAACTATACAGATTGGGATGAACATAGCAAACTACCTTTGTGTGCCTCTTTAAACTTTGAAGCGACCCCTCAGCCTCCTTAACATTTAGACTGCCACTTAGGTACAATCGACCAATTTGACAAAACTGGTTCTGATCTCAGCTTCATATTGTGTTTTGTCTATGTTTATGTAATTTCTTTCTAGAATGCAAGTCATACCTATTACCTAAACAATGGTGTGAGAGTTTTTAAGAAAAAAGTAATGGTGCAAGCTGAAAGTAGTCCCTTTGTTATAGTGGATACTGAATGTTGGAAAAATGTTATTTGATCTCTCTCTTCTCGTCTAAATTGATATTTCTTGGGATATCATATAACCTTCATTAAACATACAGGTTTTGGAAGAAACCTATTTTATTATTTTCTCGCTTCAGTTTATAATTATTTCTTCAGATACGGCTTAAATGTAATGTCTGTTTCTAGCTCCTGAAATTCCATTGAAGTTAGTTGAATTTCTATAGGTGCTGCGGATTATCCATCATTTCCTATGCTCTTAAAACAGCTTGTGAATCCTTTAAGTACTCAACTATCCGATCGACGTTCGAGTATAGTTAAACAGGTATATTACACTTTTTCAATTATTTTATTCATTGAGGTTTTTATATCATGCGACCCATATGCATTACCATATATGTATCTAGCGAGGAAAGAATTCCTTCTGATGGTGGTCTGAGTCTGAACCAATAACTTCAATTGGAGTGCATGTAACTTATTTACATTTCACTCAAACACCGTAGCCATAGAAATATAAACTTGAGATGGTTAGGCCCATCAATTCCAGAAATGGCGCAAATGACAGCTGAAACACTTCAAATCAATTTAAGAGCCTAAGAACTGTAATTAGCATGTCACACCAGCTGCCACTTGGGCCCCACCATACTACACAAAGGTTTTCCACCTCAACTAGAGTCACTAGACTACAACAATTCCAAGTTAGACTGTGAAGTTGAGGTTTTAAGTAGGTAGTGCCTGATATCTTCGATAACGCTTTTAATCTCAATATTGTGTATTTTTGAGGGTTGGACCATCATCTTTAAGTAGGAATTAAAAAAATATATATGGCAGCAATATGCATAATGCAGTGAACATGCAACATGAACCAATGGTGAATTAGGATCAGTGTAGCTTTTTGCAGAATGAGAGTACAGATAAGTGTTCCCTTTGTGTGCATTTATTTTGAGACGTCAAATGAGGCTCTTTGTTGTCAAGTGATCGATCTGACAATTAAATTTATTTATTCTGTTAAGTGGCTGTTCGTTGCTTGTTGCTTGCTGACTATGGTTACATTCTTTAGGCTTGTCACCTGCTAAACTTATTGTCAAAGGAGCTCTTGGGAGATTTTGAGGCTTGTGCTGAGATGTTCATTCCGGTAACATTTATCCCGATCAGAATACAGCCTTAGATTCTGTTCAGTTGCTAATGTGCAAAATCGTGTTTCTAGGTGTTATTTAAGCTTGTCGTCATCACTGTTCTTGTAATTGCTGAATCGTCAGACAACTGCATAAAGACGGTATGGAATATAAGTGTTTAATATGTCGTTTGACTACTTCTTTAAATTTTTATTATTTGACTGCCACAGATGTTGCGGAATTGCAAAGTTGCACGCGCTCTTCCCCGTATAGCTGATGCTGCGAAGAATGATCGAAATGCAGTGCTTCGTGCTAGGTATGAAAATACTTAAAGATGAATATGTGCCTTTACGCATATTGATTCTGTATTCACTCTGTTTTAGGTGTTGTGAATATGCACTTCTAATATTGGAGTATTGGGCTGATGCTTCAGAAATACAGCGATCAGCTGATTTGTATGAAGATCTTATTAAGTGCTGTGTAGCAGATGCAATGAGTGAGGTACGAGCTTATAGTCTATATTATATTAAGAAACACATCAAATATGGGTTTTGTTAGACATACAGTATCCCACATCGGCTGGACAACAATACTGCCGCCAACCGATGGGGTATAGGGGTATATACACCCAACCATATGATTGATGTAATTATCCATTCTGTTCCACTTTCATTTCTCCTATTCTTTCATGGTACGAGTGCCTATCCCCACCCCCAAATCTCTCTCAAAGCCCTAATTCCCCTCCCATCCCCAAATTTCCAAACTCCCTAAAATTTAGCTAGAATTATAAAGTATAAACCCTAGATTTAGTAATAGAAACCCTAGGTTTATAAATTCTGACCTGGATTTACTAATTCGAGCCGCCAGCCACCGAGATTCCTCGTCGGAGCATCGTCTTCTCCGGCTAGTCGAACTTCGATCGGCGGTGTCTCGCTATGGATCCGATTCAGTTGTCTCTTGATCGTTGCCAGAACCCTAGGATTCTTCTTCAGTCATCTTCTTCGAGATCGACATCTAGATCAAGTTCCAGCAATCACCAAGCATCACCAAGCAATTTCCACTAGATATAGAGCAGTCTCAGGCTCAGATCTAGCCATGGCGGCTTAGTTTGATGTCGTGGCTTCAATTTCGTGTTCTGTACTGAGATTGATCATGGAGCTCGTCTTCTTCGATCTGTTCGAGATCGAATCTGGTTCTTGATCTCTCTCTGCTTCTGGTTAGGCTTCGAATCTGTAGCCCTAAATTTTTTTTTTCAGAAGAAGAAGAGGAAGAGAGATCAAAATTGATTTCCCTCTCCTTTTTCGACTGTTTTTGTTTGATTTGTGGAGTCGGACACGTGTCAGAGTCTGTGTCTTACTTGTGGAGAGATCCGAGTCGTTGGATCCACTACTGGCTTGACCTTAGCCATTTTGTTTTGTGGCATGTGGCAAGATCCTGCAGGCTTCGCCTGTTTCTGAATCAATTTGAGCCATTGATTCAGTGGCTGAAACCTGGATTTACACCCATAGTTGCACCCTAGCTTTCTGACCCAGTGTCAGACTGAGTGGCTACTCTGGTTCATTAGCACTTTTTACAGTTGCACCCGCATTCAGGACTGCACCCGCATTCAGGACTGCACCCTCAGCTCTTGAACCCACCTGTTAGTCTCTATGATTGTATGAGACGATGGCTTGTATTCTTGCGGTTTGTGTTCATTGTAGGGAGTGTTTTGATTGTACTTGAATTGTAGTGTGAGCATCGTGTATTAGCGTGTGAGGTGTTGGAGAGTCGTGGTGCATTGTACTCAGTGGTGAGTTGCACTTAACTCTAGTCCTATATTCTGTCAGTCATGTCGTCATCTATGGATATGTCCACTATCACCGAGTCTCGCCTTTGTGTTATCCTGGAGGGCCCAAACTACCGGGTTTGGGCCTTAGCTGTTAGGATCCATACGAGAAGCGGACGTATTTGGGGCCATGTTGATGGCCCGTTTTCCCGTTCTGCTCGTACTATGGCTGATACAATTTTTGAGAGTCGTGTTGCCAGTTGCCACATGGACCTATGATGAGCATCGGGCCATAGATATCATTCTTCAGTCCGTCTTGTCATCATTATGCTCCAGCTCGATCCCTACGATACTACAAACACCATGTGCGCTCATTGAAGCATTATTATTCTCTGAGAGTCTGAGTGATAACACCTACGAGTACCAGCTGATGCGTGATATTAATTCTGCTTCCCAGGGAGACCGTACAATGAGATAGTTCTACGCTTATATGATGGACCTGTGGAGCTAACTTGCTATCATGTAGACTACTTCTGAGACTGGTGCTACATGTTCGTGTCACACATATATCTTATTATCTTTCTTAACGAGATCGATGACGCCTACTTCATTTCCTTATGTGACTTAGATACCTGAGTTTCAGACTTATATCGACATTCTGTTGCATCATTCACCAATTCCCTCTGTGGGTATGATGGTGAACGAGTTGACTGCTAGGGACACTCGTTGCTGTCTGCTTGAGACTCAGTTCCACGTGGGAGTTCTGTTTTGCTGGCTCGGCCCTCGCCTGCTCTTCAGGGTCAGCTCGTCGTATTGTTCTCGGCCCTCACCTTCTCTACCTCCTGGATTCTAGACAGTATTACACATATTCAATCATCTGCAACTATTCGCACGCTGATGACACTCTATTTCGTATTGTTGGTCGTGGCCACTTGAGTGACTTACCAAGCTTTACCATACCTTATGTTTATTAGTTTCCCGCTTGACCATGAGCCTCTTGTCGGTTTTCCAGTTAACCGACATGTCTTATACTATTTCATTCACTGGCACTACTTGCTCTATACAGGATCGACACACGGGGATGGTTGTTGGGACAGAGCATAAACACAATGGTCTTTATTACATGTACTATTTTGAATCACTAATAAGCTTTATGGGTTCGTATAGGTGCGGTCAACTGCACGGACATGCTACCAGTTGTTCACAAAGACTTGGCCAGAGCGTTCTCGTCGCCTTTTTTTATCATTTGATCCCGTCATACAAAGGGTATGCCATTGATTTAATGGGTTATAGTGTTTCTTTGCAATTTTGTGTTACATGATGTTACAATCTGCAGATAATAAATGATGAAAACGGAGGCCCGCATAAAAGATATGCATCTCCTTCACTTCGTGAAAGAGGAGTAGTACAGCTTTCGCGTGCATCATCCCACACTCCAACTTCGAGTGTACCTGGATATGGAACTTCCGCGATTGTTGCAATGGACAAGAGTTCAAGTATTGCTTCGGGAACTTCTTTATCTTCAAGCAGCCTGCTTTTAGCGCAAACAAAGCCACTGGGGAGTGCCTCTGAAAGAAGTCTTGAGAGCATGTTGCATGCAAGCAAACAAAAGGTTTCTGCAATTGAAAGTTTACTGAGAGGCGTTAATATATCTGGTAAACAGAAGTCTTCAATGACACACTCGACCAGCTTGGATCTAGGTATTCTTTGTGCATTCTTTCACTAAAGCTTACGATCAATTGCTTTTGTAGATAAGCATATAGGACTCGGTGTTGAAAATCTGAAAGAGCTAAAGGTGTACTCTCTTTTTGCTTTTTGTTCCTAGTGCAGGAATTGACCCCCCATCTTCTCGTGATCCACCATTTCCTCCCACCATTTCCAATTCAAACAGTCTCAGTTCTGTGCTGGATGATTTAACTATTGGTGGTATAAAGAATGGTGGCTCAAGGAATGAGAGTTCAGAATTGACCAATCTCATTAATGTTCACAACAGAGATTCTTCTAAATCCTCCTACCAAAGTAAGCTGTCATCTGATTCTCTATCAGCATTGTCATTGGCATACACAGCTAAAAGATCTACTGGCAGATTGAATGATGGAGGTATTATTGATGATAATAACGATACCAGATACGCTAAACGTTCTGCCAACCTCCAGCTAGAGAAGCAGTTTCTTGATACAACTTATAGGGATTCTGGTTATAGGGACACACATAATAATTATGTACCTAATTTTCAGAGACCGCTTCTGAGAAAACAAATTACAGGAAGGGTTTCTGTTAGTGGGAGAAACAGTTATGATGATAGTCAAGCTGTAGTTAGTGATATGCCTAGTTACATGGATGGTCCTGCATCTCTTGGAGATGCACTTACAGAGGGTTTGAATCCCAGTTCAGATTGGGTTGCTAGAGTTTCTGCTTTCAATTATCTGCGGAATTTATTACATCAAGGACCAAAAGGTGTTCAAGAAGTTGCACAGAACTTTGAGAAGGTTATGAAGTTATTTTTTCGACATCTGGATGATCCCCACCACAAAGTTGCACAAGCCTCTCTTTCTACACTTGCAGAAATTATTCCAGCATGTAGGAAGCAGTTTGAAAGTTATCTTGAGAGGATTCTACCTTATGTTTTTTCTCGTTTGGTCGACCCAAAGGAGTTAGTTAGGCAACCCTGTTGTTCAACCTTGGAAATTGTTGGTAAGACTTACAGTGTTGATTCTCTGTTGCCTGCCCTTTTACGGTCCTTGGATGAACAGAGGTCTCCAAAGGCAAAATTAGCTGTCATTGACTTCGCGAACAAGTCTTTTAACAAGCATGCAATAAATTCTGATGGTTATAGCAATAGCGGTTTTCTTAAGTTATGGCTTGCAAAATTGGCACCTATAGTAAATGATAAAAACACAAAACTTAAGGAGGCATCTATTTCTGGAATAATATCAGTTTACACCCATTTTGATTCTGCCGCAGTCTTGAACTTCATTTTAAGTTTGTCAATTCAAGAACAAAATTCATTGCGAAGAGCACTTAAGCAGTATACCCCCCGTATAGAAGTTGACTTGATGAACTTCTTGCAGAGTAAAAGGGAACGCCAACGTTCTAAATCCTTGTATGATCAGTCGGACGTTGCTGGAACCTCGTCTGAGGATGGGTACTTTGGGTCATCTAAGAAGAGTCAACTTTTGGGTAGATATTCAGCTGGTTCAGTTGACAGTGATGGTGGCAGGAAGTGGAGTTCCATGCAAGAATCAACCCGAATGGATGCTTCAATTGGTCGAGCAACTTCAGATGAAACCCAACACCCATATCACAACTTCAAACTTGACTCTGATACTAATGTTCTGGTTCACAAGAGTAGGGAATTGATATGTGATGCCAATATTGCACTAGAAAGTTCCGACACATGGACAAGTTACAGAGAAAAAGAAGATTGCAGTGTGGAATGTGAGAGTTCTTTGACAACTCCCCGCCTAGATATCAATAAACTTGTGAGTTATAATGGGACCAGGACTTCAGGGTTGACTCTCAGTGGTGAAAACATGCAAGACATGGAGCTCATGCAAGAGAAGCTTAATTCTGTTAGTAACAATCCTCAAGCAGATAGTGGTCCTAGCATTCCTCAAATTCTTCATCAGGTGAGTATTAAGATTAGTCTCTTATAAATAATATCATTTAGGATTTTTGTTTAGTACCAAGTTTAGTTTTTTCCTTTTTCTTTTTACAAGTACTGTTAATTCTTCATTGCAGATATGCAACGGCAATGACGATAATGCAACTTTAAACAAATGTGAGGCACTACAACAACTGGTTGAAGCTTCGACAGTCAACAATAGCACTGTTTGGACCAAGGTACCATCCTAGTAAATCTGTGTATAGACTATAGATTCTGTCATGTTAATTCTGTATCATAGATTAAGACTAGCCATGCTTTATGGATGAGAATGTTGGGTAATTAAAGAACATGTTCACAAAATGAGGATAACTGAGATGGGAATGCGAAGATGGATGAGTGGAAATACATTGAAAGATAAGACAAAATTAGTGTATTTGTGGGAAGTTGGAGATGTCGCCAACTGAGGATAAGAGATGAGAGAAGATCATCTTTGGCGGTTTGAACATGTGCAACATAGACCAATTGATGCACCAGTTCGGGGGAATACGATATTAGTTAACGGTGCTACTAGAACAGCCCCCCTAACATAGCTCAATGGATGAAAAGGGTTCAAATAACCGAACCCAATTTTTTGGGGATAAAGGCTTTGATGTCATTGTTCATGTCACTAGGTATTAAGTTTTCTGCTTTCTTGTACTTGGTTCTTCTTGGATTTAAATCCAGATTAAGGAAGTTGTAATCTTTTCTGATTGTTTCGTTAATATTAAATCTTGTCAGAACAGGGTATGTAATGTCATTCATTATAGTAGCCTTTGCAGATCCAAGCTGTAATGTGCTATCTGCATATAAACCCCAAAGTTGTTTGATTTGTGACTGCCATGTAATTTTTTTGTCACTACTAGATAAGACTCATTATAAAATACATTCATATGACCTCCAAATATACACGTGTACCGTTTCCACAAAGTTCTAAGCTCTTTTTAATTTTGTTGGAGCGCAAACTAAGCCTAGAGGAAAACTTGGTGAAATTTTGTTAAGTGCAGAGCTGAAAGAAAGGATCATAATATGAAATGCCATGTTTAATTATCAGATGCCAACTGTCTGTTTGTGCTATTGAGTGGACATTTACATTTCTTTCCTTCTTGTTCTTAACATGTTTTTCTGTTCGTATTCTCGTTTGGTAGATGTTCAACATCCATAGTGTTTCCCTATAACAGGCTAAAAAAGAATATAGAAAAAGTCTTCATTTCTCTATTGTTAATATGTAAAGGTTTGGCTTTTGATCTCTATGTTTACTCATGTTACACACTTTTTATATTGTTGAGGGGGTTGGTTCAGCAGTTGGTTGACCACATTATAGAGAGAAGGCATATCATATGGACCACCTAGGTAACCTGACCCTAGAATGTTGAATCATGAACCATGATTGTTCTACGACTCAACTGTTGTGAACATGGTTGTGCTACCCATGATCATAATACTTGATTGTGTCTCATACAGTATGCAAATGAATCTCTTTACTAGTTGCAACAGTTCCCAGTTGGCTAAATGCTGGATTGATGATTAGGGCTCAACAGATCATGGCCTATACGACTCTCTCTACTAGTATAAATTTTTATCTATCCGTTTTCAATCTACTGTTGACTCCAAACTGACAACTAGTCTTAAAAACTTTGTCAATTCTTTTCAGTAGCTTTCTGTTCTTCATAGTTGACACCATTTTGATGAGAGAAGGCTTGGATGATGTTGATCTTCATTTTAAAGCTTGCTTGGACCCTTGTGCATAACAGCACCTTTGTTTACTGAAAGGACAAGCCTGAGATGAATTACGTACATTTTTAGAAAAATTATTAACCCATTACATCCTTCTTGGTTTTGATAATCATGTGTGTATATGCATGTATCTATTATGTGGTCAACAAGTATTGTCGAGTGGTTATGGCTTGAAGACATAAGACACAGGAGACTAGGTCAAAGGTTGAATCCGGGGGTTCAAATTCCCATAGGCACGTTATGCGCTTAAATATTAAAGGGGAGAGGATCGGGATATTTAGGTAGCGAATGATTGAGAGCCGGACCTAGAAAAGCAGTCTACCAAGGCAAGAGCATTGTGGTACCAACGGTGAGGCCGGGTAGAGCGTGTGATGGAGGTTGGCCTGAGCAATGGCATATTGAGGAAGGATGCATTAGATGCAAAAATTTGAGGATTGGCGTGCAAAGAATAGGACATGGCCGGAGAAAGAGAATGATGTAATTAGTCCCCGGCTAAGCCCGGACACAGATTGTAACAGTAATACAATTACCTTGCTGCAAAAATAAAATAAAAAATGTTGTCATGTGCACACACCAAATGTTATGTTTCTTCACAATCAAAGCCATAGAAGTGTCGTCGTATCTCTATTTTTAACCTATGTCATCTTATTCTTCGTTTCTGTGTCTGAATATGAGACAAGTGTCCATGTCGGTGATTCATGGATCATATGTGTTAATCCAAAGTATTTGTGACCACATCTCATAGATACTGGCATAACTACTTTTGGTAACCTACTCTCGGAGCTAGAACTGTTCCGTGCATGTTACTGTTTAAACACATGACATACCTTTAGTCTTTGACTAATAAACATCCTTGATCCTTGCCAGTTCTTAAGAATATGTAATCACTGTCTAGTCCATTAAATTGAGTAACTCTGCATGTGAGATTCCTGAAACAATTTCTAAGCCGCATGTTCAAGTGCACTTTAAACTCAAGCGATCATATCTTTACACACAAATAATCAGTCATTAAGTGCCTACATAATCTTCTGGTTATACTGAAAACAACTTTGGTTGAGCACGTATTTCTGCAATATAATCCTAGAATACAAAGAACTTGGCAGAATTTGGAAATATGTTGCAATAATATTGGAGCATAAGAAAGTTTAGTTGTTCCTATATAAACTTCATTGTCCTCATGATGTTATGTCACAATTTTAGTAGCAAAATTTTGTAATTTGATTACTTGATGTGCTGTTAGTAAGGATTACTTGATGTATAACTTGGTCCTTGTATGAGCAAACCGTGGCTGATATAAGGATTTCGAGAAGTTAATTTGATTGTTTCTGCTGCACCTGATTGGGTAGCAGAAGTGCTTCTTGTTATTCTCTGTGATTGGTTCTGTTTGTAGGCTCGTCTACTGTTATCAGGTATCTCTAAAGTGTGTGTAGTTTTTTCATATATGATTTCTTAGAATCATCATCGTCATCGCTTCTTTTCTGAGTATTTGGCTGTAGCATCTTTATATATTTGTATCAACGCATGCATGGTTAGTCTAATGGAAGCAATGATGTGACTGCAGTACTTCAACCAAATTTTGACAGCAGTGCTGGAAGTACTGGACGATCCTGATTCTTCCGCAAGGGAGCTTGCTCTTTCTTTGATAGTTGAAATGGTCAACAATCAGGTTTTGGCATCAGCAATGTTTCTGATTTTTTTCCTCCATTAACTGAAGTTACTTCTTAAACCCAATTGATTCTCCTCTTGCTACTAACACTATACAATTTACAGAAAGTGGCAATGGAAGATTCGGTTGAAATTGTTATCGAGAAGTTACTTCATGCAACAAAAGATCTGGTTCCAAAGGTACCATACCTTTCAGTTCTTATCAAAGATTCCTTCTCAATTATGATTCTTTTGTATCTTAGCTGCTTCTTTTGCACAGGTCTCAAATGAAGCAAATCAATGTTTGAGTACAATTTTAGCTCAGTATAATCCATTTAGATGTCTTGCTGTATGTGAAACCAACATAATTTTTATCTATGAAATTCCATAACTAATGTCTGCCTGCCAAGTCGTATGAATTCCCTTTTGCAATTGTTGTAGGTTATTGTACCGTTATTGGTCAGCGATGATGAAAAGACCCTTGTTGTTTGCATCAACTGTCTGAACAAGGTATTTATTGTGCCGCTTCCAGTTTTGCCTGTTCTCTTTTTTCTGCATATGTAGAAGTGTTTTACTATAAAAAAGGAACCGCAAAGTGTCTTCTTAAATGTTTTTTCAAGGTTTTTGGTACTGGCTGAATGTATGTGTTGGGCCTTTTGACCCACTTTAGACTAGTTTAATCATCACTGGTCCACCACTGGGCATAAAAATCAATATTGACCTATAACCATAATCACATTTAGTTTACAAGGATGATCTATCGAAAAATCCTAGACAGTAATAAAATGATGAAATCTCAGAATTGTAAACTATAACAACAACAAAGCCTTTATCTCAAAATTTGTGGGTTTGCTATGTAAATATATTTCTTACATCTAGCTCTGTTTAGGGCATTGTCATTGGTAATATTAATAAAAACTATATCATTTGTTACAGCCTCAAATCCAAGTTCGTTTAAGCCTACCCTAGATCTAGCAGCTCCTTTGACTTGTCACTGCTAACTGGTTCTTATATTGGTTTACGTTGCACATGTTCAAAGCACCGAGATGAATTTCCCTCGTCTCATCCCCAATTGGTCCAACTTCCCACAGATACACTAATTTCTTATCTCTTCTTACTCCATCTTACAATTGTCATTGTATATGCTCACTTCTTATCCTATCTTACTGTGTATTGCCATTGCCACTCATCCATCTTAGCATTCTCAAATTTTTTACGTTCATTTGGTGTCTTACATTTTCACTGCTAGTCCTAAGCCTGTGCAAAAGTGGGTTGCATTAGGTAGATGACAACCAATGTAAAACATCGTCGGATCTCTATGAAATTAATCCTTACTCCTTGTAGAATCGTAACCTACTCCAGGAATATAAAATGGAAAAGGAGAGAAGGGTAGCCGGATTGCCATCCCTCATATCTTTAGTCCAATCGGCCAACAGATGGCATTCTCTTATTAGCATTCAAGAAGAAGGGAGGGGGATTCCATCAGGTTGGAGAGATGGTTGAGCCTCCAGTTAATATAGGATCTGGATCGGTTAACAAGTTACAACATAAGATTAGATCTGATACCAGAACTGTTTTTAAATCTTCCTTTTATGTGATAACCCACGAACTTTATATCTCTAGGTATCCTGTGAAACTACTTCTTTAATATAATTTTACTGTATTAGTTAATTTTATGTAAATTGCCTGGATAAACATTGTGCTCAAGAACTCTGTTCCTATTAGTATTATGTAAATCACATAATATCCATGAATGTATTGTTGATCTTACACTTTATCTAGTTGATATAATGTTATCTTTCCCATGTGCTAATTGGTAGTGTCTTGTTTATGCTGCTGATTCTGTTTCCTTTCTGTAGCTTGGTCTGGTTCTGAGGTGCTGATCCCAGTCTAAGAGTAGTGGGAATCTGAAGTTTTCCTAGAGTGTTTGATGTGTCGTATTCATATGGAAGTCCAGTATATTACAATCTAGACATAATATCTCATGTTGTATGGTTGCGTTTTCCTCTGAGTTTTGAGTGGCTTGAATGCTCTCTTCAACGGCCCTTAATTGCTATAATCTGTATGCATATGATTTGATTAGCACATACTTATGTTTGCTTCATTAATCGCGTCACCTTTATTCTGGATCTTAATTAAAGGAGGCTGCAAATTGTTATAGGTTACGATTATGAGATTTCATCGTTTTTCTGGAACTTTGGTTACTCTAAAACTCTTGTTAACTTGTGTAGACAATCAATTATCAAATTTTCATTATGTTTCTCAATCCTTGATCATCTTTGGTTAATCTAAACTCTTGTTAACTTGTGATTATGTTGATATTCTGTAAACTTTTCTCTTTAATAAAGTTCACTTTTGGTTCTTTAATTTCTTTCTTATGACACAAGTTCTTATATTCAATAACTACTTAGAAATAATCTAGTGAAGTATTGCCAGCAGTAATGGTTCATTGCACATTGAAATTGATACCTATCGTTATTTTATTTCAGCTTGTTGGTCGGTTTTCACAAGAGGAATTAATGACTCAGTTGCCTTCATTTCTTCCTGCGCTTTTTGATGCATTCGGGAACCAAAGTCCAGATGTTCGTAAGGTTTGAAATATTCTTCTTTCTTTTATAAGTAATTTTACTTCTTATACGTGGATGGAGCTAAATTTTGTGCATCTTTTTGATTTTTCGATTTGAAATCTATGTATTTATACAACTGGGAGTCTGGAACATCTATTGTTAGGGTACACGAGAGCAACACAGTGTCAGTAGGAAAAAAACTAGTGAGCAGCATAATTTATTGCATATAAAATGCAGTTTCAGACTGAGAAGGCATCTAGAATTTGAAATCTTCATGGTTTATAATCTGGATTATATGTAGAAGGTCATTGTAAGTGTATTATTGCTACTAATGGACTTTCATTGTTTTATTATTATTTTTTGCTTTATCGTATAAAGACATGCAAGCTATCTGAAAGTTGAAACATGCAAGGAGCTACTTCAGATTATTCTTCCAGCTATATTTTCTTTTTTCTGTCATCTATCCATACAGTTGGAGCAACTGTTTACCACAATGTACTTAGTGGTTAGTGAAAATCTTATTAATATCAACTCCGTTAACTGCATAGAGTTTGTGGCTCTTCACTTTTAGGGTGCTATGCAAATAGGTCAAGTTATTCTCTTTCCTTTGAGGTCAAGCTTGACTTGAAACAACCTTGATAGAGCACATTTTTTGCAAGCTGAATTTCGAGGCTTCTTGCCTACCATTGTTTCCATCTAGGAACAAGTAACTTGTGACTTCACAATCCCTAGGAACAATCTTGGGTCTCGTGCTATCTAGGTCTTCTCTTAGTCGGTTTCATTAGTCATGTGTCATAGTTATGCTACGAATAATTTTGTTTGCAAAAATATTGTAAGGCGAATGTTTGCAAGGGCTTTAGCTTTGTTTCTAATTCTCCTGCATCTTGGACTTCCTTGCAGACTGTTGTGTTCTGTTTGGTGGATATCTACATCATGCTTGGCAAAGCATTTTTACCCTACTTAGAAGGGCTTAGCAGCACCCAGTTGAGGCTTGTAACTATGTATGCCAACCGGATTTCTCAGGCAAGGTCGGGCACTACCATCAATGCCAACCATGGATGAATAAGTTTTTTTTGGGGTTTGATTTAGTGTGTATGTTGTGGTTTTTGTGTTGCTTATTCATTGTTGTGTATTTGTATAGTGACCAAGTGTCCAATTTTCTGTAGTGGTTTTGGTTTCTTGTCCGTGGAGGGTGTAATTGTTCATGTATACAAGAGTGAGTCTGGGAATGTAAGGAGTTTTGTATTCAATAGGGAACGTGCAAGTTGTGTCCCCGACTTAAATATTTGTTTTATCATTGTATGACAGATTGAACTCATGTAACCAGCATAAACTTAAATCACATTATAAGACAGCATGCATCCCCCAAAGTGTTTTGTTATATCAGTGTGCCGCAATCTTATTTCATGACAGTTTTCTGAGTCCTCATCCATGTATAAACTATAAAGAAATAGTTATGAAGTTTGTGTGATGTTCATCCAGAGTAAAGCAAGCGAGCGGCAGAGAGGGCTGCTTTATTTCTGTACAAAATTTTAACTGGAAAATACTTGATCCATATTATGTGGTTGCAGCAACACTAGTAAATGGCCTAAACAAGATAGTCCAAAGACTGGAACACTGAAACTTGAAGTGGGTCTTATGAACCACTTTTCTTTGTTAGCATTCGATCTTGTTATGTTACTTGGTAATCATTAGTGCATGATTTTACGTATGACTCGATCATTGCATTGGCACTTCTTTTACATATTAATTTTTCTTTGTTGAGTTGATCGGGAAAGAGTTTCATGTAATTATGGGCAGTAAATCGGACGAGGCAACACCGATAGGGTATGTCTGGCAAGTATTAGTATAGGCTGCTCTAAATTTGTGATAAAACTATATTTGCACAGATGTCACATTACAACACACTGTAGTTTATTAGTTATAACTGCAGTCCACTCGTGAATATGCAAACTTCATGTACTACAGTTGTGTCGTATGGCATTTATGATGAGACCAAAAAAGAATAATTATTGTTTACATGTTCAAACTATGTTATAATCTTCAATTGGTGCATTGAATATCTTATGCAATCTGAAATTATTCAAGAATCAAGATACAAGTGAATTGGAGAGAGATCTTGGCTGGGTCTTTGGGTACCACAACTCAACTACAGATTGACCCACTTAGCTTTGAGTTTATACGAGTACTATCTAGGCTGGTGCAGAAGGTTATGGAACATGCATGCTGAGAGAACATAGACACCACAAGATATATTTTATGGAAAAATGAGTATCAGATGGAACTAGGTAACATCACCAATACAAACAAGATGTTACTATATAGTGGTAAAAAAAAGAAAGTGAAACCTGACTTTGAATTTTCGAAATCTAGTTCAAAGATAACTTGAACCATTGGCTCTATTGATCAATTGTGTATTAGAAGCAGCACATTCAAATATTACTCATAACCTGCAGTAGTATCCAATACAACAGTACCCCTTGAAAGCTCAATAGCTAGAATAGAGCAACAAAAATGGGGAGAAGTATTAACAAGATTATCCTGTAACTATTACATCGGGGTTAATTCTACCTAGGTAGCAAAGAGGGCCTAAAACTTTCTTGGACATTTCCGGGGCCTTCCAAGCTAAATCTTGATCAGGGGATATGGTTGCCAGGCTCGAACATCAGCCACATTTCCAGTACTAAAGTTCTTCTTTGCTTCTATCCACCTGCTAAGCAGCCTCATTTTCACCTTCTGCTAAATCTGCCTCCCTCACTTCTTTTTCTGAGCATAAATCCTATAGCCAAGGGAGATGGAACGATGTATTCTTTAGCTGACCAGTTCGCTTTAGCCCGAAAAGCTGCTACTCATCAACTGATGCCTCTTCTGTGGTAGAGTCGCCACTAGAGTCACCACTATTCCTAGAAGCCAGCACCTTGTCTAGCGTTTCATCTGGAACTTTGATTCCGACGGACTCCATGTCTGTGACAATTGCAATTGCTGCATCCACCTCTCCGAGATCAAGGCAAAGCAGGATGACTTCATCGTACAATGGGCTGAATCCAGAAAATGAAAATCATTAACAGGATTTACTCATTTTGAAATTCTCGGTCCAAATATGAAAATGTATGGTGTTATCAATAGATGAAGTTGGCATACGATACTTGAACATAAGATCAGACTGCAGAATGAACATAGTAAAACATGGCAGCCTAATGAAATAATCACTAAACCGCTTATGTAGTTGAGAACAGGGTTGGTATTTGCAATATATAATGATAAACATTAATATTTCAACAGCATGAATCCTTGCAAGTTCTTTTTCATACTTTTTCCAGTATATAACCAGAATAGCATTTGACCCAAAGGGTCAGCTGCTGCCATTTCAAAATTACCCTACCCTATCATTGCTTGTCGCTTTTCTCTTATCTTGTTTTGGCCTCAATGGTCGGCTCGTTAGGCCAAGTCGGCGTCTTCATCATCATCATCCAAGCCTTCAGCCATCTCTCATCAGAATGGGGTCACTTATAAAGCATAGGAAAACTCCAGAAAGGATTTGACAATGTTTTTTACAACTGGTTGCGAAGAGCATATGAGAGGGTCATGCCATAAAACCTACTTAGCTAATTGGCAGATAGGTAGATCTACCTTTTGGATATGAAGTTTTAAGCTCATGCAACCAAGGAGCACCCTCCAAGTTC
This sequence comes from Iris macrosiphon, assembly GCA_036927795.1. Lineage (NCBI taxonomy): Eukaryota > Viridiplantae > Streptophyta > Magnoliopsida > Asparagales > Iridaceae > Iris > Iris macrosiphon. The sequence goes on along the minus strand of JAYESA010000014.1, from coordinate 172,628,357 downwards.
TGCTATAATATAAAAAGTCTAGATGAAGAGGTAAGATGATATAGTTTTCTATAGGGAAGCACATTCTAAAGAGTCTAGAGTAAGATGATACAATTTTCTATAGACTACGAGGACTCACCTCTCTCTCTCTATGAACATTAAGCCAAAGAGTGAAGGGGAATGGAAATTCCAAGTGGTTTCAATAGTCCTTAAAAAAGAAGGATGGTTACAGAGAGACCACTGTGGAATAACAACTACCAGTTATTTCAATTTTTGGCAGATCTAGAAAATATAGAATGATTATGATGTATATTTATTTATGTAAAATGTAAATCAAGAGTTCCACTGTTACCTCCCAAAAATGTAACCAAGACTATGTGTACTTTGCAATATTTTCAAGCAAGCTGAAGGGAGAGGAGCTCTAATTGCAGCACGTAATACCATGGCACAGTCTCCAATTGTCGGTGTTCCTCCTAATTCAATGACCTGAAATTCAAACTAAATTCAGCTGGTAACGCTACTACAACAAACTATATCTAGAAGCAATTGTTATTGTTAAAATTTCCAATATCTGGAGAACTGCTAAAGGAGAGATTTCTTGAGCTAAATTGGCATGCCGGATCAAGAGATTTTTTTAAGGTTAAGAATGCAGTTTACAATCAACTATCAAGCTGATGTAAAAAGAATTATCGACCACTAAGACCCCAATTCAAGCATTTAGGTGACTGGAAAACATAGATTTACTATGCCCAATGAATAAATCCAACCCCAGAACAATAATTTTATAAGCATTCACTACATGCAAAAGTCTTGTTATCTGATCACAAGCACAGACAAAGTCAATTACATGCAAAAAATTTGTCAATCACAAGCACAGGCAGACAGTCCAATTGCAGAAGAAATATGACATGCCAGGTTCATTAGGACCCTTTTTAAATAAATTTAAAATTAGTTTTAATGTTATTTTATTTATTTGAGATAAGTGATCCATCAGTACTTAGAGTCACGTTTGCCAAAACACTAAAAGTAATTGTACACAGAACAAGGTATTAAAGACCGAGTTCCAAAGAAGTGTGATGTTAGGCTACTGACAGTGTACAACAGATGATTCCAAGTGTGAACTTCAATTATTCTGGTAATATATACAAACGGAAGCATGTCAGCTTTCTAATTAACTTTTTCCTAATCTACTTGATGATGTAAACCAAGAAACTTGCCTATCCTGTTAGAGAGATTCTACACGAACAAGAAACTTACCTTAAGCATGATTTTGATTGCTAGGTCAACTTCCAATTCTTGAGACCATTTTTGAGGTTGTCTCATCTTCAGTTGTCTCTCCCAAGTCCAACCCCAAGCATCAGCAATGGTAAACATATCTGATACATCAAAGATTTTTCTCTCCCTCATTACCTTAAATGCTTCTTCTGGGTTCTCTGGGAACCAGTCATCATCTTCTTCATCCTAAATTCACATCAAATCTATAAGCATGTATATCAACACAAGCAGACAGCATTTAAGAAAAACACTGCTAGAGGTTATGTCAAGACTCGAGTAAAGTACAGTTGGTTACAAGGAAAAACAATACACCAGAATCTATAAGCTATGCTTACTACATTGGAGTGATTAGGGTCACAATCTATGAAGCATAGGTTACCGGAACAAGTACCAGGTATGATACGTACCCGGTACGTCAATACATCATTTCTAAAAAACTACGGGAAGGGTACAGTTGGGGTATATATATCATAAAGACCGAAGACTAGTAATGTATCTTCATGACTTCGTAAGTAAAACCAAGAGTCTGAATTTCTTTCACCAAAGTCATCAAATTTAGTTTAAAAACTAATTAAGTTTAAGTTCGAATGCTAAAACATTAGTAGAAAACTTATATTTTAAAGGATAAGGTGAAGTACCCATAAAGTACCAAAAGTACGCATGAAGTACCAATTAGTACCCAAAATTAAAATTGAAAATACAATTAATAAATTTTCAGTATGTGATTGTCATTTTTTCGTTCTTTGGCTTAATGCATCATAGAGATCATACAATTCCCAATAGCAAATCGTATCATCTTACCTCTCGTCAATAGTCTTTACCTCTTCGTCTAGAGTCTTTATAGTCTAGGGGAACTTGGAGGTGCTCCTATGTTGCATTATCTTAAATTGCATATCCAAAAGGTAGGTCTACCTATATGCCAACTAACCACCTAGGTTATATGAAATGACCATCTCATGCTGATAGTTATCTAGAATTTGGGACCAACATAGAGGGTTAACGTCAGGTACATATTCGGTCATAAAAACTTTGTGAAATCTTTCATGGAACTTTGTTCTGCTCAATAGCCAACCATTTTCTGATGGGAGAAGACTAGGATGATGATGGTGATTAATAAATAAATTTTGGGTACGTGTGTGGTAAGTACCCAGGACTACTGGTACCGGTAGGTAGCAAGTAAGGCTACGCATTTCAAAATGGAGTAACCCGTGCTTCATGGGTTGTAATTATTATGCCTTTTCAGCCTACTCTTAGCATATGTGGCATAGTTATTCATGTAATGCCATATCATTCACTTACATGATAATCATTAACATTTTACAGGTTTACAACACATTTTACAGCATCAGTTGATACGATTTGGCATGTCCCGATCTGATACCGACCGCTATCGATATTGATCGATACCGACGTTGAGGGTCTCTTTTCAGTCAATTTGGTAGAGAAAAATGAATGGAAAAAACCAATCAACAATAGTCTAAAAGTATAGCAATAGTGTAAAAGCATAGTAAAGTTATAAAAACATGTAAATGAAGAAAATTTATTTACCAATCGGTAAGGATGATTATTACTTCATTCAATTTCAAAACTATTAAGAATCAATACATAAAATACTTAAAATTATGCCTAAATATATCAAATATTTTTTTCTAAATTTTTAATAATCTATTAATAATTATTTACTTTCCGATACCAAAAAATCCGATAGTAAGATCCGAAATTGTCGAAACTGTCGAGGTATTGCCAATACTGATACTCATATGGCCCGATACCAATTCCGATATTGTGAAACTTGGTTTACAGTACAATGTATGTGCTAAACGAGAATCGTGTATCACGAGTTCTTCAATATCAGTGGATTTGCAAGAAAATTTTCACAAATTTACTTTCCAGGGTTGCCCGGGCATTCTACGATGTACTTTCCATGTTTGCTAAACACTATCGTGTTTTGTTCTAGAAACACTTACTGCTATAGGCTCTTAACTCTTACATGTTGAAAGTTGCCAATCACAAAGTTAGGCTTTGAATGCTAAAATTAGGCCGTCACTGCTTCATTACTTCATTACGGATCGGTTTTGGAATCACCTTAACATTCCCCACAAAGGCACAAACTTGTATAAATATTTTGCGAACTTATTAGACACCTTCCAGGCTTCAAGAATAATACTTTTTTTAAATTTCCAAAATCAAGATTGATACATAATCACAACTCAAGCACGAAGGAAATTGGATTATCGAGTATTGAGTAACTTCTTATAGGACTCCTAGTGAGATACTCAGAGGAACAAGGTCAAACATACCGAAGTAATAGGATTTTTTTTTTTTTTGCAAGAACCATCAGATGCTCATGTGAATACTGACCTCAATAGATGCACGAGCTCTTCTTCGTGCTTTCTTTGGATTTGTAGCTGTTTGCTCAGAATCCTTTAGCAACTGCACTCCAATCATTTGAAGAGGCTTTACTCTTTCAGCTTCCTTGTCCTTGATTTTGTCTCCTACTTGACTTTCTGTCTGTTCAACTTCTTCCTCTTCCTCGTCTACTTCTTCATCTTCTGCTTCTTTTACAGCATCTTCTACTGCATCAGCATCATCTAGAACATCTGGAAGATCCGGATCTTCTGCTTCAATCTCCTCAGCAGGCTCATCGTGAACTTCATTTAAACCTTCGCCAAGGAAACGGCGTTTCCAGAACTCTGTATTCCCTTCTTCAAGTTTAATTCTTGATATTAATTCATCTAATTCTTCATCAACCTTCCAAAACAACAAAAACAAACATATTTCTTGATAATCTTGTAATAGTGAAGAAAAAAACCATTATCATAACCATATTCCAGACGGAGGAACATAAAAGCATCAGGAAACATGCATGACGCTTGTGAATGTATAGTTATTATTAGGGCTAATTAGTGTTTAGATCCCTGGATTTTATACCAGTTTAGAGTTTAATCCCTGACATGTCCAATTGGAAAGTTTAGGCCCTGGATTTTTATTTTTGATTTACTTTTTCCCATTATACCCTTCCTATTCTACATAGTGAAGTTTCATTGCTATGCATGAGAGGGAGGGTATAACGGGGAAAAGAAAAAGAAAAAGAAAAAGAAATCAGGGTCCAAACTTTCCAATTGGACAGGTTAGGGCTTAAACTCTAAACGGATATAAAATCGGGGGTCTAAACACTGATTTGCCCATATTATTATACCTCTTCTTCTTCCTCTTCCACAGGAGGAACCCAAAGTGGGCGACCACGGGAACGGTTAATTCTTCTTGCTTTTTGCACTCTCTGGTAGAGGACTTGTCTGGTACCATCAATAGGTAATCCTTGAGCATCTAACTCTTCTTTCAACTCAGAGACTATCATTTTACTTGCAGCCTTCGGTTTTAAAGCGTTCTGATCAGGTCCTTTAATAACCTTTTTCAACCTCTCCACCACTCTAAGAAAATCAGTTTCAGAGACGGTGCCTAAAGCTGTAGGCCCTTCATAACGCAACTTTTTTAAAAGTTTTCGGTAATGAATCTTCCACTCTTCAAGACAACGCTGCTTGAAAGATGTTTCCATTGGATTTGAATAGGCAAAACCTAAAGCATCAGGGTCTAAAGGAGTTTTTCCTCTTCGTGGCACCCACCTTTTGCGTTCTCCCGTGAGCCCTCCTTCTGCTATATACCTTGTTAAATGATAAAAAGAATGCACTCCAAGTGAGGAAAACACGCCAGACTAAATAATGAAGTTTTTTCTAAGTCTAATATATAAGATAAAGATATATAATATAAAATAGTAAATTTAAATGATATTGGAATCAAAATTCTAACTAATTTACATAACCTCTTAACACCCTCAAACTAACAGCCAAAAACTTGCCACACTATTCCATCAAACAGAAACCTCTAGTAATTGCCATTATAGATCATACTTAAAGAACCCTGAAGCTGCACGTAGCTACGAAAACAAATTAAGACAGGTTTGAACTTTCATTTACTTGATAAACTAAGAAGTTTTTTTCATGAATGCATGAAAAAGTAATGCACAGATAATGACAATATATAATAATAAAGCCTTATTATGAACCATTTACTTCACCTGGTTAGTTAAGGGCCATCTCCTCTCTAACATTAGCAAATGCCAAAACCTTTTCGCAGCCTTGATCCAAGTTAGTTGGTCTACCACCAGTTCAAGTAGCTCCTTTAACTATTAAGATCCTACACTCCTTATTAGTGCATCTATCGGTCTCAAGCTGAAATGCGCAAACTGTTTTAACCCGATGCTCCCCCATCTTGTGCTCAACTGAGATCACCTACAACTTCCAAATACTGCACTCATTTCTATCCTGTTTTCTTGTCACCCATCCATCTTAGCATTCTTATTAGCTACAAGACTTTTAGACATAACTTATAAGTCGTAACCCCCACGGTAAGGCTTGTCAGGTCAATCCTATATTATTCTCAGTTTCAAGGGTATTTTACAATCTCAAAGTGCTCTGCTTCAACCATTCTGCTTAGATTCTATGAACAACATTCTGTTCAACCTCGCCATTATGATGAATGATCACCAGTGTGATGAATGATAAACCCTAGAAGGTGAAAGTTACCACTTTTGGGCATCTGTTGGCCATCAAAATGAAATACTCCAAACGTGTATATCATCAGTATCCATGTTGTCATCAACATAGATGCCACTTTTATGCAAGTACCACAATTTTCAAAGTAAATAGGCTTAAACCAATAGGCATACCCTCTCTTTAAGTGTTGTTTGTAGCCTATCATAATGAACTATGACAAGTACATCTGAATCAAATTGAACGTAAATTTTCTTTTGTTACTTATTTTTGTTTAACATAGTCAATTACGTTCTTTCTATTTGCCATCTATAATTTGCTTCTCTCTCTCAGCCATCCACAAGAGGAATGCAGTGAGATGGATACTTGCATTTATATAGGTTAGACATGATTCCATAGTCTAGCAGTAAGTACTTTCAAGTTCGCTTTCATCACCATGTACAGGTAAATCAATTTTGGTGGTGAAAGAGGCAATATGGAACACAAGAACTAGCAAAAGTTCGTACAAGCTCCATTAGGAGACTCCATTGCTATGGTTAAATTTTTTAAGAATATTGAATACAAGTAACAAAGTAATACTAACCTCTCCACATAGTCGATCTCAAATCCCATATCAGCCTCTTCTTGCAAAGGTTCTATCCAAGAGCTCACAAGTGTTCGATATTTCCTGCTTAAAATCATTGCTCTTGGTGCAATAGGTTGATTGTCTTTAGCCATTGCTTCCAAAGCTTCAAGCAACTCAACAACCCTTCCTGATTATAAAAATAACAATACCTGCTCAGAGAAGTATTGAATCCATAAAGGTGCAAAAGAACAGCGGTACCTTTTAGGGGAAAAAACCTCTAAGCATTTAAGTAGTCATCCAGATCAACATAAAGAAAACATATTTCAATACGATTATTTAAGAATCATAACAATTCCAAAACTGTGAATTCATACCATATAAAGTCAGTCTCCAACTTTGTTTTGAGTAGATTTACCAAGGAAATTTTATACCTCAAGCAGGACTTGATGATTTAATTGTCTATAATCACCATACTCAGCAACAGAGTTTTAGTCCAGAATGTGATAGACTGTGAGTATGGTTCAAAGTTGAGATAGATTCAGAAGTTAATCAATTGAGTTTCTATGATAAGTTGTTAATCTGACATCAACCCTCAATGGGTTGGTGCTAACTTCCTAAACAATGCACGTACAAAAAAGAAAGAATTTGCAAGGAACCCTCAAAGGCCAGATGAAGGGTTAAGAACACTATTTAGTTCATGAAACAATAAAAAAACAGAAATGAGCATAGTTGAAAAGGAAAAGTCCCTTTCAGATTTTAATTGAAGGAGACTCTGATACATGGATATGAGAGAGTTTCCATCTTAATGATCTTTGATATGTCAATTCTCTACAAGAAAGAATCCTAGTAAGTGGATACAAGGATATAGCTTAATCTTAACACAAAATTAGTAAAGAAGCCAAAACTGATGCACTAAGGATTGTTATCACTTGGAACACAATCCAAATGTCATCATGGTCAGACTTGCAAACAATAATTTCATAAGTTTGTTAGTCAATTTATCGACAAATCCATCCTTCTAGAATTAAGAATATGTCAGACTTGCAAACAATAATTTCATAAGTTTGTTAGTCAATTTATTGACAAATCCATCCTTCTAGAATTAAGAATATGCCAAAATATCAGTTATTAGGTTATAAAGGTGACGTAAAAATAGCACAAACTATTATTCAGATAAAATTCAAAAGGTTCCCAAATGAAAATCAGGTTTGGATATAGAAAGGCAATGAGTTTTGATCTCAGGATCACAAATCACAGATTTCCCACAAGGTGTCTGCATTCCTACATGTTTAGAACACAGACACCAGATGGACGCTGCTTGGACAAGTGGTCAGATGACTCGGATACGACTCATCCATGTTTAGTTTGAAACTTTTCAAACATGTCTAGATATGATCCAAAACCAGCTCAGACACGACTCGGACAGGAGTGGATATTAGTGAACAACCTACTCAATTTATTCAAATACAACAATTAATCAAGTAAATGTGCTTATATGTTGCACGGGTACTCTCCTCCGGATAACTGTATCCATGTTTGTTCCGTATTAGACACGTATCCACCCTATTGTCGGATATGGCTCGCCCATGTCTAGTCCCCAAAGATACCATACACATAGTTGAAAGTGATGTTGCATGGTCATGATCGTAGGGAAACATATTTAAGACACGAGAAAGTAACATTTCTTTGTATCAAATCCTTTAGAACAATAGTTTGCAGTATCAGCCGATACAGATACAGATACGACCGATACGATACGATTTAACATGTCCCGATACCGATACTGACAGCTACGACCGATACCGACGTTGGGAGTCTCTTTCCCAATCAATTCAATAGGAAAATTGAACAAAAAAGACCAATCAACAATGGTGTAAAAGCATAGTAAAGTTGTAAATGTAAATGAAGAAAAAATATTTCTCGCAGGTAAACTAACCAGCAAGGGTTACTACTATTTCATTCAATTTCATAACTATGAAACAACACACAAAATACTAAAAATTATGGCTAAATGTATAAAATATTTTTTTTAAGTTTTTAATAATTATTTGGTTTTTGATACAAAAAAAAATTATTACTCCGATTAGAAACTGTCGATACTACCGATATTGTCAATCTCGATACTCATAGGAAGGGTCCAATATTGATTTGGATACCGATAATGCGAACCTTGTTTAGAACCTAACTACTATGATACTATCCAAAATATGCATAAATATAGTATAATTAGGATATAATGTATAAAATATGTTTATGGATATGGTTAATATACATAGAAAATATATCCACATTGTACCCATATCCTAATTTTCTAAATTTTCCGTATTCCAAATATGTTTGTATACGTCTTTGAATATGTCATGTGTCACGACCATGGTAGTCAAAGGCACGCCTTGCACCTCACTAGGCAAGGCTCCTTTCTTCGGGCGCACCTAAGGTGCGCCTTAGATGCGCCTTTCAGCAAGGTACACCCAAGAAAAGACGCACCTAGACGCGCCTTATGTATTTTTTTTAGGCGCGCCATATATATATATTTTACAAATGAGAGAGGTAACCTTTTCAACGGTTGCCAAAGTTTGCTAAAGTTGAACTTGAAAAACTAAATTTACTAAAAACGTGATAGGGAGAATACAAAGTCTTATTAGTTCTGTTGAGTGCTATTATTGTTCTGCTAGTTCACTTAGTTATGTTTTAACATGTTTTTGTTGGTTTTAATATATTATTTAATTTTATTTCTTACATTACTAATTCATTTATTTATTTATGTATGTATATTTTTATTATTATTTATTTTGCACCTCGCTCGAGCGTGCGCCTTAAGTGCGTCTTACACCTCAGACGATATGGACCATTTGCGCCTCGAGTGCGCCTTGCGCCTTTGACTACCTTGATCACGATAAGTATTTATTTGTTCCACTTGCCAAAATGGTTAACCCGGATGTAAAGATAAGACTCAAGTACTTTAATATAAACCAATCAAACTCAAATCCCATATCTGGTGTGTGACTAAATATTGGGGGTTTCACATCTTGTCTGCGCAACCAAAATATATGTATATACTTTATTCTCTTTATTTATTTAAGACATTATATGTAAATAAGTGAATATCCCATTTGACTTGAAGAAAATTATCATATTCATAAGTTAAGAGATTAATTTCATGTTTCAATATAAAATTAAAACTTTCAGGGTTGCATCAAGAAATAGGCCTTCATATGACAAGTCATTTCTGATGATAAAAACGTCAGTAAAATCGTATCCCAAATTTCTCGGGTCACTGATTTGAATCTCTTCTTTCAATCAGCTTTGTGAAGGGTCATTCCTCTGTAATGTTCCTAAATCCTTCTTTGCGGTCTCAATCCATGTTCCTTTAGGCAACCCCAAGTTCTAGCAGCACCTTTAACTAATATTCTATCACTCCTAACCAGTACATGTATTGATTTCTGTTGTACATGTCCGAACCACCTAAGACAAGTGTTATAGCACTGAACCCACTGCTTACCATGATTAATTGATCACAAATTAATTAATCATGTTGTTCATTGATTGTGAGGTACATTCCAAGATTTCAAACCCTTTGATTTAAAAGAACCTTCCCTCACTCCCAACCACCACAATTAACCCAACATCAGGAACAGCAAAGCCTTTTTCCAAAATATTTCGGTGTCAGCTGCATGAATCCTTATATATAGATTTATTAAGGACATCTCATAACATAGAAATGAAATATCAAATGACTAAGTCAGTATATGAAAGACATCCTAATTGGAAAAGAAATGAAAGCAAAAAATCAATATAAGGATCTATATACAGGGATAAGAAGATATTATCCATTTTTCATCAATGAAAGGGATGCTAAAAAGGAGAGTACTTCAAAGTGTTGAAAGGAATATATAGAAGTTTACATATATGAGGGATTATTCCCATGTGAGGGACAAATCGATACCTAGAGAAACTTATATGTTACAAAGAAGTTTCATATGTGAAAGTTTGAAGCTAGAGAAGAATATCATTCAGGTTCTAAGTGGTCTTAAATTTGATACAAATATTTAGAAGTTCCCAAGAACAAAGAGCATCAGAAGCTAACTTCTACAAAATAACAAAATCTTGTTAAATACCAGTACACAGAAATCGCTTGCTTAATTTCTCACCTCTTCACCCAAAAACAAAGCAGATCTATCCATTAAGAATTTAAGTATAATGTTAATACAGTAGAGCTTAATGTCTGAAGATGACATGTTTATTCAACAACTACCTCATCTACAAATCCAAAAAGTACAAACACTTGGTAGAATGTTCATGAATTATAACATTGACCTATTATGACATGGAGCAATAAAAGTATAAAACACACCTTCACGGCATAATGCTCGGAGATAAAGAGAAAGTGGATCTCCAAAATTTCCTTCATGGTATAAAACCTTTGTCCCCCCTTCAATGTTCTTCAAGGCACGGAAATGTCTAATTGCTTCCTTTACAACGCAATATTTGGTGAAACACTCTACCAACAACCTGATAAAAAATGGCTGAATAAGGATAGACGTGAAACATAATTGCAATCCACTGGCCCATTGTTTTTGGCACCATATGGAATAACGCATGAAACATAATTGCAATCCAAACTGGCCCCTAAGCTTGTTTCACATTTAAGTGTGTACTGAAATCTCCAACTAAGACCCTGGACATTCTCTGCAGGAACAATTCAAATGAAGCACTTTGACCTTAATGCTGGAAAAGTAAGTAGATCCTGTGTAGGAAATTTTAAACAGGCTATTAAACATTAATAAGGATAGACGTGAGTGTCAATGGAAGAAAAGAAGAATAGGGTATTTGTTAGTGTCACAAATTACATGGCCCTTAACAGAGCTGAACGGAAGAAAAGGATTCAAACAGTTGATCCCGAATTTGGGATAAATTGTTTTGTTCTTGTTGTTATAGATGTAACTGTGAGTTTCATGGAATATCAATAATTTCTGTAAGAAAGGATTCTTTGGAAGGAAGAAAGATGGGGATAATATTCAGGTACTTATGATGCCAATTAGGAAAAACTGAAATTCTCTGAAAATATCTCATTTGCATAGTAATGAGGTAAAGATTATTAACTTTATTGATGCTGTTGTTGGATGAGACGCTACTGACATAAATGCTACATAAACAAACAAAAAAAGGGATAGCTATATGCAACATCAGTAAGATATTACATTAGCTGACCAAATAGATGGATAAATTGTCAAGAACTTTGATGCTGGTTCTGTGTTGTACTGAGAGGAATTTCACCTATGAATATAGGCATGCTCGAAAGTGTTTGTTTCTTTAGATGATATGTCTCTAACAGAGTTTACTTTTTCAAATGGGATTGGACTAGAGTGTCAGACTAATAATAGCACAGAAAGCATTCACTGAATTCCCAAAGAACGCAAATCCAATGATTATTACAAGTTCTACCAATATTACAACCTCAACAACAAGGACGACCCTTTCACATTGCCACTACATGATATTTGACTGTGGGTCAGCATATTTTGTTCTGCCTATGCCTTTCTATTATGTTGTAGGGCCACGGATACGATACAACACAGTAAGGATACGTCACCATCTTGGTGTGTCCTAGAGTATTTTGGAGTGTCCAGGTTGTGAATTGTATGTGTCAAACACGACATGCCCACATTTTTGGAGTCTCCGACTTCCTAACAATTCTACCCCAGGCATTGCTCAATTCACACCAAGTAGTGTACCATATTCTGGTTTACATTCAACTTATTCTCCATTTGAGGTAAAACTAGTTTCGATAGCATGTACTTGTTGACATTTGTCAAAACTGAAGAAATTCAAGAAATATATACTGAAAGCCAAACTGGTATGATCAGTTTATCATAAATTCAAAATAAACTAAAGAAAGTTACAAAACAAATACTGCATATACCCTGAATTCAGCTAACAAAGCTCTGGCATTACATAAGCAAAACATACAGGGCCACTAGGTATATCTGAAACCCTTTGGTCTCTCCTATGTCCATAGAAACACACACGTACAAGCATTGGTTGTCCTTGCATAAGTTTTGATATTCTACTCAAGTGACAAGTGCTACAAGAACCTTCAACGTTGCTTGTAAATGCAATTCAATTGTAGTAAATAAATTCTTTATTTACTAAAAATATTGCATTACAAATCTTACGCATAAGTTTTGACATTGGGTTGCAGACGTTTGTGATCCTCGACCATCATTCCAAGTAACTCGGCCACATCCTGTACCCTACAATACCAAATGGACGTATGAGATAGCTATCTTAAAAATCTTTGCAAAGGTTAGAAAGAAGCATATTGCAATTTATCATTAGCTCTTATCCAACTCTTGTTTTAGCATTATAAGCATTTCTTGAAATCTGTATTAGGAGTAAAAAAAAAAAAAAACCAAAATCCAGTTAATTTTGTGTTAGTAGGCTCCTTGCATAATGAAGAAGGCAAATTCTCTACAAGACAAAACTTTGTCCAAATGTTCTAAAAGTACAAAAAAGAATGAGTATGTAGAAGTAGAACCATAGGAGAAAAAGAGAGAGTAACCCACATTGATAAGATGGAGGAGAAGATGAGGAATAGGAAGAGAGATGAAGAATGGGACTGGAGCAAAACAAGGTTAATGCTGTGGTTGTAGATCAAGTCAACACTAAGCTTACAAGATAGTGAAGGTCATACTTCTCTGTATATATGAGAGAACTAAATAAAGAAGAAAGGAGTAGATGGGGAGAACCTAGATAGAAGAGCTTTTCGAGGGTCTAATTAGATACAGGAGGTGAAGATAAGATGGCTACACAAAAGGGAGCATAGGCCGAGATCACTTGTCAAAATGATGGCTAGTTGGATCCAAGTACCTAAATGGAGCATGTGGTCCTAGCACAAATATTGACATAATTGAAGTTATCATGACAACTCAAGTGAAATTGCAAACCACCACCAAACCATAAGGCAACTTTCACCTCAACTAACTGTCAAATCTACATCTGAATTTAACAGACTGATAAGTGTCATACTTAAATGGGAAGGTGAATAAATCAACAAAAAAGATACGAGAACCATGAGAAAGATGAGCGGGATAGTTTCAGGGAAATAGTTAAATCTTTCCTTGCGTTGAATAATGCTAAGTGGACATACTAATTACTAACTACAATTTGTATGTTAGTATCAGAAATACACAAGGCTACCACATTCAGGTGACTCTATTAATGAGTGGGATAATTTCAGTTCTTGTGTTGAATAAAGCTAAGTGAACATACTAATTACTCACTACAATGGTATGGCTTCATAATATGAAAATTTTAGCATCAGAAATACTAAAGTCTACCACATTCAGGTGAACTATATGCCTAGCCAAAGATGTAAATGAGAATGAGAATGAGAATGAGAATGAGAATAATAGAGATTATCAAACATCTACTAAGTTGAAAGAATTCTATAAAGAGTGAAACATTAGTGTATTATGTAAAATTTGTTGATCTCAATGTCAAGGGATCCACTAATGTGGGCCCTGAACAAGAGTCAAATAGGGAAGCCAAATATTAGGACATAATACATATATGAGGAATGTGATGGAGAATAAATGGGAATCTGCAAGTAACCATTTAGTGGGGAAATCTGGACCTAACTGCTAGAGAACAAAAAAAAAGGGTTTCAAAATGCCAACCTCTCAGGGTTTTCATTCAGGATGATTAGCATTTCACTTTTATTGGCTGATCATCTTACTAGTTGCAGAGTGTCCCATAAATTTAGGAATGGACCATAATACAGCTGCTCATAACACTACATAGACATCGTTTTCATTTTCTGGAAAATTCTCTATATGGCAAGAAACAAGGCCACAGACCTTTTTGAGGAACAGGAGAGTAAATGGAGTCTTGAAGTGATGTTGACACATTAGCATGTGAAACATGTGCATTCGATGTAAGCATCTCATGCTATGGTCAGTGCTCATTGAGACAAGTGCAAAACACAGATAATGATATGAACAAACTGGACAGCCTTGTCAGAAACCAATTGCATAATCAAAAGATAAAAAAAAAACTTAGTTCCATAAAATTTACCTATCATAGGACTCAGCTCTTGTATATGCCTGGATAACCCAGTTATATGTCTCAGTATCCGGCTTCATGAAATCTACAAGAAAATGCATTTGCCACTAAGTTAAAAATTAACAATTATAAGCTCGTGGGATTACAACTTTGGAAGTACCATGCTCCAGCTCATGCAACAGGTTCTAATAATACAACCACAGGGGAAAAAAAGAACTCACGGCCAAAATGATGATTTCATTTGTTATGTTTCACAGGTTTTTCAGGTCCCAATTGCTAATCAAACAAGGTCCCTAAAGCTGTGTGCTTGGAAAACAGCATTCACAAAATGCTATAATGAATAGCAAGAACAGTATAAGGATAATAATCATGAAAAGAACAGTTTCACGACCTCTCACAGTTATTTTCTTTATAACAATTTTAACTATAATGTTCAAGCTTCAGGTCAGCCGTCAGCTTGATTTTTAGAGCTATAGTGAAAGAAGCTTAAAATGCTTTGAGCCTGGTCATGTCTTTGCAAAGCTCAACTAAGCTCAATCTGCACAACTTATATTCAAACTAATGCCTAGTATTTCTTGTTGATACATATTGATGGAGGGCCAGTTCTGTTGGCTCTCAGTTCGATTCAAATGGGTCCAGTTTGGACTAAAGAATTAGACATGGTTGGTTTAAGACTCTTTGTTGTATTTGGGGGGTTAAATTTGGGCCTTAGTTATTTGGTTTAGAATGAGTTTGATAGTTAGGTTAGATAGATCAGAATTATGACTTATCCTGTTTAAATTGATTCTTAGTTTATATTTGTTCTTATTTGTATTCATGGAAAGTTAGAGGTGGTACTAATTGAGGAAAAGATGACAGAAATTGTCTTTAGATGGTTTGGACATGTGAAACGTAGACAAATAGATGCTCCCATAAAAAAAAGCGATAAGATGGTGAACATAGATGGAGGTTTAAGGACATGCTTTTTGTTTGTCTTACAGAGGAGATGACATGGCCCTCATATGCTTTTTGTTTGTCTTACAGAGGACTTTGTCTTGAGCCGAGCTTGAAGTGATGTGTGAGGGAGTAGAAACTGACTTTGCTTTTTGTCCATGTCGAACCTTGCAAGCACCTTCTCAACATAGCTTACTTGTGATACCCACAACTTCTTTGGTAGCTTAGTCGGAGACGATTGCGGACAAAACTCAACTGCGATTGATCCAACAACAAACTTGAGAATATCCGACTCAAAAGTTCTCATTTCTTCACCCCCTCGAAGTAGGAAACAGAATGGCAATGAAAAATTTGAGCAATAGTAATCTCTAGGTGCAGGAGATAGAATAGCTTCTGGCACCGGAGTCAAAGGAGCTTGAATAGATTGCACAAGCAACAACTCTTATTGTTGCTCACTCTCGTTTAATGGATTTACCAAAGTACGCCAACAAAGTGTAACGGGTCCATCAAAAAACAAAAAGAAGAGTTGGTAGGACGAAGATAACTCGATGAGAAAAAGTTTGGTTCATGCGTGAGAGAGGGGGAGGAAGCGTCGTCAAAGTCTCAAGTCGACGAAGAGGCACGTTCGGCCGGAGTGGACCAAATGAGTAGTGACGAGTTTATAAGGTCATCATAACGTGAACCTTTACAAGCCATCAACACAATGTCTATATTCGAACCTGGCTTGCCTAGAAGAGTAAGACTACGTAGGAACCGGGCTTGCCCAGAAGAGTAAGACTAGGTGAGGTCTCCTCACAGCTAGTTGAATAGTGAACAATTAATGGCATTTACGATTTATCAGTCTTTCCCAATCTCTTGACTTCTATAGCCTACTCAGGAACTAAACTCCTGCCAATATCTGACCAGGTCATTTTTGGATCTCCCAAAGGTAGGCATCCTCTTGTAAATCTTCAGAATTCCAAACAGCCTCTGTTGTTCCTGCAGAACTGACCAGACTGCAGATCTCCCTTTCTGAATGTGGCTGTTGTTCACAGGTCATCCTCAACTCCTTGCTGCCTTGATACTCAACAGCACCTTGCCCTACACCCCCTCCACTTCATCAACCATATTAGCCCTATTTATTCATCTCCGCACATTAAATCAGGCCCAATACAGACCTCAGCAGGTCACTCAGACTTGCCATGCAAAGGTTATTCTTTAGCAAAATCAGACATGCGACGTTGAACCTTTGGATTTCAGACAAGGGTTCGTCGCATATGGATGAATTTGCACTCCTTGGTATACTCGAACCAGAATTTTTGAATTTTGTTATTCCTAATATCTGTTAAGTTATTCGTGATAGATTTTATTCATTATCATATTACTATTAAACTTCTACAATCTTAGACTAGTCATTTGTGAATTAACCCATTAGGCTACCCTATAGGTCTTGTCCTGCGACACATATTAATGAACAACTAGAATATATGGATGATCCTTGCAACTAACTTCGGAAAGCAATGGACAGTTGTCACTCCATTTATTAAACTAGCGGTTCAAACCATATAAAAATATGCTTCCTGTTAAGTATTAGTCTTTGGGTTTAGTCCCACATCGGGTAGATACAATGATGAGAAGCTAGCTCTTTCCTATAAATATGTACTCACTCATCAATGAATGGATTCCATAGAACTGAGCCATATTATTCTACACTTCCAGTATCACATGCCCATGGTTTTGGAAGAAGCAAGCACCAATTAACAACTTTATGATATGCCAGATCCCTAAAATCTACAATAGGATAGTCCCTAATGAGCATACAAGTTAGCTAATTCTGCTCACAAGTCAACTCGCTACAGGACAATACATTCAGGTCTACAAAGTTTTCTTTCTTACATACTAACTTCGTGGTATGGTTCCCATGTTAGCCATCAAGGCATTAAGCTTCAACTATATTCATCAACCCTACTTGGTCCATCAATCCAGGACATGATGTTAAACATTCCTCTCTACTAATTTTAACGAAATAATCTCAAGGAATCCAATAGCTTATCTTACTCAACTAGAATTTCCAAGTCCTATTTACTTAAGAATTAGTAATGGCACCATTGATTCCCACCTATTCTTACTGAAGTTACGAAGCCAAAACCAGTTTGAATATAGTATATGAAACATATAAAAGGCATGAACAAAATTACTCCTTGTAGATGCCGAAGAGAAATAAGTTATCATGAAATAGTTTCTAAAAGTCATCCAAGAAAGTGTGCTCAAGTATAACCACATTTGGAACACATACTGATATTGTAATAGCTATGAAGCCAAAAACCAGTTGGAAAAAAGAAAAATCAAACTTTAGGATATTGTACAACAAATTTCGGTTCTGTGACCGTGCATACCTCTAGACTTGGTATAACAATTTATGTTCAGTAGTACCAAAATCTCAAATGTAAAAGGCACCATATTAGATCATGCATAGTGGAGCTCGTTACATATTTATATACCCATCGATTTTTATTTACAAGAGGATTTAAGAGCCTAGAGGACAATCATAACAATATATGTACAGTAAGTTATAAAATACCTTCGCCCCCATATTCCATGTTCTCGAATGTCGTAAAAGCTATTTCCGGTATCCCACATGTAGCCTGCATACCATGCTCAAGTAAAAACAGTTAAGACATGTACATAAGCAGGAGTGTAGGACAGGTCAAAACTAAAAATTGACTTCCCCAAGGAGAAATATTCCGATGGGTAATGAACAGATCATAGCTTGGATCCAAACATGTTGATATAACCTCTGTTAAATTTCTTCCCAGTTGCAAGAAGAGCTTGTCTAGATTCAGGAGAGATGGTTACATAAAAGAGTCGTAGTTTGTAGTTTTTAGTCATGCGGTGACACTTCAAAAAATGGTGTGTGATAGATTGTTAGAAAAGAATGATAGAACAATAAGCATGTGTCTGCAAAACACTCAAATAGCAACCAAGTACTCTAATGGACTGACCCATCAATTCTCTCTTCTATTATATGGGACGAAATCTCAAATATATGGAAAAAGGGTTTTTACCACTATCATTGGTATTATACTCCTGTAACCTACAATTGAATTGCATTTCGGAACACTGGTGACTAGCAAGATACTGTCAGTGATTGTTTAAACTAGATATGGCATAGTATATCTGGAATCTAACAAAGCTAAGAGACGTACTTCAAAAATGAGCACTCATTGCGAGGTGTCCTTAATAGTAAAAATCGTATATATGAGCAAGGAAGGTCAATCATCAGGGAAGGCATGCCTATGGACAGCGCATGTTCCAAATTTTCAGACCTGAAAAATGAGAACATGGATAATTTATTTTCCTTTGCATCTGTCATTTCATAGTGCCACAAAAATTCAGCAAGTCTAAAACTCCAAATCTCTTCCAACATCGAGTTTAGTTACTTTAGTAGATTATTTATTAGTAAAGCAGGTATTTCAGCTAGTGTTCCACATTTTCGTTTTTTTATTTATTACACTAATAGGTTGTTTAATGTTTATAAATTCATAGACAGGTAACTCACCCCAATACCCCCCTCAAAGTTTTATTGTGGAGTGCACAACATTAGTTTCCCTTACCTTTTGCACCTCCATGTTAATAACTTAATTGAAGCTGTTGATTATGAAAGAAAAAGAAAAAGAACTTTCCTCATGCAGATGAATTCAAAATAAACAAAAATATTTCTTCTTGTAAAGCCCCGTCTTCCATCTTTGTCTCTTTTGAGGGGAATGGTGGCTACCCGAGACAACACAGTGATCTTCAAGGAGATAAGAAGAGAGGGAGAGGAAGTTTGCAAAAAATAAAGTCCAAAACCTCTTTTCTAATTTAAATGAAGGGTTCTTGTTCTTTTCTTTAAATTTAACAGCTTCGACTGATGGCAAGTGTTTGAAAGATAATATAGCATATGTTAAGAGGGTTATTGATTTCCATGCTGAAATGACAAGCGTATCAGGTCATATACCTTTCTATGGTTAGGTAGGTTAAATAGTTGTAGGTGACAATTTTCGATTCTAATTTAACTATAATATATAACTTGTTTATAAAAGCATGAAAAATTCGAGTCCATGCATCAGAAGATATGTCCTCAAAGCCTGTCTTAGTCATGCTGCAGAGAAGCTATGCGGCCAAAGGACTCGTCTAGATCCCCAAAACAAGTCTGCAAGTGCACCCATGCGGCCAGACTACAAGCTGCATACATACAAGATATATGCGTCAAAGCTCTCCATGAGCCAAGTTCTCTATGCGTCAAGCTCTCCACGAGGACCCGACTCCATGCGCCTCATGCGTCTCTGGCCACATACGTCCATACTCCATGCGCCCCATGCGTCCTATTTGGCCTCGACCCTTTGCGTCATCGTCCTCATGAAACCAGAGTGTTCATCAAACCAAGGCCAGACAAGAGCATGTATGCGACAGTCAGTTTGCAAGATCATGTCGTTACAACCGAAAAGATCTTCACACAATCAGTGTTGACTACGTGTCCAGTTGACCAAGTCAAGCACACAACGGGTTGAGAACAACCCCGAGATTTTATTAACCGCATATCCCAATCGAGGTTACGTGGCAGCCTACCCGTGATATGCGTCCACAGTTGCAACCATCAGCATGATGGTTATATATAGGAGGAACATGGACGTTACCAAGGGCCCCTCTTCTTTAGAAACCGCGGACGAGAGCACACATGCGGCCTCGACTCTATGCGTCCTCGTCCTCATGAAGCCAAAATGCCCATCAGACCAAGGGCGGACGAGAGCACATATGCGGCCAAGACGTTATGCGTCCTCGTCCTCATGCGGCCAGAGTGTCCATCCGACCAAGGCCAAACGAGAGCACGTATGCGGCCATAATGTCGTGCGGCTAGAGTGTCCATACGACCAAGGCCAAACGAGAGCATGTATGCGACCATGACGATATACGGCCAAGACGTTATGCGGCTCTCGACTTGCATAATCTTTCTGTTATAACCGAAGATGATTTCTCGCACAGTCAGTGCTGACTAAGTGTCCCGTTGACCGAGTCACGCACACAACAGCCCTGAGATCTCTTCAACAACATATCCTAACCGAGACCACATGGCAGCCTGTCAGCAGCATACGACTGCGGTTACAACCGCATTCTGTTGAAGGAGTCCTATGCGGCCACCAAACAGAGCCATATGCAGCATCGATAGTCCGTCAACACGACGACTATAAATAGCGAGGGTAGCATACCCTACAAAGCCCTCCCCCCCTCCCCGGCCAGCTACATACGTGCACACAAGCTCAAGAGAGAGAAGAAAGGAGAGCATCCTCACTCCCTCATCGGACCGTCAACGGAGTAAAGGAGCCGCCACAGCGCTTTTTGTCCATCGTCACCACCCAGATCAAAACATTGTGCATTCTGTCTATGACCTATTTGTACTTTCTTTAGTTTGTTGATTAAATCAAGCTCTTTTAGACTTTCGAATTTAATGACGAACAAGATGACTCTGCCGGGGACCAACTTCTCCTCTGATGAGAAGACGATGACGCGGTCCGATGCGGCCAAGCTAGGCTCAACCCAAAGGATGTTGATGGTGCGCTTCGACCAACAAGCATTCGAGAACATGCTCTCCGGGGACAGCGTGAGCCATTCTCCAAGGCAAGCAAAGCCTAAGAAGACCCGCAGAACTTGGGTAGCAAAGGCCGTTGTGCCTCACCCAACTGCGGAGCATGCGCTCCCCACCTCTCTCCATGTTGCCGCAGACGCAAATAGGGGTGCAAACGAGCCAAGCCGAGCCAAGCTTTCATAAGCTTGAGCTTGGCTTGATTAGAATTAACCGAGTTCGAGCTCGAGCTTGATAAATTTTTTATTTTAGAGCTTGAGCTTGGCTCGAGCTTGTTTATATTAAGCTTGAGCTTGGCTTGGTTTGAGCTCGAGCTTGGCTTGATAAGCAAGCTTGATTCAAGCTTGATAAACAAGCTTCATAAGCTCAAACTCAAGCTCGTGAAGCTTGATTTCAAGCTCATTAAGCTTGATTTCGAGCTTAACGAACTTGATTTCAAGCTAGTTAGGCTTGAATTCAAGTACCTATAATATTAACAATTTATTTATAAAAAAATAATTTAAAAAGTTTCTTAATATCAATTATTAAGGACATATAATTATATATAGTGCACACAACCATATTGTTATACAAACATGCATAAAATTAGAATTCAACAAAGAACAAATTAAAATTTAAATAACAAAAGAAATTTGTAGACTGCCAGCAACGAGCTCCTAAACGAGCTTCTAAACGAGCCAGCTTACAAGTCAGCTTGCAAGCTTCTAAACGAACCAGCTCGCGAGCTCAAACGAGCCGAGTACTTCTAAGCTTGAGCTTGGCTCGTTTATTAAACGAGCTCAAAAATGAAGCTTGAGCTTGGCTTGTTTACTAAACGAACCGAGCTCAAACGAGCTTTTATCGAGCCGAGCTTCGAGCAGCTTGCGATCGGCTTGGCTCATTTGCAGCCCTAGACGCAAATTATGAGTCCACCCAGACTGGCCATGTTCATGCTGTAGTCGGAAAAGGCGCTCAGCAACCAAACTCTGGCAGAGGAAAACACTACGATGCCAGAAGTTTGGTGGTTGAGACAAGCTTCATGCGGCAACAGCAGAAGCCGCATAAGTCTACAGCCGCATGCAAAAGTCCACATGCGGCACCTATCGGAGGCCGCAGGCAAAAGTCCATATGCGGCCAGCACAGTAGCAAAACCTTCGTCTACGACCGAATCTCACGTAGCGCTGACTCCATACGCCTTGCTGAGAAAGGGGAGAATGTGAACTTGGACTCTTCATACTACGCACCGGTGCGTGCTAGATCGAAGGAGTACAAGACAGTGCGAGCTCGTCAAACTCAAACAACTGCTCATACGGCTGGCCGTCGACAGGCTCCACTAACTGTTACACGAGCTCCTGACGGAAAGTTGTACAAGACCGACCCATGTGTCCGGCCCACAGTGGCAAACAGACAGGGTCAGTCTCGAAAGTCTTCCATTAACGACTTAGGAAGAGTTCTGGTACGAACCCCAGGACAGGGAGCAAAGACAACACATACACACTCATGTGCTCGGTCTACCCGGACTCATAATAAGGGTGCAAAGATGGATCGGCCCTCGCTTGATTTGCGCAACGTGATCAACCACAAGCGCAATACGAGGGAAACAACCACGGCATATGAGGTGTCCCCTCCAGGATACCCCTGTGCCAACATCATCATCAACTACTGCAGTGCTAAAGCAGCACTGCCAACAAACAGGCAGTCGGCGTTCCAACGGCTGCAACCAAAGGCACCAACTCGACAGCATCCCAAAAATAGGTACAATTACCAGAGGAGGAGGAGCTGCCCTTCGCCTCGTGCTACTCCGCTTGGAAGTTCTCCTCCACCGGGGGAGGTCGGAAGTCTAGCGTCTCAAACCCTTCGCTATCGGCCAGCATGTTGAGAAGGCGGGCCCAAGGAGGACAGGCAACGGTACCCACAGAGGAATTTTTCAGGGCACCCGCTCCAAGAAGAAACTGTCAGCTGTTAGGGATGGTCCTTCCTCAGGACCCCTAGAGATCCTGTAAGCTGGAGGTAGCAATCCCCCAAAACTCCACAACAACCCGACATTCCAAAGGGACAGCGATTCCCAAGGAACAGATGTCGAGATCCCTAGGGGTAGTCACCCTCACTAGGAAGACGCACATTCCTATGCTGGGGGTAGTGTTCTCTCGGAGTCCGAAAAGGATGCGACGCTGACAACCTTCCCCGAGGACTATTCGCTGCAAGAGTCTGAGGCGGAAAGTGCAACGTCCACCGTTCCATCAA
Organism: Iris macrosiphon; assembly: GCA_036927795.1. NCBI lineage: Eukaryota > Viridiplantae > Streptophyta > Magnoliopsida > Asparagales > Iridaceae > Iris > Iris macrosiphon. The sequence continues at coordinate 172,605,169 of JAYESA010000014.1, read as the reverse complement.
CTTCCTCCCATGTAAGAACAGTATACATGGCGGGGGATGATCACGAGGGCCCCAGCGATCGACATCGCCTCGAAACCCTCGAGACTATGATGCACACCATGAGTGCGTCGATGCAAGCCTTGACCCAGACGATGTTGGAGATCAAGGCAAACATGGCCCCACAGCCTCCAAGAACCTCGGGACAAGCTAGCCAAGATCCTGGGACAAATGGAGACTCAAACGCCACCGCTTCGCTCATCAATGGCAATTACATTAGGCCCGGATCATCTACTCCTTCCACAGTAGATGAGGCCCGGGAAGCAATGTGGGAGGTACGAGAACTGCGAGCCCGCTTGGACTCAATGGGGAACAGAGACTCGCTGCGCGAGCTCAGAATTCGACAACCATATCCCCTTAAGTAGAGAGACGTATCATATCCACCTAAATACAAGCCCTTCAACTTAAATCCATTTGAAGGGAAGACATCTCCTCGTCAGTACATAAGCTACTTTGAGACAGCAACCGGACATCTGCCCCGCAGTGATGCTCTCCTCACTAAGCTCTTTGTCGGAACATTATCGGGGGTCACCTTCGATTGGTTCTGCAGCCTCCGAGACAACTGCATATCATCATTCGACGATCTTAAAAGTCTTTTCCTCGTCCGATTATATGACGGAGATGTGACATGACGATGTCCTCCTTGTTGGACATTATGCAGAAAGAAAAGAAGATTGTACGGGAATACGTCAAATGCTACAGGCAAGCCATGTTGAAGCTACCCTCGGGTAATCCTGAATCCACTATGATGGACATGTACCGAAAGAACCTACTTCCGGCAGTCAGACTCTGGATGGGTGACACCCACTTTAAAGCCTGGACGACGTTCATCACAAATGTCGTCGGCGCTGAGAAAAAAGTGAAGGACGTCCGTCTCTTGGGAATACAGATCCATGTCGCTGATGATAGGAGAAAACGCCCCTACAACGGGAATAACAACAGCGGCAATAGCTCCCGGGATAGCAAGGCAAAGCAAGCCCTTGTCGCTAACTTGATCAAGAAGCTCGAGCAGAAGCCCGTCAAGGCGCCAAAGTCGAAAGAGACCTACTCTTTCGAAGATGACGACGTCATGGCAATCTTTGACTTACTGATGCAGGGAAACAAGCTTCGGCTCCCCGACGTCAAGTGCCATGTTGAGGCAGCTGAGATGAATAATCCGAAGTACTGCCATTACCATCGTTAAGTCCATCATGTGACACGGGACTGCTACACGCTGAAGCGGTACATCCAACGTCTGCTCGACACCAAGGCCCTCATCTTGGACATCGATGACAAAGCGGTTGCCGCTAACACGGAATCGCTCCAGTTCGACAACTTCCAGACGACAGAAGCCCAGGATAGGGTAATCCCAATTCCCCGGACAACGATGGAGGTCGTCAATCTTCCGCCAGCTCGTGACCAAACGGTCGGGCGGATACCTCTCACCACGCCACGTGGGGAGGTCATGTGGGTTCACTCCGATCTTGCTCTAGAATTGATGCAGCAGACAACATCTTCTGCCACCAAGACTAAGGGCAAAAAGTCCAAGTCCTGCCACACAATCTCTCTCCCTCCCGAAGAAGCTATAGCAGGAGCAACAAGATCAAGCCTCGCGTACCAGCGAAAGTACGATATCCCTGACGATGGTGCACTTCCAATAGTCGTACCCGCAACATCTGATCCGGGTCCATCCCAGCCTCTACCAGCGGATAAGTCCAAGCATAAAGATACTCGCTTCGACAAACCGCTACGCAAAGATATAGCCCAAGGGCTGGAGAAGCCCTACAACTTTGACATCTTGGCGCAACTGGCCAATACTCCAGCGAAGTTGTCTTTATTCGTTCTTCTTCGACTCTCCAAAGACACTCGGACTACTCTTAGCGAGACATTGCAAAATGTCGATACCTACCTAGCGCAGGTCAAGCCGCCAGCTGAGGATCCCGCCGCATGCCTCCGCTGCAACAATGTGATAGAGGCGATACCCAATATTACGTTCTCGCAACAAGACATGTTGTTGAAGAACAATCGACACGATCGTCCTCTGTACTACACAGAATACATTGGCGCCATCAAGGTGGACCGGATGCACATCGACCCCGGTTCATCAATTAGCATCATCCCGCGGAGTATGCTTCAGACCTTGGGCATCCCGATGCATCGCCTAGCAGTGACCAACACTGTCATCAGTGGCTTCAACGCAGAAAGAAGCTACCCTTTGGGCAAGATTCGCTTGAAGTGCCAAATCAGCGATCTAAAAACAAAGGTTACTTGCTACGTCATAAACGTATCCTACAACGTTCTCCTGGGACGTTCATGGATACATCAATACATTATCGTACCTTCAACCTTGCACCAGTGCTTGAAGTACGTAGACGATCACGGCGTCGTCAAGACTGAATTCGCCGACGTGGATCATTTCAAAGGGGTAGAGACTTACTACTCTAATTCACTCATGTACAAGCAAGTCCGCCAGGACGATGGAGGGAATGACGCCGAAGACGAAGCAGAAATTTGCGTAACATCAAGCAAACCTTTGACGGTCCACCTCAAGGGACGTGCTCGTGGCACAACCCCTCCCTCGTTGTGAAGATACAGAGGAAGGCACCACAACCACTGACGGTACGACTGCCAAGTCGGAAGAAAGGCCCAGTGCCACCTTCTGCCTCCGAACCCTTGGTAGTCAAGCTTCGCAGGAGGCCTCCAAAGCCCTCGTCCGCATCGGAGACAAATCCCGAGGAAGACGAACTAGAAGTGTACGTAGCGGGTCACGCTAACACTCCGTCCCTAGACTATGTAATTCCCCTGAAAAATATCTCATACTTTATGAATAAATAATTATCTTTGAACAACTCCGATGTCGCTCACTTGAGCACATTGTACTCCCTAGAACATGGTATAGGCCTGCAAGTGCATACACAAGTAACTATTACCTATGCAGTAAACCAGATCCTCCCTAGCCAAGGTTCCTACTTCACGGTTCCAGCAAGGAGGAGGGAAGACAAACCCATCATTTTCGGCAGGGTTGAATGCCCCCGGTCCTTCATCCCGGAGGAACAAGAGCCAGAACCCGATACCGGCAAAATGCAACTCTACCGGTTCAGTGGTCAAGCCAAACACCTCGTCCTGAAGATGGATTATGATCGTAAAAGCAACCGAGGTCTGAATTATAGCAAAGGTCGACGGCTGTCCTTGCGCCTCCCGACTCCGGCAGGCAAGTCCGAGGATTACTACCATAAGACCAAACATGGCTTAGGGTATGTCACGCCTCCCGCAACCCCCGAAGGCTTGAATGAAGAAAATGAGTTATACTCTCACTCTTCAGAGTCTTTCTCTTGGGACTCCGACATCAGTATCGGAGGGATGCTCAAACAAACATTGTCTACCAACATGGTGTCAGCTGACCCTGAGGAAGACGATGAGGATCCTCTGGGACTCTTTGAAGCAGAACCGTTGACCCAACGCCTAGACGCACAATGGGAGATGCGGTTCGAACAACAAGAACCTCCCACTGAGGACGAAGTCGTACAAGTCAATCTTGGCGAAGAATCCTCCCCTAAACCTATCTTCATCAGCAAGAGTCTGACGGATGAGAATCGGGAATCCCTGCTACAGCTCGTCAGAGAATACATCGATGTCTTTGCCTGGAGTTACGAAGACATGCCGGGACTGGACCCCCAAATCGAGGTCCACAAACATCTTATCGAACGTCAAGCATGTCAAGCAGCAGCGGTTTCGGCCGGACATTATGAACGACATCGAAGCTGAAGTCAACAAACTGATAGCTAGTGGCTTCGTCCGCAAAGAACATCCAGATTGGATAGCCAACACCGTGCCCGTGGTAAAAAAGAACGTAAAAATTTGGATCTGCATTGACTTCCGTAATCTGAACGCGGCTTGCCCTAAGGATGAGTTTTTCCTTTCGATCACAGACATAATGATCGCAACAGATGTGGCTTCGAGCGCATGTCCTTCATGGACGGATTCTCAGGCTACAATCAAATCAAGATGTCTCCTGACGACAAGAAGCATACATCGTTACGAACGTCGATAGAAGTATACTGCTACACACAGTCATGCCCTTCGGTCTGAAGAACGTCGGTGCTACATACCAGCGAGCGATGAGCACCATCTTCCGTGAGCATCTACACAAGACGGTCGAGTGTTACGTTGATGACATCGCCGTCAAGAGTCGCTCCAAAGATGATCACCTCCGGAATTTGAAGACTGTTCGACCTCATGCGTAAACACCAGCTCAAGATGAATCCTACCAAATTTTTCCTAGGAGTCTCCAGCGACAAATTACTAGGTTTCGTCATAACTTTAAAGGGTATCCACGTGGACACTGACAAGACTAAAACAATCCTTGAAATACGCTCATCGAAGAACCTCAGAGAACTTCGTGGCCTTTAAGGAAGACTGGCCTACATCAGGAGGTTCATATCAAATATCTCTGGACGTTGCCAGCCGTTCACTCAGCTCATGAAGAAGGGAGTATCCTTTGTCTGGAACGAAGAATGCCAGCACGCCTTCGACGACATCAAGGAATACCTCATGAGCCCTCCAGTATTGGTAGCCCCAGTTATGAGAAAACCCTTCCTGCTCTATGTGCGTGCAATGGATCACCCCCTCGGCGCTCTGCTAGCCCAGACAAGTGACGCATGTCACGAGCAGGCCATCTACTATCTCAGTAGGATGTTGGTCGACGCAGAGCACATGTACAACCCTATCGAGAAGGAGTGTCTTGCTCTAGTCTTCGCCATCCAGAAGACCCGGCATTACGTGGCAGGGCAAACCATCCACGTGATCTCACGAGTAAATTCCCTCAGGGTTCTCATGACGAAACCTGGAGTGCTCAACTCTCGCCTAGCCACATGAGCAATACTGTTGTCACCATATGACATGGTATTCGTCCCACAGAAGACAGTCAAAGGTCAGGCATTGGCAGATTTCCTTGCAGCCTACCCGGTACCAGAAACCTCGAAGCTCTACGAGGAGATCCCAGACGAGGTCGCAGACTCAAACATGACCACGAGCGCAGAAGTCGTTTGACGAATATTCTTCGACGGTGCTTCAAGAACAGGGCCCAAAGGCGAATTATCGTTGGCGTCAGGATAGTACTGATCTCCCTACACGATCTGGTCATCAACCGTGCATACTCTCTCACTGAGCCGTGCTCCAATAATGTAGCAGAGTATAAAGCCCTCGTCATTGGGCTCTAACTCGCCAAACAAGTAGGAGTTGACTACCTGGAAGCCTACGGCGATTCCAAGCTAATAGTCAATCAAGTTCGAGGTGAGTACGAGGTCCGGAATGAAGACTTGATTTCCTACCATCAAGCCACACTCGATCTTATCTCCACCTTCGAGGGGTTCTTCATAGAGCACATCCCTCGGCTGCAAAATATTGAGGCTGACGTCCTGGCCGGCCTCGCAGCCTCTCTAGCTGTTCCGGTCAATACCCATGAACTGATCATCGTGATCGGGCAAGAGCTGGTCTGCCCGAAGAACAACCTCTATCAGTGCTTGACCTACTCAGTAGAGACGAACACCAACCCCCATTCAAAGAAAACAGCCACGTCCATATTACCTCTGGCTCGTTTCCTTTTTTCCTTCCACCAAAAATACCGGGATCATGCCTAACCTCTCGTTACGACTATCGATCGGCTCACGTCTACGTCACATCTGAGCTATCGTTCTCACCTCCTCCCCAGTAGGGTTTGTCATGTCCTTCGTACCTCTGAGCAAACCTTCCGGGTTTGGCTTTCGATCATCACGTCCACAGTACCTTTGATATCGATCGTCGTCTAAACTTATCACATGTACTTAAATTTAAGTGCGCCAATGGTGTTAAGTCTACCAAACTTGTCACGTCCATATCACCTCTGGCAAGGCCCGTTTCGAACTTATTACTTGCACTTTCGTGCGCAAGAAGTAATAAGTCTACCAAAGATTCCCCAGTGGGATATCCTTAAAAGACTGCAATGTCCTACTACGTCCATATTATCTCTAGTAGAATGTTCGTCTTCTTGACCAAGTCAAAACTCTCTTCCATGCTTCTTTTTCAAAGTATTTCAAAACTTGTTCAAGTTTTGAAAACTTTGAAGGGGGTCTTGCAGAAGCATGAAAAATCCGAGTCCATGCCCTCAAAGCCTGCCTTAGTCATGTTGCAGAGAAGCTATACGACCAAGGAACTCATATAGATCCCCAAAGCAAGTCTGCAAGTGCATCCATGCGGCCACACTACAAGCCGCATACATACAAGATATATGCGTCAAAGCTCTCCATGAGCCAAGTTCTCTATGCGTCAAGCTCTCCACGAGGACCAGACTCCATACGCCCCATGCGTCTCTGATCCCATGCGTCCCAGATTCCATGCGCCCCATGTGTCCCAGATTTCATGCGTCCTATTCGGCCTCGACCCTTTGCGTCCTCGTCCTCGTGAAGCCAGAGTGTTCATCAGACCAAGGCCAGACGAGAGCATGTATGCGGCAACGGCCCTATGCGACAGTCAGTTTGCAAGATCGTGTCGTTACAACCGAAAAGATCTTCACACAATCAGTGCTGACTACGTGTCCAGTTGACCAAGTCACGCACACAACGGGTTGAGAACAACCCCGAAAATTTATCAACCGCATATCCCAACCGAGGCTACGTAACAGCCTACTCGTGATATGCGTCCACAGTTGCAACCATCAGCATGATGGCTATAAATAAGAGGAACTTGAACGTTCCCAAGGGCCCCTCTTCTTTAGAGACCGCGGACAAGAGCATACATGCGACCTCAACTCTATGCGTCATCGTCCTCATGAAGTCAAAGTGTCCATCAAACCAAGGCCGAACGAGAGCACATATGCGACATCGACTCTATGCGGCCTCGTCCTCGTGAAACCAAAGTGCTCATCAGACCAAGGGCGGACGAGAGCACATATGCGGCCAAGACGTTATGTGTCCTCGTCCTCATGCGGCCAGAGTGTCCATCAGACCAAGGCCAAACGAGAGCACGTATGCGGCCACGACGATATGTGGCCAAGTCGTTATGCGGCTCTCGACTTGCAAGATCTTTTTGTTACAACCGAAGATGATTTCTCGCACATTCAGTGCTGACTAAGTGTTCAGTTGACCGAGTCACGCACACAACAGCCCCAAGATCTCTTCAACAACATATCCTAACCGAGACCACATGGCAGCATGTCCGCAGCATACGACTGCGGTTACAACCGCATTCTGTTGAAGGAGTCCTATGCGGCCACCAAACATAGCCATATGCGGCATCGATAGTCCGTCAACACGACAACTATAAATAGCGAGGGTAGCATACCCTACAAAGCCCCCCCCCCCGACCAGCTACATACGTGCACACAAGCTCAGGAGAGAGAAGAAAGGAGAGCATCCTCACTCCCTCATCGGACCGTCAACGGAGTAAAGGAGCCGCCACAACGCTCTTTGTCCATCGTCACCACCCAGATCAAAACATTGTACTTATAATTTCTGTCTAGGACCACTTTGTACTCTCTTTAGTTTGTTGATTAAATCAAGCTCTTTTAGACTTTCGAATTTAATGGCGAACATTGGTAAGCAGTCAGCTCTAGGCAAGAACATAACAAAGGGTTGTTTGCACATGGAGAGGTAAGTTATCTGTAAAGATCACACTTAGCTGATTCAACAAAATAATCTGCAACAATCATGCTTAACTTACTAAAGAAGTGCACAAGCAATTTAATGAAATCCCAAAAGGTGAACAAGTTAGAAGAACTAGAAAGCAAATTGAATGTCTGAAATTGGATGCAATATTTCCTAGCATTAAACAGAGATATCGGATAAGCATTGAACTGTGTTCAGTCACATTTACTGCATGTGCAATCTGCTCATTCTACAATAACAAAGGCTATTTTCCGTTAATGAGTTACTTATTAGCTCCGAGAAAGGTTCATAATGCATGTCTAAATTCTAAAATACTTGCAACCCCAGACTAGTCATGTTACACACTTATACTAGACAATTTCCTCCAAGATAAAAAGGCGATATTTAAGTGTAATAAAAAGGTATGTAGTAAAAGTACCTGTACACTAAGAAGACAGTTAAAATGAAAAGTAGTTGCCATTCTTCCTGCAGCCTCCATCTCATATGCAATGGTCAGAGCATTTGAATGATCACCAGCTTTGCAGTCTTCTTCGATCAAGAGATCATAAATTTGATCAGTGGCTCTTAGTCCACCCTTAGCTCCCTTCAAAAATACAGTATTTGCATCATCCAGAAAATTGTTCCTTACTAACTCCTCTGCTTCCATAAGAAAATTCCTAATCAACCTAGAATCAAAGGGAATGGCTCAAAATGCAACATATAATAAGCATGAGACACATACCAACAAGAACTAGCCAAGCCTTGCGAATATCATATTTTAACTTGCCCATTGCTGCAAGGATCTCTAAACCCCTGATTGCATGACCTTTGGAGCCAAAAAGGCGAACCAATGCAACAAATGTCTCGTGTAGAGGACGTAGCCCTGTACTCAATTCCCTTCTCAGCGATTGCATCTGGATCAATTGCATATCGCGTACATTACACATACTTCCGGATTCATAAACAAGAAATGTATAAAAGTTTCAGATGGAAGGAGAATATACACAAAACTACAAGCTAAGGTTGGATTGCAGTATTGCTAAAGCGCATCAAAAGTTGTTGCCCAAACTTGTTTAGTAAGTACATGCTGAAACTGGAAGTTTGTTGTCAAAAGACCTATTTTTGGTTCGGGGGTTATAAACAACTAGATATGTATGCACATGCATCAAAGTAAAAAAAATATTGATTAAATATCATTGCATGCATGTATTTACAACTTAGCATGAATGCTTGAGTTTGAAATTTGAATTTACTTTTAAATGTTTTGGAGACTTTTTAGCTTCTTCTTCTTCTTTTTTCTTTTCGTGACGATGGTCGACTGCTTCACCAACTATGACGGCTTCTTGTAATTTAAAGTAAAGATGACCAAAATATACACGCATTAAATGGCCCTTTGTGGGGAAAAAAGTGCATGTTAAGCTAAAGCAACATGCTCCTTGCTTTCAGAAGCTGCTTGTTAAAAGCAACAGCGTTTTGAAATATATATATATATATATATATATATATATATATAAGCGTCTTTTACCAAACATGTTTATGTGTTGCTTTCTTAAACCTACATCTTTGACATAATTTAGGCAGATTACTGGAAGCGAACACTCTAAAATTCTTGGCCGTGTCATGTCGGACCCTGACACTCCAAAAACAGCCGCCTTGTCAGTATCGCCGTGTCCTTAGTGTGTCGTGTCATATCCGGGTCAGTGTAACATAGGCAGATTATTTGTCTTTCCTCTTGTTAGGTTTTCATGTCAATTCTATAAACCCTTGAATAAAAAAGGTTGAATCTTTGAGAAAGAGAGGAGGGAGAGAAATAATGGTTAGGATTATGATACCGCTCCTTCCTCGTCGGCGGCGAGGCAGTGGGAGACGACGAGGGCGTGGAAGGACCTGGGCCCGGGGGAGAGCCCCGCGGCGACCATGTCGTACATGGAGTCGGCGACGGCGGAGGGGTCGGGGGTCCGGGCGCGGAGCATCAGCTCCTCCATGAAGCTCGACCTCAGCGCCTTCTCCGCCGCAGAGATGGGGCCTTCGTCGTCCCCTCCTCCTCCCCCTCCCCCTCCAGGCGTCCTCGGCTGCCTCCTCCTCCTGGCCGGCTTCCTCTCAGCGGTGGAGACGGCGAAGAAGAGGGGGGAGAGACGCCGTCGTTGTTGGGGTTTGGGGAGAGAGGAGAAAATAGGAGGGAATTGGAAGGAGGAAGTGAAGGAGAGGGACATTGTGTTGTGTTTTGTGGTGTGGATAAGGAAGAAAGGGTTTTTGGGGGGTGGGGGTTTAAGAGTTGGAATATGAAAGAATGTTGTTGATTTGGAGTGGAATTTCTATTATTATTGTTATTATTATTATTATTTACCTAGCTTGGTCGTAAACCGCAGATGGCAGATTTGAACCTTTGTCTACTTTAAGATAGTCCGTTATATTATCACTAGAGTAATATCTTCAATATAAATAATTTGTTTATTAAATTTTTTTTAGAAACTATTTTATTTTCATATAGGTTTTTAGAAACTATTATTTCTCATTAAAAAAACATTAATTTTGAGTGACAACTTGGAAACAATATTTTTATTTACTTAAAAAAAAAGTGTTCTAGAATTATTAGTTTTTTTAAAATTACTAATGGCAAATAAGAAAATGTAAGGTACAAAAGGATATTAGTAGATTAATAATAGATCAATATATGAAAAATAAGTTAAATTATCGTTGATTCTTGTAAAAAAAAAAACCAAATTAAATTATGGAGATTTTAAATTTTTTTTATAGGTACCCATATATATATATATATATATATATATATATATATATATATATGACATATACAATCTGACATATTAAAAATTACACAATTTCAGACGCACGTAATTTGAAATAAATGCATAACAAATTTACATGCACGAATTTCAAATTTGACATGCATGCTAATTAATAGTAGTTGTATTAATTAGTGGGATATTCAATTTGACATATATGCATGCTAATTAATACAAATTACTCTATCAAATCTGACGTATTTTTTTTTCTAAATTCAATATTAAAAATAATTTACAAATAATGACCCATGGAAATAATACTTGTGATCATGTTCTCTCACTACAAGTTGCTAACGGGATTCATTGAATTCCATATAGATATAAATTATGCTTCTTTATGTTGCTTTTATTATCCTTAACTTTTTCTTATAATTTAGTTATTACTAGTAATTTTTTTTCTTCACTCGATACATTTATACTTTATCCATGTCTCTATTCTTAGCAAGTCTACAAATATATTTTTCTCCATCGGTTTCTAACCTCATGTACAATAATTACAAGCTGTAGATTTAGCTACATTTGTTGTCTTCTTAACTTTTTTCTTTGTTAGTTTATTTGTCTAAAAAAAAATCTCGTTTTTACACTTTATCACTCTGAGGATACTATTTTTTTTTAATATACTTATTCGGCTTTTGTTTCCATCATAAACTTTCTTTAGAAGACAAAGCATTGTTCTTAGAAACTCCTTCTATTTTCTTGATGCAATTTGACATATTATATTCTATTACATTAGAATTTTCTTGTATGTCTGGAATATTATTAATTAAACTTCATCCTTAAATAATATTATTTTATCTTTTTTGAAGTTCTACTATCTAGTTTTTGTGTTTATTATCCGCCTATGAAATTTTTTTTTTAATAGTATTCAGTACCATGAATCTTTATATGCTAGTATATCAACTTTACTTAGTTCCTAGTAACAAAGTAATCTATTTGACTAAAAGTAGTTATATTTAAATAATTCAAAATTGAAACATATTTAAATAATAATAAAAAATTTGATAAGCTGCTTTAAGGGCTTTTGGATGGCTTTAAAAATATAGGGGGGAGAGAGAAGAGAGAGAGGAAGAACAAGCATGCATGATAAGCAATCCCACCAAGCCGACGCGTCCACTGTTAAGCCGCAGATGAAAGCAAGAGAGAGAGAGAGAGAGAGAGAATAGAAATATAGGGGGGAGAGAGAAGAGAGAGAGGAAGAACTGAAGAAGAAGAAGAAGAGAGGAGAATGGCCACGACTTCTTTAATGGCGCCTATTCCTTTCCTTATCCCGTCAATTCCAAACTCCTTATTCCCAAGAACCACAATTCCTCTCCTCTTCCAAAGCAGTAGTGGAAGAAGAAGAATAACAAAGGCCAATTATAACCCCACAGTCTGCTTCTCTTCTGCCAACAAGCCCTCGTCTTCCTCCTCAGAAATCAGGCACGCTCTATTCCTTCAATAGACTTTCCGACACGGACACGGACACGGTTTTGATTCATGGAGTGCTCATATGTTATTTATTCCATTCGAATTCAGCAGGAAATTTTTTTTTTTTGCAAAATATTTACTGGGCCATTATCGATTTGACAAAAAGGCCATTTTATTTATTTATTACTATTTAGTCGAGTTCGCAGCTCCACTGTAGCAACTAACAACTGAGATCACTTACTGTTAAGAAGTGACTTGCATCAAGTACTAAATTGATAATTTTGACCTTTTATGTAAATGGACTTCTCCAGAGTGCATAAATTACTTGTTTGTAAGCTGAATATGATTTGTCTCATATAAAATAACAAGAATCTTCCGATCGCTTGGTGCAATGGTAAGACTCGATGGATGGAGGTTAAGTCGACAGAAACAAGCTCTCCATATTTATTGGATAAGGTTTCGTAAGTCTCGACCTTCCCTAGACCCTGCATAAGCAGGAGCATCGTGGCACAATGACGCCCTTTATAGATATTGCTGATTTTAGAAGGACTTAAAGGAGTACGAGTCATACATTTTATGAACATTTTTGCCTCTTGTGCGTCTACGGGTGGATACACAACCATTTGACTATGTCCATTTGATGAGTCAAAGAAATTAACATCTAGTGCTATATGCCATTCACAGTTAACTTGAGTTAGTATTTTTTTAACTTGAGAATATGCTCACAAGCGAATAAAGCTCTTAACGATCTTTTGTTATTCATAGAATCATACACCACATTCTGTCGTGCAAGTAGAAGCATTTGTCCCATATGTAATGTTGCTATATCTACATGACTTTCCAATGTCCATGATCTCTAAGTTGGCTGTTTGGTTCTTATAGAGTTGTGCAATTAGAGCACTTTGTAATTGAGAACATGCCATGTATGGGAACTCATTTGCACCTGGTCCAAATCATCTGTTACTACCATGTTTGTAGAACTACTAATTTATAGTCTTAGTATTTGTGTTTTGTGGTCTATGACATGCTCTTTTAGTAGGACATCCTGAATATAGAAATGAAAAAGGAACTATTAGGCAGAATGGTACCAAGATCGAGGCCTTACAAGTAGTGACTACCGAGAGCTTTCGAATGCTGCTCAGCCTGTTTCCGTTCTAGTACATCATGTCAGTGTCCTTTAAAAAAAAGTAAATGTTGACTTTGTCGATATTTTTGGTCTGAATCCACGAACGATATGAAGTCCACCAATAATAAAGAGAACAAATCTCAATAAAAAGTAGTAATATTACTGGAGTTTCCTAAAACTAGTACATCATATGCCTTTATACAAGCTTACAAAGCCTGGGGAAGAAGAAATTATAATCCTAAACAAAGAAAGGAAAAATAAAACCTAATATAATGGAAAAGACTTGCAAAATAAGTATCCAAATTTGTTAATATACGACAATCTTGAAATGGATTGGACCGGTAAACCAATTGGTCAAATTGACCGGTTGTGCCCTTGCTTTAACTAGTTAATCTCTGAAAATTTAACTCGAAAGTCTTGTGCAACGATCATCCCATCGAACATAGCACTTGTGAATCGGTCATCAATAAGTGTACTCTTTCAAACTCAGACTCGAAACAGGAATTAGTCTTTTGCTGCTCATCGAACATTGAACCATTGGAAATCTGCACAACAGATAAATGATGGCAAATAAAATCCTCATTAATTTCCGGGAACGTACATCTCGAGGAGGCCGAATCCAATGATACATATTGTCCAAGCTACTTGTGTCGATCAACAGATGTATGAGTCGAGACGGTGAACGAATCCAATTATAGTACATCTTGCCCAATACCGGTCACGACTGTAAGCAAGCACTCATATATATATATATATATATATATATATATATATATATATATATATGCGGAATATAGGATAAGATCATCGGTTGTGATCCTCTTTCTCATATTATATCTTCATGTAACATGCTGAACACAAACACAACCATAACATTTCTAATAAGAAACTTCTCCAACAATAGCTCGAGTAGCAACAGTCCCGTTGCTATAAGTGACGATAATGCTTTTGGGATCGTTGGAGATGGATATTCCTATAGTAGAGTCCTCATAGAAGCATGTACCAAAGATCTTTCATTAATCACAAAGAGTAGGAGCGGTGACAATGGATTATAAGAACCCCTAAGAAAATTGTCATAGGTTGTTGGGTCATGAAGCTTAAATGCATAACTATGGGGCACTATCCCAACACATGAAGCTCAGAGTAACATCAAAGATTTTGTTGTGAAATGACGTCCTTGTCCTCGCTCTTGGAAGATGAGGACTCCTCTAAAAGGGCGAAAGGTGACTCATGACTTTCTTTCATGTCCGATGAATATTCCTCTTCAATAGTCTCCAACTCGACCTTGTTTTGTGCATCTTTATCCTCAATTAGAGACAACTTTTCCAACACTTCAAAAGCTTCATTTAGGTCAAACTCTATTGATGGTAAGACGTCCTCTTGGACTTCATTATTGTGCCCGGCTGCTACTATTATATCTGTTTTTGTTGCCGTCTTTGTCGTAGCTAGGTGGTTATATCCACATCGTATAGCTCCTGAGACAATAGTCGTAGTGCACCAAGTCAATTGCGAAGGTTGCTTTGAAGTCGAATCATAAATCGCTCAACTCGAATCCACAATAAGTAGTAATATTATTGGAGTTCCCAAAAATAGTACATCATATGCCTTTATATAGACTTACAAAACTTGGGGAAAAAGAAATCCTAATCCTAAACAAAGAAATGAAAAATAAGACCTAATCTAATCCAGACCTAATCTAATCCAAAAGACTTGCAAAATAAGTATCAAAATTTATCAATATTAGGCTCTCTTGAAATTGATTGGACTGGTCAACGTCAACTAATTGGTCAAAGTTGACCAGTTGCGTGCCTGCATCAGTAGTAAAGTTTTGAGGTATTTGTATTTAACCCCCATTACTAATGCCTAATTCTGTCCACCCCCCCCCCCCCCCCCCCCCCCAATATTATTACTACCACCCCCATTGTTTAATGTAATAGTATGAACTTGCCTTGTATCATTAAATATCGTACATAAATTACTACACGCAATTGTCCTCTTATTTTGTGACCCTGTTGGTTATAAATCTATGAGTTTGATTGTCTCATAAATTTACATGTTGGATTTTTGTCAAGCCATCAATTCAGTGGCAGTCCTGTAAGACAGTAGCAACATAAAAATAAGTGATAGTGGGATGGATTGGGTAGGCCTAACAAACTTAACCTTTGGGTCAAATTTAGTTCATGCATATGCTCAATTTTGACAGAAGACTCCCTAATCTAGACTACTTGTATTTAAACCTCGACGTTTCCCTGGCCATGGTTCACTTGGTACAGAATGTGGTTACAGATACACAGTACGCTACTTGCACGTTATGTGTCTAGGTCGTGGTTTGCTTAATATGGGTTGTTTGTGCGTATATACATGTGTCTGGTAGGAAGAAATTTATACTTGAATTCCACAATGACCTGCTACACTTTATTTTGGCAGTTAATTTATTTGATTACCCTTCTCTCTTTCCGTCTTATTGGGATCTTTCAAATTTTGTGAACTTCATAAGATCCAAATTGTCACTTCTTGAACCGGATTAGTTACCAATGCGATTGGGGTTGCAGGATCCAAGACACGGTTCCCTGGAAGGGGGTTGGTTATTAGAGTGAATCTTGTAATTGAAAACTTATGTATTTCGTATTTGTAACTGTCATTAAAATTGTAATCATAGTCTTCTGCTTTCCAATAGAACGGAGAGGTCCCTGAAGGCAACTGTACTGAGAAAGTGCTTATTTAATACTTTAATGTAGCATTGGTTCTCTTTCTTTTGTTTCTTCTTTATTTTTTTTGCTTTATATCTATATTTTATGCTGATTTAGGTTTAATTTTGACATAACAATTAGTTGGAGAAAACACATGCTAGTATTCTGATTATTAGTTATTCTATTGAATGTTTTGAGGTATCAGGTTTTCTTTCACAAGCGATGATCCCTTGTGATTCAAATTTCATTTGTTCTTCAGCTCAACAGCCAAGATACGAAGTGAGGTTCTTTCTCCTTTCCGCTCTGTGCGAATGTTCTTCTATGTTGCTTTCATTGCAAGTGCTGGTCTAGGAACACTTATAACAATCCCTCGGTTGATATCTGCTCTGGCAAATTCATCAAGATCGTCAGAACTGCCTGATGTCCTAAATGGTCTTGGCATAGACGTTGGAGCACTTTTAATATTTGCATTCCTCTATGTAAGGGAAAACACTGCCAAAAATGCACAAATATCAAGGCTGTCAAGAGAGGAAAGGCTCTCAAATCTTAAGCTGCGTGTGAATGAGAATAAGATCATTTCTGTTAATTCTTTGAGAGGAATTGCACGTTTGGTCATCCTTGCTGGTCCTGCTTCCTTCATCAAGGAGTCCTTTAAACGTAGTAAATCCTTCAGCGAGGGTCTTATTGAGAGAGGGATACTAGTGGTTCCTTTTGCTACGGATGGGGAACCACTCGACCTTGATATCGAAGAGAGTGAGGCTACTGTTACCGACAGAAAAAGGCGACTCTGGCAGCTTAGTCCGGTATTAACTTCTGAATGGGCCAAGTAAGCAAAACCATCGAAAAGTAACATACTCTAAAAATATCTTATCTTTATTAACTGATGTCTACTCTTTCTTTTACAGATGGATAGACGAACAAAAAAAATTGGCTAAGGTGGCACCTGATTCTCCAGTGTAAGCATCACCTTGAGTTGCTTTCTCCTTGATCTGCGGACTTTCATAGATAATAATATTCAGAGATATCGAAATCACAACTTCACAGCTTCCAACAACTTTTATTTTACATATTAAAATGGTCAAAATGATATAAACTTTTAATCTCAGATTCAGAAATGTCAGTATGTATCTAATGTCAAGCGGTGATATAGTTAGAGTATGTAAAAGCAATTCCGCAAGTATCCCTGTTCTTATTTGTACAACAACTATGAGAACAACCAAATGTGGAGCCGCCTATTGGCCAAGACCTTTGGTGTCGGAGGGAAGTCCCGCTCATTATTATCCCATAATAACTGATGCATCTACTATTCTCTGATGGTTGTGCAACTTATGCCCAAACTTTCTTCGATGGGTTTCTTTCATTTTATCCACAATTGGCACTACCTCCCTCTTGCCACCAATACACTAATTCCTTGTCCTATCTTTTAATATATTGCCACTTATCCATCTCAATATTGCAAAACAATGTTTTGAGTATATGGATTATGTTGAAGGTATCTGTCTCTACGTATGGATGGTCGTGTTCGTGGAAGCGGTGTAGGTTATCCGCCTTGGAATGCTTTTGTTGCACAACTGCCACCAGTAAAGGGTATATGGGTAGGTCTCCTTGATGGCATGGATGGACGGGTCCTATAAGGCTCAGATTTCTAGTATACAAGTAAGTCTCTTTTGGCCAGCAATAATTTTCTTTTTGTTTCACTCTTTCAATGCTTTCATCTGTTTATTGCACAGCACAAGTGATGAGTTGTTATCCTGTCACCTTTGTGAAAGATGATGTTTAACCAAATAAACGTTTCTGCAGTATGTTCTTGACAATCGTATCTTTCCTAAACATTGAACCTGCTATAGCTTGCATCTGCCATAGTTTCTGGATCAACTACCCATGGACAACATGCAGCCAAAAGGCCAAGATGATTCAAGAACCAAAGTTTAGCATTTATGAAGTGTTCGTGCTTCCGAGATTTTTACCGTCAAATTCATATGGTGTTGGAATTTTTTAAAACAATACATGCAACACACCTTCAGTATGGGTGTAACAAATGTCGAGGCATTTTAAAATTTAGATTAAAAAGTTTTGCCAATTTACTGGTCTGTGCCTAGTTGAAGGCAACTCTCTGTAACAAAAACATGCTTTGTTAGATGCTTTAATGGGCTTATATGCATAGGCACATTTTAGTGAGGAACTTTCACTTTCTTAGCAAGTAGTCAAGAGGGATCCCATGATTATCAGAAGTTCTTATACTTGCGTTGCCCTAAATTTCTGCTCTAGCTGTGCGAAGTGGGGAGTCTGCCAACTGTAATGTTCTTGGGTTGGGTTGCAGGCTGGATTATGGGATGATAATTATATTCTTTAGTCGATCCAAACTCAACTGTGACATATAATGGTTGCAAGTTAGTGTCTAAAAAGGTTCATATGCTATGATGGAATATCTATGAATATGGAAAGCAGTTGCACTTGCAAGACCAAGTTAGTGGAGGAGGATGGTTGCTAAGAAGTATATGTGGCTCTTTTTGTATGAATTTTTCATCTTTATGGTTAAGCCTGCTTACCCCAAGGCGTTGGACGTACCATCTGTTATGGCTTCAGGGCATGTGTAATTAAGGATTTGGTGTCTCCCTAATATGAATGCTTTGGCGCATATACACGTGTATGCTTGCTTATGTGAATCTGTGTGTCTGAGAGAATACCTAAGATCCATCATCAATGATCGGTACCTACGGTTAACCAAATTTCTAAAGTTTGTCTCCCAAGTAGAGATGTTTCCTTTTCGTTTTTAATCTGGAAGTTGAGATATCCTATTGTTCTGTGGCACGGTACGGTGATTGGTGTGCATTATTGGAGGATAGAGAGCGGTAATATATTCAAAGGAGCGGCAGACATGGTTCACAGTTCTCTGTTGTATTTGACATGGTTTTATTTTTATTACATGACAGAAGGTTTGAGGAGGTGTGTTGTCTTTAATTGTATAGTTCAGAGATTATAAGTCGTGTCATAACAAACGCTTTTTCCTGTATCTTACATGCTGAATTGTTTTGGTTGGTATTCCTTCATATGCTCTGCAATTGTAAATTCTTGTTGAACATCCAGTAATAATCAATATTCAAGCCAGTGATAATAAATGATTGGGGAACTGTCTCATACATAAGGACGAAACACCTTCTATTTAGGTCCTTGACAAGAATACTACTCGATACTATGAAGTATATATAGTTTGCCTCTTTGGATAGTATTGCTATTTAGGTCCTTGAGTTGATTGCTACCGACTTTCTGCTCTTTGATTGTATAGTGCTTATTGATACTGAATTGCATATTGAACTTCGCTTTTCGAAATTTCTATGAAAAGTATATTTCTATCCTGTTACAATGCTTTATTCGGAACTGTTATCATCAATAAATATTTATCATGCTTTGACATCGTATCATATTATATGATCACTATGAAATGTATTTAACTGGAACTGAATACTTGCTTAATTGCATCTGAGCAAAAGATGATAACAAACTAGAATATGCTCACATATGCTCAATACTTGCTCAATTGCATCTGAGCAAAAGATGATAACAAACTAGAATATGCTCACAATTTTTGTGCTTATGTTTCAGATTATCGGACATACAAGGATTTCTTGGAGCTTCAGGACTTTTCTGGCATGACTCTTCAAAGTGCGATGAATTGTGTTATGTAAACTTTGAGCTTTGGGGCATGATGGTACAAGGACAATTTGTATCCTATATTAGTGTGCCGAAGCATAGGTTGTATATGGTGTATAAATGATGATTTATATTGATGTAGATAGAAATTTGGTAGGGGGTGTTTGGTACAAGATAAATTTTTTTTATTTTCGGAAAAAAATATGGTGGAAACCTAATTTCATGTTTGTTTAGATTATAAAAATAATTTTCGGGAATTACAAATATCCGAATAAATAATTTACCCACAAAATATGAGAATCTTATCCCTTTAAAATAGGTGGGCTTATCTTTTTTGAATGGAAATTTTTTCTCATTTTTCTTTTCCATTTTTCAATCCTTTTTAAGATTTTTTTATGTTTTTTTTTCTAACAGAAAATTTGCTGTACAAAAAGTAATTTTAAATAAATTAGTAAAATCAAAAAAAAATTGAGAAATTAAATGTAACAAAATGTTTCACCAACGTAGATGGTGAAATTCTGAAAAAATAAATTTTACATTTGCTTTTGACATTTTCGTCAATTTGGCAAAATTTTGGTTTTGTTAAATTTTGCCAATACGTTTATTTTTTTCTTTTTTTTTATGTTCTAGTTTTATTTGGTTTATTTCGTTTGATTTTTTTTTTTTTTAAAAAAAGTGCTTTGGTTTAGTTTTATTTAGGTTTAGTTTTATTTTTTTTAAATTGTTGTAGCAATAAATTTTTAAATTAATTAGAAAAAATAAAATTTACAAAATAAAATATGCTATCATTGAACATTCAAAAAAAAAAAAAAAATCTCCCGTAACAAAATTATGTTCTATTTGTTCGGAAATCGTTTTTCGTCAAACAATAGGTCGATTTGTATTTTTCGATGAGAGTAACACAATTCGTGTAGAAATAATTTTCATACGAAGCAAGATGCAGATGTTACATGCAAAAGTATAAAATTTAGAACTTTAAAGTATCATAACTTTTTACCGAGAGATCGAAACAAGGTCCAGCTTGTGCCAAAATGACAGTAACGAAAAGTACTATGGGATAAACCGTTTCACCGTTTGAGGACTTTGAAAAATTTTAGAATCGCAAAAAAAAGATGTTTCGACCTTCAAATTTTACTTTCGATAATTTTTTTCGAATTTTTTTCGGTATTTCGATGTTAACGAGTAAAAAAATGGTCTCTCTGGACCCTCAAACGTTATCATATAATATATCAGTGTGAAAATGATTAAAAATGGGACAAGAATATATATATATATATATATATATATATATATATATATATATATATATATATATATATATATATATATATTTTAACGATAAAATTATTTATTTATAAATAATTTACTAATCGTAATAAGATCGATTTAACTTTTGATTATGGTAGAGACTTTAAGGGTCTGCTTGGCAATTATGGGAATAGCGGTTATGAGTTATTTTTAGAGTACCGATTATAAGTGATCCGGTTTTAAATGATTTTAAGTAGCGGTTATGAACGGGTAACGAGCGGTTCTTAAAGTTTTTTGTACAAAAATAAATGAAATAAATAATTTGAGGTTTCCATAAACAATCGAAGGTTTTCATAAATAGAATAATAAAACCCCTCAAAACCAGTGCCTCATAAAAATATATAAAGTTGAGGTTTTCATAAACAATCAGTTCAAAAATATCCCAAAACCGGTGAAAACACCGATACCAACCAAATATATTTTTAAATTTTGCCAACTCAGTTGCCGAACTATTTCTTTAATGTTAAAGTTTTCAAATTTTTTTCGTTTTTCCTAATTTATTTAAAAATATATATAGGTATAACAAATATTCTGCAAAAATAAAGAAAATTAAAAAAACAAATAAACCAAATAAAAATAAAACCAAAACCTATCTAAGAAAACCCAAGCCAAAACAAAAAAAAAGAAAACAAAATAAAATAAACCAAATAAAACCATAAAAACACACACAAAAACCAAACGAAATAAACCAAAAATATCCAAACAAAAAAAACTAAAATTTTGATATTTTCGCAACCGAGTTGGCAAAATTTTGACAAAACCGAGTTGGCGAAAATGTCAAAAGTAAATAAAAATTATTTTTTTATAATTTTGCCATCTGAGTTGGCGAAACGTTTCGTTGCAGTCAATTTCTCAGATTTTTTTTTTCATTTACTAATTTATTTAAAATTAGTTTCTGTATAGTAAATTTTCTGTTTTTCAATTTTTTTTCATGTTTTTAGATTTGTTTTAAAATATTTTTGTTGTTGTTTTTTCGGGTTTTTTCGTTGCTTTTTTATCCCCTTTTTATCAGTTTTTATCCTTTTTTATTTTTTTTCCCAGGAAAAAATATATATTCACTAAACATAGAAATTTAATTTTCAGAAATTTGATTCCTAAAAATGTAAAATTTTCGGCTATATAGTACTAGCATATATACACGTGCATATTTCATATTTAGAAAGAACCACCTTAATTTTCGTAATATATAATTACCTATCGATCTATCCATGTTTTATTTAATGAATATTTTTTAATTAGCAAGTATATGTAAGAATATTTTTGGAAAAAAAAAATATCGTGAAATTTGAACTTTTTTTTATTGTATAGTAGTATAGATTTTGCATATTAAAAGTTCCTTTAAAAAAAATTCAATTTTGGATTTCAACCATTAATGTAATTTGTTTCAGATGTGGATTTTATTGCCAAAGACTGTGTTTTGGTTGTGATGAACTAACTGTACATGTGACGTTTGTTATACTTGATGAATTTATTTTAATTGATCAATTATGGAAGTTACTACTACTGAGATATTAGCATCTCAATTTTTAGTTCGTAATTAAATCCATGGACAAGTTCCACCTTTTTTTTTATTGTAGGTTTAAATTTATTCCGTTTCTTAGACACTGAAAGTACTTTAAACCTTCTTGGTTCCAACCGAAACTGACGGCTTAAAGTTGATTTTGTGTTGGATTAGTTACACAATACTCCTTACCATGGCAAGTTAAGAGTAAGTAAGAAACTAATATTCCATGATTATCATTGTTTCTTGCAATAAAAATAGAATAAAGTACAAAAAACTCCTATTTAAATTTTTTTTTTTCAATTAAAAATTTTTGGATTTAAAAAAAAAAATCGTATTTTATATTTGGTATATTTTACATCGAATTTTGTGATATGTCGTAAACGGACGTAAAATAACTAATATATTCCTTTCTAATCTTAATTTTAATCATAATACTAATCCAACCATAATCTTAATTCTAATCATCTCTTCCACCATAAGCACACAGTTTAAAGGCCCAATCACTGCTGCCGGTCTGTTCCACTTTTACCTTTTATATGGAAATAATAATATACTCTCTTGGTTCCTAGATGATACAGATGCCTCCTACCAAAGACATTTTGAGCTTAGATGTGATTGACAAATATACAATTTATTAGTAGTTTATTTATTTTATAAATCTTAAAGCAATTCTTACTTGTCAATTAAATTATTATTTTTTTAAACTAATAAAAAAATTTATTTTACTTTTTTAATATACATATTTTAAGTATATATGCACGTGCGTTGTACGTATTTCATATTATCTATGAAGAGCAAACAATAGTTTTTTATTTTTTT
Source organism: Iris macrosiphon (assembly GCA_036927795.1). Lineage (NCBI taxonomy): Eukaryota > Viridiplantae > Streptophyta > Magnoliopsida > Asparagales > Iridaceae > Iris > Iris macrosiphon. The sequence continues at coordinate 172,582,226 of JAYESA010000014.1, read as the reverse complement.
AATCAAATATCTATGTTCAATTTAATAATCATTTTTATTAGTAAATATAGATAAACGATATTTTTTGAGAAAAAAAGATTTACGCTAAAGTAAGATTTTTCGTATTATATAGCAATATAGATATATCAATATTAAACATGTATGAATTCTCAATGGATTGGTTCCGCTGGAGGAGCGGTATATCAGCTCTTTAACACACCCTTGATCACAACAATTATAGTGGGGGAAAGGAACTCCACCAGCAAATTATGCTAAGACGGCTCCATGGGGAGGCGGGCTGGACGGACGCCTAGGGCCTCCTTGTCACGCCCGTCCCAAAACCCACGGGTTGGTACAAATCGAAAGATAAACCAAAGTATAAAATTTCCATGTTTCGTACTTGTGCTGTCTATATAGGGTTCCAGTTTATGAATCTAAGTCCAACAAGACAACTACATCTCATCCACAAAATAATATAAATATCAACTAAAATATAATTGATAATGATGAAAGCAAATACGAAGGTTCAAGTTCATCAAAAAATTAAGTCATGTTCGGTGGAGACAAATTCACTATTAGCAGATGGAAAGTAAAAGCAAAAAAATAACTATAAGTCAATGCTGAATTAACTAAGCAATAGCGAACTCGTCAATTAAGTCATGTTCGGTGGAGACAAATTCACTACTAGCAGATGGAAAGTAAAAGCAAAAAAATGACTATAAGTCCATGCTGAATTAACTAAGCAATAGCGAAGTCGTCAACTGCCGTTGCATAAGCGTCGGGTCCTGGTCGCATTCCCGGTACACCTGTTCGTCGAGATCTGGAGAAAAGTCCAGTCCTCAGTGTGACGCAATAAGATACATAATGTACGAGCCTACCGCACAGTATGTATAGCATGCATGGAAAAGACTGGAATAAAGAAATATTGCAAACAGAAGAAAATAACGCCACAATAAAATACTATACAGATAATAACATGCCGTAGAGAAGTGTGGTACTATATTTGGCTAACAAATATATCGAATGACCGCAATCATGTGTGGTGCTAACGGTCCTCTAGAGAGTAGTTCTGAGTGAGACTCCTGTCACTCCCCGATCTCCCGCAGGCAAAATTGGTCGTTCCCGCTAGGCGAGAATCACCGCTGTAAACCCCTCAATTAATTCTATAGATAGTCAGGGATAGATTGGAAAATTTTGGTTTAGCAGCAGATGTTTGAGGTTTAGAGTAGAGTTGCCTTATGTCTGTTATTTATTAATTTAACCCTTGGCGCGCCCTACCATTGCTTAATTATTCGGAGCCCAATATCAGCCCATAAATTCAATCGGACTATTGTACTTCTGACTTGACTCGCCAATTTAGGCACTGGACTTTTCCGTCACACAAAAACCAAATCCGTTGTGCCTTAAATTAATCGCACAATTTCCCGTATCCTAAATCCCGTGATTTAATTTCGTGTCAGACACTTGTGTCGTTACCCTCAATTTTGAGATACCAACTTAACCCGTTGAGCCGGACCAACTAAAGGGTCCAAGACTGACTCCAAGTTCCCACCATTTTTGACCTTTGCGTCATTTCCAAATTTTGACCCCAAGTGCCCCCAATTAATTTAAAAGTGCGGGACACTTTAATTCTATTTAAATCGGGGATACCAATTTTGTCTAATCCTATTTTAATCCCCAATTAATCCCAATACCCATTTAATTAAATCCATACCAAACACACAATACCCCTCACCATGCAAATCACCAAACACCTTTTTCCCTACAATTTTTGCATCATTTCATGTGTTCGTACAATTACCCGAATTTAAGGGGCTTAGTTGCAATTTATTGATTTAGGTGTCCTCACCTCATTAGCCATGACCAAATGGAGAGCCTACCATTCTTTGACCTAGTCAACATCCTCCCCCCTTCCTTTGCATGGAGAAACCCAAATCCTCTATGTTAAATTCTAGCCCTCCATTTGAATTGGAGCATCCCCACCACACACTCACATCACCAACCCCTATAAAGGGTATCTTCAATGCATACAAACCAAGCAGGCCCTAATCCCTAGGCATTGGAAACCCCCCCTCTCTCTCTCCTCCCTCCTCCTCCATATTTTTTCCATACAAATTTCTTCTTCTTCCTTTCTTCTTCATGGAGAGGAGCACTCCGGCCGACTGAACCAACTCCGGCCAGTGCAGCATCCCAACTCCGGCCTACCACCGCACCCGCACCCCGACTCCGACCGACTGACCGCAACAGTCCGAGCTTCCCCCAGTGTCACGCCCCAGTCCCAAAATACCTTGGGACCGGACGCGTGATAATGGCCAGCAGTACGCACCGATGGACCAACTCAATATAATGGATCCATCAGGGCATACTTAAGCTGTAAAACAAGTCTACGACAATCATGGTACAACTAATCTCATCCATACAAGATATAAAATATGATCCACAGAATAATAAAGAATGTAAATCATCATCTAGTCTCACAAAGTACTTCGGGGAACAACCCAAAAAATATCTAGTACAATGGTTCATCTGACCAGAATATAAAAGACTGAAATAAATAATAAAAGCTGAGCATAAACATGGATGCTCAAGAGAAGTCTTCGGCTAAGACCTCGCCCTCGGATGGTGGTACTGCTCCTGGATCAGCTCCTGCTCCGGTCCCGTAGATCTCGGGATAAACCTCGTCTGCAAAATCTGGGGACAAAAATCCGGATCCAGGTCCTCAGGGGACATAGCAAGGTACAAGAAAGCTCATGCCAATAAATAAATAAACAGTGCAGCAAATAAATAACTAAATGAAACAGTGGGGTAAATATGTAACCATCTAAGTGAAAATGCAAGTGAGAGCATCACTAGTCTCAGGCTGAGCCACTACAAGCTCTGTGTCGGGGAGCCGGGTAGCGGTAATAACCGGTAGTGGGTCTAGCTCTGCTACGAGAGTCTACGACCTCTCAATAATAGAAGATATATATATGTAACAGCCTGTAGCCTGTGTGTCTCTCCCCACCCAATGTAACCACGCATATCATGACCATAACGTCTCATGCCCATGTCAAGCGCGATCATAGCTAAATGCAACCAGTCATATAGTATCTAAGAATATAATGTCCATGTCCTGTATCCTATACAGAATCACCGCGAATATCTCGAGAAAATCATGTCTCATGAATAGTGTCAAGTGTCCTGGGTCATAGGGTACTTGATAAGACAAGTACGAGAATATAAAGTGACACGGATGTCCATCTCTAGGTGACCGTACCCAACACTGCGTACAGTGTCGGCACCCGACTGATAATCGGACGCTAAGTACGTCACACGGTCCTAGGTTGAGCATGCACAGAAATATGATAAAGCAAGAAAAATATATATAAAGACTGCAAAGTTTGGCAAGGTACACTTGCCTGATGTCTGGGTATCAACAACTGTCCCTGTATCAATGGATCCGGTAGGTACTACTCCAAAAGCTGTAACAAACATCACCAATAGTCTCAGAAGGTGCCAAATAGCTAGAAATGCCAGTCCTTACGTCCAATTTGGACACAGGGGCAAAAAGGTCATTTTCGAATTAAAGCGGGGTCCACATGTGGGCCACTTTGCACTGAAAAGCGTGTCAGGGTCAAAGGTCTTCAAATTCTGCAAACTCAGTGTCTACAAGTTAGGAACGATGATACGAACCCAACGAAACTTCCAAAATTGGATTCCGATGAGCCGATCTCAAAATCACCCGTCAAGTGGAGCCTGTGGGGCCCACGATACGTGATTTTGTCAACGTTCTCGGAATCGGACCAAACTTGGGTCATAGGACCAGCATATTGCTACGAGTCCGATGGCGCAAGTTTCGTCTCGATCCGACGTGTTACACAAAGTTACAGTGCGTTCCAGAAAGGACGGATACGGGGTGTCGTCGACGGATACGCGTTGATTCCGGGGTGCACGCACCTACGAATCGACTTCTGCGAAATTCCACACGACCGTATCAACGTCGCGCACAGTTCGGTAAAGACCGCGTGCGACCAAGTCGTCCCGTCTGGCGGGGCGACTCAATTCTGGGGTAAAACGGGGCGTTGTTTTTCCTATTTTTGGATCGCGGTGTGCGATCACCACAGGACGCGATGCTCCGAGCGAATTGCACGGGCACCGAGAGGGTTACACGGTCTACGCGTAGCAACTGACGAAATTGAAATTGGAGTTGCGATGAGGGTGAAAACAGTACCTGAACCGAGCTCCAAAATCTGAGTTCTGCGTGTCCGAGGGTCGACTCGTCTCCTGGATCAGAGTTTCTGCGTCCTCGTGTCCGAGGCGAGTCAGAACTTAGGGCTCTGTCTGCGGATGGCTTCGCCGGGGGTCAGCCTCAAGGTCGGCTAGGACTTCGGTGATCAGCCGCTGACGGAGGCTCCGCTCTGCACAGTCGGCTAGGTCTTCCGCGCTTGGGACGATCGGGTGGAGGGATGGCTGAGTCGAGGTGGTGAGAGGAGCCGGCACTGGGTTCAGTCGAAGGAGGCGGTGGCTGAGGGCTCTACGCGGGGGGGTCATCGACCGAGAGTCGTCGACCTAACTGCTGGGTTCGCGGCGGAGGACGGAGAAGGGGGAGTCGGTCTGGGCGAACTCGGCGGCGGGGTTTTAGGTGATGGGAAGCGGCGGCGTCGCGGATCAGCTACTGGGCGGAGCAGCCAGGTGATCGTCGGCGACTTGATGGCGGCGGAAGCTTAGGGTTTAGGGGATGGCGAGGCACGGACGCCGAGGAGGCACTATATAGGCTGCTACAGGAGCCTTCGGCGGAGAAATCCTAGGGTTTCCACACGGTTTGGATCCGGGTCGGGTTCGGCTTGGATCCAACCCGACCCGAACGCTGGGTTTGGTTTGGTCTAGCCTGGATCTTGTTCAACTTGGGTCTGGTTCACTCTCTATAGCTTTTGGTCCTCGATTCGTTGCTCCGGTGTCCAATAAATTCACCGAAAAATGACATGCGTCCGGTTCTCCATTATACACAATAAATTTTTACTTTCAGAATAATTTAACACCCATAAACTGCCCGTAAAATTCTTTAACTCCTAAACACCTCGGTTCTTCATCCAAAATTCCGAAAACATCCGGAAAAATTATATTAAAAATTATCTGAAAAATAGGGTATTTACACCCAGCGCCGCTCAGGGTAATTTATTTATTTATTATTAATTAATATTAAAATATTATGGAAATAATATTTTATGGTGTAAAATGAAAAACCGGACATAGGGTAATTTTCTGTGAATTTATTGGACTCCGGAAGCATTTTAAAGCCCTAGAAACTAAGTTGCAATTATTTAATTAAGGTGCCCTCACCCTATTGGCCATGACCAAATGGAGAGCCTACCTTGTGTTGACCGTAGTCAACATTTTCCTCCCCTCCAATACATGAAGAAATCCAACTTTCCCCTTCACCGGAATTTTCCATAATTTTTGGGATGTACAGCGCACACATCGACCCCCATCTAAATTCTATCCTTGTATTTAATTAATGCGAATTCTAGCCCTCCCAAACACCCTCATGTGAGCCCAAGGCCCAAGCCCAAGGAGCGTTGACCAAGCCCACTCCTAGGTCAATAAAACCCTAGTTCATATGGCTATAAATACAACTTTTCTTTTTATTATTGGCAAAAAAAAAAACCAAAACCTAAATCACATTTAAATAACTCAGCCGACCTCTACTGTTCACCCTCTCCTCCGCCGTGCCTCCGCCTGACCCCCGAACCCTGCACCCTGCTCCTCCCCGTCCGGCTGACCGACCAGCCAACTTCGGTACAACCACTCCCTCTCCGGTCCCGCGGCGTAGCCCCGACCCAGCGCTCCCTCTCCGGTCCCGCGGCGTAGCCCCGACCCAGCGCTCCCTCTCCGGTCCCGCGGCGCAGCCCCGACCCAGCGTTCCCTCTCCGGTCCCGTCGGCGCAGCCCCTACTCCGGCTGTGCACATCGTCCCCCGTCCGGCGGTGCTGACCTAGACTCCACCGCTTCGCCGACGCAGCAGCTTCCCCCACTCCGGCCGTGTAACCCCCGTCCGGCCGACTGACCCCCGCGCGGCCCGACAGTGTAACCATCCCTCGTCTGGACCACCACCTCCGCCGACTCCGAGCTCCACCCGCCTGCGACCCAACACAGCAGCTCCCCGACCCGCTGACCTAGCCCCGGACACCGCTACCCTAAACCCTAGAGCAGTGGACACGGACACAGCCTAGACACATGACTCGGTCGACGCAGGACACGATCAGGACACGTTCGGACACGTGGAATTCAGCGTTCACGGAGCCCTGTTCAGGTATCGTTTTCTCTCGCCTCGCAACTCTGTTTTAATTTCCGTCAGTTGCAACGCGTAGACTGTATAACCCTCTCGGTGCCCGTGCAACCCGCTCGGTGCATCGCGTCCTGTGGTGATCGCACACCGCGATCCAAAAACAGGAAAAATAATGCCCTGTTTCACCCCGGAACTGAGTATGCCCCGCCAAACGGGACGACTTGGTCGCGTACGGTCTTCACCGATACGTGCGCGTCGTTGATACGGACGTGCGGGATTTCGCAGAAGCTGATTCGGATGTGCGAGCACACCGGAATCAGTGCGTATCCGCGGGCAACGCCCCGTATCCGATTTTTCTGGAACACGCTGTAACTTTATGTACACATGTCAGATCGAGACAAAACTTGTGCCATCGGACTCGTAGCAATACGCTGGTCCTGTGACCCAAGTTTGGTCTGATTCTGAGAACGTTGACAAAATCGCGTATCGTGGGCCCTACAGGCTCCATTTGTCGGACAATTTTGTGATCGGCACATCGGAATCCAATTCTGGAAGTTCCGTTGGGTTCGTATCATCGTTCCTGACTTGTAGACACTGAATTTGAGGAATTTAGAGACCTTTGACCCTATCGCGCTTTCCGGTGCAAAGTGGCCCACATGTGAAACTCGCTTTGGCCCGGAAATGCCCTTTTTGCCCCTGTGTCCAAATTGGACGTAAGGACAGACGTTTCTAGCTATTTGATATCTTCTGAGACGGTTGGTGATGTTTATTACAGCTTTTGGAGTAGTACCCACAGGATTCACTGATACCGGGACAACTGTCGATACTCAACCATCAGGCAAGTGTACCTTGCCAAACTCTGCAGTATTGTTACATATTTTTCTTGCTTCATTTATATTGCTGTGCATGCTTAACCTAGGACCGTGTGACGTACTTAGCATCCGATTATTAGTCGGGTGCCAACATTGTACGCAGTGTTGGGTACTGTCATCTAGAGATGGACATTCGTGACACTTTACATTCTCGTACTTGTCTTATCAAGTACACTATGACCCAGGACACTTGACACTATGCATGAGACAATCTTCCTGAGATTTTCATGGTGATTCTGTGTAGGATACCGGTTTATGACATAGACATTATATTCATAGATATTAGATGACTTGCTGCATTAGTATTGATCTTGCGTGTCATGGACATGAGACGTGTGATTACATGAGGTGGGGAGAGACACACAGGCTACAGGCTGATTTATATATATATCTATTATGGTGAGGACTTAGACTCTATATCAGAGCTAGGCACTCTACTAGTGTTATATTTTTGTGAGGCCTCAGACTCTATATCAGAGCTAGGCACTTTACTAGTGATATTACTGCTACCGGCTCCCCGACACAGAGCTTGTAGTGGCTCAGCCTGAGTACTCGTGATGCTCTCATCTTGCATTTCACATAGATGGTTACATACTTACCCTACTTATTTTATTATCTGCTGCACTGTATTTATTTTGGCATGAGCTTTCTTGTACCTTGCTATGTCCCCTGAGGACCTGGATTCGGATTATGTCCCCAGGATTAGCTGACGAGATCTATCCCGAGGTTTACGGAGCAGGAGCATTATCAGGAGCAGGCACTGGAGCAGTACCAGATCCAGTAGACGCGTGATCACCGAGGGTATCTTTTGAGTATATACTATTTCCATACTCAGTATTTGCTGTGGTTAGCTTTATTCTTGTATCTTGACAGATGTATCAGACTCATTATCGGGTTATTCCCCCGAGTTTATATTATATTGAGATTGATCTTGCTTTATGATTCTGATATTGTTGTATTCATTTCTGTGGATGAGATTAGTATATTTAGACCATTATTGTTGTATTACAGCTTAAGTACGCCCCGATGGATCCATTAAATTGGATTTGTCCATCGGTGTGTGCTGTTGGCCATTATCACGCATCCGGTCCCACGGTATTTTGGGACTGGGGCGTGATATGGTTTTTGTGGTGGCCCATGCAGGTCAACGAATAAATTGTTCGGTTTTAACTTAGGGACCGAGCAAGCCTGCAACAAGAATAGGATAAATTTTTAGGATCTCATCCACTTGCTTGAAAACGTTCTTGATATCTATATCGTATTCGAATTAAGTTTTTCTTGCATCATGCCTTGATTCCAGTGCGCCTCTTATAGTTTATTTTTGATGCAGAGTAATAGATTCAAGAGCAAACGACGAAACTCCAGCAAACACACCAATAGGTGCGGTAGCCACCTACGAAGAAGATGAAGTGGCGCCAATGAGTGGAGATCCTACTACTCATCGAAGCAGCCAAGCAGATCAGCATGCTTCTAGATTTCGGCGTGATGACATCCCGTCGCCTCCACAGTTCGTTCCACCAATGCTTGTATTCCCACCAGGACAGCCTATGGACGGGCAACAGATTTTTCAAATAATCTACGCGATGATGCAAGCTCAACAGCAGATTCAACAAGAGACTTTGAGTCGCAGCCTAGCACTCGTACTGGAGCAGGCGAATCTACCAGCACGACGACCAGTGACAGGATCTATCACCGATTTTCGGCAGCTGAAGCCCCGTACCTTTTCTGGCAAGGAGGGACCAGCCGAAGTTCATGAGTGGCTCACCAACATACAACACCAGTTGGAAGCAGCTGAGCTTCCAAGAGAACGTTGGATGACTGCTGTCAGAATACAATTAACGGATAACGCACATCACTGGTGGCTATCTGAGGAGACACGGCTCGGACCAGACCGAGTCACTTGGGAAGAGTTCTCTAGACTCTTTCAAGAGATGTACATCCCAGCTGTTGCACGATCAGAACTCAGAGACAAGTTCAACCGCCTTATCCAAGGGAATATGACAGTGGAAGAGTACAACGCAGAATTCATTCGTCTAAGTCGCTTCGCCCCTACGTTGATCCCCACAGAAGAAGAGAAGGCCGAGAAATTTTTCGACGGACTGAACTTCGAGCTACAGAGACTGATCGGATCCTTTGCACCTACTTCCTACTCGGACGTCCTTGCAGCAGCCCGACGCATGGAGCGCGTCGTCAAGAGAGAGACCACCCTGAAGCGGCCTCCCACATCAGCACCAACCAGAGCCGCACAAGAGGAGTCGGCAAAGCGTCAACAGATAAATCCACCAACGAGAGCAGCCCCAAGAGCCTCATTCCTTCCTACTTGTTACCACTGTGGCAAGATAGGCCACATTGAAAAAGAATGCCGACGCAAGCTGGGAATGTGCTTAATTTGCGGATTCAGACAACACTTTGCCAGAGATTGCACAACGCATCGAGGAGAAACACCGATGAATAACCGAGAAGCCTTACCAGCACCGGGAGGATATCAGCCGAGGCCACCCTTGGCACCACAAGCAGCACTCTTCCAGCAGGCCCAGCAGCAGCAGAGGAATCCAACTCAAGGACGCGGACAAGCTTATGCGATGACTTTGGAAGACGTACAGACCCATGGAGTAGCTAATGCACGTAATCTGTCGTAGTTATCTGGTTATAGATTTGTTTTATCTCGTATCTATTGGTTCGTGACCTCAGCCTTAACCTATGTAATTTTGAACTTGCTTATAATTGAAAACCGTAGAGATTATAGAGTCTTTGTTATTGTGCTTATTTTGGGTTGTTTTGTGAACTTGAATTAAGTTGTACCTCCTTTCATCATCATCTAGTGTACTTATATTTGTTGTACTACCTTGACTTATGCTGCTGTTACAGCCTACTTTTGCAAGCTTATCCTTTTATCGAGCTTGTTCATGACATATGTATTATTGGGTCGACACACTAATACAATTGTCTATTCAGAATCAGTGTATTACGGTCTGATCAACCTTAGTACATTTTGGTTCGCTCTTCGCACGACTACTTCACGTGGATTGAGATATATAGTTGACCAGTATACTTGCCCTCTAGATATGTCTGAGCATATCGTATCAGTTATATAACTGTACTAATACGAGCATGCGAACAAGGATTACCAGAATAGGATTTCAATCCACAATTGTCTTGACAAATCCCATTTGAATTCGTTAAACGCCTTGATCCTGATACTTCTATTCTATTACCTCACCCTTGAACTCTTTATTATTGATCTTTGTCTTCCCTTATTTCGGAAAGACGAAACCTCGTGCTTGGTATAAAGTTGATATATAGACAGTACTAGATATACCCCACAGGCCGGTCGTATTGTTGATGACCCTTTTATATATGATTAAGGGAATACCATAGGCGATACGGTTGGTGTTAAAGACTTGAGGATTCAATACCATGATTAAATAAGTTGGGACATAGATTTATTAGATGTATAGCCTTAGATAATATATGGGTAAATTCTAAGTTGGGTAGAGACCGCAATGCTCACTTGAGAAGAATTCATTAGCCTGTAACCAAGTGAGATTTAATAGAGGAGACCCTACCCTAGTTTAATTTCGAGGACGAAATTTTTATAAGTTGGGTAGATTGTAAGCCGTCACATAAGGAAATTTTTATAAGTTGGGTAAATTTTTAACATAAAATTAACATTAATATTAACATTAAAATTAACATTAATATTAATATTAACATTGATTTTTTTTTTGATGATTAATTTTTTGGGTTAAAATTTTCCATATCAGCTATTAAATAATGCTATTTGGCATGCTACGCTAGCCGTCACATAAGAAAAGATAGTTTGAAAAAATATTTTGGAAATACGAATAGTATTATTCTTATATTTTATGTTCCTTTTAATGTTTAGATAGATCTATGGTTACACTTACCAAGCCGTTGGTACACAGTGCGTTGAGGATATATTTCTTTTGTAACACAAAATGTTTAGGAAAGTTTCCAAGGAATATATATGTAATATAATATATATTTTTATATTTAATATTCACAGTTAATCAAGTATATTATAATATAGTATTATAAAAAAAATTAAAGTTCGAAAAATAAAATTATAAGTTCCAAACAATCATAGATATAATGTATTTAAAAAATAGTTAAGTCTTATAGTCTAGTTTTTAAAGGAAAGATAACAAAATAAACATACATCTTCCCTTTTTCCCAGCTTGAGTGAATTGTACGTACTTAAAGTGACGACACTTTCCCAACAAGGCTCCCAAAAACAACACTAGTCCTAGCTAGCTAGCTATTTTCCTTACAAAAACCCAACACCCTTTTGGACCTCCCCTCACCTCCTCTCTGCTACTATCCATTTCAGTGTAACCTTCAAAAAGACTCTCCTTCTCGTAACCTGCACACCTGCAAATTAGAGGTGAGTATTCGGTAATCGAAGACCACACCCCTTCCTTCCTTCCTTCCTTCCTTCCTTCCTTCCTTCCTCTATTAATACCACTCTCTACTCTTCAACACAGTACCTGATCTCATGTAGATCTCTATAGCTACCCAGCCAGCCAAGAAGATCGATGAGCTAGCACATCATCAATTCAATGCTCCTACTTGTTGTGCTCTTCTTCTTGTTAGTAATGTACTCTCACCACTCCCAGCTTCCGCACGTCTTTGCCACCACCACTGCACTACCACAACATCAACTTCTCCTAGCCTCGGCCGGTACAAATCCCTCTCTCTCTCTCTCGCCACAAAGCTCAAACAACGTCAACGTCAACGTCAACTTCTCTTCTGCTGCTCATCCAGTGACCACTCGATGCTTAATTTACTCATGCCTTCATTTCATCTGTTTCTCTCTCACCTATTCCACTAGTCCCGGTCATTCAACATGCATGGGCAATAAGTGAGATCATTGGTTTTCAATTCAAGTTATCAGACTTGTTGTGCTTGACTTACCAAGTTTGTATAAGCTTGATTGTTCCAGATGTGTTCAGTAGCAGACTCAGGAAGTAGATCTACTTCTTGTGTACCAAATACATGGAAATAGAAATTTAATAATTTCCTCCAACCAATTTGAGTACCTGTTCCAAGGTCTTCTCTCCCAAGAAATGGTGACATTTCGGAAAGTCGTGGCCTCTTCATTCATCAAGACCATAAATGTCCTTAACCAATTTGAGTACCTCTTCATTCATCAACACCCAGAATCAAGAATCTACGTTTCGAAAAATGTATCCTTCCCACTGCATTGTAAGTACATCACATGCTTCTCGGCTTCCTACACAATATTGACCTGACCTGACCGCTTGAATTAGCATCTTTATCATTCTTCTCTAATAATCAAACATTATTTTTTAATGTGCTTCGACTACTTGTTCGGATGATTTGGACTTCCCTCGGCTAAACTTGTTTCTATCCTTATTCTTCGACCTTTTCCTTTCATTAGCGATCAACCTTGATGATTCAATTGGATTTTGTCTGTCAGACCCCTTCCCCGACGTACGTTTTGGTACGTATTTTTTTGCCTTAGCTTTGACCACGACATATATTTTTACGTATTTTTCTTCTCTTGATTGGTCATCGATCATGGTGCACTTTTGCTTGTGCACGTTTTCTTGAGTTTCTCATTTTGGCGCACTCTTGGTGCGTTTGCTTCTTGGAGCACTTTTGTACATTTTGTTTAGCTCGCGCACTTTGAACACATTTCCCTTGTGCATGGTTGGCTAGACACCGACGCACTTCCTTGTTTTGTTGTTTCGGTTGGGATTGTAATTGTGTGTTTTGATCGGTTAGGTGGGATCCAACGGTTCATAATCCAACCTTTGCTATATATATTCTTGTCTTTCCTCTCTATCTTCCATTATTGTGTTCTTGTTCTCTTTCCATCTTCTCTTCATAGGCAAGTACATCTTGCTTGGAATGAAGAAACATAGATCATGCATGAATTTATTTCTCCATTAGTTCTTTGGTTTTATTAGCTTATATTGTTGGGACCGAGTTTCTCTTGATCTTTAGTGCTTGTTGTTTTAGATTTCCATGGCTAGAATATTGTAGATCCGAGTTCTTGATTTATGGATCTTCTTGATATTTTGAGAGAACGATCTCCAAAAACTTAGTATTTTGGAAAACTACTTGGCTCATAGTGGTGAGCATCCTATATTATCTAGCTTTGCTTCTTGGCATTTGTGATTTGGAGCACTGTCATAGTCTCGAGATTGAACTATGAGTGCATCAATGGTAGGTCGGTTGGAGAAAAAGAACAGTGACAAGAAGTACACAGGAGGATTTGCATCATTGGCGCATTTTGAGTGTGACCCGTATTCCATAACTCGTGTGTACTTTAAAAGTACTATCAATTCCTTGTAAAATTATGTCAAGGAGATAAATTCTTGAAAAAATTCTTCTTGGCGCACTTTTGAAAGACTTCAGCCATTGGCGCACAATTGATATACTAACGAATAAACCAAGCAAAAATGCGCACAAGTCTACCTTTCAGCGTACTTTGGACCAACTTCCTATTGGTTGGCACACTTTTAACCAAATTAACATACCGGCATACAATTGACACATTGTGCATTAACTATCAAAAGTGCGCCACTCTTATATAACCCTTGCGCACTTTCTGGACGCTCAACGGTTGGCGCACTTTTAATAGATTAATGATCCGGCGCACTTGTTATCTCTTGGCCCACTCTTGCTCGGTTTTGCCTCGATAAGCGAGCTCTGACTTTGGTGTGCCTTGGTTTTTGAGTCCTCGACTGTCGTGACATCGACTGTCGCAACAACCTTGGAACTTGCATTTTGTCTTTTAGTTTTTGTTGTCTTTTAGCTCGCGCACTTTGCTGAATACGCCACTCCCTGTTACTGGAATACTTCAACAAAATGCGCCGAATATCTTACTTACGCACTTTTGGAGAGTGCGCCGAGTGTCTTGCTTGCGTACATTTGTGAGAGTGCGCCGAGTTATTTATTTGTTGGCCTTGTGCGCCACCATTATTTTGTTTAGCCTTGAGTGCCTAGACCCCTGTAGCTTGCGCCTTTTGGAGAAATAAGCCAAGTCTGTCTACCTAGCTTTATGTACCTACCTTTCTTCTCTTGTAGAGTGCGTCCCTTGACCAAATGCATGAAACTTGAACGAATAATTTTTTTCTAAGTTCCTGAGGAGCATGCGGCCAAAATTGTCTATGCGGCCTGAGCTATGTATTCCTCTTTTTTTCTAATACATGACTCAGCGCTGTCTTGGCACAATTTTCCTTGAATTTGTCTTTTCTTCTCTGACACGTTTATTGACCAGTCACATCGGTCACTTTTTTAACACGCTTTATTGGCTAGTAACTTCAGTCACTTTCCGGCCTTGTATTTATTCCCATCACTCAAACCTTGTCTCGAGGAGTGGACCTTGCGATGATCCATGCGGCCAGTTTTGATCCATGCGGCCAGTTTGATCCATGCGGCCAGCTTCTTGCATGCGGCCTGTTTCTTGCCTGCGGCCAGCTCATCTCCTGCACTTCTAGTACTTATAGTAGCAATATTTTTCTTTGTTATATGTTCTCTTATCGATTATTTACTCCTTGTTCTTGGCCCAATTAGTTAAATTCATATGATGCATATTATTTCTAAATTGCTTAAACCTAGATGCTACACTTACTAGAACATGGAATACCCGGAACATGGAATATAATGGCATTGCTAAACTGAGAACTTTTGGCACCTGACTTGAACTGAATGAACCTGATCCCTGACTTCAGATACTTGACAAGTATGGATAAACCTGATAGTGGCTCGACTTAGCTCACTCCGGACATGCTAGAATCTCCAGCACTGAAATACTTGTACTGATAAGATAAATTTTCGTGGTTGATTGCTTGTCCCTGTCCTGATTGTACTTGTCACAGTATCCCAGCGACACCTGATAGATTTGGAGCTCTCCGTCAAGAGGGGCATACTTCCAGCACACCGCCGAGTGTTACAATTTAACAGAAAAATACTTTATACTTAATAATTAATGCTATGTACTCTTACGTCTGGAAAATTCGGATAGTCTGCACGACATATGGCTATATGGAATCTCTACTGCATTTGTTAGTAATCAGGATTGTGATAACCCTAGTTAGTTAATGGTAGTAAGTCGTAGGTCATGTTTGGTCGTGATTGCATATTTTTTAGTCTTGTCTTGTCTTGGATTACCCAGCTACTAATCCTGAACTGTACATGTTAATGATTCCTGAAACTGCTTAAACTGCTTATTTACATATTGCTCTTATTTATACTTTCTTATGCTATTTAATGTTTGCATGCTGGTTTTAGTTCCTAAGTTGGCTCTGTTGTGGTACTTTGCTGTTTTAGGGTCTGACCCCACTGATTTTGTATGGCCAGATTTTGGAGCAATACCGCAGGATCTCCCGTACATCCCGCCTCTAGTGGTGAACACGAGGAACACCCGAGGACTTGAGTGGGTTTCTTCTTCATCATCCACCTGATCTTATACTTGTACTTTTGAGACATTTAGCCACCGAATACGTATTTAGCTTGTGTTTTGATACTTGATATTCTAGTCTGCGGGCCTACATGTAAAGCATATTCTAGACTATAGTTACAGTTGATCATGTACTATTACATTCTGCTAGTTCTTTAATTTGGTAACTAGCTTCATGATCATCTATGTATGCATAGTTTGGGATGCCTTACTATTATTTGTTTGGTGATTATACTTCTTGTAACTTGTTGCTTGCTCGAGATTGAGACAACTAGGACTCTTGACCCAGGAATGACTATTGGATTGTAGAGTAAACCCTCATATGTCTTGAAAGCCGTGACCATATCACGGGGTATAGAGTACTCTGGTATACGCATCTGGCTTTATCCGCCCCCGCTCTCTAGTATTCTAGTTCTGGGGCTCGACACTTCTCCATGACGAAGATGTAAATCATCTATTCCTGCACTGTCAAGTTATCCGGGAAGGCCGGTTTGCTAGTCCTCTGGCGGGTTGAGAGCCATTACAATGTCCACACATTACTTGAGGAGTGCTTGAAAGACTCGCATGCTCATGATGCTTTCCAGATGGGCGCAACCTTTCTTTGGGCCATTTGGAAAGTTAGATGTGCCTGCGTGTTTAGACACGAAGCCCCGAGAATTCAACATATTGTTAGACAAGCCAATGCAATTTATAATTCATACTTGGGGGGACATTCTGATAGTATGGAGATCTAGACCTTGCGTACAACACATGCTATGGCTGGACAATGGGCGCCCCTGGTAGATGGCTTTATTAAAATCAACGTAGATGGAGCCACATCCCCCTCATATATAGCTGCAGCAACAGTCGATAGGGACTTAATAGTAACTTCTTGGAGGCCAAAACCTGGGCCTCGTCGCTATTATTTGTTGCTGATTATAATTTACGGGCAAAAATCTAGGCCATTCACTAAGGAATTCTACTGGTCAGACAGTTCGTAGCGGAGGGTATTGTCATCGAAGGTGACTCGCTAACAGTGCACAGAATTTGGAAGCTCCCAGATGGGCCGAAGCGATCGTCCCGCGGGAGCGCTGGCACGGTGATTCTCGCCTAGCGGGGACGGCCGATTAGCCTGCGGGAGATCGGGGCATGATATAATGGTATCAGATATTGGCTATACGTCTTTGGACTTCGTTTCGATTATCTCAGTTTCGAAAGCTCGTTCGTGGGTTATGTGCACGCTCTCTCTCAATGTCCCAAACAGAATGTTCCAACAATGAGTCTAAATACTTTCAAAAAGCGCATTTGAATGATGTGATTGCTTGTATGAAATCATGATGCTAAGGCCTTTGTGCCGACCTGTGCAAACTTTTGAGATTTTTGCAAGTAGCTTGTCCGATTTTACTATATCTAAGTTTGGTTGAATGCATATGTTTGAGGGATGCCTTAAACGTGTGCATGATCCAAGACTCAAGGAGATATGAAACTCGAGTGCTAAGACTTCGCTATCGCTGAGTTGGTTGACATGCATGTGTTTGAGAGGCACTTCGAATTTGTGCACGATCCAGACTCACGATATGTTGATCTCAATGCTAGTGCAAGTGAATATCCAAATGAACAAGTATAATAACTTGTATAAGTTTGCCTCAGCCTTAGATCGTTAATCAAGATTGATTGAAACGTACTCCGAGTTAAGCAATATGTCCCGCGCTAAGGCGCAAATAAGACTGACTCAGCATACACGCAACACGATATAAAAACCGAGTAAGAGATTATGTTCAATTGGATTTAGTGGTACGATTGCTACGCTTGGGATATATTCCATAATGCGATAGTACGGCTTGCCCTCAGTAAGTCTCGAGGATGAGACTTTTTCTGAGTGGAGTATGATGTAACACCCCGTTTCGCTCAAGCAGACTGCCGATTCAAACGGCAAAAATGCAATATCCCGACCCACTTTGCTCAGGCGAGAATACTCGTTTGAGGCAAAGGATATCCAGACTTGTCCCTACAGAAGTTTGGCTTAGGCTTTCAGAGGCTCGCTCGACGTATCGCTCAACCGAGGCGAATCATCGCTAAGGTGGATGGCTACGGTAAACTTGTCTTTGCTTAGCCAGCACACTTAAAATATGGAACGATATATGCTAGTCGCTAGGTGAATCACCCCCTGTATGCTAATAAGAATACAACGCACCTAGCTAAGGGAATAATCCCAACTTGTATTGCTTATGTTAGAACATGGAATTTAAATATTGTTTATATTCAGACCCTCACGTGCTACTCTAGATCATGTCGCCCGGTAAGTCCCTTTACGGTTTCACTCATCGGCTTACCTTCGGGCCCGAGCTAATCTGAATGATTATGTTTATACAAATACATGCTTGCCTGCTTGTATATTGCCTCATTCGATGCTTGTCGCATAAACTATGCCTCAATTGTGTAACACCGTGCATGTCATGCATTCATCTAGTTATCCTCGGAAGACTATATAATAGTCGTTCCGTGCAAGAATGAACCTACAAGTATCCAGGACCGTTAGGTCACCAAGGCAATCCCCGAACCAGGGGAATGCATCAAGGCAAGTTGTTCACTGAACGAGAATCATATCAAGCAATTCAGGAAATACAGCTCGTGGAGCAATTCTCGTTCAGAGTAAGAATCAGGATTCAAGCATCTCGTGTACTCATGTTCTTGTGTTCTCGTATATCTCATGAAATTGGAAGACCAATAATTGCATGTCGCGGACAACTCGAAAATGAGGTATACTTCCACGGACGGTCACTGGGGCTGATCTGATCCAGATGGAACTTCGTGTGTGGTCCATCGTGTGTGGGCGAGGTGGTTCGTAGCGCCTCTTATGCTTTCGTTGCATTCCATTCTCGCCTTGGACTGGGTCCTTTATGGCTATGCCAGCGACACATGTCATATAGATAAGTCATACTCGCTTAGCGGCTATCCGCATATGAGTTATTGCATCGCATCAAGAGCATCCGAAACATAGTCCCACGCTAAAATACTTGTGTTTGCATAAGATAATGCCCTGATTCATTTTATAAATGCTCGTGCTTGATTTAGCTTGGTTTGCCTTGGACGGGGAAGGTCAAATGGTAAGTTGGTAAGTCTAGCCGTATTTTCTCTTATATCGCACGGTGCACTGCCACACGAGTTAGGCTATTCAACATTGCCATGAAACTGATCTTAAGGCAACTAGAAAGACAATATAATAGTTGGTGCATCGAACCTATATTACGTGTTTGGATTTGTCGAGCGGGCGAGTAGCCTCTCCACTAGTGCATTCGTGTACTGATAATCCACCTGGTTGTTTGCAGGGTGCGGGAGAACCTCGTTCGGTGCGGATGCCTCCTTCGTGCGTGCTAAGGCGTATAGTTCACTCTGGAGCCTTGGAGCGTTACGATCCGGAATTGAAGCACATATACAAGATATAATATTGGAACATCGCCTGAACATCGTCTGTACATCATTCCACAAATGTACCCACTTGGCACGCTTTTACTGTTTAAGAGAGAGAGGCTTGAGCGACTTGTAAACTCGGCTATGCGCCGCCTGTAACATTGTTTATATCAATAAAGAGTTTGATTTACTTCTACTTGTGTTATTCAATGCTTCCACTATTGTCAACTCAGAGAACTCGTTACCAAATCGCCTATGCGTTTTATAATTCTGCTGCACTCGGACAATCTGTGTGACTCTGTGGGTTAGACTTCTTACCGCCAGCCAATGAACCACGACCTTGCACGGGCAGAGTTTGTAATTCCTAAATAAACCCCATAATGATATAATTGTATTTTTACTATCACTGGTTATTAGGTTATAATTTTCAATGTGTGCTTAGTGTTGTCTCCTTTAATAAAGGTTTCTAAACAAAACTAATTTTCCAAAACTACTATTTGCTAAGCTAATCCCTATCTTATTAAGGTCATTATTCGAATTAAGGTTTCTAAACAAAACAAAATTTCCAAAACTACTATTTGCTAAGGTAATCCCTATCTTATTAAGGTCATTATTCGAATTTTCTAAGAGCAAGAAAGTATGAATTGTTGTGTTATTATTGATAAATAAAATCTTATATCGTTATCTAACCTATTAAAATTTCTAATAGCTCTATCTCTTTTTTATTTTTTCTATCAACAAATGCTTGTAAGAGTGAGCATTTGGTTTTAACCGAACCGAAATACTCAAAATCGAATCAACCAAAATTCTAAACTTCTAAAACCAAAAACGAATCGAAATTAGCCAAAACCGAAACCGAACCGAATAAGCTATTCGGTTTATTCAATTTTTTCTTTGAATATTGCTATTATTTTATGGATCGGATCCAATGTTGAAATCGTGGTTAAATTATATTAAAAGTTATAATTTTATACACACATTTTTTCTATTTTAAAATTATGTCTAAAGTTGGACTTCAAAACATATATATATATATATATATATATATATATATATATATATATAATTGTTGTTTTTAATATATACACATTTTTTTATCACAAAATATGCATAGAAATTAGGGTAGTTACATAATTGCATAAATTTTATTCGATTTGCGGTTTTTGCCCAAAAAAAAAAATCGAATGGTTTTTTTTAGTATTTTCAAAATCGAAAACTGAACTAAATTTTGTTTCAAACCGAACCGAATCTCTTATTCGATTCAGTTTGATTTTTAGTCTAAAACCAAATAATGCTCACCCCTAGTTTCAACAGCGCACTCACTACATAGACTTTTACCTCCAACAAAACACCAAACAACACAATACCCATTCCCTTCCCCTTCAAAACACACAAATCTAAAGTACACCTAAAACACTACACCCGATGTAGCCAAGGCCTGAGATTTAGTGGACCATGTTCAAAAGCTGAAAATAAGGTCCTATTTGACGTAAACGTTAATTTTTTGCTTATGTCATATATTATTGACACGAAGTTTATTTTAAAAATTTTAACGTCAAATGACGCATGTATATAAGTAAAATTTAATAAGATAATATCGATTAACTTCTACGTATGATAAAAATTGTATCGATCGAACGACTATAAATTAAGTCTAAATATTAGAAAAATTATTACTAAAAATTGTAAAATATCCAGCTATCTCTCTGGCATCTCCAAAACCACTGACACCTCATAGCAATTATATGAGCGCAACACATGAAAAATTAAATAAAAATAGATAAATTAGCAAAATCAAAATATAATAGAAGCGAACAAAGAATGTATATGTCAAAAGAAACAAAATATTAAACAAAATATA
Source organism: Iris macrosiphon (assembly GCA_036927795.1). Lineage (NCBI taxonomy): Eukaryota > Viridiplantae > Streptophyta > Magnoliopsida > Asparagales > Iridaceae > Iris > Iris macrosiphon. The sequence goes on along the minus strand of JAYESA010000014.1, from coordinate 172,561,408 downwards.
ATTAAAAATGTACGTATCATTAAGATAAATGAATTAAGCATTAATTAACTAGTAAAAGTTTAACGAACACCAACAATAATACCTTCAATACACATACCATTCTCAATATGAATGTTGAGAACAGCTCAAAATGATATATAACGCAAAGGAGCACTTGTGAACCATCACCGAAAGACTGTCATCCTTGTATTTTTAGACGCAAAATCATTTATTATGATTTGAATATCAACTTTATCAAGAAAATTATTCTCAATATATAACAAAGCTAATACATTTTAAAAATATGACAAATTTTTTTTTTTGATATATAAGAAAAATACTTAAAAAATTCATACAAAATCATCCATAAAAAAAAACAAATGAATGTAGTGAACACATAAGTCTAAACATAAATAGAATATGAAAAATGAAAAGTAATTATATGAATAATCAATAATTAAAAAAGTGTTCATTTTTAATACTATTTTATTATCGTATGCCTTTAAGTTTATTATTAATAATTTACTGAAAGGAAAGACTAAAGTGAAAGTGCAAGAGATTAAAACAAAAGTGTTAGATTTAGTAATAGTTACTTAATACACTCAAATAGTGCATCTTTAATAATCAGTTTTCAAACAAAAAGTTAACAAAAAAAAATCAATAGTCAATCGTCAGCCTGTAGGAATCGAAACAGTGACTGACAGATTCCAACCATCCACTCTACCAATTGAGCTACAATTGCTATAAAAATATATGAACGTACTTTTTTATAATATTATCTCCAATAGACTTAAATATTTAGAAAAAAGGTAAGGGCACTCTATATTAGAGGAGTCATGTTCCGTCGCACCAGTCAAGCTGGTTCAGGGCTGGACCTGCATGTAGCATGTAGCAACCCCATTCAAATTTGAATGATCCATTCATAGGTGGTTCCTTGCATGGAACAACAATTTCCTCAAGAGTGATAGTGTACCACAATTTCTACTACAATCCAATAATTTTGTTTAGTATATTAAAATCCGAAACCAAACAAAATCTCTTATTCGGTTCGGCTTTGTACAGTTCAGTTTGGCTCAGTTCTTGATCCAAAATCGAATAAGGCTCACTCCTACATGAGACATGTCTTCCACAAAATCCACTTGAACTAAAGGTGATTGATAAATATACAATTAACTTCTGGCTCATTTGGTTCACTGCAATGTAATTACAATATAATCGAGTTTGTAATATAATATAATTATATTACCATATATTAGTTGGAATATGTAATCAAATTATGTAATATAATACCAATTGCATTCAATGTTTAGTTTACCATATAATGAAATTTAATTAAAAGAATTTAAATTATTATTTAAAAAAGATTTTAAGAAAGAAAAATAAATAATTTTTTTAAACGAATAATAAAAAAATTATGTCATTTTTTTTTCCAATAATTTTTAAAAAGTCTAGCAAGGCAGCCACCATAGTGGGTGTCGATATTATTCTTTTCTTTTCTTTTATGTTTTATGTTTTTATTTTAATTTTTTTATATGTCCTTTTTATCGGATTCGAATTTATTTTGAGAAAAATTTCAAACCGTATCACGGAAGTCCCCATCGTAATCAACAGACCACGATCCCACACACATATTTTATTTTTTTGTTAACTTCGTGATACCAAACAACATAAAGTTGTTATGACAATTTGTAAGACATGCGTTTGACGAGTCTACAATAACTTGGTAAACTTAAGAACAAATATAATTTGAGTACACAACTCATTTAGATTCCCAATAGAAGTTGAGACAAGTAAATGAAATAAGACGAGGTTAAAAAAAACCAATAAAGAATAAAAAACATAAAAAATGTTTTAATTTTTTTTTAGTTATTTTTACTTTTATTTTTAAAGTTTTTAAGTTGTAATGTAATAAAGAAAGTGATACATTATAATCAAATTTGTAATCGCGATATTCCTTAGTTTATCTATTTTATAAATCTTAAAGTAATTCCGACTTATCAATTAAATTTTAAAAATTAAAATTAGAATTTTTTTTTTTTTCCTTTTCCCCTTTTTTATTTTTATTTTTTATATCTCGATATGAAACAGGCCGGAGTAAATGGTATACTGGTTCCGCAGGGGAGCGATATATCAGCCACTTCTGCTCTTTAACACCCCCCTTCATGACAATTAGAGCGGGAAAAAGGAACGCCATCAGCAAATCCCCAAACCCTAACCCTAGAAAAAAATGCATCGGTACTTGACGAGCTCTCTAATGTCGTCCTCTCCTCGCTGGCTGCTCCTCTCCTCCTCCTTCCTCCGTCAGTCCCACGTCGGCCTGCTCAAGCTCCCACCGCTCCCAATGTAAGCTCCACTCCTAACCCCAAACCAAAATTTTCCGATCACCGTCGATTTTTCTTATGAGCACGCAATGGGTGTCTAGGAAGCTCGGATACTCCAAAATCAAGAGCCGTGTCCGTATCCGACACGTACAAGGCACCATGACTCACATCAGTGTCCTGTCCATGTCGTGAAACATATATTAGAAAAAAAAATATCAGAACTTCATGCATTTTTTCAATGATATTGCAGGCCAATCAAGAGAAACTATTCTCGTAAACCGATCAATGTCGTTAAAGGGGTTACTAAAGCAACTAAAAGATCAAAAGGACAAAATATTGCTTGTGAAGGACATGATAGGGCTCATATTTTGTGGTGGAAGGAGGTTCCTATTATGAGCAACTGGACATGTTTTTTTTATAGTAACGAGTATGGTTATTTCTGTCTTCTAACACGTGGTTTTGTTTTTTTAGAATATGGAGAAGTTTAAGAAACCTTCTACTGTTCATCTGGTTATGAGGCTCGAGTATTTGAATTTGTTAGGTCTCGACGTCAACTTAAAGAATGGGAGGTAAACCGAACTTCAAAACTTTTGGGGATGTCGATCTGTCTTTCACCCATAGATTGTTTGTTATGTTGAATTTATGCACAAGTAACTCATTGTATTCATCATAATGCACTGATAGTCGCTTTATGCTCTTTGTTAGCACTTATATCTTGATGATCTAGCCAATTATTTGGCGAGAGTAGGCTCTTGCTAGTTTTAGAGATATTTGTAGAACCATAAGATAACACCAAATTTCAGTTCTTGTTCAGGTTAAAATTTTTGGGTCTTGTTTTGGACTATTATAAACATAATGCACCATCAAGTTTGCATGCATTTGTCTTTCTCATGCAGAGTTCTTTTTTATATATTGTTGTGTTGAAACTTACCTGTATTTATATTGAAGACTTATCTTATTTTTTGGTTTTTTAATGCAGTTTGAAAGAAGGAACTCTTAATATGGAATTGTTGCAATTTAAGTCAAAATTTCCCCGCGAAGTTTTGCTATGTAGGGTATGCTACTGGGCTCAATTTGTGTTTACATGAAATTGTTTATGATTTTGTGCAGTAAATTTTTGCTTGTGTTCTGAAAAAAGCAAAATACCTGAGATAGAAGGAATTGGGAAATAGAGGGATATAATGACTCTATTTCAATATATCTAATGGTAGTGAAAATGGTAGGTAATGTGCATATAGAAGAAAAATAAAGAATATACATTTAGAGGGAAGTATGAACACATAGAGCAGATGGGGTGTTGGTTTTGTAATAGCTAGTAGTGCAACCTAGTTATTTTTCTATGTAATCTGTCATATGTAGGTTTGTTCGCTAGATGTGAAAATCATAAAATTTGTGGAGTATTGTTTCCAGTTTTGTGTTTCTTTTTCTTAATGTTAGGTTCCAAAAGGTGCTAACATTGACCTTCCTATATTCAGCTTCAATACTCGTCATATTTTGTCGCTGCTGCTTAGTTTTTGTACTTTTGCTTCTTGATTCCACTATGAAACTGCTACCTCAACATAAATGGAGTGCATAGTTGGCTATTAGCAGTTATTATCTGGTAAGAGCTGTTTGATGTGTCATGGCTCTTTCTACGAAGAAGGTAGATAAGTATTAAGATCCTCAATGGAGTGACAACTAGGATTTCCTTGGTTAAGTATAGGTTTGCCGAGTCATGCATGGCTTTCCAATATCGTCAAATGAAATGTGGAACTGATCTAGCTATTACATGCAAAATTGGTTGATCAGGCACCTGGCATCTATTGTGCAGTCTCCTCAGTGAGAAGTCCTCTTTTTTTTTTGCCTTTATGATTGTCTTTTTATGATAGTCGTTATCCTTGACATTATGTCTTACATTTCCAGGTTGGTGATTTTTATGAAGCAATTGGATTTGATGCTTGTGTTCTTGTCGAGCATGCTGGCTTAAATCCTTTTGGTGGGCTGCGGTCAGATAGTATTCCACGAGCTGGCTGCCCTGTCGTTGTAAGCAGTTTGCAATTTAAGCATTTTACGTTTTGGGTTGAGCTTGTTGGAAAAGCTATGAGCAAATCTGAAGAACACGACTGCCTCAAATGAGCAAACGATTAGCTTTTATATCAGAATATAACAGATTGACGTCTTTTTTTCTTTAGTTATCAATCGACTAGACTAGTAAGGCTTTGTCTGCCTATCTTTCCGTCAAAAGCGTGGCCTACACCATATATAAATGAATGTTCTTCTTTACTTCTAATGTGTTATAACCCTTACTTTGCTGCCATTCTCATCATTTGTATGTAAGTCCTTGTATCCCACCTCTTAACCTTTTTTTGTAGCACGCATTGTCCCTGGCACTTAGATTTTATGTCTTATAAAACTCGATAAGTGAGGATATAGGGTATATAAGCAAGTTGTTTACTACTTTTTTGACACTCTTGCTTTTGCTGTATTCTTCTTGTCCTTTTCAGCCGTATTCTGATGTTTTTTTGTGTGCAGAATTTGCGTCAGACATTGGATGACTTAACTCGTAGCGGGTTTTCTGTCGTAAGTTTCTGTGCATTTTTTTAATTTACTTTCTTATGCATTGTTCAAGCAAGATTTAGTGCCTATTGACTTTAATTTTTGAAAAGTAGAGTCAATGGTTTCCCGTATTGACGGCCTTGCCTAAAACATGTATAAGTCACATGTGGTTCTTTCTGCTTTTTAAATTCTCATATACCAAAGGTAATATATGTGGTAAATTTAGTTTCTTCTGTTACTTGTTTACTGGCATTGAGATTTTGAATGGTAAGTTCTTTTTCTTTGTGATTTTTGTCATCTTTAAACATCCCTGGTAGAAAGTGAAATTAGGTCAGAGAGTTTTTTTCTGGAGGTAGTGTAATAATGTCAAGAGGAGTGGTTAAGGGTTGAGACATGGGGGGTTCTTTGGGTTTGTTTATCATATTTCAGTATTTATCATGATTTAGAGACATAATTATGTTTTTAATAAACAATCTGTCCGTTCTCAATACTGATGTCTTCATAATTGAGATACAAGTATTGTTTATGATTGTAGTAAACATTGTCAATCATCTGTATCAATTGAGACAACTTTGCATGTGCTATGCTTTCCCAAGCCCATACAAAAGAGAAGGGTTGCATTAGGTAGCCGGCCATCATAAAACATTGTTTGATCTCTATGAAATAAATCCTTATGTAATACATGTAGGGTGTCCCTTGGTAGTCATGTACGATGTAGTTCCTATTTGGTGGAGTGCACCAATGAGCAGGTACGAATTGTTAGGTTAGGTGAAGTGTTTGCATAATTACCACCCTGATACAATGTCAATTGAGCAATTGGTGGGCTAGGGCGTTATCTAGAAACGATGTGCCACACTGAAACTACAATCTGGTGAAAATAAACAAGGGATTATAAGAGGTATATGAAGTAACGAGGTAAGGAGTTGGTGCACCGAGAGTAGGATTATGTTAGATACTTATAACACAAGAATACTAACTGAAAATGAAATGAAGTTGGTGGATACAATGATTAGGAGAAATGTTAATATAGTTTCTCTTGTGAAACTAAGCGAACCAACGTAATTGAGGGAAAATTGAAAATACTGGATTTGAGCTTCGGTATACATGAGAAAAGAGTCATGGAAATGTGGGTATGGATACTTGTTGATAAATATTAAAAGGTAGCTGTAAACCCCCTGAATTTCCCTAATTATTAAATCTTGGATTTTTCCCATTTTCTGGAAATTTTCGGGAATTTTTCTGTAATTAAAATCATGGTTTTCGATCATTAAACGATTTTTAATTGTTATAACATTTTTGGGTGTAAAATAGAAAACCGGACTTAGGGTAATTTTCTGGGATTTTATTGGGCCTCAGACCAATTTTTAAAAGCCTAAAAACTATTTTTTATAATTATTTAATTAATTACTGTTTTATTTATTATTATTATTATTATTATTGAATTTATTTTAATTTTATTCTCTGTCTTGGGTCCGGCCCGGCCCAGTGGGCCGAGCCCATGGTTTCCAGCCCAGCCGGCCCTCACTCACCCTAGCGGGTCGGGCGGGTTCTCCCCGTCCGGATCCGCGCCCGACCCGGACCCGCTTCACCTCCACCCTCTCCCACGACTCCCTCTCTCCGGAATTCTCGCCGCCGCGATTTCCGGCTAACCGCCCCCACGTCGACCGCGCCTCTCCGGATCCCGCGGCCTCGACGCCGGCCGAGACCCCTCGTAACTCCCCTATTAATACCCCCCTTCTCCGACCACTTCCACCCCCAAAAACTCAAACCCTAACCCTAGATCTATCTTCTCCGGCAGCCGTCCGGCGACCTCCGCCTCCCTCAGTCACCTGCGACGACTCCCCAGACCCGCCGACGAACCTCCTCCTCTCTCCTCCTCACAGCAAACCTTTCCGGCCGCCCTCGAATCCACTCCCCGCCGTTCGAGAGCCGCCCTAGCAGCTGTCGACGACTTCCCGGTAGCCGCAGCCACCGCCCAGCCCTCGCCGGAGCCGCCGCAGCCCCGCCGTGACCTCGCCGACGGTCGACCAGCCCCGGCGTACCCTCCAGCGAGCCCGGACACGCCGCGGACACGACCTAGACGCGGATACGAGCCAGGACACGCGTCCAGGACACGATACGGACTCAGAATCGCGTGTCGGACTCGAAATACCCCGATCCCGAGTCCGAGGCCTCCCCTCGGTACTCCTCCATCAGTTTCCCGGTAGGTGCCCCTATCCGAGCGCCTGTCCCTTCCAAAACCGCTCCCCTGTCCGACCGGGACTGACAGAATAAAGCTCTGTCAATCCCGGGATAGCTTAGAATTTGATAGTTTATAGTTAATTAGTTAATGTAATGATTGTTAGTTTTGGTTAATTAATTAACGATTTAATGCAACGATCCTCAATACGTATATTAATTATATATATAATAAAATGAAAACCTTATTAAATATTACGTAAATTAGTAATTACTTAATAGATAATTTCTGAAATAATTTTTAGTATTTAAATACTAATTAGTAATTATTTAATCTATAATTCTGAAATGATTTTCAGTATTCAAAATATAATATGTTTTCCAAAATATCATTTCTCTTATAAATTAATTGCTAAAAACAAACGATATTATTTTTATTAAAATCGTTCTTTCCTATTATCCTATCAGAAACAAAACGACATTTTACCATAAAATATTTTTCTACGATAAAATAAATAAAGTTTTATTATTATTACTAAATCACTAATAATAATAATTATTATTATTTTAATCGATCGTTGGATTTAAATCATTAACTTAGTTAACTAATCAAGACAGATTAAAACCCTTTGTCTAATTCTAAAATCAGATTATTAATAATTGTAGGTCCCTGTAACTAAGGTTGAGACCGTCGCGACATCTCACTCGCGTCACCAACCAACTCCAGGCAAGTTTCATATAATTCAAAACCGGTATTTTAGTTGTAATTAAATATGTTGCATGTCATATAGATATATTGGGACGACACTGGATTTCACGGAACCGACTGATTGACTGATTGATTGACTCATTGACTCATTGACTCATTGACTATTGCCTTGGGAACTGGGGAGAAAAGTTAGCACCCGTGGTCAAAGCCCCCTTATTGCCTCATTGTGGATAGCTGAAGTCCAACCTCACTGGACTGACGCCGCACCGTGTTCACGCGAACACAGATTGCCTCCAACCCCAGCCGGCCACGGGATGCTACCTTTCTCAAAACACTTTTAGTGATTGTAGCTTGTCATCATTGCTTCATCGACATTTACTGTTCTTGTTTCATATTTGTTGCATACAAAAATATAAATATTGTTCAAAACTATCTCATTGCATCATTTTAATTATCGTTAAGATGCTGGAATTGGATATATGTTCTTGCTCCCTCCTGACTGGAGATTAACAATTTTAGGTGATTGCGGTGACGATGAGGCGTATGATACCTTTTATGGTCCGGACCAGAGTACTGAAGCCCTAGCGGAACCTAGCCAGGAGGCCGATGTTTAGTTGTTCCCCTTTTATTTCCAAATTGTAATAATCAGGGTTGAAGTAATAACCCTGGACCATGTTTTGTTTGATCTTTGATTGTAAATGAATTTCTTTCTCAGACTTAGCAATGAAAAATTTGAATTTCCTTCATGTATTCTGGATGTCTGTGTGTTACTACGGATTGATACAGCTTACTGCCGCCGTCTCACAACGGTGCAGGCTGGGCATGATCCGACTGGACCCAGATTATTGGGACCGGGTCGTGACATGTTTTCAGTGGTGGCCCATGCAGGTCTAGTTTACAACCTTTGGCCTAGTCAACTTAGGCTGGCCAAACAAACCGACTTGCCTTTGACTTTAGGTTTAGTATGACTTTAGGAAAACAGACTCTAGAAACAATTAGAACACTTAGAATTCTTGAAATTTTTTTTTCAAACTGTCACATCATAGGACCAAATTCTTCTATCTATACATATGTACAATTATTTTTGCTTGCTTATAGAACATAGGTTACCTTGCTTATGTTTGCTTCCTAAACCTTCCAGAAGATGGCACGAGGAAAGACAACCCGTTCCGGCCCAGCCGAAGATGAGGCTTCGTCTTCTGAGCACACCCCAACTCAAGCTCAGTCAGACCCCTCTCCGTTGCAGCTCACAGATCGCCCCCATGCTGCAAGAGCTCCCCGAGCTGCCTACACTTCAGTAGTGCATGCAGCTCCACCCATTCCTCCCAGGACCACATCGATTCCAGCCGATGTGACTCCTCCTGTTGCACCACCTGTGCCAGTGGACCCCGCTGAACTCGTAGGCCTGCTACGAGGAGTTCTTGAAGCCCAGAGGGCCCAAGCTGAAGCAAATCGCGAGCAGACCGCGATTATGAGAGAGGGCATGGAGAACGCCCATAATGTAGCCATGGCAGCGCTAGGAACATCCCGGTCAGAACAGGAGCCTGCCAAGGTAATTAAGGATTTAAAAGCTTGGATTCCATTAATGAATTTCTAGTCTAACCACCAACCTGTTATCCAGGTAAAAGTTGGAACTGTAGAAAACTTTAAGAAGTTGGACCCGCGTCCCTTCAAGGGGACCGAAGGCATCATCTACGCAGACGAGTGGCTAGATGATATGGAGCGACTCCTCAGCGTCGCTCGACTCCCAGACGACCTCATGGTTGAGGCCGTAGCACTCCAGCTGAGAGACTTGGCCAACATTTGGTACCGCAATGAGCCAAGATTTCAAGCTGGAGGGATTTCCTGGCGGCTATTCAAGAAGCAGTTCAAGCGGAAGTTCTTTCCAGAGGCTGCCCTCGAAGCTATGGGAAGGCAGTTTCAAGACCTGAAGCAAGGAGACCGCACAATTGAAGAATATGCGGCTGAGTTCAACAGGCTTGGCAGGTTTGCAAGCCACCTGGTGGACAACCCTGTAGAACGTGCTAAGAAGTTCCGGCACGGACTACGTGAAGAGATCCGCACCTTAGTAGCTGCTAACGGTGCGAAGACTTATGACAAGATGTTGAAGGTGGCCCAAGATGTAGAGGCCAGTGCACCTGCTCGACCCAAGAGGGAGCATCCAGGGTCAAGCAACAGCTATCAGGGCAACAACAAGAGGCACAGCAACAACAACAATAGGCCCTCCTATCCCCAGCAGTCCCAGCAACAACAGCCAGCAGCGGCCAACAAAGCGCATCAGTACAACCAACCAAAGGCGGTCAACTGCGTCTACTGCAAAAGGCCAGGTCATACCGCCGAGATCTGCCGGAAGAAATTGGGACACTGCCTTGCTTGTGGATCTGCCACCCATCAAGTAAAGGACTGCCCCACAGCATACAACAAAACTGGAGCTGGACAGCAGAGAGGTCCACTGCCTACCCAGCAGCAGCGCTACAACCAGCACAGAGCCGGGCAAGCTTTTGCCTTGACTGTGGAAGAGCCAGAAGCTGAACCCGAGACGGAAGGAGATGTCATCGCAGGTTCCATTCTACTTCATTCGCACCCTGCCTTAGCATTATTTGATTCTGGAGCATCACACAGTTTTATATCTGCAAACTTCATTTCTGCACACCATCTAGTTACTGGCATAAGTAAGATAATCTGTAGGGTTATGACTGGTGGAGGACCAATACCCATTAGTGAGACTTGTAGCTGCCCAGTCACTATCTCAGGACATGAGTTTCAGACTCAGTTCCTAATAATGCCTCTGCCAAACTATGACGTAGTCTTGGGCATGGATTGGCTTAGTCAACATCATGCTCTGATAGACTGTCGAGAAGGCTGCGTAACTCTAGATCCACCTGGAGGACCTAAACTCAAAGTGATTCGAGCACCTGAAGGCGTGGAATGTGTGTCCTACACATCCATCACTGAAGAAACCGGACCCCCTCATCCTCTCATAGCAGAATTTATAGACGTCTTCCCAGACGATCTTCCAGGGCTACCCCCTGATCGAGATGTGGAATTCTCGATCGATCTTGTACCTGGCGCAGCACCAATCTCCCAACGCTGCTACCGAGTGAATCCCAAGGAGTCCAAGGAAATGAAAGACCAAATTGACGAGCTTCAGGCGCAAGGATTCATCAGGACCGGTGCCTCACCCTGGGGTGCACCAGTCTTGTTTGTACCCAAGAAGGATGGGACAGTCAGAATGTGCATAGACTACCGGGCATTGAACAACATCACTATCAAGAACAAGTACCCGCTGCCCCGGATCGACGATCTCTTCGACCAGCTGAGTGGAGCTAAGGTTTTCTCGAAGATAGACCTCAGATCGGGTTACCATCAAATCAAGGTGAGGAAGGAAGATATTCCAAAGACGGCATTCAACACCAAGTATGGACAATTTGAATTCTTGGTCATGCCCTTTGGTCTTACCAATGCCCCAGCAGTGTTCATGAATCTCATGAACAAGGTCTTCCACAAATACCTGGACCAGTTTGTCGTTGTCTTCATTGACGACATTCTGATCTATTCGAAGACCAAGGAAGAACACGAGCAGCATTTGAGGATAGTTTTGGAAACCCTCAGAAAGGAGAAGCTATATGGAAAATTGTCCAAGTGTGAATTCTTCTTAGACAAGGTGGACTTTCTCGGCCACGTTGTCACAGGAGAAGGCATATCAGTGGACCCCAAGAAGATAGCTGCCGTGGAAACATGGAATACTCCCAGGTCAGTTGCAGAGATCAGAAGCTTCTTGGGCTTAGCTGGATATTACAGAAAAATTCGTGAAGGACTTTGCAAAGATTGCTGAGCCCATGACCAAGCTAACCAGGAAGAATGAAGAGTTCGTCTGGACCGAAGCGTGCCAGGCGTCATTTGAAGAGCTGAAGAGAAGGCTAACAACAGCACCAATTTTGTCGCTACCCTCAGGATCAGGAGGATTCTCAATTTATAGCGACGCGTCCGGCAAAGGATTAGGATGTGTGCTCCAGCAACATGGAAAGGTAATTGCTTATGCTTCCCGGCAATTACGGACTCATGAGAAGAACTACCCGACGCATGACCTGGAGCTAGCAGCAGTCATCTTCGCCTTGAAGCTGTGGAAGCACTACCTGTACGGCGAAAGAGTAGAGATATACACGGACCACAAAAGTCTCAAGTATGTCTTTACACAGAAGGAGCTCAACATGCGTCAGAGACGATGGTTGGAGCTCATGAAGGACTTTGATATCAGCCTACAGTACCATCCCGGAAAGGCTAATGTGGTCGCCGACGCACTTAGTCGATATCCGATGGCGATGTTCTTGACGACAGATCGGTACCTACTGGAGGACATGGAGAAGCTGGGTTTAGAACTCGTATTGCCTGCAGAGGAAATGAAGAAGCTTGGACGGGAAGCAATAGTACCCGGCGCTGACTTCCCCATGATGCATTTGCAAGTGCAGTCTAGCTTGATGGACAAAATCAAGGCGACTCAATTCGAGGACGGAGCATTGTGCAAGCTCAGGGACCAAGTGTTAGCTGGCACACTGGAGGGATTCTCTATTTCAGACGACGGAACACTGAGGAATGGCACCAGACTTTGTGTACCTGCTGGTGAATTGAGGGAACAGCTGATGCAGGAAGCGCATCACTCACAGTATTCCATCCACCCTGGAGCAAATAAGATGTACCGAGATATACGGGAGCACGTATGGTGGTATGGAATGAAGAAGGATGTCTCAAAATTCGTTGCCAAATGCTTGATCTGCCAGCAGGTGAAAGCAGATAGACAAAGACCAGCAGGACTTCTTCAGCCACTGCCCATTCCAGAATGGAAATGGGAGCACATCACTATGGATTTTGTGTCAGGATTGTCTCGATCCCAAGGGGGGAAGGACGCTATTTGGGTGATCGTAGACAGATTGACTAAGTCTGCCCACTTCATTCCCTTCAAGGTTGGTTTATCCACCGAGAAGTTAGCTGCCCTATACATGAGGCAAATCGTCCGGATACATGGAGTTCCTGTGAGCATTGTATCAGACCGAGACAGCCGCTTTACTTCTCACTTCTGGAAGAGCTTGCAAGAGAGTCTGGGGACCCAACTGAAGTTCAGCACTGCGTATCACCCACAGACCGACGGACAGTCAGAGAGAACCATCCAGACGTTAGAGGATATGCTGAGATCTTGCGTCCTGGATTTTGGAGGATCATGGGAGGACCACCTACACTTGGTAGAGTTTGCTTACAACAACAGCTACCAGGCCAGCATCGGCATGACTCCTTTTGAGGCTCTGTATGGACGTCGTTGCCGCACTCCCTTGGCTTGGGACGACGTAGGAGAACGAGTCATGCTGGGACCTGAGATGATTACAGATGCGGCTGAAAAAGTCAAGGTGATCAGAGACAGACTTCGGGTGGCTCAAGATCGTCAGAAGCATTGGGCGGACAGCCGTCGCCGACTTGTGGAGTTCGAAGCAGGTGATAGTGTCTTCGTCAAGATCTCCCCCACCAGAGGAACTATCCGTTTTGGCAGAGCTGGGAAACTTAGTCCCAGGTATATCGGCCCATTCGAGATATTGAGCAGAGTTGGAGAGGTGGCATACAGAGTGGCATTACCACCTAATCTTGAAGGCGTGCACAACGTTTTCCATGTATCGCAGCTGAGGCGTTACATTCCGGACCCGAGCCACATCCTGGATCATTCAGAGTTGGAGATTGGGCCAAGTCTTACAGTACCAGAGCAGCCAGTGAGGATCATAGACCGTATGGAAAAGCAGTTGCGGAACACCGTGATTCCACTGGTCAAAGTTCAGTGGCTCCACCACTCCCCAGGCGAATCCACCTGGGAACGAGAGGCTGAGATGAGGCAGAAGTACCCTCATCTGTTTTGAGGCATGTTTACCCTTTGTTCTCCCTTCAATTGTAGTAAATTTCGAGGACGAAATTTTTATAAGTTGGGTAGGTTGTAAACCCCCTGAATTTCCCTAATTATTAAATCTTGGATTTTTCCCATTTTCTGGAAATTTTCGGGAATTTTTCTGTAATTAAAATCATGGTTTTCGATCATTAAACGATTTTTAATTGTTAATAAACAATATTAAAATATCATGAAAATAACATTTTTGGGTGTAAAATAGAAAACCGGACTTAGGGTAATTTTCTGGGATTTTATTGGGCCTCAGACCAATTTTTAAAAGCCTAAAAACTATTTTTTATAATTATTTAATTAATTACTGTTTTATTTATTATTATTATTATTATTATTGAATTTATTTTAATTTTATTCTCTGTCTTGGGTCCGGCCCGGCCCAGTGGGCCGAGCCCATGGTTTCCAGCCCAGCCGGCCCTCACTCACCCTAGCGGGTCGGGCGGGTTCTCCCCGTCCGGATCCGCGCCCGACCCGGACCCGCTTCACCTCCACCCTCTCCCACGACTCCCTCTCTCCGGAATTCTCGCCGCCGCGATTTCCGGCTAACCGCCCCCACGTCGACCGCGCCTCTCCGGATCCCGCGGCCTCGACGCCGGCCGAGACCCCTCGTAACTCCCCTATTAATACCCCCCTTCTCCGACCACTTCCACCCCCAAAAACTCAAACCCTAACCCTAGATCTATCTTCTCCGGCAGCCGTCCGGCGACCTCCGCCTCCCTCAGTCACCTGCGACGACTCCCCAGACCCGCCGACGAACCTCCTCCTCTCTCCTCCTCACAGCAAACCTTTCCGGCCGCCCTCGAATCCACTCCCCGCCGTTCGAGAGCCGCCCTAGCAGCTGTCGACGACTTCCCGGTAGCCGCAGCCACCGCCCAGCCCTCGCCGGAGCCGCCGCAGCCCCGCCGTGACCTCGCCGACGGTCGACCAGCCCCGGCGTACCCTCCAGCGAGCCCGGACACGCCGCGGACACGACCTAGACGCGGATACGAGCCAGGACACGCGTCCAGGACACGATACGGACTCAGAATCGCGTGTCGGACTCGAAATACCCCGATCCCGAGTCCGAGGCCTCCCCTCGGTACTCCTCCATCAGTTTCCCGGTAGGTGCCCCTATCCGAGCGCCTGTCCCTTCCAAAACCGCTCCCCTGTCCGACCGGGACTGACAGAATAAAGCTCTGTCAATCCCGGGATAGCTTAGAATTTGATAGTTTATAGTTAATTAGTTAATGTAATGATTGTTAGTTTTGGTTAATTAATTAACGATTTAATGCAACGATCCTCAATACGTATATTAATTATATATATAATAAAATGAAAACCTTATTAAATATTACGTAAATTAGTAATTACTTAATAGATAATTTCTGAAATAATTTTTAGTATTTAAATACTAATTAGTAATTATTTAATCTATAATTCTGAAATGATTTTCAGTATTCAAAATATAATATGTTTTCCAAAATATCATTTCTCTTATAAATTAATTGCTAAAAACAAACGATATTATTTTTATTAAAATCGTTCTTTCCTATTATCCTATCAGAAACAAAACGACATTTTACCATAAAATATTTTTCTACGATAAAATAAATAAAGTTTTATTATTATTACTAAATCACTAATAATAATAATTATTATTATTTTAATCGATCGTTGGATTTAAATCATTAACTTAGTTAACTAATCAAGACAGATTAAAACCCTTTGTCTAATTCTAAAATCAGATTATTAATAATTGTAGGTCCCTGTAACTAAGGTTGAGACCGTCGCGACATCTCACTCGCGTCACCAACCAACTCCAGGCAAGTTTCATATAATTCAAAACCGGTATTTTAGTTGTAATTAAATATGTTGCATGTCATATAGATATATTGGGACGACACTGGATTTCACGGAACCGACTGATTGACTGATTGATTGACTCATTGACTCATTGACTCATTGACTATTGCCTTGGGAACTGGGGAGAAAAGTTAGCACCCGTGGTCAAAGCCCCCTTATTGCCTCATTGTGGATAGCTGAAGTCCAACCTCACTGGACTGACGCCGCACCGTGTTCACGCGAACACAGATTGCCTCCAACCCCAGCCGGCCACGGGATGCTACCTTTCTCAAAACACTTTTAGTGATTGTAGCTTGTCATCATTGCTTCATCGACATTTACTGTTCTTGTTTCATATTTGTTGCATACAAAAATATAAATATTGTTCAAAACTATCTCATTGCATCATTTTAATTATCGTTAAGATGCTGGAATTGGATATATGTTCTTGCTCCCTCCTGACTGGAGATTAACAATTTTAGGTGATTGCGGTGACGATGAGGCGTATGATACCTTTTATGGTCCGGACCAGAGTACTGAAGCCCTAGCGGAACCTAGCCAGGAGGCCGATGTTTAGTTGTTCCCCTTTTATTTCCAAATTGTAATAATCAGGGTTGAAGTAATAACCCTGGACCATGTTTTGTTTGATCTTTGATTGTAAATGAATTTCTTTCTCAGACTTAGCAATGAAAAATTTGAATTTCCTTCATGTATTCTGGATGTCTGTGTGTTACTACGGATTGATACAGCTTACTGCCGCCGTCTCACAACGGTGCAGGCTGGGCATGATCCGACTGGACCCAGATTATTGGGACCGGGTCGTGACATGTTTTCAGTGGTGGCCCATGCAGGTCTAGTTTACAACCTTTGGCCTAGTCAACTTAGGCTGGCCAAACAAACCGACTTGCCTTTGACTTTAGGTTTAGTATGACTTTAGGAAAACAGACTCTAGAAACAATTAGAACACTTAGAATTCTTGAAATTTTTTTTTCAAACTGTCACATCATAGGACCAAATTCTTCTATCTATACATATGTACAATTATTTTTGCTTGCTTATAGAACATAGGTTACCTTGCTTATGTTTGCTTCCTAAACCTTCCAGAAGATGGCACGAGGAAAGACAACCCGTTCCGGCCCAGCCGAAGATGAGGCTTCGTCTTCTGAGCACACCCCAACTCAAGCTCAGTCAGACCCCTCTCCGTTGCAGCTCACAGATCGCCCCCATGCTGCAAGAGCTCCCCGAGCTGCCTACACTTCAGTAGTGCATGCAGCTCCACCCATTCCTCCCAGGACCACATCGATTCCAGCCGATGTGACTCCTCCTGTTGCACCACCTGTGCCAGTGGACCCCGCTGAACTCGTAGGCCTGCTACGAGGAGTTCTTGAAGCCCAGAGGGCCCAAGCTGAAGCAAATCGCGAGCAGACCGCGATTATGAGAGAGGGCATGGAGAACGCCCATAATGTAGCCATGGCAGCGCTAGGAACATCCCGGTCAGAACAGGAGCCTGCCAAGGTAATTAAGGATTTAAAAGCTTGGATTCCATTAATGAATTTCTAGTCTAACCACCAACCTGTTATCCAGGTAAAAGTTGGAACTGTAGAAAACTTTAAGAAGTTGGACCCGCGTCCCTTCAAGGGGACCGAAGGCATCATCTACGCAGACGAGTGGCTAGATGATATGGAGCGACTCCTCAGCGTCGCTCGACTCCCAGACGACCTCATGGTTGAGGCCGTAGCACTCCAGCTGAGAGACTTGGCCAACATTTGGTACCGCAATGAGCCAAGATTTCAAGCTGGAGGGATTTCCTGGCGGCTATTCAAGAAGCAGTTCAAGCGGAAGTTCTTTCCAGAGGCTGCCCTCGAAGCTATGGGAAGGCAGTTTCAAGACCTGAAGCAAGGAGACCGCACAATTGAAGAATATGCGGCTGAGTTCAACAGGCTTGGCAGGTTTGCAAGCCACCTGGTGGACAACCCTGTAGAACGTGCTAAGAAGTTCCGGCACGGACTACGTGAAGAGATCCGCACCTTAGTAGCTGCTAACGGTGCGAAGACTTATGACAAGATGTTGAAGGTGGCCCAAGATGTAGAGGCCAGTGCACCTGCTCGACCCAAGAGGGAGCATCCAGGGTCAAGCAACAGCTATCAGGGCAACAACAAGAGGCACAGCAACAACAACAATAGGCCCTCCTATCCCCAGCAGTCCCAGCAACAACAGCCAGCAGCGGCCAACAAAGCGCATCAGTACAACCAACCAAAGGCGGTCAACTGCGTCTACTGCAAAAGGCCAGGTCATACCGCCGAGATCTGCCGGAAGAAATTGGGACACTGCCTTGCTTGTGGATCTGCCACCCATCAAGTAAAGGACTGCCCCACAGCATACAACAAAACTGGAGCTGGACAGCAGAGAGGTCCACTGCCTACCCAGCAGCAGCGCTACAACCAGCACAGAGCCGGGCAAGCTTTTGCCTTGACTGTGGAAGAGCCAGAAGCTGAACCCGAGACGGAAGGAGATGTCATCGCAGGTTCCATTCTACTTCATTCGCACCCTGCCTTAGCATTATTTGATTCTGGAGCATCACACAGTTTTATATCTGCAAACTTCATTTCTGCACACCATCTAGTTACTGGCATAAGTAAGATAATCTGTAGGGTTATGACTGGTGGAGGACCAATACCCATTAGTGAGACTTGTAGCTGCCCAGTCACTATCTCAGGACATGAGTTTCAGACTCAGTTCCTAATAATGCCTCTGCCAAACTATGACGTAGTCTTGGGCATGGATTGGCTTAGTCAACATCATGCTCTGATAGACTGTCGAGAAGGCTGCGTAACTCTAGATCCACCTGGAGGACCTAAACTCAAAGTGATTCGAGCACCTGAAGGCGTGGAATGTGTGTCCTACACATCCATCACTGAAGAAACCGGACCCCCTCATCCTCTCATAGCAGAATTTATAGACGTCTTCCCAGACGATCTTCCAGGGCTACCCCCTGATCGAGATGTGGAATTCTCGATCGATCTTGTACCTGGCGCAGCACCAATCTCCCAACGCTGCTACCGAGTGAATCCCAAGGAGTCCAAGGAAATGAAAGACCAAATTGACGAGCTTCAGGCGCAAGGATTCATCAGGACCGGTGCCTCACCCTGGGGTGCACCAGTCTTGTTTGTACCCAAGAAGGATGGGACAGTCAGAATGTGCATAGACTACCGGGCATTGAACAACATCACTATCAAGAACAAGTACCCGCTGCCCCGGATCGACGATCTCTTCGACCAGCTGAGTGGAGCTAAGGTTTTCTCGAAGATAGACCTCAGATCGGGTTACCATCAAATCAAGGTGAGGAAGGAAGATATTCCAAAGACGGCATTCAACACCAAGTATGGACAATTTGAATTCTTGGTCATGCCCTTTGGTCTTACCAATGCCCCAGCAGTGTTCATGAATCTCATGAACAAGGTCTTCCACAAATACCTGGACCAGTTTGTCGTTGTCTTCATTGACGACATTCTGATCTATTCGAAGACCAAGGAAGAACACGAGCAGCATTTGAGGATAGTTTTGGAAACCCTCAGAAAGGAGAAGCTATATGGAAAATTGTCCAAGTGTGAATTCTTCTTAGACAAGGTGGACTTTCTCGGCCACGTTGTCACAGGAGAAGGCATATCAGTGGACCCCAAGAAGATAGCTGCCGTGGAAACATGGAATACTCCCAGGTCAGTTGCAGAGATCAGAAGCTTCTTGGGCTTAGCTGGATATTACAGAAAAATTCGTGAAGGACTTTGCAAAGATTGCTGAGCCCATGACCAAGCTAACCAGGAAGAATGAAGAGTTCGTCTGGACCGAAGCGTGCCAGGCGTCATTTGAAGAGCTGAAGAGAAGGCTAACAACAGCACCAATTTTGTCGCTACCCTCAGGATCAGGAGGATTCTCAATTTATAGCGACGCGTCCGGCAAAGGATTAGGATGTGTGCTCCAGCAACATGGAAAGGTAATTGCTTATGCTTCCCGGCAATTACGGACTCATGAGAAGAACTACCCGACGCATGACCTGGAGCTAGCAGCAGTCATCTTCGCCTTGAAGCTGTGGAAGCACTACCTGTACGGCGAAAGAGTAGAGATATACACGGACCACAAAAGTCTCAAGTATGTCTTTACACAGAAGGAGCTCAACATGCGTCAGAGACGATGGTTGGAGCTCATGAAGGACTTTGATATCAGCCTACAGTACCATCCCGGAAAGGCTAATGTGGTCGCCGACGCACTTAGTCGATATCCGATGGCGATGTTCTTGACGACAGATCGGTACCTACTGGAGGACATGGAGAAGCTGGGTTTAGAACTCGTATTGCCTGCAGAGGAAATGAAGAAGCTTGGACGGGAAGCAATAGTACCCGGCGCTGACTTCCCCATGATGCATTTGCAAGTGCAGTCTAGCTTGATGGACAAAATCAAGGCGACTCAATTCGAGGACGGAGCATTGTGCAAGCTCAGGGACCAAGTGTTAGCTGGCACACTGGAGGGATTCTCTATTTCAGACGACGGAACACTGAGGAATGGCACCAGACTTTGTGTACCTGCTGGTGAATTGAGGGAACAGCTGATGCAGGAAGCGCATCACTCACAGTATTCCATCCACCCTGGAGCAAATAAGATGTACCGAGATATACGGGAGCACGTATGGTGGTATGGAATGAAGAAGGATGTCTCAAAATTCGTTGCCAAATGCTTGATCTGCCAGCAGGTGAAAGCAGATAGACAAAGACCAGCAGGACTTCTTCAGCCACTGCCCATTCCAGAATGGAAATGGGAGCACATCACTATGGATTTTGTGTCAGGATTGTCTCGATCCCAAGGGGGGAAGGACGCTATTTGGGTGATCGTAGACAGATTGACTAAGTCTGCCCACTTCATTCCCTTCAAGGTTGGTTTATCCACCGAGAAGTTAGCTGCCCTATACATGAGGCAAATCGTCCGGATACATGGAGTTCCTGTGAGCATTGTATCAGACCGAGACAGCCGCTTTACTTCTCACTTCTGGAAGAGCTTGCAAGAGAGTCTGGGGACCCAACTGAAGTTCAGCACTGCGTATCACCCACAGACCGACGGACAGTCAGAGAGAACCATCCAGACGTTAGAGGATATGCTGAGATCTTGCGTCCTGGATTTTGGAGGATCATGGGAGGACCACCTACACTTGGTAGAGTTTGCTTACAACAACAGCTACCAGGCCAGCATCGGCATGACTCCTTTTGAGGCTCTGTATGGACGTCGTTGCCGCACTCCCTTGGCTTGGGACGACGTAGGAGAACGAGTCATGCTGGGACCTGAGATGATTACAGATGCGGCTGAAAAAGTCAAGGTGATCAGAGACAGACTTCGGGTGGCTCAAGATCGTCAGAAGCATTGGGCGGACAGCCGTCGCCGACTTGTGGAGTTCGAAGCAGGTGATAGTGTCTTCGTCAAGATCTCCCCCACCAGAGGAACTATCCGTTTTGGCAGAGCTGGGAAACTTAGTCCCAGGTATATCGGCCCATTCGAGATATTGAGCAGAGTTGGAGAGGTGGCATACAGAGTGGCATTACCACCTAATCTTGAAGGCGTGCACAACGTTTTCCATGTATCGCAGCTGAGGCGTTACATTCCGGACCCGAGCCACATCCTGGATCATTCAGAGTTGGAGATTGGGCCAAGTCTTACAGTACCAGAGCAGCCAGTGAGGATCATAGACCGTATGGAAAAGCAGTTGCGGAACACCGTGATTCCACTGGTCAAAGTTCAGTGGCTCCACCACTCCCCAGGCGAATCCACCTGGGAACGAGAGGCTGAGATGAGGCAGAAGTACCCTCATCTGTTTTGAGGCATGTTTACCCTTTGTTCTCCCTTCAATTGTAGTAAATTTCGAGGACGAAATTTTTATAAGTTGGGTAGGTTGTAAACCCCCTGAATTTCCCTAATTATTAAATCTTGGATTTTTCCCATTTTCTGGAAATTTTCGGGAATTTTTCTGTAATTAAAATCATGGTTTTCGATCATTAAACGATTTTTAATTGTTAATAAACAATATTAAAATATCATGAAAATAACATTTTTGGGTGTAAAATAGAAAACCGGACTTAGGGTAATTTTCTGGGATTTTATTGGGCCTCAGACCAATTTTTAAAAGCCTAAAAACTATTTTTTATAATTATTTAATTAATTACTGTTTTATTTATTATTATTATTATTATTATTGAATTTATTTTAATTTTATTCTCTGTCTTGGGTCCGGCCCGGCCCAGTGGGCCGAGCCCATGGTTTCCAGCCCAGCCGGCCCTCACTCACCCTAGCGGGTCGGGCGGGTTCTCCCCGTCCGGATCCGCGCCCGACCCGGACCCGCTTCACCTCCACCCTCTCCCACGACTCCCTCTCTCCGGAATTCTCGCCGCCGCGATTTCCGGCTAACCGCCCCCACGTCGACCGCGCCTCTCCGGATCCCGCGGCCTCGACGCCGGCCGAGACCCCTCGTAACTCCCCTATTAATACCCCCCTTCTCCGACCACTTCCACCCCCAAAAACTCAAACCCTAACCCTAGATCTATCTTCTCCGGCAGCCGTCCGGCGACCTCCGCCTCCCTCAGTCACCTGCGACGACTCCCCAGACCCGCCGACGAACCTCCTCCTCTCTCCTCCTCACAGCAAACCTTTCCGGCCGCCCTCGAATCCACTCCCCGCCGTTCGAGAGCCGCCCTAGCAGCTGTCGACGACTTCCCGGTAGCCGCAGCCACCGCCCAGCCCTCGCCGGAGCCGCCGCAGCCCCGCCGTGACCTCGCCGACGGTCGACCAGCCCCGGCGTACCCTCCAGCGAGCCCGGACACGCCGCGGACACGACCTAGACGCGGATACGAGCCAGGACACGCGTCCAGGACACGATACGGACTCAGAATCGCGTGTCGGACTCGAAATACCCCGATCCCGAGTCCGAGGCCTCCCCTCGGTACTCCTCCATCAGTTTCCCGGTAGGTGCCCCTATCCGAGCGCCTGTCCCTTCCAAAACCGCTCCCCTGTCCGACCGGGACTGACAGAATAAAGCTCTGTCAATCCCGGGATAGCTTAGAATTTGATAGTTTATAGTTAATTAGTTAATGTAATGATTGTTAGTTTTGGTTAATTAATTAACGATTTAATGCAACGATCCTCAATACGTATATTAATTATATATATAATAAAATGAAAACCTTATTAAATATTACGTAAATTAGTAATTACTTAATAGATAATTTCTGAAATAATTTTTAGTATTTAAATACTAATTAGTAATTATTTAATCTATAATTCTGAAATGATTTTCAGTATTCAAAATATAATATGTTTTCCAAAATATCATTTCTCTTATAAATTAATTGCTAAAAACAAACGATATTATTTTTATTAAAATCGTTCTTTCCTATTATCCTATCAGAAACAAAACGACATTTTACCATAAAATATTTTTCTACGATAAAATAAATAAAGTTTTATTATTATTACTAAATCACTAATAATAATTATTATTATTATTTTAATCGATCGTTGGATTTAAATCATTAACTTAGTTAACTAATCAAGACAGATTAAAACCCTTTGTCTAATTCTAAAATCAGATTATTAATAATTGTAGGTCCCTGTAACTAAGGTTGAGACCGTCGCGACATCTCACTCGCGTCACCAACCAACTCCAGGCAAGTTTCATATAATTCAAAACCGGTATTTTAGTTGTAATTAAATATGTTGCATGTCATATAGATATATTGGGACGACACTGGATTTCACGGAACCGACTGATTGACTGATTGATTGACTCATTGACTCATTGACTCATTGACTATTGCCTTGGGAACTGGGGAGAAAAGTTAGCACCCGTGGTCAAAGCCCCCTTATTGCCTCATTGTGGATAGCTGAAGTCCAACCTCACTGGACTGACGCCGCACCGTGTTCACGCGAACACAGATTGCCTCCAACCCCAGCCGGCCACGGGATGCTACCTTTCTCAAAACACTTTTAGTGATTGTAGCTTGTCATCATTGCTTCATCGACATTTACTGTTCTTGTTTCATATTTGTTGCATACAAAAATATAAATATTGTTCAAAACTATCTCATTGCATCATTTTAATTATCGTTAAGATGCTGGAATTGGATATATGTTCTTGCTCCCTCCTGACTGGAGATTAACAATTTTAGGTGATTGCGGTGACGATGAGGCGTATGATACCTTTTATGGTCCGGACCAGAGTACTGAAGCCCTAGCGGAACCTAGCCAGGAGGCCGATGTTTAGTTGTTCCCCTTTTATTTCCAAATTGTAATAATCAGGGTTGAAGTAATAACCCTGGACCATGTTTTGTTTGATCTTTAATTGTAAATGAATTTCTTTCTCAGACTTAGCAATGAAAAATTTGAATTTCCTTCATGTATTCTGGATGTCTGTGTGTTACTACGGATTGATACAGCTTACTGCCGCCGTCTCACAACGGTGCAGGCTGGGCATGATCCGACTGGACCCAGATTATTGGGACCGGGTCGTGACAGTAGCATTGTAGATGTAAAAAGAATAGTAGCTATGACAATATTACTTAGATAAGTATTAGGGGACGATGTTATTAATGTTATTAGTGCATATGCACTCCAAAGACGATTATATAAAAAAACAATATTTGTTTGGAACGTGGTACTTCTTTGGTCATACTATAGGTTCGGAATGGGGGTACACTACTAGTGTTTATATATAGAGGGGGCATGGTGAGTTAGTCTGCCAAGTCGGTTCACAATACGCTTAAAATACCAATTGGGTCGATACTAGTTGTTCGAATGTGATTCAGTAATTGTGTAATGTAGGGAAAGAAAACCTTATATCGAATATAAGAAAATTCAAAACTCACTATTTTACTAAATTCAATAAGATGTAAATTTTACTTTTCTTTGTCATACATCAATTGAAACACAACATTCCAAAATAAAACAGTATAATGGTGCCAAATATACATAATCACCTAGTTTGTCTCTTCGGGAAAGGCTATACATGATCGCTTAGTTATAACTTATACCATGGATTGCTCTAGTAGTACTAAGAAACTGCTCCGATTCTCTTAAGTTTGAGTGCCTAACAGAGATTTTAAAAATGTACTCAATTGTTGCTTGTCACTTTTCTCTTATCTTGCTTTCGCTCCCATTTGGTGGATTGTATGGTTGAGTCTTAGCCAAAGGCTGACTGGCTTTCTATAGGACATGCTTAGACTCTTAAACTCTTATCAAATCTGTCTTGTTCATTTTATAACTGAAAATTGTAACTAATTTGTATTTAAACTTGAATTGCATGTGCCCTTTAACCATTTGTGTCTCAATTTGGTAAGCATATAGATTTTGAGCTTAGGTAGAATTACAATACATAGTGAGGATAAGTGCAATCAATTGTAAGGATCAATTAGGTATGAAATTCTAATAAATTCTTTACTGATATTTTCAGTGCATCGTCGAGGAGGTTCAAGGTCCAACTCAAGCTCGTTCCCGTAAAGGACGATTTATATCAGGGTAATTGATTGCTAGCAATTTTACTTGTTAAATTGCTTTATGTCATATCTTTATATTTCTAACCATAGGAATATTTATTTGACATATATTCCATTAAGGAACATGATTTTTGGATGTAATTTCTTGTGTCAACAAATAATAGATGAAGAAACGAGTAGACTAAAAAATGAAGCATGGACATGCCTTTGTTCATGTCTCTTGGGTACATCATCCTTTCTTTTTCTTGTACATCTTTCTTTCTCTACTTTGATTGCAACTCCTACATGATTTCATTAATGCCATGGTTCCATTCGTTTTTTAATTTCTTTGTTTGTGCTGGGCAAGACAAAATGCCTTTGAAGTTGGTATGGACAAAACAGTTATTACGAGATGCTGCCTACTTGATCTTACCGACAGTGTTGTAACGGTGCAAGGCACTGTGTACCAGACGCCTGAGGCTCCAGTAACAATGCAAGTGATTGCCTGTTTGAAGTGAGGAACTGTTCTCGAAATTTTAGTAAACTGTTAAAAGTCTGAAATGTAAGCAATAAACTTACTGTGAAATCCATCGGTTATTCTATATAAAATAATAATAACGAGTACTAAACTTAGATTTATGGCATGAATTGGTTACTAAAAAGAACATATGAGTTCTACTTTTAAGCCACCATTCATGTATATGAATTTATGCCCAAAAAATACTTTCAATAAAGTAATTAAGGTAGAAGTTTAACGAGGTAAATCGTAAGTTTATACCTGACAGGGGCAGGCTATGTTGGTAACATATTATAAACAAGTAAGTTTTAGTCTAATATCTCATATCTTATCTGCTGAAAGTAATGGTTATAACCTTTAAATTTTCACAATACTTGAGATTGAGCTATTATATTAAACACTTGATATGGCATCAATAACTATCTCGTACACTTCCCCTATTCAAAATTTCGATGTTCTCGTCATCCCCTTTTTCTACATCTTCCTTATAACCCCTCTTTTTACCTACCTAGTCAAAGCAATGACTGGACTGCTTTGAGGCAGGATTGCAATGACTATTTCGGTTGGGAAGTCTTGAAGCAATGACTGCACCTTCATTAGCGGGAGCCTTGTGGCATTGGGAGGTCGGGATGCCTTTTAGTCTTGAAGCAATGATTTGTTACTGGATGGCGAAGGGGGAACTTAGAGGACGTGGATAAACAAGAGGGAAGTTGCAATCAAAGCCGATATGCCACATGCATTTATATTTTTTATTGAAGTCAAGGCAAAAGAAAAATACTAACATGACCAATTTTTATTTATAATACGTCTATTATAGAAAGTGTACAATACTATTTAATGTGTTAGTTATTGTAATATAGCCTTTAGTTGTGTATTTTCATAAGAACATGCCCACAATTTCATTAAACCATATTGTATTTATCAGACAACAAACACTCGGACTCTCTCTTTAGGCGTGCATCATTGGATGGTATTCCTATTAATAATGTATTTATTGTTTTATAGGACTGAGGCTTCTATAATTATAATTGTGAGGAAATTTATGATTTTGAGGATACTTTTGTTTTTAATTTGCTGCAAAGCCTGCAATTAGTCAACTAGCTTGATAGCGAAACATGTTTACTAGATATAAGGTTGACATAATTAATAGTAAACAAGTGCTCTCTATTAGGCTGTATTTTTTGAAGTTTAAGTATTCTATCAAAAGTATATTACTTAGGCTTGTTCAGATTCTTGTCTTGTTTGGATTTTCTAAGTTAGCTTTTCAACTTCTGGATGTGTTCCTTTATTCTTTATTAAGTTAACTCCTATAACAACTTGAACTTTACTTTTAGATTGTCACTACTTTCTCTGCTTCTATAAGAGCTATATAACGATTCCTGTGGGAGCAAGAGTTTTATACTTTAATAAGTTCTATACATATATATAATGCCTTACAGATAAATATTAGTGGTCTCTTCTTAATATGCATGTTATTTTAGGTTGCAGAGTTTGTTTTTGAGTCTGAATGCAGCATTTATTTTTGTTCTATAAGCAATTGGTATTTTCCACCCCTCATTTTTTGCAAAATGTACTAAAGCCTCACTTTGATATTGATTTATTAGGATACAGGCTTTTATGCTGTTGTTGTAGTTCATACACCTTTACTTCCGACTTTATGTTGATGACTATGTATTAACCTAAATTGTGGCACGCTTATGTAAGTGTTGTTTTGTTGATGCATTTGTTCTTCCATTATGACATCATTAGTTGGATTTGTTTTCCTGATTACTGAATATTGGTATTCCTTCCTATTCTCTTAGGCATTGAGCTGACGATAACGGATGATTGCCAAATGAAAAAATGTTTCCTTGATCGTTTTTCTTTGTTCTCACCATACAAATGCTTACATCTATCTAAGAGGATCTCATTGCATTTTGGCTATTCTTGTATTCTGCCTCCAACTCTCTATAATTGTGCAAAAAACTACTTATCTAAGGTTTCTTTCGAATTTGAAATGTTATTTTTCCAAATTCTCTTGTTTAGTAGGTGTTTGAGAGATTTTAGAAAACAAAAGGGCCACTATTTAATTGTTATGATGTGAACATATTTTTTGACAATAAAGGAGTAATGCTAAGAACCTATTATGAATTTACCTTTGGCAATCCATCTATTGTTGTTCTATTTCATCAAATACTCCTTTTAAGAAAAGCTACTGACATTGCTTATGGGAAATTAATAGTTTGGTTAACTGGATGTGCTTTTTGTTCTTGTTCACTTGCTCATATGCTTATAATCCTCACACAAATTTTTATCCCCAGCCATGCACATCCTGGTTGCCCCTATGTTTTTGGGCTTGCTGGAGTTGATCATGATGTTGATTTTCCTGAGCCAATGCCTGTTGTTGGTATTACCCTTACCCCTTTGATACTTATATACACATTCTACTATTCGTTAGTCTATTTTGTATTCAATACCAAGACATCGTTAAAGTTTGTGTTGTTATCTTATACCTTTACTCATTCCTTATTTACATGTCTTATGGTAATCAAGGTGCATTGTAGGAAATTATTATTTTTGCTTGACGGGAATTGGTAAATACTGAGTGCTCGGTTTTTAATTGGGTCAGTCCAACCGTACACTTTCTTTGCCAACCGAACTGAACCAAAACACTAAATTATTAGTCTGACCAAGCCTTTGTTTATTCAAAACTAAAAAAACGAACTGACCTTTACTAATTCCATCTGGTCTGTTTGCTTTTGCTACCAAAAACAAGTTCAATTTAGGTGTCAAGAGGGAAATGCTGGTCAGGACCAATTGGTGGTTGCGGAAGACTGCAAAGTAGGGTGGGATGCTCATGAAGACGCTGAGGGCGCGGAAGAGATGAGTTGGGTGTCGACGATGAATAATTACGTAGAGGGGACGTCGAGGTCAATGAGAGGGGAAGACAATGTCAATGAGAGGGGAAGCAATGGCTGATGATAACGGCGAGGAGATGACAGGCAGATGGCTGGCGACATGGAGGATAAGAAAAGTCTGGTGTCACTCACACAAAAAAACTGGAGTCGGCTCATATTCTCTCATCTTATTGATGTCCTTGAGTCACAGCCTTAACCTGGGAGAGGGGAAAGGAAGAAAATAGAGAGAGAGAGAAGAGAGTAAGAGATAGACACAGGCCTTATCTCGGAGTTGCAGAAAATAAGTAACAAATATGGTTTTGAGAATATAGATCTGTATTTTTGTGTGAATGTCATTAATGTATGATAGGCTTGTTGATGGACTTTTTTAGTCCCACATTGAATAGAATAATAGAGAGAGAGGTTAGTCTCTCCTATATATATGTAGCTCCACCTTAATAATAAACAAGCAAAGTATTCTACTAAATTTTTATTTGGTATAAGAGCCATCAAACCCTAACCCTAGCCGCCACCCTTTCTCCACCAAACCCTAACCCTAGCCGTCACCCTTCTCCACCAAACCCTAACCCTAAGCCCACTCCACAGCCTTCCCCCTCCTAACCCCGCCTCCGCCAAACGCCCTTCCCCCATGCCCCTTCTCCCCACCGCCCCCCACCCTTCCGCCGCCGACACTGCCGCCACCCCACCGGCAGCAGCCCCCGCCGCCAGCACAGCCGCCCCCCCCGCCAGCAACCCCCCTTCCTTCCACGCCGGCTCCCGTCCCCTCTCCGTCGTCGCCAACACAACCTTCCTCCTCCTTCTCGTCAGGCCATGCGACCTGTGGTCGCAACCATGCACGGGACATGGGCATCGGCTCTCGGGGACGCCACTGCCGCTGAAGGAGGAACAATAGACGTGGAGAAGACGTCGATCAAATGTGGAGACGATTTAGATCTGCCACTGTCTTGCTGATGGAAAATGAGAAGAAGAAGACGATGGAGACGATCTACGACAAGCTGACGGCCAAAGAGATGAAGGCTTTAGTGGACGATTTCTTCTCCAGGAGGCTGACCGAGAATAGCTCTCGTGTTGCATACACATATGTGGATCCTTCACCATACAAAATGGGAAAGTTGGAGAAACTGGAGGTAAAGTTGGAGGGTACTTCCAACTACTTGAACTGGTCGCGTCAGGCGATACGGACTCTGAAGACAAGGGGCTTGGTGGGCTATGTGAATAGCCAAACCAAGACACCTGAAGATCACTCATCACAGGAGTTTGCTGTGTGAAAAATCGTCAACAATGTTGTAGCTGGATGGTTGACAACCTTATTGACGGTTGACAACCTCATTGACCGACCAAGTGTCGGGTAACGTGGAAGCGATAGAGTGTGCTTGTGACATTTGGATGACGCTGAGAGACATGTACTCAGGGTTGGGAAACCCTATGAGAGTCTTCCAACTACATGATGGACTTGATAATGTGGTCCAAGAATATCACACCATCTCTGAGTATGCGGCTCTGCTGAAGAAGTATTGGTCAGATCTCGACCACTATGATCCCATTGGTGTGGAGGATGAGCAAGTTGAATCGACATTTGCGAAACATTATCAGAAGTTCATGGAGTATGTCTTGCGATAGAGGATGATGAAGTTCCTGAGGGGGCTCAACCCAGCATTCTAGCAGAGAGTAATGTCCTACTTGTACAACTCGGACTACGATCACTGGAGGAGGCCATAGCTGATATGGCATAAGAAGAGATACGATTGAAGCTGATGCCTAGCACCACTAGCTCTTCGGGAGAAAAATTAGCTCTAGCAATTTTTAACCTAAACCCTTTCGGAGGGGGAGGGTGCTACAACTGTGGAGACCCTGGATACTTTATCATATTCTGTACGAAACCTCTGAGAGGCTAGTCCAGCGGTCGCGGACGTAGCCGTGGAGGACGTAGGGGTGACAGAGGGGGCTATGTCGGTGGCAGGGATAATTATTTTGGAGGACACGACAAACCTGGCAGAAGAAAAAAATGAGAGTCAGTCATTCGATATGACCCCTAGTGAGAGGAAAATGCTAGAAATATGGAGGAGCATGAAGCTTGAAACCAGCGACAGTCGAGCCAACACTGCTGGGGCATCGACTCCAACCATCTCCGGGGGTAACATCATCTACTATGCCCATACAAGCACATGTATACCTATTCATGCCCTTGCATCTACCCACATGTCAGGAAGTCTAAATTGGATAATCGACTCTGGAGCATCCCGTCATGTCACGGGTGCACATGATGAGTTCCAAGATTACACTCACCTAGTGACGCCTGAAAGCATTCAGACTGCCGATGGTATTGCAAGACTCATTTTTGGGTAAAGACAGTTGAATGCACCTCTTCTATGACTCTTACTGATGTCTTGCATGCTCTATCTTTTCCTGTTAATCTATTGTCCATTAGTGCCATTGTTCTTCAACTTAATTGTGTTGTTTCCTTTGACATGTCTAAGGTAATTTTTTAGGAGAAGGGAACGGGGAGACGGTAGGGAACTGACACTCGGCATGGCTATGGTACTTGGATATGGGTGGGCTGGATGCATCACTGGTGTCACTAGTGGATGAAGCACAACCGGAGGAGTCGCAAAGGACTGTAGAAGCATAATTATTACTCCAACATCAGCGCATGTGACACTCTTCATTCATTCTACTGAGTCGGATGTATCCCTCGATGTATCAAAAGACTAATAAAAAAATTTGGTTTGCAATACTTGTGAACTTGGAAAACATACCAGAAGCTCTTATGTGAGTTCTGGAAATAGAAGTTTAGCTGCTTTTGATATGATACGCTCTGATGTGTGGGAACCTTGTCCTACAACTGCTGTTAATAGTTTTAAGTGCTTTATCACCTTTATTGACTGCTACACTCGTGTCACTTGGATATACCTAATGAAGAGTAAGAGTGATGTCTTTGCATGCTTTCAAAATTTTTATCGCAGGGTTACAACACAGTACGGTGCTAAGGTGAAGATTTTGAGGTCTGACAATGGGACATAATACACCAACAAGGCTATTGAAGAGTACTTATCAGCCCATTGGATGCAACATCAGACTTCATGTGTCTATACACCTGCACAGAATGGCGTGGCTGAGCGGAAGAACATGCACCTGTTGGAAGTAGCACGGTTAATGATGTTTGCTATGAATATTCCTAAACACTTGTGGGGGCATACCATGTTGACGGCTGCATATCTCATCAATATGATGTCCTCTCAGGTGTTAGGATGGAAGACACCGTTTGAGATGCTTACAAGTGAGAACAAGTACATTGTTCTCCCAAAGGTATTTGGATGTGTATGCTTTGTGAAGGGTAATAGGCCTGCGGTGGAAAAGTTGGACCCTCGGGCAGTGAAGTGCGTCTTTGTTGGCTACTCAGTTACTCAAAAGGGATATTCTTGCTGGAGTCCTGTAGAGCGAAGGCTCTTTGTACGCATGAACGTTACATTCAGAGAGATGTAACCATATTACCACAGTGGTTCAGGTGAAGGCCCTGCATTTGGTGACACACCTAACACATGAGGTGTTAGGAGTGAGGGGGAGATGGGCCCAAGCGTGATTGTCGGGTCAGTTCCATGCCCAATGATGAAAGTTGCTCTAAGGGAACAAGGGGGAGATAGCGAGGGTGAGAAAAATGATGATGATGCATACAATCAGGAGGATGAAAGTGATGATCCAGTACAGGGGGAGGAACCGACTACAGAACAATCTACAGAGCTCCAAGCCTACAAAAGGAGAAAACAGCAGTCCACTACTGTGCCTATTGCCCTTACTGTGCCGTCCCTCGCCTAACCCTGCCTCAACTCCTGAAGATGTACCTCCCGTACCGGATCCCTCTGATTCAGATGCAGATCCCTCAGATTCGGATGGTATAATCTCTCATCCACTATCTCATATTCCCTTAAGAAAATCTTCTCGCAATAATGCGGGAAGATCTCCTAATCGTTATGGTTATGAACATGACATTGCCCATTTTTTATCCTACTATAATCTATTTTCTACTTATGGAGCATTCATTGCATTGTTAGACACTACCTCTTTGCCTAAGTGTTAGCATGAAGCGAAGGAAGATCCAAGATGGAAAGCTGCAATGTTGGAGGAACTTGGGGCACTTGAAAAAAATGGAACATGGAAACTTGTTCTATTACCTAAAGGAAAGAGAGCAGTTGGATGCAAATGAGTTTTCACAGTAAATGAGACGCCAGAAAGAAAGGTGGAATGATACATGGCAATATTGGTTGCAAAGGGATTCACTCAGTCCTATGGCATCAATTATGATGCGACATTTGCTCCGGTAGTAAAGATGAGCACTGTGAGAACCCTGGTATCTATTTTAGCAAACCGTGTGTGACAACTTCATCAATTGGATGTGAAAAATGTCTTTCTTCATGGAGATCTACAATAGGAAGTATACATAGAGACGCCCCCGGGGTTTTGCATGAAGCAGTCGATAGAAAATGTGTGCAAGTTGAAGAAATCACTGTATGGACTCAAGCAATCTCCTCGGACTTGGTTTGAAAGATTCAGGAAAGCTGTCACCGACATGGGGTACAACCAGACCAATGCAAATCACACGGTCTTCTTTCGCCATGCGAGTGGCTACGCTACCATACTTGCAGTATATGTAGATGATATAGTGATCACATGTGATGAGGAGGAAGAGATTACCCAGCTGAAGTCAAAACTTGCCAAGGAATTTGAAGTAAAGGACTTGGGAATGATGAGGTATTTTCTCGGGATTGAGGTGGCTCGAGGAAGAGATGGGATCGTCCTCTCCCAGAGGAAGTATGTACTAGACCTGCTCACAGAGACCGGTATGCTGGGATATCGATTGATAGTCACTCCAATCGATCAGAAAGATAAGTTGGGGGCAGAGGCGGCTGAGCCGGTTGATCGTGAGAGATATCAAAGACTTGTAGGCAGATTGATTTATCTAGGCCACACTCGCCATGATATCTCATTTGCTGTGAGTGTAGTGAGTCGCTACATGCATGATCCAAGAAATGGCCACATGGATACATTTTTTCATATTCTGAGATATCTGAAGGGGGCTCCTGGTAGAGGGTTATGGTTCAAGAACAATGGACACCTGGGTGTTGAGGGATATTGCGATGTAGATTAGGCAAGCTGCATGGATGACATAAGGTCTACCTCAGGGTACTGTCTTTGTTGGGGGGTAACATAGTCTCATGGAGAAGCAAGAAACAGTCTGTGGTAACACGATCGACCGCTGAAGCAGAATATATAGCTATGGCTCTTGGAGTGTCAGAGTTGTTGTGGGTAAAAGCACTGCTGACAGAGTTGAAGCTGGACCAGGAAACACCATTGCGCCTTCTGAGTGACAGTCAAGCTGCACCAAGTATAGCTAACTATCCAGTTCAGCATGACAAAACGAAGCACATCGAGATCGATCGATTCTTTATCAAAGAGAAGTTAGAGAAATGGATATTAATGCTCGATCATGTTCGCTCAGAAGAACAAGTCGCATATTGTCTTACTAAGTGTCTTAATTCATTGAGTTTTTCTAAACTATGTAACAAGATGTGGATGATTGATATCTATCGTCCATCTTGAGGGGGAGCGTTGAGAGTATTAATGGACTTTTAGTCCCACATTGAGTATAATAATAGAGAGGGGTTAGCCTCTCATATATATATGTAGCTCCACCTCAATAATAAATAAGGCAAGTATTCTACTAAATTTCTATTGGCCTATTAGTAATATTTGTTTGGTTTGTTCTATTATTGATTCCAAAACCCGAACTAGTAACCGAAGACCAAATGTAGTCATATCTGATATCACAGAACCAAACTAGAGCTTATCTTTTATAAACCTGAACCTGGCCGACTGTTTGGTCGGTTTAAACCTTATTTTGTACAACCGTAGTATACACGGCCAGAGTAAGACTTATTTTTCTATATATTGCTTTTGATCATAGTTTTGGTCAAGCATTTTTTATAATTGCTCGGAAAGCCTTGCTTTTGTTTGTCATAGACTTTTATATCTGAATATCCACTGCTGATGAGTCTCTGGTTATAATGCTTGTAAAAAATTAGTGGCTGCCTTCTGCCAGCTGCTACTGCTGCTACTATCTCAAAAGTTTATAGTCGTCGTGTTATCTATTCAATTAAATGAAAATCAAAGAAATTAAATCCAGTCAAGCTGAATGTCTTCTTCTCAAAGAGAAATGTCCCAGTCAATGAGATACTTTTAGGACATGAAATTATAGACCAAGTTTTAGATGGTATTAGATTAATGTGTTTTGAAATTATGAATTTTTCACAATGCTAGGTCGAATAGCAGAGATATATTTCTTCATGTTCTTTCCCATAAATGGATGGTGACTGAATGTTTTCTGTATTTTACATATAAATGTAGTTGTTTGTACTTTGTAGTAGTCCATTGTTTATAGCTTTGCCTGTACCTATGTTAGCGAAACCCTATATATAACAAAACATGGTTGTCTTTGCGACGAAAGACGAGGATAAAGGACGAATTAACCGATAGGAGTATTCCCGATAAAACAAGAAGTGTTGCGACTAAAACAGAGTGGTATTTTCCGACGTTTGTGCTTCATCTAAAGAAGTGTCACGGCAGGTCAATACTTTTAAAGTATTATTATTAAGTAATATAAATGATAAATAATTTAAAAAACTGATTTACCAAGCGGTGCCAAAGGTACGAGACGATTTATCAAGGAGATTATAGTGTGTGTGCAGTGGCGTAGCCAGGATTTGGATACAGCGGGATCAAAATCGACTAGTAAATTTTTAATCACAAATAAATTATAAAAATATAAAAGAAAAAATCGCATAAATTAGTCACAAAATCCTATTCTATCCCTAACTTTGGTCGTCTATTCTAGTTTTCCTATTTGTTGCTGCTTATTTTTTGCATTCAGTTCAAAATATCATTGGTATTAAAGTACACATTTCTAATCCAATATAATTAGAATCTTAAACTTTAGTCTCATTCCAGTCATGTCATACAAGGCCTTTTTGAACAATTTTGACCATTTGATTGAGGAGATTTATTGTATCTTAAAATCCATTCTTGAATCTTACAATTTTAATTATGAAACTTGTCATCATAGGATCTTATGATAATTAAATATTGTTTTCTCCCTCAGGGAAAAATAAGATTAAATATTTCATTTCCAACCACTAATTTACTTTGATAATTTTTTTTGAGTGGGATCATATGACCCCACTCGCCCTATTTCTAGCTCCGCCCATGTGTGTGTGTGTGTGTGTGTATATATATATATATATAGACAAACACGCTTGGTTTTGGAGATAGACCCGGGAAACTAGGCTAGTGGCTCGAATCCCCTTGGACGTGTTATGCACTTACATGTTAAAAGGGGACGAGTTGAGAGTTTTCATGAAGCAGCCAACTGAGAGCCAGACATGGAGGGATCGTGGGATTGATAGTTAACCCGAGTAGAGCGTGTAATGAAGATCGGTCAGAGTGATGGATTCAGGAAAGATGCACCGGATTTACAAATTGAGAATTGATGTGCAAAGTACTGGATAAGACTCGAGCTTAGGCTGGGGAGAGTGCTTTTTGTAATGAGATCCAGTCTTAGCCTAGGGTATAGGATTTAATACAAGTAGCTTTTGCTATATATATATATATATATATATATATATATATATATAAGGAGGGATCCGGATCTCCACTCTTATGTATCCTCAAAATTTTCTATGATCACATCCGTTGGATCTTGTTTAAGTTATCTAATCTTAATCGTTGATTTGAACCATTCAAATTAATGATTAAGATTAGATGACTAAAAAAGATCCAATCGGTGTCATCATAGGGATGCAAAAATGCGTGAATCCCGATCCCTACTCTCTCTCTCTCTCTATGTGTGTGTGTTGATTGATTTTGTCACGTGCTAAAATGTGACTCTCTTATCTTAACACGTACCCTTGGATCTCTCATTCTCTCAATTTGGCACCTCTGGACATATAGAAACTAGAAAGACTAGTAGCTGTGGCTTGCTAGGTGGTATGCCATCGTAGTTGGACGTACTGCTAAAACCTAGTTAGTCCAAATCAAGCTTGGATTTCGCTAGGGCCTGGATCGAATTACTGAATAAAGATAATAGTTACTCAATATAACAAATGAAATAGCCCTTATCAAAGCTGATATGTCGTGAATAGTTTATTTGGGTGGCTCAATGTGATTGATTTAGGGGCGTCGTCATTTGTTCTGCTTGGATGAAAAGTTTTATAAAGCAACTTCCTTGTGTGCTTATCAGGGTAGGTTATCAATTTATTGGGTTATGCTGCAAATTTATGGCGTACCTAGATTTTATTCTTATCCAATCACAACTACGGTTAACCTATAAATTCTATTCTTTATTCTTGAAAGCTATAGAAACAATAAATAGTAGTGTGGTGTATCAATTTGTATTCCAGTGTATTTGCTATCTATAACTTTGGTTATATCAATGGTAAGTGTCGCCAGTAGGGGCATATTAGAAGAGCATATATAAATGTGCTTTTGTATTGTTGAGTATTTACCTAAAGCAAGTGGATTACACTTATGTGTCATTGCAGCTTTAAAATATCCTTCCTGCAAGATCAAGATATTTGATACATTCTACTTTGTTTTCAGGTTGTATTTGCCATAATCTTCTGTTGAAACCATGATTGCTTTATGTAAACACTATTTTTTTTGTCGAGAAACAATTGTTTTTTGCTTATATGGTAAAAGTGATTTTATTTTTAGAGCTTGAGATCTATTTTCTACATTATGTTTTAATTGTTTCTTTTGTAGGTATCTCACGATCTGTTAAGGGATATTGCATGATGTCAGTCTTTGAGACCATGAAAACCTTTTCTGTGGAAGATTGTCTTACAGAGGAAGCTGTAGTCACTAAGCTCCGCACATGCCGATTTCATCATTTATTTCTGCATACTTCATTGAGACATAATTCTTCAGGTCATAGCATTTCTTTCTAAGTTTTCTCCTTTTATGTATTTCTAGACCAAGTCAGTTGAATGATTTTAACTTCTGAAACTAATTAGGGTTTGCTTTTCTCTGCTAAATATAAATTTGAATTTGCTGGCCTCATGTTTATTTATTTATTTCTAGGGATACACTTTTCAGGAATTTCTTAGTCTTTTGCTCCATCTTCAGTTATTGTGCATTATAAAGTGTTTCTCTTGATTCTAATTCTGAACTATTATTGTAGGTTTATTTGCTTGTACGGTATGAGTCTGATTTCTCAAATTAAAAGTGATAATTTATTTCACAATTCTTATAAGCTTGTAAGTGAAATGAGATATGGTAGTATATAAGTAATACAAACATAGACTCATGCTATCTGAGGATTATCTTTGATTTCACGCCCATGCTATTATGGAGACAGTTGCCTCCCCGAAAGGGGAGAAAGCATTTGACAAATCACCATCTACAAAAAAAGAGAATGAACATTAGGGCAAGCTGTTGCTAGAAGGGTAAAAGTTATTAATCCTTGTCAAATACAGGATTAACACAAAAGATATGTATCTCCCAATAGGGGACAAGACAACATTAACACGATTGACTGAGACCAATCACATATGGAAGGAAATTGATTAAATGACCAATGATTTAAGTCATGCCTTGATATTCGCATGTTGAGATCTGTGTGCTTGGATGGATGAAAATGTTCAAGAAGAGGTCATTTTATTTCCCTACTTGCGAATATGACTTGTGGGCTTATTCTAGCGAGGACGAATAAATTAGAGAATGTCGGTAGCCTCTCCATATAATGGGGATAAGGCTACATATATCTTCACCCTCTTAGACTCTGCATTAACGGGAACCTTCTAGCACTAGGATGCCCACTGGGATGCCCGGTTATTTACGAATCAAAAGATAGGTCTACCTACTGTCCAAGTGATTTTCAGGGTTTTATGGCTTGTCCCTCTCATCCTCATAGCTGCCTTCACTAGGAAGTTGCCACCAACATAGAGGGGTAACATCAAGTTGACAGTGATCATAAAAACTTTTAAAATTCTTTTTGGAGCTTTTTTATGCTTCATACCCGGCCGTATTTTGCTGGTTCAAACTTGGATTTGGATGACCATGATTAAAATATTTATAAAATTTGAATTTTAAAATTTATGTTTTATAAAATCTTAACATATCTTGTTGGGAAGTCATACTATTGTTGTGATTATTTTTAAGTTTCAGGTATTTACACATGTAACTTTAGGCGTCCATCCTTCCATCTATCATGACCGACCTTAAATTCGTGAAGGAGAAAGTTGTCAATATATTTTAATTGTCTAAGATACTTAGTAAACTTGACTTGGTGTTTCTGCCACTCTCCACATTTCCTTTTATTCTCCACCTTCGGTACATTGTTTGTTCTTATGCGCCATAGCCTGTAGGCATTTATATATTTTCCATCAGGTTTGCTGCTAGAACACTTTTGCTACACAATCAGTTGTTTGGGAAGATTACATGTTCTCTGTATGTGTTTTCTTATGCATGAGAGTACTTGTAGAGTATTAAATCCATACATAGATTAATGTGTCATCGTTAATTTTCTTGATGAGATGATGAGTGGTTAGACATTTCTTGTCATTTCCTTGATTTATATGGACAATATTATGTGTAATGAACTTCT
This sequence comes from Iris macrosiphon, assembly GCA_036927795.1. Lineage (NCBI taxonomy): Eukaryota > Viridiplantae > Streptophyta > Magnoliopsida > Asparagales > Iridaceae > Iris > Iris macrosiphon. The sequence continues at coordinate 172,522,362 of JAYESA010000014.1, read as the reverse complement.
TTTATGCACCTGGATTGAGAAACACATGCACATGCAACACACACACATATAGTATGACCTCTCTAAATTAGTATTATCCATTGCACTGTAATTTATTAATTAAGGGAGGTGGTTAATTTGTAGTACATCTACTAAAAAAATTATTTCATGTATATTTGTTAATGCCAATACATACTTCTAGGTGGTTAGAAAGTCTTCATTATTCTAATTTAGTACTGATATTTATTCTGTAAAAGTTACCAAAATGAGCTTGGTATCTATGTTGTTCTGGGCGCTAGGCTAGGCGAGGCGACATGCCTCCCGCATTGCCTAGGTGCGCCTAGGCATTGCCCAGGAACTTGGGTACTTTCACGGCTGCACACATATTTTTCCTAGCTGCATATAAATTTTGACCCTAGGCGACCGCCTAGGCGTCCTATACGATAATCACCACAACCATAGAAAAATTACCCAGGCTGAGGCGGTAGAGTTTTTTACATGCACTCTTAGGCCTAGGTGTCGCCTGCGACAACATAGATTGGTATACATCTCCAATAAAAATTAAATGCAAGGATGGTAACCAATTAATTGAAGAGAGTCCAGACAATAGAACAAGAACTTGCAACTGTCATTGATCACTTCCAATTCATCATCCAATGTCTATTAATGCCCTCTTAAATCCAGAGAAGGAGCAACAAATTGCCCATGAGGAAGCCCAAGAGGAAATATCGGATGGAGATCTCATAGCAATTGTATCGTACCAGAGGAAGTCGAAGAAGATATGGATGATGACCCCTCTCGTCTAATAAAGATAAATTATGTGACCTTCCCTTATGTATTTCTCTTCTCGATCTTTCAAATTCCACTAATGTTGTAGCTCATATGGTACTCCGAGGTATACAGTTCGATATCTGGATAGCCAGAAAGAAACAAGCTACTCTAGATAAAGCTACTCTAGATGGTTCTCCGAAGGGCATGATTAGGCTAATTAATTTTCTTAATATCTTGTACTCATTATTAGATAACATAAATATAAAATTATGCCTATAGAACACAGTTGGTTTCATGAAATTTTATTAAATGTCGCAGGTTAGTAATTATTGGGGTATTTATTTAGGAGGTCAGATTGTAGTTGTGGGAGTCTTATTTTGCTTGCTCAATATTCTGTTTATACGTATCTTGAAGAGAAGTGTCCTAGACAAATCCAGAAATAGTTGGTTTTGGGCTAGCTAAGGGTCACCTGCTGGAAGTGGATTTTGCTTGCTCAATATTCTGTTATAGGTATCTTGAATAGAATTTTTTTTAAAGATGTTTAATGCTCTTTTTTTCTCCACAAGTAGCAATATTTTACATCTTTTCCTTTACATTTTGTTTGCTTGTCAAGTTTTTTTTGCCTTTCCCCTCCATCGTGGCTAGTTGCTTGAGACTTTTTTACTGTTAACTGATCATGGATGAAGTTCTATTTCACTCTCTTGTTATATAGGTACATCTCGTTGGGGAGAATATGGTGAAGGTGGGCTTCTGTGGAGTGAATGTAGTGGGAAGCCCTTCGAGTGGTTTGATGGCATTCCTGTTGAAGAGCTTTTGTTCAAGGTTTGTACTTTATGTCAATTTCAATTTGGCAGCTTTAAATTTCACAGTTTATTTATTGTTTACTATTGTCTTTAATTTTTCTTTTTCTTTTCATTCTGCCTTTCTTAGATTGTTTTCCTTTGAATTTTCCAACACTGGGCATATAATAACAGTATTCCTATTTAGGTCATTTTCTATTCATCAAATTCTCCCTTTAATTGGCTCATATATTCTATATAAGTCAGCATGGGCAAGATGCGTATTCCTTTTAGATTCAGAAAATGGTGTTCTGTCATTTTCATCATCCAAGCTTTTTCCGCCATGATGTGGTTGACTCTAAGTTCGGAAGACCCTTTAGAAGAGTTGACCATCTGTCAGTTTGACATGATTACTTCTTGATTTGTTACCACATGCATAGCTAAGTCATCTGTGCGCAGATGGTCTTACCATAAATCTTCATGGTCAGTTTTCAGTACGAAAACTGCCACACAGGTCATGAAGTTCAGCTCATATAGCCTGAGTATCCTTCCTAGTTTAGGGAAGAGTCAGACGAAGAGTAGTGCTGAAAAGATGTATAGGTTCTTTACTTCATCTCATATACAAGTGAAAAAGGGTACAGGAACTATACTTTAAAAGGTGATATCTTGGCTTCGTTGGCTTAACAGACTTGTTATGAGTCTTATCCTATATGTTTAAACATGCAGATTGTGGAGGAAAGATTCCTATAGTATCTGATATTGAAAGAAAGCTTGTTTCTGTTATCATGTATTTACCTCATAAATGTCCGAGCTTTATTCTGAAACGTGCATGTGTCCACTCAATTTAGAGTGAGTTGCTGGAAAACAAGTGGAGAGATTTTTTACATCTTAGCTGGCAATAAACTTGTACATGTGGTGGTTCTTCACTCTGACTTGCCTTTATTGGTTTAGATTGAACTGATTATTGAAATTTATATAAATATCATTATTTCACTTTATATGAGGTTTATAACCTTTTAACCTAGATGGAGCAAGTAAAAAAAAGGAAGAAATGGTCCTTAGTCCATTAAATTAGCTTGAAGTTACAACAACTTTGAAAGACATGCTATTATTTGCTGTCAACTTCACTAACAGGCTCATTCAATAGCATATTCACATATCATAGTCCTCTTTCTGCTTTTGTACACTACCTGTACATTTTTATTTGTTTTCTATACGTATCTTCTACTTGCTTATAGATGTATATTATGTGGAAACGAGAAGCATAAGCAAAGAATATTTATATATTAAGTGTAAGTTTATGCATTTAGGCAAATATTTTCATGATTATTTAAAATTTATGTTGTGCCTTCTTAGAGATGGGTGTATGCAGAAGCTTCTCTTATGTTTATTTTGTTTTATGATGTCCGTATTTTTAATTATTCCTCATTAATAAGCATAGCATGCATAAATGTTAAATGAAAGTGTGTTTTTACTTCTTGAAGTTTCCTAAGCATATTGCAATTACCTTTATCAGGTATGCATTAAGTTTTAGTTCTGATGTTGACCTAATGGCTTTCATCTGTTTATCACCTATTCTATTAGTCCCGGTCATTGAAAATGGGCAATAAGTGAGATCATTGCTTTTCAATTCAAGTCAGACTTGCTCTTTAGTTTAGCTTAGCAACTTAAGCTATATTGTAGATTTATCTTGGATTCTTTCTAGAGAACGCCTGGGTTATGACTTACTGTGCGTGTCTGTTATGATATGCTTTGATATTGAGAAGCAACTTCTTCCAGTATCAAATGCTAAATACTCGAAAGCCTCGTGGTAAAAATATTTGATTTTGCCTTAGGTAAGAGACATTTATGGTCTTGATGAAGAGGCCACTTTCCGAAATGTCACCATTTATTCGGAGAGAAGACCTCAACCATTGTATCTTGGAACAGCTACTCAAATTGGTTAGAGAAAATTAATTTTCTTCTTCATTCTTTATCAATTATTAATGTATTTAATAGTGAGTTCTGATATATACGTTTAATTTTCTCAAACAATATCTTTGCAGGTGTTATCCCGACTGATGGAATACCAAGCTTGTTGAAGGTGTTGCTACCTTCAAACTGTGTGGGCCTTCCAGTATTGTGAGTTTAACATTCTGTTATTGCTTCATATAGTATCATGCGGAAAATGAACGTTACTAGCTCCAAGTTCCTAGACCAAGCGAGTAATCCAACCGAGTAATTTATGCTTGATCTCATTCTTGATTTAATTGAAAGTTCGGAACTTTTAGATGTTTATTGCTAGATTAGCGAAGGTAATTGATATCTTTGCTTAATTTATATGGATCTCTTGTTTGCCATTGCATATTGTGTGCCATTGCATTGTTATTTTGGATTGCATCTCCACATTTATATCTTTTGCACTTCACGTAGTCGTATACATCTACATATTGTCTAGGGATCTTCCGTCCGTGTGACTTGGCGATAATCTACTTCGTCCCATATAGTATTCTGTCATGCCATGTTCCCATAATACACCGAGCCGAGTACGTGACAACATCCCAGGCTACACGAACTACGAATACCCTTGTAACCGCACCCGCGATTGTCGCATATAAAGTTCTAGGATAGGGATACTAGAGGAAAAATATGAACTAAGCATCAAAACCTATCTTCTGTGTTATGATACATAATGGAACTTCTTTACTAAAAAGTCTAATTATAGTCTCACCCAAGTACAACGCCATTATAGAATTATATAAACTAAACATATATAGATTATAATTACTACTAATATACTACAAGAGAAAGTCTGCGGCTCCGACTTTGTATTCCATCTGCACCATTCTCCTTCATGTTGTACGACTGGAGAGCCTCCTCTAAAATCATTTCATACATAGTGGACAAATACTAGGTCGTCAAACGACATGGAAGCTTCGGGCCAAAGAACGCCAAGGAGACATGAAATATAGTTGTGAATCAAAAGATAATGAAACCGTGATCCGATAGATAAGGAAGAGATGCAAATCATAATAATTGTCAAAGCCTACAATTATTAGCAATCTAAGGAACAAAAATTGGTCACAGGTTCTTGTCCTTGACAACGATCTTGTATTCTTGTCGTCGGATGTCCTAAAAACCGGTATTTTATTCTAGTCTCGCACAGTGGCACATGGGTCTCAATAACAAGTTGTATCATAATATGATGGTTTGAAGTTTCTAGACATGATAACTAGCTATCCAGGTCAAGTCTCCGGACAAGATAATTATTCATGTAAAGTCTTTGGACAACATGATTATTCAGGTAAAGTTTCTGGACAGATTAATTGTTCATGTAAAGTTTGCGGACATATCAATTATTCATGTATGACAACATAATAACTTGACGTACCCCTGAAGGGAGCCTCTATGACAATATGATTGCTTGACGTACTCCCGAAGAGAGTCTCTACGACATCATGATAGCTTCGGTGTTCCCCCGGAAGGAGTCTCTGGTTATGACAACATGATAGCTCGGCGTATCCCCCGAAGAAAGCCTCTGGTTATGACAACATAATAGCTCTGTCTAACCCCGTAGGGAGCCTCTAGCTAGAATAATACTACCAATGTAAACTTGTAGATATCTTGTAATGGTCAAGGTAAAATATCAAGAATATGAATGAATCTGGTGGTAACTGAGGTTTATAAAAGTCTCGAATAAATTTTGGGTGATTCATAGTTATAATTTGGCATGTAGACTCTTAACTGTCTCAAAATTGAACTGCGTAAAAACAGATTCTGGGCAGTGACTTTGGAGATGAATAACTCTACTTTTGTACATTATTTTGGAAATCTATGAATTGGATATCCTTTGTATATGAATTAAGAGCTTACATGCAAAATTCAGGTCATTAGGATTTTGCGATTTGACCTATATGCCCATTTTACTAAAGTGTTACTGTTCTGAAACAAAACAGAATTTCAGCACATGATGTCTACGTTAAACAGGATATAGCTTATAGCTCCGAAATGCAAATTCAGCGATATCATATAGTTTCAGATACTTCTACGAATGATCTAAATGAACATAATACCAAATTACTTAAATTATGTTGTTTGCTATTCTGAAAATGGTTCAGAAGAAAACTGCACTGACATGAATAGGATAAGAAACTGCGCACTTACAGCTGATTAAAATTAGTGTTCTGGACAATCCTGTTAAGGAAAATAGGACATCATATACCATCAGAAAGGTCTCGAAATCTAGTTTTTGAATATAAAATTACTTTTCTGATTTGGAATGATTAAAGTCAATAAAAAATCCAGAAGTAACAAGTAACGTTTGCAAAGAACAATAAGAGGATGAAGGTTATAAAAGGCGTTAGGCGCTAGTCGGACGGACGCCTAGCCCGCCTAGGCGGGCTCTTAGGCGGACACGGTTCAAAAAAATACTCCCCCCCCCTCCCTAAACAAACGAAACCTACTGAAAAATTGCAAAAAGAAGTCCACTAAACCCAAAAACATGCATAGTCGAGGGTCAGGGTCCCTATGTGGGCGCTTAGGCAGACATCGGGCGGGCACCAGGCGTCTAGGCGGCCGCCTAGACCGATTTTTAGAACATTGGCTACACTCTTTTGTTCACCTTGAACTTTAAATAACAAACAAAGACGTACAAAGAACTCCTAAGCAGAAAATCAAAGTACAATTGTTTTTGATTCGGGTGGTGACGATGAGGATCGAGCACTGCAGTGACTTCTTTACTCCGTTGACGGTCTGATGAGGGAAGGAGATGAGGGAAGGAGGAGATGCTCTCTTCTGTCTTCTCTCTCTCGAGCTTGTGTGCACGTACGTAGCTCTGTGTCTGTAGAGGTCTGTCCGTGTGTCTGGATCTCTTTGTGTATCTGTGTGTGTGCTTTGGATATGCCACCCGGGTATATATAGTCATCCTTGGACGAGCATGTCTTGGGTCGCATGGATGCTAGAGGGTTGCCACGTGTGCCTCCTTAATATAGTGCGGTTGTAACCATGAGCAGGCCAAGCTGCCACGTGGACGATTGTTGAGATTTTCTGTTGCTGAAGATCTGGGTGATTCTCGTCCTTTGTGTGCGTGAATTGGTCAGCTTGACACGTGGTCTACACTTGGTTGGAGAGAATTACTTCCGTTGTAACAACAATATTTGGTCTTCATGGAGTCTGTGACGCATGTGGCTAGAGACACATGGGACGCATGGGGCCAGAGACGCATGAAGTCTGGGACGCATGGGACCAGAGACGCATGTGACCCTTGTTATGATGTACACGTGGTGTTGTACACCCATCAAGAGTGAAGTTTATGCTGACGTAAGACTTTTGTCGTTTAACGTGTTCACGTCTTTATAGGCGTTCAAAAAATCATCTTTATCAGGATTCTGTGTCAGAGATGATCCTGTTGTCAGGATGCCACGTCAAGTCCATCTGCGGCCAAGATTGCTTCGGCTGATTGGGACGCATGAATGTCATCCTTTTGGGCCGCTGTCATCCTGGGCTGCATGGTGACTCTGCGGCTTGATATCTTTTGAGCTTTACTTTGGGGCGCATGGTTGTTGGACGCATGGATCCATATTTTTTATGCTTCTACAAGACCCCCTTCAAAGTTTTCAAACTGACAAGTTTGAAATACTTTGAATAAGAAGCACGGAGGAAGAGCACTTTGGTCGCATGGATATTGGGTCGCATTGACGTTTGGGCCGCATGGTTGTTTGGCCGCATGGACGATCGCTTCCAGACTGTCATTTCTGCATTAGTTGGCAGATTTGTTTCGATCCTCTAGTGGATTCTCTTTGGATTCTGAGCCGTCCCCTGACGCGGGACTCGAGATGACGGTTTCTAGGGAGATTAAAGAGAATTACGAAAATCGAGGCATCAGATTCATCCTCATAATTACTTGGTTCATTGCCTCGATCTTTTCACGCGACTTTTGAAGCCTATAAATAGGCGGTGGGGAGGAGAGAGAACTTTATCTCTTTGCTTCCTTTCTTTCTCCTGTGAGGGATGCTAAAGGCTGTGGCTCCTTTCGTCGAGGAGTTCGTCGTGGGAAACCTTGATCCGTGGCCTCCTGACTTTGATGCTTTACTCGGAGCTCGAGGAGAACCGTGCCTCTCGTGTTGGGCTGCCAAGGGCACAAAAGACACTAGTATACAGTCTTGCTGCGTGGATGAGAAATTATTTAGGACGCGTGCAGACTTTTTACAAAGTCATTCCTTTTGGCCGACCAATATCCCTCTCCATCTTGCTCTTGGGTGGGAAGGAAATGAAAGAAAGAACGTATGGAATAGGAGAGAAAAAAAAGGAATGACTTTTATGTCATGGAGGGGAGAATGACTTGGTGCCACCTTAGACACTTATGTGTTATGTCAAGAATGAAAATAAATGTGTATAGTGTTAGGGATGCCAAAACACAATGGTGAGGTGTCATGTTAGGTAAGGTTGGTTTGGACGGTAGAAATGTAAATGGCTAGGATTTGATTAGTATTAGATTAGGGATTGGATTAGTGAATAAGATAAGGATAAGAGAATGAATAATGAACAATATAATATGCAAGAGGTTAATATATTAAATGATTAAATCAAAATATCATAAACTAATAAATTGATACAAACTACGAGAAAAATATATATTAAAATAATAAGTCAGATTTACGGCTATTATGCGTCAGATTTAGTCCTTTGGCCCAAATTCTGACCATGTCTCCTAGTTCTCATTCCAGAATGGCAAGCTGTGCTGAATTCCCATTTGGTTTACTCAACCGGCTTATATACTAGGGGTTGAAAGTTATGATTGTAATTCTTGCAGCTGCTACCAAATTGCTATTGCAAAACTTTTTTTCCAATTATAATTTTTACATGCTTTTGTTTCGGATCATTAATTGTTATTCTAGTTCGAAATCTTAAATATTTATTTCTTATTTGTGGTGTGTTTGTTATGATCAAATTATTGACAATGCTATCAATGTCTCAGGTATATTAGAGACCTTCTTCTTAATCCTCCCACATATGCTACAGCATCTGCTATTCAGCGTGAGTTCAATTTCTTATATTTCTGAAAAACAGAAGTTGCCATGTGCTTGCATACTTGAATGCTTGTTGAGCAGTGTATGAATCTTTAACTTCTATTTGTCTTTATATATAATGATTCATTTTGGATTTGTCATTTTATGCTGGTTATAACCTTTAGGGTCTATGATGTCTAAGAAGTTTTACATTTTGCATCATGATGGGGTACTTTTACATGGCACGATATTATGCGGGCTCTTTTTTATGCTCTCCTTGTCTTTTGTAGTTGTTGGTTGCTATTTATTATGTTCATATTGTAATTGTTTACATGTCGAATGAACTAACCAAGGTAGTCGAAGGCACAAGGTGTACTCGAGGACCAAGGAACCCATATCGCTCGAGGTGCAAGGTACACTTAAAAAAAGTAAAAAATAATAAAAATATACATACATAGATAAAAAAAAATAGTAAAAAAAGCTTCTTTCGTGGAAAGGGTCATCTCCCTCCGACTTGTATGAGGTAAGGATTATCTCTCTACCTTAAAGTTTTTTGTATAAATAAAAAATGCATAAGGCACGCCTTCTCTTGGTTGCGTCTTGCTGAAAGGTGCGCCTGGAGAAAAGCGTCTCGCCTACTGAGTTGCGAGGCACTGCTACTGCGCCTTTCTGTGAGATGCATCTTAGGCGCGCCCGCGTCGTGCCTTTGACTACCATGGAATGAACCTAGAGTATATGTTCTATTTTATTATTATTTTTTAAATGTTGAGGTAGATCCATGTTTACCAAAAGACAACAAAAATTGGAACGTGGCACACGGACTCCGTTACGTGGTACACGGGCCAGGTACGCCCCCGGTACACGGTACATTGAGGATATGCTTCTTTCGAAACACAATACGTTTATCTAGAACGTGGAACGTTTCCAAGGAACAAATATGTAATATAATATATACTTTTATATTTAAGATTCACAGTTAATCAAGTATATTATAATACAGTATCATCAAAAAAAATTCAAAATTCAAAAACAAATTTATAAGTTCCAAACAATCCTAGCAATAATGTCTTTTAAAAAAGCAATTCTTACACTCTAATTTTTTTAAGGAAATATAACAAAATAAACCTACATCTTCCCTTTTTCCATCTTCCAATTCATTGTTGTTCTACGTTCCAAAATGTGTGTTCTCGGATTGCGAAATATGCATTCGTGGATCGCACGGAACGCTACCTATACGATTAATTCAGGTAACTTTTGGTAGATCCCAAAAATGCTTAACATGAACGAAAGTCCAATTGCTGTCGGTTTTCGCTTTTCTACATAGTTTTTCCATCAGGACCACGCCAAGAACCAGCTAGACATTAGGTTGTTATCTTAAGCATTTCCATGTTTTATTGTCAGAACTCAATATTTATCATTAACCTGACTTGTTGTTTATGCTTTTGCTTTTGATACTAGTTGCCTTCATCTTGTTGTATAAAGCTGTCATGACAATTTTTTTAGGGAACAATACACATACCCACCATCTGTATTTTAACAATTTTTAGTCATTTGTATACATGCACCAAGGCTGTGTTTGGTTTGGTGGAAAGTGAGGGAAAGGGAAGGAAAGTGGAATTGTTTCTGTAGAAACTTGATCCCATCTACATGATAGTCACAAGATTCGCGAATTATTCAAATAATTTGCTAATACATAGTCAGCCAAACAAGTTTGCAAATAGTTTGCCAATTAGCGTACAAGTTTGTGAATAGTTCGCTTAGATTCGCGAATTATTCAAATAATTTGCTAATACATAGTCAGCCAAACAAGTTTGCAAATAGTTTGCCAATTAGCGTACAAGTTTGTGAATAGTTCGCTTATTTCACGAATTACAAATTATTCACTACTAAAACAAAACCATATTTTCTAATATGTGTGAAAGAAAACTCCCTGATCTACAATCTCCCCTATCTTTTGACTATTGTAGATCTACCATCACCCGCCAACAATCGAACTTTTCTATGGTCGAGAAGAAGTTAGGTCGGTTTGGTGAGGACATGACATAGAAGGTAAGAGCAAAGGCCACTTCCAAGGAAGGATAGAGTTCTGCAGAAAAGAAATAATGAAAGAAGTGTGAAAATTGATTTAAGGAGGTTTTGTGGTGTACTTTGTTTCCATGTTTCCATGAGTGGTTTTAAATTTTAATTGAAAATGCCAACTGACAACTGTTGATAGATTGTATACCCCTTTAATTTAACATATATATATATATATATATATATATATATATATATATATATATATATATATATATATTGTCTTTTCTCCAAGTCGGACCGTGGCTATATAAGCCACCCAGCCGCCTGAAAGGGGGGGGGGGGATTCGAACCTAGGACTTACCCGTGGGTGTCCTCCTGCACTACTACTAGGAAAGTGCCTTAGGGACACACACACACACACACACACACACATATATATATATATATATATATATATATATATATATATATATATAATTCCAAACTTACGCAAAACTATTGCTGCCGAAAATTTTCCGAATTCTGAACATTTCAACCTCGCTAAATTATTGCCGAACACCGAACATGTGATTATGGTCTACATGGGATCAACTCCATTTTCCTTTCCTTTTCCTCACTTTCTTAGCAATCAAACACACTAGGGAAACACGTCTGGTGTAGAAATTTGAGTAAACACACTCTAAGGGAGACGTTTGATGTAGAAATTTTTGCCTTAGGGACATATATATATATATATATATATATATATATATATAAAATTCCAAACTTACGCAAAACTATTGCTGCCGAAATTTTCCCGAATTCTGAACATTTCAACCTCGCTAAATTATTGCTGAACACCGAACTCGTGATTATGGTCTACATGGGATCAACTCCATTTTCCTTTCATTTTCCTCACTTCTTAGCAACCAAACACACTCTAAGAGAAACACGTCTGGTGTAGAAATTTGAGTAAACACCTCTAAGAGAGACGTTTGATGTAGAAATTTTTGTATTTGGTATTAAGAAAATCTGATTGACTCTAATGAAGATAAGAAACCTCAGGATTAGATATGTTGTACTTTAGTTCATTTGTTGTGTACAAATGTTAGCTTTATAGCAAAGAACGCTAAAAATTTACATCCAACCAATTAACAAAAATAATGGTGACTAATTTTCAGCACAACTCTTAACCCACATGACCTTGCAAGTGGCGTTATCAAGAGCTTTGTACTCGGACTCCGTACTCGAGTGAGAGACAATCCGTTGTTTCTTGTTGCTCCATGATATGAGATTACAACCCAGAAACATGTAGAAGCAGCCAATATAACGTCTATTAGTCGGATTACCTGCCTAATCAGCATACGCGTAAACCGAAGGCTATAATTGTGAAGAAGAGGCGTTGGTGAGATGGATACCATAGGGGGCAATATGTTGAAGATACCAAAAGGATACACTTGACGGTAGTCGAATTGTGAATAGTGGAAGCATACATAGATTAGAATGCCTGATTTATATCAGAAGACAAATTCGGTCTAGTCAAGATATAAGATATTGCATCGTCCCAACCGTGCTTCGATAAAGGGTCGGATCAGGAAAAAGATCAACACCATTTGAGAGGCCGAGTGGCACTGGCAACCGGGGTGGTAATAAACTTGTAGTCCAGGAAGCTCGTGCGTTGAACTAGACCGGTCACATATTTCACTCAAATAACAAGAAGACCCGAGGGTCCCAACTCCCAAGTCCTTCGTGACAAACTCAGTGCCAAGACTATGAACGAGGGAGTACAAAGGAACTCCTAGACTCCTGGTGAGGATGATGTCATTGACATAGATATCATATAAATCCATAGCAAATGAATACAGAGCCTTTGTCAACAAGAAATTTGAATTAAAAGAAAAATACATTTAATTATGAGGTTTCTTTTGCTATCAGAGCCAAAGTCCAACCGATATCTTAATCCTTAAATTTTCCATGCTCGAATGAAACACAATGAGATCGACTATCACTTTGTTTGGGAGAGTGTCACTCGTGGTCAATTGAACATTCACTTTATTGTCTCTTATGATCAAATTGCAGAATCTTTACCAAGCACGATTTAACACTTATTGTTCCAAGTTGTTGGCCAAAGATAGTCCATCAACTTGCAAAGGAGTATTAACCAAATTGGATGAACTCCAATCAAGATCTCTAGTTGGAACAACAATCCCATATGATTGCAAGTGTAGGCTAGAAATTGGTTGTCATGATTGTTGTAAATTGCTTGTAAGTTTGTTACCATTCTTTGCTATAAATCTAGCCTTTGTACATAACAAATGAATTAAAAGAGATGCGTTTAATCATGAAGTTTCTCATATTAGCCAAATTTGGTTCATTTCAATCAAGATCTTCAGATGGTGCAACAAATCTCTAATGATAACAACTATGGTTGAAAATTGGTTACCATTGTTGTTGTAAACTGGTTGTAAATTTGTTAACATTCTTAGTTGTAGAATTAGAATAATGGAATAGTTTTCATAGATGAGAAAGACTACATATATATAGGAGAGGCTGACCCCTCTCTCTATTATTCTACCCGATGTGGGACTAAAGTCCAATACCTGATATAACGCTTAACACCCTCCCTCAAGTTGGAGCATATATATTAATCATGTCCAGTTTATTACACAAAAATTGTACCCGAGGACCCAAAAGAGATTTCGTGAAGATATCGGCTATCTGATCACCGGTCATCACGTGATGGAACTTTATCATTCCCTTTTTATACTCATCACGGACGAAATGAGCATCAATCTCAATGCGCTTCGTCCTTTCATGAAATACATGATTGGTAGCAATATGCATAGCAGATTGGTTATCATACCACATATCTGCTGTTTTAGATCCTGCTTCTTCTCCCAGCTCTTGTAGAAGATGCTGCAGATATAACACTTCTGTCGTGCCATAGGCAATGGCTCGATATTCTGCTTCGGAACTTGATCGTGCGATCACACTCTGCTTCTTACTCTTCCACGATACCAAGTTTCCGCCAATAAATACCGAGTAACCAGACGTAGATCGTCTGTCTGTCAGGCTGGCACCCCAGTCAGCATCAGTAAAACACTCAACATTTGTATGTCCCTGGTTCTCCATGTGAATTTTTTTTCCAGAATTCTAGACTAAATAGCGCAAAATTCTGAGAACTGCCTGCCAATGTAGAACTCGTGGAGAAGACATAAATCTACTCGCAACATTGACGGCAAAGAAAATATCTGGACGAGTCATAGCTGTCAAGTAGTTGAGTTTTCTAACCACTCGACGATATTGAGCCGGATTCGTTATCAGGACCCCCTCGTCGGGGAGTAACTTTTCTCCTGGGTCCATTGGCGACGTTGCACCTTTGGCTTGCATCATTCCTGCATCATTCAGTATGTCTAGCACATACTTCCTCCGTGACATGACAATGTGCTTCTTTTCCTGTACAACTTCAACATCCAAGAAGTAGTTTAATGACCCCATATCCTTGGTATGAAACTGTTCTCCCAGAAACTTCTTCAGCCCCACAATGCCCTGACTGTCGTCTCCTGTGATCACAATGTCATCAACATAAACACCAAGTAGAATCCTTCCCGCCGATGTCTGTCGATAAAATACTGAGTGATCCTTCTTCGATTGACTCATGCTAAACTGAGTGACCACATCTGTAAACCGACTAAACCATGCACGAGGTGATTGTTTGAGACCATACAAGGCTTTCCTCAGATGACACACTTTACCCTCCCTTGCAACAAACCGGGAGGTTGCACCATATATACCTCTTCATCTAGGTCCCCGTGGAGGAATGCATTCTTGATATCCAACTGGAGTAGTGGCCAGTCATAGCGAACAACTAAGGCCAAGAGTACGCGTACAGAGGTCATCCTGACAACTGGGAAGAATGTTTCAAAATAATTCTTACCATAAGTCTGGGAATATTCTTTAGCCACCAGACGAGCCTTTAGTCGATCAAGGGTGCCATCTGGTTTCACTTTGATCGTGAACACTCATTTGCAATCGACAGCCTGTTTACCAAGTCCCAAGTATGGTTCTCCCAAAGCGCAATCATCTCCTCTTCTATAGCAGTACGCCAACCGGGATGTTTGAGATCCTCCTCGGCAGAATTTGGAATCCGAATTCCATAAATAGTAGCTATTAAGGACCGAGTGTGGCTCGCAAGCCTTTTGTAGTTTTTAACATACAAGGGATGATCACGACAGGCACGATGAGGTCGAGCTGATGGAACATTCGGAGCCGAAAGCGGAGACGAATCAGGCGAGCCAGAGGAGGAGGATGACTCTGTGACCATGAACATTATCTGCGACGATCGATCGGACAACGACGGTGCTGAGTCTGTTTCCATGGGAGTGACGGTGGTATTGACTGAATCGATGTTTATGGATCGTCGGACTGGAGCACTGGTTCGGTAGAGGAGGACAGCCTAACAGTGGACTGTTGTTTTTGAACCAGGAGCAACAAGAAGTCATCTTCTGGGTAAATTTGGGACACTGGTCCTGTAGTTTGTGGAAGTGGAGGAAACTCGGTTTCAACTAAGGTAACATCCAGAGAGAAAAAATACCTCTTCAAGACGGAAAAATACCGATACCCTTTCTGATCTTTAGGATACCCAAGAAAAATATATTGGATAGCCTTGGGATCTAATTTAGAAAGAGTTGGTCAGGTATCCCTAACATAACACAAACAACCAAATATTCGGAGAGGTAGAGAAAACGGCTCTCGTTTGGGATATAATCGAAAGAAGGGAGTATCACCATTGAGGACGGACCGCATGCGATTAATGAGATAGCAAGCCGTAAGAACGACATCCGACCAAATTTTTTTGGAGTACGTGCTTAGAACATAAAAGCACGCGTTATTTCTAAGAGATGACGATTTTTGCGTTCAGCCACACCATTCTGTTGCGGTGTGTAAGAACATGAAGTTTGGTGGACGATATCATTCTGAGACAAATGGGACAAACTCACGAGACATAGTCACGACCATTGTCACTTTGAACACATTTAATCGGAACACCAAATTGTGTTCTGATTTTTGCATAAAAATTGCACCAAATGTTAAATAATTCGGAGCAATTTTTCATGATATAAACAAAAGTGACACGTGAGTAGTCATCAACAAAGGTAACAAAGTACTTGAATTCCATCACAGATTCAACTGGACAAGGTCCCTATATATTGGAATGTACTAACTCGAAGGGTGCAGAAGCAATTTTATTTTGACTAACCGGATAGGAAATCCGGTGATGCTCTGCCAACCTACATGACTCACAATGAAAAGAAACATCCAAAGATGGGTACAATTTTTGGAGTGCTTGGACAGATGGATGTCCTAACCGACATCGTAACTCAAAAGGATCAAGTTTCACACCAGCACAGACAACAGAGGAATGCTCGTCAAACAGGTACAAGCCTCCAGCCACATACTCCTATCGATAGTCCGTCCAGCCGTTAAGTCCTGAAAACACAATCATCAGGAAATAATGTTACTGAGCAGTGCATATCGCGAGTAATACTGTCACGCCCCAGTCCCAAAATATCGAGGGACCGGACGCGTGGCAATGGCCAGCAGCACACACCGATGGACAAACCCAATTTAATGGATCCATCGGGGCATGCTTAAGCTGTAATACAACAATAAGTAGGTCCAATGATATGAGTCACAGTCTATACTAATCTCATCCACAACAGATAATCACCGATCAAATGCCAGAATAATGTAAATAAATAAACTGACAAAACACAATAAAAAGTGTCTCGGAGAACAATCCGAGAGCATGTCTGATACATCAAATGAAATAGACTGGAAAGAGAATAACTAGAAACAAAATAAAAGAAAATCTCACGCCAATACTCAGGAGAAGTCCTCTGGCACAATCTCGTCCTCAGGTGTCGGTACAACTCCTGTATCTGCTCCTGTTCCTGCTTCTGCTTCTGATAATGCTCATGTACTGTATAACTCTAAGTGGATCTCCTCTGCTAGTCCTGGGGACAAAGTCCGGATCCAGGTCCTCAGGGGACAGCAAGGTACAGAAAATACAAGCCAAAAATAAATGCAGTGCAGCAGAAAATGCAATAAATAGGGTAAGCTATATAACCATCTATGTGAAAATGCAAGTGAGAGCATCACGAGTACTCAGGCTGAGACCACTACAAGCTCTGTGTCTGGGAGCCGGTAGCAGCAATATCTATGTATTTTACTATGTGTTTACTATGTTTTATATATATATATAATCAGCCTGTAGCCTGTGTGTCTCTCCCCACCCAATGTAACCACGCATATCATGTCCATAACGTCTCATGTCCATGTCAAGCGCGATCATAGCTAAATGCAACAAGTCATAAAGTATCTAGGAATATAGTATCTCTGTCAAGTCCTGTATCCTATACAGAATCACCACGAATATCTCGGGAAGATCCTGTCTCATGAATAGTGTCAAGTGTCCTGGGTCATAAGGTACTTGATAAGACAAGTACGAGAATATAAAGTGTCACGAATGTCCATCTCTAGATGACAGTACCCAACACTGCGTACAGTGTTGGCACCCGACTAATAATCGGACGCTAAGTACTTCACACGGTCCTATGTTAAGCATGCACAGCAATATAATGAAGCAAGAAAATAAGTAACAATACTGCAGAGTTTGGCAAGGTACACTTGCCTGTGGTTCCGGTTCCAATTGCTGCTCTGTCTTCAGGTGGAATTGCAGGCGGTACTCCGGTTGCTGAAATAAACATCACCATCAGATCCAGAAAATATCAATCAGCTAGAAACGCCTGTCCTTGAGTCCAATTTGGAGACAAGGGCAGAAACGGCAGTTTCGGGTCAAAACGGGGTCCACATGTGGGCCCGCTTTGCACCGAAAAACGCGTCCAGGTCAAAGGTCTCCAAATTCACCAAACTCAGTGTCAACAGGTCAGAAACGCTGATACGAATCCAACGGAACTTTCAGAATTGAATTCCGATGAGCCGATCACAAAATCGTCTGTCGAGCGGGGCCTGTGGGGCCCACGCATAGTTTAAAGTATCGGCCGATACCGATCCGATACGGCCGATACCGATACAGTTTGGCATGTCCCGATCCGATACCGACCGATACCCGATACTGACCGATACCGACATTAGAGGTCTCTTTTCCAGTCAATTCGGCAAAAATTTGAATTAAAAAGACCAATTAGAAATGATGTAAAAGCATAGTAAGGTTGTAAAAACATATAAAAGAGGAAAACTTATCTATCGCATATAAATCAATCGACAAGGATGACTATTATTTCATTCAATATCAAAAATACTAAGAAACAATACTGAAAATACTTTAAATTATGCATAAATGTATAAAATATATTCTCTAAAATGTTAATAATTTACTAATAGTTGTTTGCTTTTCCGATACCAAAAAATCCGATACTCCGATCCGAAACCGCCGATACTACCGATACCGCCGATCCCGATACTCATAGGAATGGTCCGATACCGATTCCGATACCGATACTTTGAACCTTGGGCCCACGACACGCGATTTCGTCAACGTTCTCAGAATCGAACCAAACCTGGCTCACAGGACCAGCGTATTGCTACGAGTCCGATGGCGCAAGTTTCGTCTCGATCCAACGAGTGTAGACAAAGTTACAGCGTGTTCCAGAATCGACGGATACGGGGCGGTGTCGGCGGATACGCGTTGATTCCGGTGTGCACGCACATCCGAATCGACTTCTACGAAATCCCACACGTCCGTATCAACGTCACGCACGATTCGGTAAAGACCGCGTGCGACCAAGTCGTCCCGTTTGGCGGGGCGTACCCAGTTCCGGGGTGAATCGGGTCGTCGTTTTTCCTGTTTTTGGATCGCGGTGTGCGATCACCACAGGATGCGATGCACCGAGCGGTTTGCACGGGCACCGAGAGGGTTATACAGTCTTCGCATAGCAACTGACGGAATTGAAAACAGAGTTACGATGAGGGAGAAACGGGTACCTGAACAGGACTCCGTGAACGCTGTTTCTCACGTGTCCAAGCGTCTCCTTCGTGTCCTGGACGTGTCCAAGTCTCTGTGTCCAGACTAGGGTTTCTGTTTGTCTCCGATTCAGGGCTGCCGTGTCCGAGGGGGTCCTTCGTGTCCTGCGTCCAGGTGCTGTGTCGTTCGTGTCCGGCTGCTAGGGTTGTGTCTACAGGCGAAGAGGCGCATGGGCTCTTGGTCGTCGGGCTCCGCTGTGGGAGGAGGAAGAAGAGGGAGCGGGATTGGCCGGCTAGGCGGCGACGGGCGGTCGAGGGGCAGCGCTGCGGGAAGAGCTAGGGCAGAGGAGAGCAGAAGGAGAAAGGCGAGCGGCGAGGCGGCGTCGCGGGCAGCGGAGCAAGGCGGGCTGGGCGGCGCGGAGGGGGATGCTGCCGAGTCGGGGCTGCTGATGAGGTCGGCGGAGAGCGGCTGTGCGTCAGCGAGGCGAGGTGGAGCTGGGGTCGTCGAGAGGGGGAACGGGAAGGAGACGGGCGGAGGCTAGGGCACCGGAGTCGGACTAGGGCAGGGCGGCGGTGGCAGTCGGGTGGCTCGGCGGCGGAGAGAAGGAGCGGAGGAAGGAGATGGATCGGAGGTGAGTGGATGGCAGCGGGCACGGCGAGGCGGCTCGCGGTGGAGGGCGTTGGAGTCAGGCGGGGGCAGTGAGGGAACAGGCGGCCGGCGGCTTAGGGTTAGGGTTAGGGTTAGGGTTAGGTTTAAGGAAATTAGGAATTTTAGAATTTGTTTTCTTTTTCTTTTCTTTGTGGAGAAAACTAGGAAAATAGGTATTTATACATTACACGAATTGGACTAGGGTTAGACCTAGGATTCGGGCTGGGCCAACGCTCCTTGGGCTTGGCTTCGGCTCTCATGGGGATGTCGGGCATTGGCACGGATTTAATTCGATTTAATTATTTAATAGTCTTTTGGCTTTAAAAAATGATTCCGGAGTCCAATAAATTCACCGAAAAATACCACATGCTAGAGTTAGGATTTTTTTTTTGTGGTGAAAGAGAGAGAGGGGGGGGTATGGCTCTGTTACCATGTGGAATTAGAATAACGGAATAATTTTCATAGATGAGAAAATCTACATATATAGAGGAGAGGCTGACCCGTCTCTCTATTATTCTACCCGATATGGGACTAAAGTCCACTACCTAATATAATGCTTAACATTAGTTATTAATCTAGCCTTTGTATATAACAAGTGAATTAAAAGGAAAACATATTCAATCCTAAGGTTTCTTATGGTATTAACAATATGAGGTTTCTTGGCATAAACACTTGACCTCTCTTTGAGATCGTTGTACCAACCTAACGAATATATCTGTTCAAGGTAGGTGGTATGATGAGGTCAAGGAGTTGTCAGTACGCCATGAAACCCCATATTTCTCTGATAGCTAAAAACCCTCAGGATTGAATGGATTTTCCTTTTAATTCACTTACTTTGTACAAGTGTTAGATTTGTGGCCAAGAATGATAACAAATTTATAACAATAATGGTAACCAATTTCAAACCCATAGTTGTCATCTTTAGGAATATGTTGCACTTGGTGGAGATCTTGATTGGAGTGAATCATATTCTGTTGATACTTGGCTTCAAACTACTTTGTGTCTTTGTATTCGAGCAGAACAACTTAACATGTTTGCAAATATTTAATATTTATATGCATGGATGGAGTTTTAAGTGGAACAAAGGTCAACATTTTTTTATATCCTTGGAAATCCTTAGAGACAGAGTATTAGAGTTGTTTTACTAGTACCAGATAACTTATACTATAGCTGCACAATTAGTAGCCACCCCAAAAAGTTGGGATAAAGTCTTTCTTCTTGTTGTAACTGCATTACTAATGTGTCATGTGATCATCGCATCCAGATAAGTTTTAATATTTCCATAAAATAGTTGAGGAATTTAGGGAGTTTGTTGTTGCCAACTTGGATGTCCCTCCATCATGAGACGAAAATTGGAAGATATTTGAGTGTTTTCCATCAGGATAAAATGATGGATCCGTATTTTGAGTGTGTTCTCTTTTCCATTGGGTTATTGTGTTCTTTATCCATTAGATTGCCTAAAACCTATTTAATTTTGGATTTATTATTTGGCATTCTACTTACAATCAGTATGCTACTCTTATCAAATAGCAGAGTCATTTGGTCATTGATTTTGTTCACTTTTACTAATTAAAGTGAATTGGCCACAATGAGAAAGCCACAAAAGTCTCTCTCTTTCTTTAAACCTTTCCTTGTTATTTCTGTCATAGTTCCATCTAAACCTCATATTCTATCTTGATTTACTTTAGGATGAAAGTTTTGGATTATACTGATCATCCTGTGCAATTGTTTTTTACCATATATTTGAAGTTCACATATGTTCTAATATTTATATTAATTTAGATGATTCTACTTATATAACTTGCTGCTTTGCTAATTTGAAACTTTCTACTGAAGAGGCATGCAGGATTATGAGCAATTTGACCTGTTCCATCCCTGAGTTTACGTGCGTGTCAGCTGCAAAGGTTTTTTTTTTTTTTACCTTCATACTTCCTAAGAATGATTGTTGTCTATTCGGTCCATTATTTCTCTCTTCTTGTGCTGAAACAGCTATTTTGAGTAATCCAGAAAAATAATATATATTTGTTCTGTTAAAATTTTCTTTGGATCTCATGGAACTGAAAATGCCTTGAGAACATATTTGGCAGGAGTCTTGTTACTTGCATTCACAATATTTTTAAGGAGATGTTAATTGTCTGGAGTATTCTGCCATTAGATTCTAGTTCCATTTAATGCAGCTTATATATATGTGTGTGTGTGTGTGTGTGTGTTACTACTATAATACTGTTTGTTTTTGTATCACGTACTTCATGGAGGCTGGTAAGTTCCAATAACTGCTGATAAATTGACAAGCTATTATCTATTTTGAGATTTATTACTGAACTACTGTTATTATTGTCTGTAAACCAACTGTTTTATCCATATAAGATGTGTAAATACTACTAATTGAATTTGAACAAATAAAATAAAATAAATAAATCTAGTACATATCAAATTCATTTGAGTATGATAAGATTGCTTTGTACGTGCTTATTGAGTGATACAGTATGTAACCTGTTGTCTAGCGTAATATTGAAGTGATGCCCGAAAACATTGAGTCATAAGCTGATACTTGCACCTAAAACTGTAAGTTCCATCTTGATCTGAAATATGGTAGTGACAATTGTTTGGTTGCATTATATAAAGGCTACCGGCTAGCGTCTTCCTATGAGAAAATATGTGTCCATTAATTTGAATCAACAATTTCCTTTAAACCGGACAAGTTTTGATAGGTTTTTCATTTTTCTGGTCTTTTTGTTGAGAGAATGCAGATTTTGGTTACACTCCAGAATGCACATGATTATCAATGGAAATCTTTTATTCCTATTATTTTATGAGTCTGCAGTATTGTGCATGTATGGATCTGTATAAATGGCGAACTCCAATGACTTGCTGGGGCACTGCCTGGGAAGTGCTAGACGTATGATCTTGGAGTAAATGGGGTTCTTCTTTACATCTGGAATGTGTTGTCTGCACCATATAGCTTGATATTCCCTACGCCAATGGTCTTGCACGACACAATGTTTCCCATGAGAACACCACCACTGAACTCCTTATAGGTGCTGAACACCCCCCTGTTCGGACACGTGTGGTATGAACACTCAGAATCAAGCATCCAACTTTCGAAAAATGTATCTTTGCCGCTACGCATCGTAAGTATATCACAAGTTAACACCTCGGCTTCTTGCGCAATATTTGCTTGGCCCTAACTGTTTGAACTAGCATCTTTATCCGTCTTCTCTAACCACTGCTTATACTTCGAATATCATTCCTTCATGTTCCCCGACTATTTGCAAAAGAACAAGTATAACTCTTTTGTCCAGATGATTTGGACTTCCCTTGGGTACTCTTGCTTCTATCCTTTTTCTTCTATCTTCTCCTTTCATTAGCGATCAACCCCAATGACTCGATTGGATTGTCTCTTCATAATCTAATTATTAAGAAGAGTTGTTGTCACCTCTTCCATCTCTCAAGTCTCCTTCCCATAAAGGACCGTTGTCACCAAATGATCATAAATGTGCCTTATCCTTTTCTAGCTTTACTTCGAGACACAGAAGGCCACTATCAATCTTGTTGAAGTTGTTTATATGGTTAAAAATTTGGGTCCTTTCCTTCATGCGTAAAATGTAGAGTTGCTTCTTAAGATACAATATGTTAGACAAGGACTTTGTCGTATTGAAGCTCAATATCTTCAACCATAATCCTCCCGCAAAAATCTCAAACATAACATTGTATATCACCTTATCTGTCAGACAAAGTTCTATCATGCTTTGTACCCTTTGATCCATGTCATCTCATCCATAATCTATCATATCAACTCATTTTTTTGTCCTTACCAGCGTCAACCTTAAACACTCCATTTTTTATGAGGTTTGCTTTGACCCTTACCCTTAAACAAAGAAAAGTTTTTTTTATCGTGGAATTTTGAACCTTGAACTTGGTGCTATTAACCTTGTTACTCGTTCTGAAATAAAGAAAAATCCTTCGAACCATAACGAACCAAATATTTCAAGAATCCCAATGTAGGAGACAAAGCGGACCAATTTTGTCATCTATTGTTGACCTAGATCCAAGAATTTGAAACTCCGACGGTTCCCTTAGCTCCGATACCATTTCCATCTTATATACCTTGTTTAAAGGTTTAGTCCTTAGCGACATCTCTCTCACATAATATATAGTATTTACTGTCTCCACCGGAATGCTATGTTTTCCTCCCATTTACTCGGTAAATGTGCTTCATTATATAACCTCCCAAAATTTTGCGTTCCTTTATATTGAAGCCAGTGATGCTATTTATCTTGTCCCACCATGCCCACATTTTAGCTCTGTTTCCTGTATAATGTTCCAAGTTGTTTATCATGTCTTTGCTCTCACCTCTAATATGTTGATTATGTACACGGATTCGGAAGGGCCTAAATCCTACTGCATTCATTTGTTCTTCTAATAACTAGTATTCTTTGATCTTTTCTAATGCCCTTCGTTAATTCCTTGCTGCTTGCCAAGTCTTTTCTTTTCTTTTCTCTCTTTTTTTTTTTTTGCTTTGTTGAGTTTTACTTTTACATGCATTCTGATGTTGAAGCCAATAATACTGTTGATCTTTTTTCTAAATCCTGTGGTACTAACCTTTGCATTTCAACTTGTAATTATTTACGAAAGTCCTTTGTATAAACTACTGATATGCTACTCCGTTGCCTCTGCAGAAAGGATTGAACTCCTTTTTTATGGCATTTGTTTTCTGCAACTAGTTTGGTATATTACATAATGTGTAGTCTTTTAACTTTGTACTCGAGGCCTACTTATGTTAATGTTCTTAAAGTTTCTCTTGTTTTTATGTTTGGTCTATCGGATCTTTGATTCAGTCCACAATGTGTGTGTTATTGTTCACTAGTCTCACTTGTATCTATACTACTACAAATGGAGTTTGCTTAATATTGCAGCTTGTAAAATTGCTGGAGTTGAGGGAGGCTAATCATATCGAGTTCTGCAGAATAAAGAATGTAGCTGATGAAATTGTTCAAATGCATATGAATTCTGAACTTTCAGCTGTCTTACGCATATTATTGGAACCCACTTTAGTAGCAACTGGGCTGAAAGTTGAGTATGATATACTGGTACGTAATATGCTCTACTGCTTTTACAGTCAAATTTACCATTTTGTTTGCATTATTAATCTATATTCCCTCCTATTTACCGAGAGAAGTATTTCCCTTACTACACCACTGCAGAGGCTATATATAAGTTTTATTCCGAAATATTTTAGAAGAAATAGTACTTTTGTGCAATTCTGGTTAATTGCACGACGATTGACTTATTGAAGCATCCAATATACCACAACATGTACAAAAGGTATTACCAGAAATAATAGCTCAAAACCTTTACCATCTTTTACATACACTAGACTTTGTCATTTTGTGAAGATTGTTGCACTTGAAGCGGACTAGCTCACCTACTAAAACTAGGACATCTTGCCTAGGGCCTAGGTGGCCTATCTTTAAGTTGGTTTATGGGTGGCTTTCCCAATGGTCAAGAAGGCACTAGCAAGCCTTCCAAACACTAGTTGACTGCCCAGACATTTAAGAAGGCTGGTGCTAGCAAGAGCTAGTATCAATTTGCTCGGTCTAGTCGAGCTTATACAGATTTTGAGTGTTGCTTAGCAGTTTAGGCAGTGCAATAGCATTGTTTTCCATTATCTAGGTTAGATGCCTAAATGGATTAGACATGGCAGATATAGTTTTTATGTATTTGTACTCATTTTCTCATTGCGGATATATATACAATTCAGATACTATTCAAATACTTGAAGCAATCTCCATATTTGACTAAGGTTGCCATATTAGTATCCACATTCTAGACGGACAGAAAATAGTTGTCCTTATTGTTAAATATCGTCTAATTGTTGGACACTGATTGGATGTATTTCTACTTTTTACGTCCCAATCATTGTGCCGCAGAGTCGTAATATGAAAGTCTTTTGACTTTTGTTTATTCAAATATTATAGACTCACACATAGAGTTGCTTTCATTGACCAACATTTATAATAATGAAATCTATTTGTTGGATGATTTAATTGTAAGGTAAATCAAATTGCCTCCCTATGCTTCTCTGTTGCATTTCCATTTTAAAGATGTTTTTCTGACACTAATTCTTTTAGCATATCCCATTTTAGTCTATAATTTTTAACATGCTTGCTTCCTAGGCAACTTAGGCAGTAGGAATAACACATCATATATTATAATCTTCTCTACTATGTCGAGTTGTTCGTTTACCTTCCAAGGTATACCTCAAATTGCAATGATTCAACATTGCACTTGAACCGTGTTCATGTTATTCATATTCTCTTAGGATTCTCTTGAAAACACTTGAATTGAAGTGTTCCCAGTCCAAACCGTCACACTTAAACTTTGAAGTTAGATTCAATCTATATTTTTCGGCGGTTGAGGAAATGAACTCACAAGACAGAAGGCCTCGAAGTTGTTTAAATACAATCCGAGTAGAATGAATCTATTTCTAGCCTCTAGGGCAATTGTACTAGGCAGGAAACATGAAATTTGTTGAACGATAGGGATCTTACAAAAGATTCTTTGACGCGTAATAAGGACCCAAAGAAGCATAAGTGCTCTTTGGTATGAGCTTACTTCTAATAGAGTTTCTGTTGTAACCAGCAGCCGATGGATTTAATCTTCATGTAGATGAGCTGATGATCTGCCAAGCAATGATTCTCTATCTACAATATGAGCTGATGATCAGTCAAGCAATGATGAGCTGAAGAAATAAAGTTGGTTTCTGAAGTTTATGTGAGCCCTTAACTAGGGAAACTCACTGCTCCAATAAGGATGTTTCTTTTTGTAATTGCTTTCCTTTTTCAACCAAGGTTTTTAGGTATCAATAAAAAGCATACAGTGGAACTAATACATATTGTATTTCATTCCATTGATTAACATTTTTTTTTTTTTTTTACTCCCAGGTGAATGAATGTGGATGGATTTCAGAAAGAATTGGTGAGATTCTCTCTTTTGATGGAGAAAGAGGTCAAGAGATAAGTTGCCTTGAACTCATTCCTCGTGAATTCTTCGAGGATATGGAATCATCATGGAAAGGTCGTGTGAAGAGGGTCCACACAAAAGAAGTTTATGCAGAAGTAGACAGAGCTGCTGGGTGCTTATCTACTGCTGTAGGTTTTAAAATATAACCTTTTTTACATGCAATTTACAATTAGAATTTTGTGCACCATTGATTTTTTTTCAATATGTTTTTGATGAGCGAAACACAATGGAGAAAGTCATGCCTAAACCATCATGTGTTTAAGTCAACATCATGCCTTAACCTGTAGATATTCTATCTGTCTACGGGATTGTGTTATACAAATTTGGCAGTTGGCTTTCCGTTACCGAATCTTGTACGAATTTGGTAATTATACTGACGGATTTGCACAAATTTGGGTCTGATTTGACGGGTATGGTTGAATATGAATCTGGCATAAAGTAGTAGTGAATTCGAGCCGGGTCCATTCAGAAATGGTCCAAATCCTTCGGGACATATTGAGGTTATTCATATTATTGTATAATTTGAAATGGAAATTTACTTTTTGAAATTTACTTCGGGACATATCTTCTATACGGAATGATAAATGCATTGCTTGTTATTATATCAAACTGTAAGTACATCACCGGGTCTCTGTGTATACTTCCTTTTTGTTCTGTTTGGCCACTGCTTGAGTTTTGAGAAGTGATTCTGTGTTAATAGGCAAAGTGTTACTAGTATAGAAGTAATGTAATAATTTGTTGTTTCATGATAAAAGTGGATTACCTTTGGGTAGGGTTTATGCATCTTTATATTTACCAACCACTTTCAAGTTCCTTTTATGAATCCTAAAATTTAGGATATGTTAAATGAAAAGTGTATTCTACCCAAAATGTAATAATTCTGCATACATTGATAAGCATGTTCTCGGCTCAGTCACTCGTGATCATGACATTAAATATGAAACCTTTAGCATAAGGACTTGAGGCTAAAGTACCCTAATGACACCCTAAGTATAGCGCACATGGCATTTTTGCACGTTATCTTTCCACTACTCGATTTTGACACCCAAACTTCATAAATTGTTCTTATGAAGACCTTTTGTTAATTTTGAAACACATCGAGACCACTTCAAAATTATATCTTGTAGTAAAAAAAGCGCAATTTAAATATTTGTATTGCCCTATATTCTTTTGAAGTGGTCCCGATGTGTTTCAAATTGACGAAAGGTGTTTCAAAAGAGCAATTTATAAAATTGGATTGCCAAAAATTGAGCAGTAGAAAGTTAATGTGCCAAAAATGTCCGAGCACTATAGTTTGGGGTGCCATTAGGAAAATTTAGCCTAAGGACTAAAGGAGTCAAGATTTCAAAGCCTTGGTCAAAGTAATGCATATTGACATATAGATAGAACCTTTACTTTATATGTTTTTTAGCTTCGCTTATGGCCCTATTTATATTGTATTAGAGAACTTTGTTAATATGATCTTGACATCCTAAACTAATGCATATACTCGTGTTGAGTCCGTTTTCAAGTGGTTGGTTTTATTTATATCAGAATTTTGAACTTTCAGCCATTTATGAAAAAATATATGGACTTTCTAGAAGTAGATAAAATATTTGTTTAATTATAATTTCTTTCGTTATTGATTTATAAAAGATTCTTTGTAATATATCTTTTGCTTGCTGTATGGTACTAGACACTGAGATATTCATCTCTGATTTGTGCCTTTTTCTTCATAATTCTACTTTTCAGTGGTAATTTGTAAATGGGGAATGCCTTGAAAACCCTCCTCAAAAGACCCCACAAGACTCTGAATCCAATGGTAAAAAAAAGAAACCAACTGGGGATCCTTGCATGTCCATGTTGGACTTCATTGTCAGTTCCTAGTTGGTTTGGGGTTCTAAAGTGTGCTGCTCCTTATACAAATATCCTGTGAACTGCCATGCTCGCACTTTTATCGCTATTATCTTAATTTTCTTTCTTCTTATAGACATAGTATTGTTGGCTTGAACTTTTGTCATTGTTCCGTTTTTTGCTTCTCCTGAAATCCAGCTGAAGGAAGACTTTCTACCAATTGTCTCGAGGGTGAAATCTGTCATGTCTCCTCTTGGAGGTCCCAGGGGTGAAATTTGTTATTCAAGAGAGCATGGAACTGTTTGGTTTAAAGGGAAACGTTTCATGCCATCCGTGTGGGCTAACACCCAAGGGGAAGAACAGATCAGACAACTAAGACCTGCTGCAGATTCAAAAGGCAAAAAGGTTGGAGAGGAATGGTTTACCACAAGCAAGGTTGAGGAGGCACTGGGCAGGTGCATTTAGCCTTTCATATAGTTAGATTTTCTTTCGGAAATCTGATCTTGTGCTTTTCTGTCGGTTCTTTTTAAGTTGAGTTGATTGTTTTTAGTGGCTGACTCTGCTTTTAGGTACCATGAAGCCTGTGATAAGGCTAAAGTTAAAGTTCTGGAACTATTGAGAGGACTTTCAGGTGAAATGCAGACCAAAGTAAACATCCTTGTCTTCTCTTCCATGCTGCTTGTTATAGCTAAAGCACTTTCCGGTCATGTTAGGTAAGGTCTTCAAATAGTGTTCTCTCAAATGAATAGCCTGTAATATATATATATATATATATATATATATATATATATATATATATATATATATATATATATATGTATTGCACGACCTATGGTTTTATTAACTTCAAAGACAAGCTTGACCATCTCCTTTTATTGGTCTATTTAGACGGAACTATGTAGGAAATTAATTCGGTTTCACTTTATAGTTGATAGTGAGTGCTGTCAAAATTCTGAAAGAATGAAATGAAAAGTTACCAATGTGGTAGATGCAAGGAATTTATGGGAAAAGTTAAAATTATTACCATTTGTTTTGTATTGTAATTGCGCAAGAAGTTTCTCAGCAGGACTTACACGTGGATATAAATTATATAATAAAGGTTGTTTTGTGTATGAGTCCGTTAAATATACTATATTTTACATAAGCCCCGTCAGTCCTGTTAATTGCTTAGAAGATATCCGAATTACCAGATAATGGAGTTATGATCCCCTCTGGTTATCTAACTCATCTGAAATGCGAATATTCAATCAACTTTGACATAACTATAACTTGACAGTTTTGCCCTCATCTTCCTTGTCCCTCTTCCTTGCTCTCTACCCAAAGCTGCAACTGCCGGTGCCACCCTCCTTCCTTGCCAAGGTCATTCCTCATCCTCTTCCTCCCTCAGCCCTCCCCCTCCTCCTTCCTGGTTGCTGCTTGCTTTGCTTTAAATGAATTCTTACTATTTACCCAGCTAGCAAGAATGAGCTTCAGACTCTTTCAGAGTATTACATGACATCGACCGCTTTGTCCTATACATTTGCATACACCGCGCACCACTAAACAATTGAAATTATATATATATATATATATATATATATATATATATATATATATATATATATATATATATATATATATAAGAACTGAAAAAAGAGTAAATGCAGTGCTGCTCTGGTTCACATAAACAGTGTGCTTAGTCTGGATTGAACTGAACTGGCAGTTAGTATTGACATCGACTGCTTTGTCCTATACATTTGCATACACAGCGCACCACTAAACAACTGAAATTATAAGACTAAGTATATATATATATATATATATATATATATATATATATATATATATATATATATATATATATATATATATGAGAACTGGAAAAAGAGTAAATGCATACATATTGTGCTGCTCTGGTTCACATAAACTGTGTGCTCTGGATTGAACTGAACAGGCAGTTAGTATTGACTAACACAGAAAACAGATAGAAACCAGTAAATTTATCTCTCCTCAGCTTCCGTGTACACTCCTATGACCCTGCATTGGCAGGAACTTCTCGGTCCTGGCCAACTTTTATACTTTATAAGGTATGCCAATGGTTGCACATTTAGAAGTACTATGTAATGATTAGTTCTTAGCTTTGAACTTCTTGGTTTGCTGTATTTCAAAATAATTGGTCATATTATTTGAATTTGCATATACGGTTTTGCTGTTGTATAAGTGCTTGAGTTTTATATGTAATTTGTATGGATTCATGCCTACACCAAAATGCCTAATTCATGTATGTTGCAGGTGGCCACACATGTCAAATAGGTTACGGTAGAACGAAAACTACTCAAGTCATATTGGTTCTTTTAAAAAAAAAAAAACAACTTAGAGGGCATCGCTGCATGACTTTCTCCTACATGATCATAATATCCATTGAACATAATTTTTTGTTATTACTTTTCATCAAATTCTATGAGTTCTCTCTCTTTCAGCGAATATGCTTTCTTTAAAGTTATCGGCTACATGCTACTTATAGTCCATTTTCCTGCAGTGAAGGCCAAAGGAGGAAATGGGTGGTTCCTAGCCTCTATGAACACAGTTCTAAGGTATAACCTCTGAAAGAGATTGGGAACAAAGAAGATACTTTTTGTTGTTGTGATTTTCAATTTTTTTTAAACATTCTCGCTCTCCTCTTTTTATGTCATGGCATCCTTGTATTTCTCACCCAATCTGCTTGTTTTACTTTATATCTCTTGTGGTATATGATTTTGTTACCCGGGCGGACCAATCAAAACAACACTGGAATACATCTAATCCTTAACATTACCAAAACAATGTGCCATATTAAACACACAAAATATGCCTCCCAACAAGTGTAGAACACTGCTTGCCCAAAGTAAAGCTGATCACATATTTCAAATACCTGGCATGTGCCAGAAGCATGCGGAAGTACTTTCATAAGTTGTTGAACTCATAGTTTCAGTTTTTACAGGTAGGTATCTGTGCTTCCTAACTACAAAATGATTTTAATTTTGCTGAAGCAACCAAATACATTCCGTATATGGCATATCAAAACTTTTTTTTAAGTTCATAATAACTAAATAATGTTGCCAGGCAAAGTTGTATAAACTTGTATTGTCTTACTTCTTCGTTTGGACCCTTTTTTCTAGACTTGGTGAAGTTGGAGGATGCTCCTTGGTCTCATGCGCTTAAGCTACATGACCAAAAATGTAGATTTACCATCTTCACAACTGGACTTGTAGGTTTAATGCTTGCCCTCTCTAGCTTGTAGCCATGGGCGGACCTACATGGAGACAAGTGGGGGCAGTTGCCCCCACTTAATTTCTAATTTTTAAAATTAATTTTATGTTTTGCCCCTCTCTAAAATGTATAATTTTCAATTTCTATATACATATTTATATTATATTTAATTTTTTTCTTCATAATTTTTATTTTTGTTCCTTCTAAATTTTTGCTAAACTTAACAAAACATCTAATTGCTTAATAAAAGATATTCCCAACTAATATTTGGTTATAAAAATTATGTCTCCAGTGTGCCAAAATATCCAATTTTTCTAATATATTTTCAAATCTAAGTTTCTAAAATCTATTTAGGTTTATAAAATATTTTGTAATATATCTTTGAATGAATTTTTATCTCTCGATTATAAAATTGTGGGAAAACTTAAAATATAACCATCTTTTTTCCTCATTCCTTTTTCATAAACTACATTGATCGGTTCTTCTTCAAGTGCAAAATTCGGGTATTTCTAATTTATAACCATTTTTTTACTGATTCCTTTTTCCTGATCTCACCTATTTTTTGATAATTGATAAAGAGAGAAAAGCCACAATGGAGGAACACCAAAATTTTGATGTAGCTAACTTTATTTAACAAAATTTTGGATTTTCTTTACAAAGTTGTAGCTATCCTTGGCTAGGAATTTGGTACCATGCAGGGCTGACGTCAGGTTGTCAGCTGGTCCTATAACTTCATCATTTCTTTTATGGATCTGTCATGTTCCGTAGCTGATATCATTCTGATGGAAAACAGACTTGGGAGATGATGGTGATACAATTAATGGTGAAAATGGAAGGAAAGGATAGGTTTCCAGTCTCATTGGACTTGAATGGGGTTATGCATGTAGCTTTCAATTCTTGACGATACTAATACTTAACCTTTTGATCCACACATCTTAACTAATGTGTTCTCGTATCTTAACTAGAAACATGTTGACTTTCTAGGTACTCATTACACTTTAATTTGATGTAGATGGCTTTGTAGTTTCTAATTAGTGCATTATTAGAGTTAAAGTAGCAGGCTTTCAAAAGATGGAAGCTGTAACACTATCATGACAAGACATGCAATTTATACAAATTATTTGAACTCATTTTTTGCCATAACATGATGGATACTTTAGCTCCTTAGTCAGATTTATTGGGGATTGCGATGGAGGCTGCTCTTAATTCTCAAAAATCATTCTCGTGATTATTTAGCTCCTCTTTACTATTTGAGCACTGATTTTGCTCGTAGAGAGTCGTATATCATGTTTGATGGTTAGTGAATTGGTGTCCACGCGACTTATCGTCTCTGTTTTTGTTTTTTTTCCTTCTCCCATTTTCCTTTAAGAAGATATTTTACCTATTAAAATGAGTTTTTTGAAGAACACAAAAATTGTTGCCCAATTTTGGGTTTTCAAAAAGGTGGTCTGCTTCAAATTTCTTTATGTTTATACTATATAGTCTATAATGTTTACCCAGTCTTATATATATATCAGTGTAGTCAAAGGCGCGCCTCAGGCGCGCCTTGCTCCTAGGCGCAGGGGCAGCGCCTCAGGGCACTCCAGGCGAGGCACAATTCTTAAGGCGCACCTAAGACGCGCCTAGGTGCGCCTTTTTCGAGCACCTCGGAATAGCTAAGGCGCGCCTTTAAAATCTTGTGAAAAGATAACATGTTTAGACTATTTTTTAAACTGTTGTACTGTTTTTAGACTGTTTTTTGAACTGATGTACTTTTTTTTAATTGTTTTCTCTTTCACTCACTCAATTCAAAGTGATTGCAACCTAGACATGGAAGAATTTGAAGCACACATGTTTATCAATGTAGAAATCCGATGTGAATATATATATATATATATATATATATATATATATATATATATATATATATATATAATTTTTGCGCCTTGTGTCGCTCGGGCGCGCGCCTTAAGTGCGCCTTGCGCCTCGGGCGATTTGGACCCTTTGCGCCTTGAGTGCGCCTTGCGCCTTTGACTACCTTGATATATATATATATATATATATATATATATATATATATATATATATATATATATAGTAATTCCAGGCTGTGGATGGGTTACTTTGTATATAATTATGTCGAAGAAATTCTATACTCATGCATGTTGGTCTCTAGCGAATTCCTTTGCAGTTATAACACTATTCCACACAATTATGTGATATTGGTGCAGGATAAAATCTCACAAGTGGCTGACAAAATGGAGTTAACGGGTTTATCGCCTTATTGGTTTGATATCGCACAACACAGTGCAGTACCGAATACTATCAAAATGCAATCCATGTTTATTTTGACTGGGCCAAATGGTGGTGGTAAATCCAGTTTGCTTCGGGCAATATGTGCTGCTGCATTACTTGGAATATGTGGACTCATGGTTCCTGCTGAGTCAGCTATGGTTCCTCATTTTGACTCCATAATGCTGCACATGAAAGCTTATGATAGTCCTGCTGATGGCAAAAGCTCATTTCAGGTAGTGTGGCGTGCTTCTAAATACGAATTAGAAGTCTTGTATCTTTAATATTTGAAAGACTGGCTCACTTTTGGCAGCTATAGTCTGTTTGTTGTTTCTGACTACATGTTTCCTCTGCAGGTCAATAGATATCAAACTCTATAATTGAAGCGCGATAAATATGACTTGTTTGTGTCTGTGTAGTGAAAGTCTTTCTAATTAGAGTAACAACAACGAAGTCTTTAACCCAATTTTTTTGTTTGTGCTACATAAATCATTTTCTTCTTTCTGCTCCATCGACGGCCATCTCTTCTCTAACATTACTAAATGTGATATCCTTTTCACAGCCCAATCCAAATTCACTTGAGTCTACTACTGTTCCAGCAGCTCGTTTGACTAAATACCATATAACTCCTTTGGATCTAAGAATCTCCTTTACGCATGAATGAACTGTCTTAGATTGTTCTCTCCCATCTTATCCTCAATTGGCATCACCTACAAACTTTCCACACTTGCACTCATTTCTTATTGTCTTTACCACCCATTTATCTCGATATTCTCATTTCAGCTAAGCACATTAATTTGTACATTTTTTAATTGTCCAACCTTCCATCCCTTAAAACATAGCTTGTCTTATAACTGGCTTGTTGAAATTTTATTTTGTAGAGGAGTAGAGAGAAGGAAAGGAGAGAGGAGTCTGGTAGGGAGAGGAAGGGATCGGGAGGTATGTTGCATGGTTTAAAGTATCGGTATCGGAATCGGTATCGGACCATTCCTATGAGTATCGGGATCGGCGGTATCGGTAGTATCGGCGGTTTCGGATCGGAGTATCGGATTTTTTGGTATCGGAAAGCAAACAACTATTAGTAAATTATTAACATTTTAGAGAATATATTTTATACAATTATGCATAATTTAAAGTATTTTCAGTATTGTTTCTTAGTATTTTTGATATTGAATGTAATAGTAGTCATCATTGTCGATTGATTTATATGCGATAGATAAGTTTTCCTCTTTTATATGTTTTTACAACCTTATTATGCTTTTACATCCTTTCTAATTGGTCTTTTTAATTCAAATTTTTTTGCCGAATTGACTGAAAAAGAGACCTCTAATGTCGGTATCGGTCAGTATCGGGTATCGGTCGGTATCGGATTGGGACATGCCAAACTGTATCGGTATCGGCCGTATCGGATCGGTATCGGCCGATACTTTAAACTATGGTATGTTGTCACTAGGAGGGTGATGGTCGAGAGGTTGTGGATGATGGTGATATTAGTGGGTGCTGGTGATTGGAGTAGGATTAGGGTTTGAGGGGGGGGGGGATATTTTTGGTGAAATGTCGGAGAGTCCAAGGATTTAGGAAAATCCTGTCTTATACACCATCTAGAAGAGTAGAGATGGAGAATAATGGGATGCATTTGTATGAACTATGAACCCTTATCTGTATGATGACTGAGGTCCCCGATTAGTCAATTACAGTAATTGATGTGGGACTGATAGACACTGCCTAATAAATAAACATAGATGTATAATAATCTCTTACACCTTAAAATTTCAACTATATCCTACAAATCACGAAGTAGTCCTGATGCACTTGTCGACTTCAAACATAATTCTTTGTTATCATGAACAATGTCCGCCTCAACTTCCACGTTATGTTGAGTGATTGCAAAACTATCAATATGAAGTACTCCCTCATTTCTTCGCGAACACTTTGTCTCACAAGAATGGCCCCTAAATTCATGATTCACATAGTTTGAATTTGGTGGAACTCCTACACTAAAAGAGTTCACATCAATCCCAATTTTAGGAACGGACAGGAATTGAACTCTTATTCTTTAAAGTGACAATAGATGGTAATTCAGTTGTTGTGTATCTGTTTGTGTTTGTGTGACTTGAGAAACTGGAAGGTTGGGAGGGATGTACAGAAACTTTGGGCCAACAGTACCTGTGTGATCATGCCCCCTTCCTACTTCATGTTCTCCTTGAGTCGGTAAACCTTGTCATTGCATGTTGAAGAACTTATGATGCATCCAGCATAGGCCTCTGATACTCTCATGTGGAGACTAACAACTCTGTGGAGTTCTCTTGAACCATACGAAACTTCAATTTATGTGCAGGTTGACACACTATCATTGGGGTTAATGCCTTAAACCCCAAGCAGATGCTAGGATGGTGAATTTTATGAGATATGCATTATACAATACTAAGTTTGTAAAAAAGTTGTTGAATTATTTAGGTTACTAAACCAAAAAGCTTTGATATTCGGATTATATGGCATAATAAGCTGATGGTATGGTCCAAATTGAAATATTAGCTGTGATGACTATTGAAGGAGAAGTAAATATATTAGAAAGCAAGGATGTTCGGGGTCGAGATGTTAGGGAGAATATGGTGAACATATGAAGGGGTAAATTTTTGGAGTAGCATTTGTATAGAAGACAATGACTTTGGGGACAGGGATGTCAACATATACAAATATCGTGGTGATTTTTAAACCAATTTTGTATCTTTATGATAATAAGATATGAATAACTGATATACGTTCATCTTGAGCATATAATTTTAGAGAAATGGGGATAGTACTTCCAAGATTTACCAATACTTGTTTCCTGTTTCTGGGTAATCTACACACATCCAGATATTTATACACGTTGACCAGTAACAATTGCATATGATCATGAATATTCTAGTACATATAAGTGGTTATCAGAATATTATGCAAATTCACATGAATATCTTCTTCATATCAGCATGCAGAACTTTAGAATTTTTTTTCCATTACGGAATATAACTAACTCAAGCCTGGAGTTCTCTCGTAGTAGCCACTTCATTAACTTATTCTTGGTACATCTAGTCTGCATACTTATTCTTTATCTTCAAATGTGGATACAATATTTAGTCCGAACATTATTTATTCATATTCACCTTAGAGAAATCAAATGTGAACGTTGTGACACCTGTATCTTTTTATAACATCCCACCTATTTGCTGATGTTAAACAATGTGCGACATAGAGTAGGTATGCACTCATAAAACATCACGATGAAGTAGATAGTCAGAAACATTCTTCACGGTTGAGTCAATGGAAAAGGCAAGTTTGGATGTAATGTGAAAATATGTAGGTATCGCACGTTTGTGCATGTAGGTATCTATTGAATATTTTAGTAGTTACCCGTGTTTCTCATGACCCATGGCCATGACTTCATGCATACCTAACAAGAGTAGTGCCGTATAAATAAGAAAGGCATATTGACTATTGACGAGTGGATTACTTATCCTACTATATGTATTTATTGCTTTGTGTTTTTCATTTCTTACTAGGGTTCGTAATGTCATTTCATATGCTGTATAGTTCTAAAAATGTTGCCAAAGAACCTATTTTACCAATTCTAGCCACAATGTAACCTTTATTTTCAATATGGTATTCGAGCAATGGTTATCCCGACCTTGATCTTTGCAAAGTAAAATTCTAAGCCTTCAAAAAAAAGCATCCAAGTCCTCGCCTTCGCCACCATTTCGAAGTCGTCGTCATCTCGAAGTTACGGTTGCCATCCTCGTTGTCGTCGTCATCCCGTGCCTCTCGAATACGATGTCGTTTTTTACTCATCGTTGTACACTTGCCATTGATGTCACTATCGTCCAAGACAATCATTATCCTCGCAACTGTCCATCACCATAACAACTTCGTCAAAACTTCCTCTCATAGATCAATTCCTCCTTTCCCGAGACCACAATCATCTATCTCCGACATCACTTCCTCGACACTTCCTTGGCACTAATCTGCACTCGTCTGTACCAGATCTATCCCTGAAACGGGTTGTCAGCATCCTCGATTGAGCTTCCTTTACGGCCCAGTTCGCATCTTCTCAACCATCAGTCAACTGATCCTCGACCGCTGTTAGAACCAGCTCATCCTTGATATCGATGACCCATAGCTTTCCACGCTTTGTTACATCCAACATAAGGTGTCCCCTTCTCGCCATCAATTCCTTCGACATTCATCGACCTCCGCATAGTTGATCAACCATCCACCAAGCAGCCTAACTCCGAGCTCGAGCTAGGCGAGTCCTTGTTATTTTCAATCTCAAGCTAGAGCATCACAGTCTCCAATATCCCTCTCCCCACATCAATGAACCCCTTAATCCTAATATGTGGAGAAGAACCCCCCTTCCCCTTTCATGCTCGGTTTCTGCACACCTAAAAATTTGACACCGGACGTGATATTGTACAAGTCTAAATTGTACTTGTATAAGGCAAAAACGAATACAGTTAATAATTAATCTTAAAACAAGGTTATTGGAACAGAAATAAGTAGACAAATTGATTCACAACAGAACATATGAAAATAATTCATTTATTGATACTTTGCAACGGAATACAAATACTCTAATTATCTAACTAGAATATGCCAAATTGGCTTACAATCGTACGGATACAAAAGATTTACGTTGTTTCATATATTATGTACTTTATAACTGAAGGTAAATATTTACAAAGAAAGTTTCAACTCACCCAACGATTTTTTTGATGCCTCAAAACTGTCCAAACGACTCTTCGTACTTCTGGAGGAGGGTTCAGCACATTGGAAAATGCACTAGTGATCCGGGCCAACCAAAATCACTTAACACAGTAATCATGTGAGCATAAATTTTTATTATTGTGATCTTCATACTTGGGACTAGGGTTATTAACAATTCATAACAAACATTGTAAGATATAATATAAAATGTTTCACTTGAACAATAGTATCTTACCTATATCCAACATGTCCATTCCTGCAAACAAGGATGAGATATGTCATAAATTAAGTATTAGAAAACCGTCTCTACATCAGATTTGTTAAGCATGCAGAAAAGTTGTTAGTATGCGGTCTAACTACATGACGGTCACTGGTGATACACTATTTGGACTATCCATGGTAATATGACGTCCTAAATACAGGTAGCCGGCCTTACTGGTGAACTCTAATACTCGTGGCCTTCTTCTCTTCTGAAGCAATGCACCCGTACTCTTCTTTTCTCCCAAAGAAGGTACCTGTGACTTCTTTTGGCGGGTACCGTCCGAGAAAATCAAACCTTGTGCACAAGTTGTTCATGACCATGTAAATGTATGAATATTTTAACTATAAAACATATGCATAGTGCATGAATTGAAATAAAGCAATATAATTCTTCTACTTGAATAACATGTTATTCCAGCGATATCTCATTTTACTTCCAGTGTTCCGATTGGCAACCTATTTGCCCCTAAACTATTCTGACTATTGCGTGATACTGAACCACATCCAATAATTCCGTGGTACCACACCACATTCCAAAGGTTCCGTGGTGTCAAACCACATCTATATCGCTTTCCTTACGATGCTCTTGCTACATAATCTCGTGCATAGATGCACTACTATTTTATCGATCCAACAATTCCATAAACAACATTAATTAACTTCTTTTACTTATCTTTTTATTCAAATGTTACCGATATGTTGCAAGGAAAGCAAGATAATTATTTTTCTTAAGCGTGAAGATAAATGAAAGAAGAACAAATACCAATTACCATGATGAATTGTCTTTCTGTCCTAATTATATAGTTACTGAACGATTCCTTAAAGAAGCGATTTGATGTGATGCACATTCTTCTTGATTGCTATAACTATACAAGTAAGCCCTGCTTCCATAAACTATCAAATTCGACCAAATTAAGCAAGTTTTCAACACCGTTCAAATCTCGCGATTTCTCACACAGCTCAAATTCAACCGACCTATTCAAGCTAGTCAACCAATACAATCCCGCCGCGTGTAGGGGCATTACACCCCCAATCACAATCATCCAATCAAAGGTTAAATGACTCGTATTTATGCCTCCTTTCACTTAAGTTTCATATCGTTCGCATAATTTCCAAAGCCGAACAACCCTACATTCCTAAATTTTCTTTTTGACATTTTCATGATTTTTTCGTTTTTCAAAGTCCGACATACTCTGGATGTTTCTTCCAATGTTTCTTCGATGCTCGAAGTCCCGTATTTGGATATA
This sequence comes from Iris macrosiphon, assembly GCA_036927795.1. Lineage (NCBI taxonomy): Eukaryota > Viridiplantae > Streptophyta > Magnoliopsida > Asparagales > Iridaceae > Iris > Iris macrosiphon. Next base: position 172,482,611 of record JAYESA010000014.1, on the reverse strand, counting down.
ACTTTTGAATTTTTTTTATTGTAAGAGCCGTGAATTAATTTTGATATTTTCTTCCGAGATTTCTTGCTTTTTTGAGCCTCAGACTACTTCATATATTTCCTTCTGGGATTTCTCGCTTTACCGAGCACCACCCTCTTCATATATTTTCTTCCGGGATTTCTTGTCTTACAGAGCCCCAACCTATTTTAAATATTTTTGGGATTTTTCGTCTTACAAAGCCCTAGCCCATTTCGGATTTTTCTCCCCAAGATTTCTAACATCTTAGGACTAACATATACTGAATAGTACATGGTTGCTTTCTCTTTATCACTAAATGCATACATGTTGGGGCAAAATAAATTGCGTATTGCTTATAAAATGATAATGAGTGGAGTTTGGTACCTAAATTTTCAATAAAGCTCACAAAAGATCTCCCAAGTACAATGTGGAGATTATGACATTTTGTTGTCGAACAATATAACATATGTTCATTGTCCTTATATGTTCAAAATATCACTTGGATGAATTTTCCTTTTTCATAGGAAGGTTCAATTTCCGTTTTCTTCTATAAATCTCTTTCAATAGTCTAATATAAAAAGGGATATTCAATTTTCTTAACATTTATCTTCTCTCTATCAGATTGAAATGTCCGAGATGCGTTCAGTAGTAAGGGGAGCGACCTCAAGGAGTCTAGTTCTTATCGACGAGGTATGTAGGGGCACAGAAACTGCAAAAGGAACTTGTATAGCTGGTAGTATTATTGAACTCCTTGACCAAATTGGTGCCATTGGTATTGTTTCTACCCATTTACATGGCATCTTTGACTTGCCATTGGCTACTAAGAGAACTGTGAATAAAGCAATGGGAACAGAGGTGGTTAATGGCCATATAAGACCGACATGGAAGTTGGTTGATGGAGTTTGTATAGAGAGTCTTGCCTTTGAAACTGCTGAAAAGGAAGGTATTCCTGAAACAGTCATCAGTAGAGCCGAAGAGTTGTACACTTCAGTAAATACTAGGGATAACAGAGCAGATATTTTGGATCACAAATGTCATTTGAAGGGATTAGGTGAAGAATGGTATTCATTGAAGACTAGTGCAGCACCATCTACTAAGGTATTACAGAAGGAAGTTGAGAATGCTGTTACCATAATCTGCCAGAAGAAGTTAACAGAGCTTTATGAAAGGAAGAGCATACCAGAAATTGTGGAAGTGTTATGTGTTGCTATTGGTGTGAGGGAGCAGCCCCCACCATCAACTGTGGGTACTTCTAGCATTTATGTACACTTCAGACCTGATAAGACATTATATGTTGGACAGGTTACGTTCTCTTTTGTTCATATTAATTTAGTATCATATTCTTCAATTGTACTTTGAAAGAAAACTTTAATGCAGACGGATGATCTTATTGGACGAGTGCGTGCTCATCGCTCGAAGGAAGGCATGAAAAGATCTCTATTCTTATATGTTATAGTGCCAGGAAAGAGTATTGCATGCCACCTAGAGACCCTTCTCATCAACCAACTTCCCCTTCAGGGTTTCAGACTCGCCAACAAAGCTGATGGTAAGCATCGTAATTTTGGTACCAGGTCTAGTGTCACCCTAGAAACTCTTAGCTTGCAACATTAAGTTACATCTGCATGTCCATGTCATTCTCCCTATGTAGCTAACATGAGAGTTGGAAATTTGTTGGGCATATTTGGTCCTGTGAATATGTGAGGACCAAATGGTATGCTTGCTAGTCTTCAATTCTAATACAATTTTGTTCGTATGGTATAGTCCCATTTTTTTGTAAAAAGCAGCAGCATACCTTCGGTTATATGTTATATACTTGAAGACTGACAATGACATTATTTTCTTGTTAACATACTGTATACATAGTTATAGAGATTGGTGAAAGATAATCAACAAATTTTACATCTTTTATTATCTCACGAGGGGTCTACCATAATGAAATTGATGTACTAATTAATGACGGAAACAGAAATTGGAGGGCTTATAGTTTGCCATACTTCAATTATTTCTTATTGGGTTTTGTTAACATGTGCTCTTAGGGCACATTAACACATTTATAAATGTGCATTTTATGTTGGTATTTTAACACATTCAGTTCCTAAGAGTTTTGTTAACATATACCCTCAGGGCAAATGTTAATATATTGATGAATATGTATTTTAGATGGGTAGTCCCACCAACACTTTTATCAATGCAAATATATTGATGAATATGTATTTTAGATGGCACAAATGTGTTAACAAAACTCTTAGGAACTGAATGGAGAAAATGCTAAATCCAACCAACCATAAATTTTTGGAATAAAGGCTCTATTATTGTCTACTTATGTTTGAGCTTCATTTGCATAACCAGTCATGTAGAATCTAATTTATTTAGATTGTCCTCTTTTTTTGTCAGTCTTTACTTTTTTTATTTTGTTAGGACTCAGAAATACAAACCCACACCTGCTCCTCTCCATTAAAGGTGTTTCTTTCTGTTTAATTTCCTTTATTAGCTTGTAAAGCTCACAATTTGATTAGTAATATTCTTTTCATGAAAGTGAGTCCAGTTCATATAAATTGGATGAGGATCTCCAGAAGGTGTACCTAATTTGTTCGCTACTGAACCTTCAATGATTAGTTAGAGTTTTTTTTCTTTCTGTTTGGAGTAAATTAAATGATTTTCGTCTACCAATCCTGACATAACAGGATACAATGCGGAAACCTTTCACATAATACTCGGATGCACTATACAGCATTTCTAATATATAGATAAAATATCGTATGACATCAAATAGCACAATTAAGTCAAACCAGCATAAGAACACCCAAGTATCGTCGGTGGTGCTATGCCTACAACCTTCTTACAACCACCACGTGGCGTTCACATGGTGGTGGCCGTCCATTGGAGGAGGTGGGAGGTGGAACCCGGTGGTTGCTTGGGTGGTTGCTATGTGGTTGGAATGTCACGTGACGGTCGTTTATTGGGGGAGAGGCGGAGCCGGAGCCGGAGGTGGCTCACATAGCAGGGGGGTGAGAGGGTTGTAAGAATGTTGTAAGCATTTGGTAGTAAACTTAGCATTATTGCTGGTTATAATAGCAATCATATATTTGTGGGTGCTTATATTTGAGATGTACCTACTGATTAATGTTTTTGAGATGAGTTTTAGGTCATCACCCAATCCATCATAATTTTTTTTTACTCGGTTTGAGAACTCAAAATGGAATAACTTCATATTATATCATCCTCAAAATTTTACGAACTCCAATACATCTATCCTCGAAAAATAAACAACTATTATTTATTTTTATAAAGAATTATTTTTTTTACAATTATTTTAATATTCTACATGAAAAATAATAGTAATACTAATAACAAATATATTCAATAATAGCCTCTATTGGAAAGATCTCAATAAAAACCTTTTTTTAATAATAATATATTTCAATATTATTATACATAAAATATTTAAAAAAAATTTTTTTTTTCTGAAATTCTACATGAAAAATAATAGTAATACTAATGACAAATATATTCAATAATTGCCTTTATTGGAAATATCTCAATAAAAACCTTTTTTAATGGTAGAACTATTATATTGATTATATTTATAAATTTAAAGTGATGACAAAATGTGTATAAATAGTGGATTTTTTAATTTGAGGACTTTCTTTTCCATCCTCAAATATGAGGATCGGTTTTCACCATCCTCAAATTGGGGTTGGGAGAGTTTTTCTTTTTCTTTTTCCCCCTCTTTTCTAATAGGTAGTTTGAGGACTTGGATGGAGAGTCCTAGTATAGAACAAGTACAATAAATTGGTTGCCTAAATTGCTCTGTCGAGATATTATTGCTTGGTCCGGGCTCACCATAATATGAGCCCGGCCAATCAAAATTTGACAATTGGCAATTTAAACAAAAAAAAAAAAATCCAATGGGCATAAAATACAAAACAAAAATTTTAGTTATATTTTTGTTTTAAAAAACATTATAAATAATTGATTTTTTGTTTGCTTAAACACCAGGTGAGTTTGAACACCCAATAATTTCTCCTGTCACGGGCCATAATGCAAAATTTAGCTTTAAAAAAAATGTGAGGCCAGCTGCCCAAAACAGATGGGTAGGTACAATTAATGTTTGTTATTTTTTTTGTTTCTGCTTCATTTTTGGAATTGGTCTACTTCTTTTGAACAAGCACTGCAGACTTGACGCCTACAGCCCACTCTTTAGTACCAGTGATAACAAATACTTTGAAGTAGTACTTGCAGGCAGGCAGGCATTGATTGATTATTGTTGGAGACAGGCAGTTCCCTCTTTTATATCAACTTCCATGGTTGTAGTTGGGAACCATTGGTAGAGAGGCAATTCATTTGCAAAGGGAAAAGTAGGAAAACAAAATACATATCATGTGGAAATAAGAAGTCATTTTTATGAAACATATCCTCTTAATCTGGATGCATTAATGAAATTAGATCCGACTAGTTGTGATTGGAGCAAAGCCACACATCTCCATATTTTGTCACATACAAAGGTAGGGCTCTCTTCAACCTGCTCATGGATAGATTGATCGATTTCAGATCAAATAGAGAGAACTATCATCTTTCACCCCTGCCTACACTACCTGGATGCACTAATGAAATTAGATCCGGATTCGTATCCGAAATATCTTAGTTGTGATTGAATTCCAGGTAATCTCGCTCTGAATGCATCCCACATTTGAATCTAACAAAAAAGATTAGAGATAAAAGAAAGCCCTTTAATTTTCTACCGGTGGGATCCGCAAATCCTAAGTGAGCAGTGCAGTGGGGTCCACAGAGACCCGTGACTAGCTGGGGGTTAAGTGTATGTATGCATGCCCTCACATGAAAATGACAAAGACATCCCCCTCCCTCTCCCTCTCCCTCTCCTTTTTCTTTTTCTTTTTCTTTTTCTTTTTCTTAGTTATCATGGACTTATTAATGAGCACATAACAACTTTGGCCTTCCACAACATAAATTATTTGTACTATTATATAATATATATAAAAAATTAGGAAGGCCAAAGTTGGAAGGGCCTAATTTTTTGGAAGGCCGAACTATGGTAATTACGTACTTACCTATCTATACTAATTAAAATTATTTGTTAATTTTATAAAGACAATTAGATAATTATGTATATAAAAAATTAAAGTGATTATCATTTTCACTTTATAAATAGTCTTACATGATTATTTTCTTTCTCCATTGCTTACTAAAATATTTCATGATTATAATTAAAATTGGATTTGATAAAATATGCATATAACTAGTCAAGTATAAATTTGGAATCCCCATAAAAGATCTCAAACTGTATTTTGTTAAAGTTAAATACATTGAGACATAAACATAGAAAATAGTTGGTCTAGGATTCAAATGTCCCTCCATGCAAGCTAGTCATCAATTTTTCAACTGAATGAGAATCATCTCAAGTCCATGTCACGTCCCAGTACCGGAATACGGAGACGAACATGGCCAGCTACCCCGTACAAGGTACTATACGTCGTACCACGATCACGACTGTATAAGACAATGGGGTGCATGCTACAATTAAGTCTCTTATGGTTAAGAACTTTTATGTCTCAATCATCTAAACAAGAAACATGAAGCATAGAGTATATATGATAAGCAATAAGGCGTCCCAAACGCTTTCTCAAAATGTTCTGGAGTCCAGCTGTGCAAAATAAGAAGCTGGAAGGGTAACAAAAGTACATGAAAGTGATCAGTTGTAGTCTGAATTAATACAATAATGTAAGAAAACTAATGTCCAAACGAGCCGGCTAACAGGTGCCGGTGACTAAACGCCAAAAGGAAGTAAATGTGCAAGACGAGCAAGGAAGAAGAAAAAATTCACTCGCTATCCCCTGCGACCATATTCCTGGTGCGCGCCATGAGTTGGGGGAAAGAACGCTTGATCCTCAGGTGCTGGCTCGAAACCTGGCCATGCAAAACCAGTGGGGTTAGACCCCATAGAGCAAGTACCACAAATGAAGCACGAAATAGAGAAACAAAATCCAAGGAAAACATATAATAATACAATCACAACCAAATCTATTTCTCCCTAAATCGGCCAATCATTTGTACTGTTTGCTATTTTGTGGAGTCTGAGGTTATCTCAGAATAATGCATAATAAGTATCATCAGATCACGCCAGTGGCGAACATGAGCTAACCGAACCAATATAATAAAACAAGCATTTGCAGGATGCACCAGTCCTCCGTAGGGCCACTGCACTAAAAATACGGTATTAGAGGTTCCAGTATTCCTATATTGAAACAGTGTCTCGGTATAATAATAAGTCATATACCGCACTCCACTAAGGCAGATGATATACAGTATCTGTGGTGGCCAGCCCACAACGCACTAGAATGAATCTCTGTGAGAAGGTTCGTTAGCATGATCTCGGGATACCGTTCCCTCCAAATGTTACTAGCACTTTTAGTTACCTAATTAGCCTACGTTGTGCTTGAAATCTCAATGCGTAGTCACATGAGAATTTTTCTTAAGATGTCGTACAAAGTACGAGCATGCTAGATACGAATCCATAGAAGTCAAATCTGGATTCACCCGAACATGTAAGCAACATTCATACAATCAATATCCTAACGACGCTTTGGTAGTTTGACTCGCTTATTATGCCCGTACTGGAAAAATAATGTATATATTTATAATATCACACGTTCAGGAATTTGGAGGCATTCTCGATGCACAACCCAAATATAATCACTTAACACATGACATGATGTGTCGCTCATCGGCGCACATTAAATCATGAATAATAATCAGACAATAGTGGTATCAGCACAGATACAACATTCGAGTCCAATTACCAATTATACATTGGGTCACATGAATCAAGAAGATATTCAATCAAAACAAGCAAGGCCGTATGGGAAAATCAGGCCGCATAAAAAGTCAGGCCGCATGGACCACTTGGCCGCATGCTCAGGGTTAAGATCTACTCCTTGGGACAAGTGTTGAAGTGACAGTCAAATAAATAAAGTATCAGTGATGTGACATAAAGTGACTGAGGTGACAAGCCATAAAGCGTGTCAGGAAGAAAAGACAACCAATAGAAATAAGTGCCAACGGTTCAGAGCCACGTGTCCAAGAAAATAGTGGCTACATGTTCTCCTGGCCGCATTGGTGTCGGTGTCGCATGGAGTTCTCTAGGACTTAGCAAAATTTTTATTCGTACAGTGAGTGAAAGCACAAGGTGTTCAAGGACACTGTGCAAATTAGCAGGCATGCGTCCAACAAGATGGACGCATGCTGTCAGTATGCGGTAAGAGTTTAGGCCGCATAACCATCTCGGGCCGCATGACACTCTCGGCCACATTGCTCGATGGCCGCATGAAAACTTCGTCTTCTCCAACACCAGGTTCAGCCAAGGCGAAAAAATTTCAAAAACTGAAATCTTGTTTTGTTCATAAAAATCTCATTTTAAGTCCAAATCGGGTGAACCAAAAGCCAAAATGCTCTAAATTGAAAGCTATCATGTAGCAAAAACTTGTTTTTAAAGACACAAGTTTAATAGATCAAAATCAAGAAAAACTCATAAAATCCATAAAATTCTAAGTTAGAAATATAGATCTACTCAAAACCACCCATAAAAACAGAAAACTCCAAGAACTAAAAGTGCTTAGAAACACATAATAAACATAATGGAACAATAATATGGAAGATTTTTTTTTATTTCTCATACAAGGTGTACTTGCCTATGAAATGTGGAGAGAAAGCTAAAGAAGAGGAAGTAATGAAGAAGTGAAGAGAGAGAGAGAAAATATTGGGTTATAAATGGTAGAGTTTAGGGTTGAACCAAAGGTTCTCATGAGTTGAACAAACCCACAAAATAAACCATGAACCAGGTTAAACCAAATAATGGGTCTAGTTTTCATGCACATACAGCCATGCTAAAATAAAATATGTTCCAAATACGTATATCGGGAACATGGAGTGACATCTCTATCCACCTTAGAAAATTTTTGTCCTCGAAATTTGAATCCAAAAAATAGCATAGAGAAGTCAGGACAAGTACGATACAAATCTACTAGCAACTACATATGCAAGCAATATCATCACAACATAAATGTGATCACCAGATCACGGAACTAGATACAAAGGCATAATGTAGAATATACCTTCCGAATCGAACATGTGCACGTACCGAGGCCGAATATCGTCCTCGCGCTCCCACGTCGATTCCTCCAAGAGTGTGATGGCCCCAAGCAACCCGGACAAGAGAAATAGTCCAATTCTTGAGCACCTTCTCCCTTCGGTGCAATATGGATACGGGTTGCTCCTCGTAAGATAAGTCGGTACCAACGACTAATTCAGAGTGATCGAGGATATGACTCGGATCCGAAACATATCTACGCAACTGAGACACATGAAATACATCGTGTACCTCAAGTAATAAAGGCGGAATGGCAAGACGATAAGCAACATCGCCTACCCGCTCGAGAATATCAAACGGACCTACGTATCTGGGACTAAGCTTTCCGCGAACCCCGAATCTAATGACTCCACGGGTAGGCGAAATACGCAAAAATACGTGATCGCCGACATATACTCTAAAGGTCTATGATGTTGATCCGCCCAATGACGATGCTTGTCTTGTGCAACCCGAAGTTAGTCTTTAATCTGCTTGACAACCTCTACTGTCTGCGTGATCATTTCAGGGCCTAACATCTTTCGCTCACCAATGTAGTCCCAAGCCAACGGTGACCTACACTTCCTGTTGTATAGCGCTTCAAAAGGTGTCATCTGAATACTGCCTGATAACTGTTGTTGTACAAGAATTCCACCAAGTGAAGGTGATTCTCCCAAGATCCACCAAGATCTAAGGTACATGATCGTAGCATATCTTTCAGGGTCTGGATGGTTCTCTTTGATTGTCCGTCTGTTTGGGGGTGGTAAGTTGTGCTGAATATTAACTTGGTGCCCAAGCACTGGTGTAAACTTTTCCAAAAATGAGAAGTGAATCGAGTATTTCGATCTGATACAATACTTACTGGGATACCGCGTTGTCTCACTATCTGTCGTATATACATTTCAGCCAATTGTTCTGTAGACTGTCCTACTCGAAAAGGAAGAAAGTGAGCGACTTTTGTGAGACGATCTACTATCACCCAAACTGCATCTCGACTAGTCGGTAATCTAGGTAAATCAGTCACAAAGTCCATCGTGATGTGTTCCCACTTCCACTCTGGAATAGGAAGCGGCTGCAATAACCCTGTCGGTCTCTGTTGGACAGTCTATAAACATACATATGAACATAACACTTATATATATATATATATATATATATATATATATATATATATATATATATATATATATATAACCATATAATCGCATATCACTAATAGCTATAAACAAGTATTGAAATGTAAGGAACAAACACGTGGAGTGCATCGCACCCGTATCACACTAGATCTATGATACACTTGCGATACAAGTCCACCACACAACCAAACATACCTCGAAGGACACGAGCAAGTCTAAAATAGTATCTATGAATAATACGAAGAGTCAATTATACATCTACGTGTCCGTGTCAAAATGTGACATGCACAAACCCCCGTGTCGGAAGAAAACCCCCAAATCAACCCGTATCTCCAAATTATCAGAATACGGTCTACACATATCCAACTGTGAACACGACACTAGCCACACACAATCAAACACATGTCAATTTGGTCTAATTGACCAATTGACAAACACAAAATATGTCAATCTCGGAATTCTCCCAAAATTGGCACAAAATATACCATAACTTTCTCCATATGCCTCCTATGACCCTAATTCCAATTCCTATGGGTAGCCTTAGCATATAGGGTAGTTCTTAATGATTAAAACACATATTTAGAGTCTATCACAGAGAAAAAACTGAATTATACCTCTTGGGAGATGGATTCTCAATAAAACTTCTAAATTTGGTAAAATTAGCCTTCAACTTGTAGATCATTGCTCCTCCTTGTAGATCATTGCTTGAGCAGATGTAGATCTTTGCTCTACTAGTCTCCAATGATGATTTGAGAAGAAATTAGAAAAAAAATTGGTGTGGGAATGAAGAAATTGGGAAGAGAAAATTCTAGATTTAGATTTGAAATAAAATTGAGGAGAGAGAAAATTTTCTCCTATAAAATATAGGCCGGCCACTTGACCCCCTCCCCAAGCCACTATGCAATATCTAAAATACCCCTTGGGGCCTCCCATGAAGAAATAATTAAGGAGGGAATGTTCTAGTCTAATGGATTTAATTTAATTAATCCTCCTCCTAATGAATGTACTTATAATTGGACTCAATTCTAACTAGATTTAAATGTTGGTCCATGGATCTAATCTAAACTAGTTAGGTCCACTAACACAAGTCCAAAATAATAAAATAACATCTAACAATAATTAAATAATACAATAAATAATTATCCAACATGCACATTATTTAATTAATTATAAAATGACCAAAATACCCTTTCCTAGAAAATGTGGTAGTGACAGGTTCGAGAACTGCCTTGGCTACCTAATGGTCCCGAATACTTGCAGGTTCATATTGCACAGAATGACTATTTGATAGTCTTCTGGCTAACTAGATGCATGCACGATACGTATATTATTACTTGATTGTAGCATAAATTTGTGTGACAAGCATTGAAACGAGGCAACGAGTACAAACTACAGTGTAAGCAGGCAAGCATGCATTTATATGAAACATAAGCATTTATGTTGTCACGGTCTAAGGGGTAGTGCGAGGAGTGCAACCGTTCATGAACATATCAAGCGACATAGATCTTAAGGCGTGCAGTGTAAACAAGTAAAGCAGTGCACTACGAAGAGTATAATGTTCTACTCAAGGCATAGCGGGGTCTACTTGCACGAAGCAAAGGTAGCATGCGAGGGTCCATTTATAAGCCAAGTTTTATTTCCATGTTCTAACACAAGCAATACAAGATATAATTATTCTCTTAGCTATGTGCGTTGTATTCTTTATTAGCATGCAAGGGATGATTCACCTAGCGACTAGCATGTATCGTCCATATTTTAAGTGTGCTGGCTAAGCAAAGACAAGTTCATCGTAGCCACCTACCTTAGCGATGATTCACCTCGGTCGAGCGATACTCTGGTCGAGCATTTGAAAGTCTAAGCCTGAACTCATGAAGGGCCAAGTCTGAAAATCAATTGCTTCAAACGAGTCTTCTCACTGAGCAAAGTGGGTCGGGTCGTTGTACTTGTGCCTTTTGAATCGGATGTCCGCTTGAACGGAATGGGTCGTTACAACTCATTTACTCCATTGACGATCCGGGACCAAGGAGGTTGACGAGACTTCTGGCGGCGCTGCTGTCTTCTTCTCCTTCTCTCCTCTACGTGTGTGTGCTCTCTTATGGTGATCGTAATCCTTTTTCCATGTGGGGGATGCCAACTATTTATAGCCTAGAGAAGGCATGCATGCAGGCGCATGTACACTGGTTGCACGTTGGCGTATGGCACGGCGGGCGCATGCTGGATTAAGGCTGCCACGTGGCAAGTCAAGATCTGGGGTTGGTGGTGCCCATAATACTCATGACACATATTATGTCCTAATTTGGTAAATGTGACTGCACCTTGGGATTGCTGCCGCTCGGCGCATGGAGAATACTGAGGGAGTGGTGTCACATGGCACTATTGGCACATGGGACACTAAGATGTATAGTGGCGCATGCCATTGCTTGGCACATGAGGTACTACTTAGACTGTTGACACACCAGGCTGGATCACTGAGTCATATGGAACTGGACCATTGAGGCGCATGATTTAGGGCCACTGTGGCGCACAATGTAGGGCCACTGAGGCGCATGGAGTAGATTTTTCATGCTTCTACAATCTCTTGCAGATAAGGAGATTTGTACTTCATTATCAGGCGGTTTGTGAAGGGCTGCCATCTTCACAATAACATCATTGAATGTAGACATGGTGGTGGATTGAGGGATGGGGGAGGGGGGGACAAAAGTTTACTCAAGATAGCTAAGGCAGGTCGAACATAAATTAGTGGAGGATAGAGGAGTTGGAACCAAAGATATTATGGGTGGGGGAGAGAGAAGACATCCCTAGGGGAGGAGAGAGTGCTCAGAGTAGCAGAGAAAAAACATAAGTGTTGTTTTTTTATTTTTTTCGTATGTCATTTTCTCCAGATTAGAAACTCCCTAAAGGAAAGTTCGAACCGTGTCCATCTTTATGGAAGCCCTCCCACCATAACCAACATGTCACAATCCCACAGACAAACATTAGTGTTGTTAATCAAACGAGTACAAATAGTAATTAATAGAAAATATTGAAATAACTAAAATAACCTTTAAATAATAAAAGGGTCTTCTGGTACTTTCTAATAATACAGCCGTAATTTCCATACAAACTTCACTTTAGATATAGGAACATAATAATAAAATAAATATATTCCCAAGCGCTTTTCTTTCTCCCATTATATAACTCCCAAATCAATAAATTCTCTCCCTTTTAGCTAAATAAATAAATAAATAAATTCTCTCCCTATATATATACAAACAATCGCTGGAGACTTGGCTGGAAAGTTCGTCGGAGATTCCACATTGAGCCGGAAGCGGCTTCGGCGGCGGAGGGAAAGGTGGCGACCTATACAAGTACGTAATCGATGAGTTCTATCAGAAAAGAGAGCATCTTTGTTTCCTTTTTGACCTCCCTTTTTGTTTCTTTCTGCTCAAATTATAGCATTATTCGGATGTTTTCATCACCATCCCTGAATTATCCACAGCAAAAAAAGCAGCTTTCTTTCACTGTTGGATTCCCTACACAGTACGTTTATTCTCTTGGATCGCGTTCAATTTTTTTTTTTTCCTTTTTTTTTGTATTAATTTTGCCAGGATGGGTTGCTTTCAACTACAGCTGGCATGAGAAAATCTTAAAATTAGGATCAGACCCTAGATTTTATGCTATTTTTTGACATTAAGATCTGCTTTTAAGCAGTGGATTAGGTTTGGGTATTGATTCAGTGTTTTTAGGAACCATATCAAGAGAGAGAGAGAGAGAGAGAGAGAGAGAGAGAGAAGTTCAAACTTGCCATATATTTGAGTTATATTAAGCCAAGGTCCTTCGTTTGATTCACTAATAGCCCATTTGTTCTGGTTACTAATTGTTGTTTAATTTGCATAATCACTATCAAATTTTCTGCTTGTTCTCTCATGTGGGCCATTTTTTTGTTTCGGATTAAGCCAAATTTTCTTTTTGAAATGGTGTATTTTATGCTATTTTGGTATAAAATGTTTCATTTTATCGGGGATTATGCTTGGGCATTGATTCAGAGTAAACAATGCAATATTTGGTTAATTAACCCTCAACCTTACTCACTTTCAATAATGCTATGGAGACACTTTCTTTGACACACTTCATAGTCACATTGATGTGGTAGTGCATTATTGGATCTTAATTATTTCCTCTCTTTTAATGCTTCACTTGACATCCAATAATGCACTGCCACATAAGTGTAAGTATGTCAAGAAAAGTGTGTCCCTATATCATTACTCCTTTTAGTATTTTGTTATATTTTATTTATTTTTGGCAAATATTTCATTAGGAAAAAGCAATTTTGCCAGCAGGTTTGGCTCGCCCGCCAAGTGGCCAAATCCCATTGGCCCCCTCCCTATTTTCTTGGGTCTGCCACCGGTTGACCTGCCAATGGAAATGCGACACGTGGCGGACGGGCCAAACCTGCGGGCAACATAGCAGCGTTGATTTCATTATGAAGTCATGTCCTTCTGTTTTTGATTCAGTAATGACTATTATACAGGTTACTAAATATTGTCTCTTTATAAGTTGAAGCTTAAATACCTGAAGCCAGCTGCTTCCTTCACCAGTATGGAGGTTTCCTGCTTGTTTACTCTGGTGGGTCAACTAAAAACATATTCTTGTTTGAAGAAAAAAAATATTGTGTGGTGAGAGAAAGCTACCTTCTTTTTGGTTAATTTTTCATTGTTTTCTTTGCAATTTATTTAGGTGTCGATATGAGTGGATTGTCAAGCAGGAAGGGCCAGGATCTACAGAAGCCATTTCCAGGATGTATGGGATGCATGGCTAATGTATTTGATTCGAGCTCCGACATGGGAGGAACCACGTTTCTTACTGATAAAGCTCACAGAGATGGTAATTCTTAGACTTATGTATTTTGGGGTCATTTTCTGTAGTTTATATTGGTTTACATTGTGTCCCTGACACTTTAAGCTTACGGATAGAACATACTCGAATGGCATATCATGTTTTTTTTTTCCGGTGTTGCTTATTTAGTATAATTTATTATTTTTAAGTGCGTGCTTGTGTCATAGTTAGCATTATCGGTCGATACCGATCCGATACAGCTGATACCGATACAGCTTGACTTGTCCTGATTCGATATCGATACAGACCGATACCGACATTGGGTGTATCTTTTTCGGTCAATTCGGCAAAGAAAATTGAACAAGAAAAACCAATCAATAAGGTTGTAAAAGCATAGTAAGGTTGTAAAAGCATGTAAAAGAATAAAACTTATCTATCACAGGCAAACCAATAAAAAAAATGACTACTATTTTATTTAATTTCAAAATTACTAAGAAACAACACAGAAAATACTTAAAATTATGCTTAAATGTGTAAAATCTTTTTTCTAAAGTTTTAATAATTTATTAATAAATACTTGCTTTCCAATATAAAAAAATCCGATACTCCGATCCGAAACTGTCGATTCCGATATTCATAGGAAGGGTCCGATAATGATTCTGATACCGATACTGTGAACCTTGTTGTGTATATCTAAGATATGTTAAAGATTATGGTATTATTTGAACCAATTTGAACTTTTCTGTTCTCTATATTTATCCTTGTCCAGAACATAATTCCCATGTGTTACTGATACATCAAAGATTCATTTATCCATGTGGAATTCATAGGAGTGTCTTCAAATGAATTTCAGTATGAAGTTTGTAGGCTTGTGTTTAATGTGGAATATTGTTATATTTCTGAAAATTACGTCATCTTGAAAAGCTGTAGATTAAAGTGTATTCCTCAGGTTCATCATCCTTTTGTTCCTTTGAAGTTCAATATATATCTTCCCCCAGTGGAATTATCTATTTCCTTTGAATGTCCCCTTAATTTGCTTTGGTGATGTGTTGATTTTTGAGAAAATTATACCTGTTATTAATTTGATCTGAGAAATTTGCAGGTTCCCCAAGTCGAAGAAATCAACGTGAAGTTGTCAAGAAAACTAAAGATTCTGTTGTAGTTCACTTGAAGGACAGACCAGTAAGCTCCCTATACTTTGGTGTTTACTACCTTCATTTTTTAATTACCATTTGCGATAACTTATGATGCAGCCATATCCTGTATTACAGAAAACCAGCAATCTGAGGAAGAGTTCTTCAAGCAAGAAGTTGGGTGGAACACCGATGAAGATGGTTATAGCGCAGGAGATGTTCAAAGAGACTGCCTCAAAGAAGAAGCCTTCCAATGTTGTGGCGAGGTTAATGGGTCTTGATGAGCCATTACCTACTCAAGAAATGCGTAAAGGAAGATCTGACACAGGTAATTCTGCACGTGTTACCTTAGCTGGTGTGCTTCACGATTGCCGGCAGCATGAAGATAGCAATGGCATGCCAATACCACGTGGGATTCGTTCTTACGCCCATATGGAGGCAAAATATGGTGATGAAAATGAAGTCTGGCAACAACCACCAAGAACAAGACGCAGTAAGGATCAATGTCTTCATAAGGGAAGATATGATGAGATCCAAAGTGTGAGGAGGATGGCTCTTGTTCGTCAGAAATTCATGGAAGCAAAGCATATGGCTGCCAGTGAAAGACTATTACAGTCAAAAGAATTTGAAGATGCTCTTGAGGTTTTGAGTTCAAACAGGGATTTGTTCCTCAAGTTCCTAGAGGAACCAAATTCCCTTTTCTCAAAGCATTTAAAAGAACTTCATTCGAAAGCTACAGTTACTCAAACAAGGAGAATTACCGTACTAAAGCCTTCATGGACACCCATGACAAAAGGTGATATACAGAAACGCCTAACATGCACTGAGGGTGGGTTGGACTTTGACAAACCTCAATGGAGATCTAGTGTGACTCAGCCGACCAGGATAGTAGTCTTAAGGCCAAACACTGCAAGGCACCACGAGAATGACACAAAGCCAAAAGTTAAGTCCCACGCTTCTTTGTCTGAGTTGATTGAGAAGACTGGTTTTTACACAGATCTTGATAGCTATGAATCCATAGGATCTTTATCCAAGGGGATCTCTGGCCAAACGAGGGAAAATATCAGCAGTCATCGGAGGGATGAGTCTTTGTTATCTTCAGTCTTTTCTAATGGCTATGTTGGGGATGGGAGCTCGTTCGGTAGGTCTGAAAATGAGTACACAGAAAAAGGTGCTAATTTCAGTGATTCAGAGATTGTAACTCCTACTTTGCGACATTCCTGGGATTATGTCATGAGATATGGGAGTCATTTTCCACCCTTGTCCTTTGGTCAGATATCCTGTTCACCAGAGCCATCTGTGATTAGGGAAGCCAAGAAACGGCTTTCTGAGAGGTGTGCGTTGGTGGCTTCTAATGGATTCAATCGGGAACAAAAGGAAGTAAGGAGTTCCAGTACTTTGGGTGAAATGCTTGCTACTACTGAGATAAAGGAGGAAGTGGAAGGTGGACAGCCCAATGTGTCAAGCAGTAGGTCATGTGGTGGAGAAGAAGATTCAAGGGTATCGATAGACCACTTGCCTACAAGTAAGACAAAAGATGGAGATGGGGGCGAGGGATCTACTTGGAATTTATCAAGGTCAAACTCTGTTCCTGTATCTTCTTCTGCTTACAAGAACTTTGGCTCAGTTTCAGAAATTTTTGAATCGCAAGTTAAGAGCAATTCAGGAGTCCCCAGCTCACAGGTTAATAAACCCAGTGTTCCCAAGGAAGTGGCGAAGTCTAAGAGTGGGAAGTCATCTTTCAAGGGGAAAGTATCACGCCTGTTTTTCTCAAGAAACAAGAAAGCTGACAAAGAAAAATCAATTCCTTCTCCCTTGGTAGCCTCTGATGATAGAATTCAGTATGATAGCAGTGAGCCCAGTTGTGATAGAAGTTACGGTTTATTAAGTTCTTCTCATAATAGTCATTCTGTTGACAATCAGCTAACCAGATCTGATGAAGAATCTGCTGAGAGTTTAACAACGAAGGATGGATCAGGACAAGGCACTATCTCCTTTAGGGTATGCCTCAATTAACCTAAGTTGTACTACTTTCTTACTTGATATTGTTCTAAGAATAATAGGATGATTTGTTAGGAACTGTACAAGGACATTTCATTGTAAACCGATCCTAAGTTTAAGACCATCCTTTCCCTTACATGCCTTGCCATATAGGTGCCCACTGCCCAGCGTGGTGGTCTCCGTTGCTCATCTATGGGATTTTGAATGCCTATCATTATACTGCATGAAAATTCACCTGTGTTCATATTTTCAGCAATCAAGATGGATAAATCACTACTTGCTTCCTTGTCCTCATATTTTTCATTTTTATATATAAATAGATGAAAACATAAGTCATATTTGGCACTTAATGTTAAACTTGATGTATATATCACTAGCTATACTGCTGTAGTTGTACAATTTACTTAGGAGATCAACCTATTTTTGCAGGTTTCTCTCTCTCTCTCGAAACCCAGAACGCCTGAATTTTTAGGCAATCACGAGGGCAGTCCAAATATTACTGATAAAAGTAGTCAGAACAAGGATCGGCCCAGCCCCACTTCGGTTCTGGATGCCTCATTCGAAGATGATTCCAGCTCATCCATTTCTTGTGAAACATCTGGTGCTGGGCGTCCATGTAAGCGTACTCAAAAGTCTCCTCTTAATATCCTTGATAAGATCTTTGCTAACTTGTGCTCATCCATTACAGTAGCACCAATCGAGGAGGTTGCCCGTTCCTTGGCTTGGGATGACGCTCACCTGGAACTATCATTGCCTAGTTCTTCAAAACTCCTCATAACTTCTTCTCCGGAGACCAATGACGAGGAGAAACAATGGCATTTATTTGTTCAGAGGTTACTGTCTGATGCTGGCTTGGACAACGAGAAGCTGAGCACTGTTTTCGCTAGGTTCTGTTCGGTTGACAACCCATTGGATCCAAATTTGCTGACCAAGTTCTTGGATTGGGAGGAGGAGGTTAAGAGCAGGGAGAGGAGATCAAACTTGAGGCTCCTGTTTGATTGTGTCAATTATGCTCTATTAGACATAGACCGGACTGCTTATCTAGGGGTGTATCCCTGGGCTGGGGCTTGTAATAAGTACGGCTCATTGAAGAAACTTGTAGATGGTCTACTTGTAGGAGCCCAAGTGCAGATGCTTGTGAGGGACTGGTTCCGTGGCGAGGAGAAGTTGGGGTCTGACAACACCAAGAACAACGATCTCGTGGTCGATAGACAGGTAAGCAGGGACGTAGGTGGAAGTGGATGGCCTGAACTGATGCGGTATGAGATTGATGACATCGGCAAAGAGATCAGTGGGGAGCTGTTGGGGGATTTAGTCGGAGAGGCTTTGGCAGACTTAGTGTTTGCATGTTTCATGTGAGGGATCTTCCTACTCTATCATCTGTCGCCATTAGTTCACCTAGTTTTAGTAGTCATTACCGACGAATTTTGTTCAGTATAGGATTCGAACCCACGCCCATTCTTTCCCTACCTTGTGCTACCATTGGACCACCCCCTGGTGGTACAAACAATTGTAAGTGTTACTTTCGCCTTTAAATGAGTCTCTGAGCTTCTGGTGATAGTGATGTGATTAATGATGTGTTGTTCAGTGAAGTTTAATTACATACCATTCTTTCCAGAAATGGTTCTGATCAACGTGTGAGATGGCAGAGCAGTGGGATTAATAATGCGTTGTTGCTGAAGGAAACAAAGAACCAGTTAGAATCATTGCCACTTGCACACTATGTTCGAGTGCACACTATGTTCGAGCATTGCAGCAGATTATTATGATCAGCAGTTACTATAAGTTTTCATGGTGGTTCTCATGAGTAAACATGTAAGAAAGAGACGAGACATGTGGTTCCTTTCTTGGGAGGCTACAACAGTCCAAAAGAGGGATATATAACGATCAGTTCAACAACAGAAACTCAAATAGTTACAACAGCAGAATTCAAATATGAACTCAAAATAAGAACTTATGACAAGTTAGATCCTTGAACGTTTTTTATTTAGGTCCTTCAAAAAAAATTAAGGAAAGAGGCGCATGCAATCCAACCAACGGTTGTTTATAGCCTAGTTTAAAAAAATTAAAAATTCATGAGTTCTTCTAGGATTTTTGTTTAACATTCATTTCGTTACAACTTTCTAGTCATTTTCTTATTCTGGCATTAATAACAGTATAAATTGTACAAATTGTACAACTAATGTTGCATGCATTTTTATTTGCAGCTAAAATTTCCTCTAATCACATATACTACAAATATTTGTACAATAATGCTATGACTACAACCAATGTTTACAACCTACTTATAATCGTTGACATGGCAGCCACGTGTCGGATTTCGATTGGAGGAAAGGGAAAGTGGTGTGGTCGGATGGAGCCCATGTAGCAGGAGAGATGGGATCCGGTGGGACCCATGTAGCAGGGGAGGGGGGGGGAGAGGTTGTAAACCTTTGGTTGTAGACTTAGCATTATGGATATATGGCTATTTGATATTACCTATATGGCTATTTGATATTACTCTAAATAAAACAGTGCCGAGTTTCCTTTTTTAGATTGAGTTGAATACCTGGATTCAAATTTTATAGTGAAGGGGTGGGTTACGGTCTTTATGTAGCGGACCCGGACCCGGACCCGGAGCTTTACGGGTAGGGACCCTCAGGAGTTAAGGGTCCAGGGCCAGGTCCACAGGAATATTGCAGTGTGTACCACGTTAGAACAGTAGGCAGACAATGGAAAAACTGTCACGGGACCTGTTAGTGTTGGGACTCCAAAAAAGGTGAAGGGGAAAGTCAGTGCCAAATACTTGGCAATCCTTGGTAGAGCTTATTTATGATTTCGTGCCGAACCCGGTAAACGAACAAATTGGTGTAGCATGGATTTGGGTTATTAATATAGGTAGCTGGCCCAGGTGATGGATCAAATGCACGACCAGTTATGCAATGATTATAACTAGACTGATGTATTAAGCTGCCTTAAGTATAAGAATAGGAAATTCAAGACTCTCAGGGCTTTTTTACAGGTGTGGTAACTTCCATGGGGAAAAAAGCCATTTTTAGATGATGTTGCACCCTACCCCCGTAAACAAAACTCTAACCAAACCCACTAACACTTGGAAAATTCCTTATGGTTAACAGCTTGCTTTGGGGCAACACCTTGGGTGCCCAACGGTCACGTGAGTTTCAAAAATCCTTGTGGAATCACGCTCGTCCAATTGGATCTGCATGGTCCCTATTCAAATTATTCATGGATTACTTGAACCCCAATCAATGGTTCTCTAGAAATGGCAAGTCCTTATTCTTATTGGATTCAAGGAAGGGAGTTGTATATAAAGAGGACAGCTATCACTTGTCTACTTGAAGAGATGTGACTTGTTTGTTCCAGTGCTGGTTTCTGCTTTCAACTGAGCAAAATGTAAGTTTTCATATGAACCTCATTTTCTAAATAATTTCTTTGCATGAAGTTCTTTCCTTTTCTATATAATTGATTCAGTTGAAATGTTTCTGTAGCAAATGCATTGGTTTATCTTCAGTATTTCATCATTCCTGGATCTGTTAACATTTTAGAGCAATCTTCATTGCAGGTTTTCCTGTGTATTATAATGAAGTCCTGTCTTAATCAGACTTTAATATTTCATGGTTAAAGTTTGTAATCGTCTTTGTCGTATATAAGGTGCACATGTTCTTCAAAATGTGATGCAATTGATGTCTTTTCTTGCAACCTCGGTTGAAAACCATCTCAATCTGATTTGAGCCTTTTTACTTGCTTACAGTAGGCCCAAACTTTAACAGGACCACCATTTACTAAGTCCAACTAAAACATGGCATCCCAGTGGCACGAGTACCCTGTTTATGCAGCAGGTCGGTCAAGATTTAAGCAGCTTTACCCCCATCTGTTACTACAACTAAGACTTGAAAATGACCCAAGTTACTGTAAATATGTCATTAAATCATCACATTTACCAACAGATATCCTAACCTTTTCATATAATTTGTGGTCATATCATGGCTTTTGCTTGATTATTCCAGTTTGGGTTATTCTTAGACAAATGAACTTGCTAAGATGGTTCAAGCATAAAACTCTCAAGAACTCGAACTTGAAACAGGTCATATTTAGTTTCAACTGCATTGAGTTTGTCTTACTGTTTCAAAATTCTATACTTGATTTCTTAGTTAAGTTTGATTTGTTGTTCACATTATCATCCTTACCAAGCTACATTTTGTTTTAAAAGTTTGTCGTCTCATATTAACCATATTGACTTCAACTGCATTTCCATCCTTCTTGTTTCCTATATATGTTGCATAAACTTCTGATTTTTGGCCAACTATGTCACACGAACACGGATATGACACGACATGGTAAAGACTCGGCTACATTCGGCACCTATTTTGGTGTCCCCTAGTGTATTATGGAGTTTGCAGGATGCGTCCACTACATGTCCGATACGACACGGCCCTAATTTTTGGAGTATTTGTGCTTTCTAGTTGTCCACACAATTACATGGATCACATAGATGAGTAACTTGCCATCTTTTTTTTTCTTTTGCTGTGTTTTAAAATTCTGAAGGCTTTGGTTTTATTGCAGCATAAAACATTAGATGTTTCTCAATAGAATAGAGAAAAAAGTTAGTGAAAATAGAATTTTACATTTCATTATCCTGTTTTGCCTTGCAGGATGGAGAGGCCACCTGGTCTTGTTAGCAATTATGTTGCACGATGTGATTCGAGGAGTAAAGAAATATCGAGGGAAGAATCTCTATCTGCCAAACAAGAGAGTGATATATATTACGTGAAAAGGAAACAGTCTCTGCGAGCTCGTTATGTATATGGTTTCATATTCATGGCAACAAATTTGTTTACTTGGTTTATTCGTGATTATGGACACAAGATTCTGTCTAGCTTTCATCGTAAGTCCCTTTAGTCATTACTTAACCACTTCTTATATATTTGATATAGACACCCTAATTTTCTTAGAATAGTTTCCCATTAGTCTTTTCTAATTTCTAGGTTTGTCTATTAAGAGTTGGCTTAACCATATTTGTGACTTATTCACTTGAACGTCTACATGCATTAATGTCGATTAAGAAGATCCTATTAGGGGTTATTGGCTCTATGGGGTTCCCTCATCATTGGTGTGAACAAATATGATGATCTCATTTTCAAAAATCAGTGTAGTGAAGGTTCTTAAATTTACGAAGTTGTTTAAAAATCAGCGTGCATACATTATCTGGATGTTGATGTTTTTCAGATGTGGTATGCTGAAGTACGAGTACCTCTGTAGGCACAGCCACCAGGCAAACCTTTCATCATTTTAGGAGCATCCTAGTTTATCATACTAAACTCCCATGGGCCTGACTAAGCACCAATTCAGATTTCTACATAATCTAATGGAATACAGAGCATATCCTCAAGGTGTTCTCCTTGTAATTTCAATGTTGTTTATTGTAGGATAAGTAGAGTATAAAGATGTAATATATCATAAATGTAAACCATCGTGTGCTTTTCCTCAAATTTGTGGTCCTCTTGTATTTTTTTCAATCATATCTAAGGCAACAAGACAAGGAATTGAGACTGTAGAAATTAACAGTTGATGATAAACTAAAACCTTCTACGGTGTTCCCTAATTATCTTTTAATTATTGCCTTTTACAGGGATAGTAGCATTTTGCGGAATCAAGGGAGATGATTGTTTCCATGCAGGTGGTGTACTTCGTGTGAGTTTTGGCAGCTTTGTATCTTTCAATCATCACAGAAAGTTATTTGTTCGGAATTTATCAAACTTGCCCATTGATTAAGTTATAAGGACATGAAGTTGCATTTGGACTAGGTATTTTTGATTCAAACTTACCCTTTGTATGCATTTGATGCCCCCATTGACTGCATCATTTCTATTTGATCCACATAACCTTTCAATGACTTCGAGTCTAATTGGCATTCTTCTAAACATCTATCACAAAATTATGTGGACTTGCCTTTTGCAACTTTATTATGTGTGTGACAGAAATATGCAGAAGGGTCTGAAATTATGAAACACTCTCTTTCAATTCGTTTACCTTGACATGTGTTTAGATATATTTCTTGTTTATGTTTGTCACCACCTTTAGAGCCAGCAAGCTGCATGGCGCTCGCAACTCGTGGCATTCTAGTTGGTGGATTTTGAAGTTTGTCTTATATCTCGCAGCAATGATGATTTCATTCATCATGCCGGCATATTTCATCCAGCTATATGGTATGCTGACTTACCAACATCTACTAAAGTTGAAGTTTATTCTCTTAAGTATACTAGCGCAAGACAATTTATGTACTCCTTTTGGGTTCTGGATTCATAAGGGGGTCAGAGATAGCTATGAAGAAATATCTAGATCCTGAAGATTTTCATAGGATTTCACATATTCGTACACTTGTATACATAGTAAACATGCATAAAGCTTCAAACCGTACATTTACTCTCTTGTTGCATTCCTAGATAGGAAAAAACATAACAAAAAGGTTTACAAAATTAGAAATGAGACTAATATTATTATTTATTTATTTATACTATTTCTGCAGGTGAAGTTGCTCGTATTGGTGCAGGGTAATTCTTTAATCCTTCTACACACTTTTAATTATGTAACCTGAATATCATACCTGTTCATATGTCTATTAATCTCCATCTCAGGCATGTCTTATGCCAAACTTCTTTCGATTAGTAAGGCAGGATTAAGTTTCAGATATCCAGTTCTCCTGTAAAAACATCAATCTGCTAGACAAACTAATTTGGGTGATAATCGACATTTTCTTTGCAATTTACTAGTCGTTTAGTATATTGTTCATCTTTATGTATTTATACTGTATATTTCATTATAAAGATAAAGCATACTCTTTTATTGGTGGTTTTATTGATGCAAAGCATAAGTAGACCTCTATTAACTGTCTTAGAATTGTCTGGATCATGACAACATTAGAGCATATATACTCATCATGAATATTTTCTTACGAGCAATACTTTCCGCAAACACCCAATCCGGGCAGGCGTTTCTGCAAGCTTTTCACTGACGTGTGAGCCAGGTACACAAGTACGCACATGTGAGCCATGGTGTTTTGCCCTGGCCCACACCACAGTCAATGCTTGCGGCACGCATGTGGACCTGGGCATGGTTTTGTGTGTGTACTTGTGCACGTCTGTGTATTTAGAAACATGTTTGATTTGATAAAGGATGACTAGAAAGAGTAAGACTAAAACAATACTAGGAGATTGCAAAAGAGGAATGCATATCGATTATAAATTGATAACTTAACAGTAAGGTCTTATTCAGTTAACTTTGAGAGTGTTCAGAAAGAATTGGATATATATTGATAGTTTACCTTGTTTTGTAATACAAATATATCCTTAGATCATTATAAATCCATAACTCAGACATATGTCGAAATTAAGGACTCAGATATATTCTATAATAAATTGGTATTAGTAAATACATTTTTATTTTGTATAAAATATACTGTACATTTTTTTCCATGTAATCCTCATTCAGGGTCATAGAGGAGGTAGTTTTCATTAAACCACTAACCTAGAGAATATATAATCTTCTATAAACTTCATTACCATACGAAAACAGTTAATTTGGAAAGAAGTTTGGGAGAAACTGGAAATTAGTTTTGAGTGATGAAAATAAATAAAATCTGACTCAATTTGCAGAAAGCAAAGAGAAAATTAGTGAGTATTCAAAAGAAAAGAGAGAAAAAAAGTCTCACACAATTTGCAGAAAGCCATCATAATATAATGCCTCTCCTTAAGGGAAAATGGTGTACTCGGTGATGACATGTTGAACCTATTCTGATTTTTGTTTGGTGATGGTGCTTAATTCTTTTCTATATTCTTATTATTCAAATTGCCGCAAGGAACCTAACATCTGAATCTCCTTATTTATGTTGGCAGGGTTTTTCATTGTCCCTTCTCATGTGTTTGACCTTTTTCTGCTACTAGGATATTTCTTCTTCTTCAACTCATAAGCGTGATCCACTTCATTACATGGTGTGATAGTTATTGGAAGCCGGATTTACAGTCAAAGCAAAAGTATGACATGATTGTTACAAAGCATAAGCATACTTACTCTTCTTTCAGTGCATTATAAATCATCATGATCTGCATTTACTTCGCCAGTAGGATTGGATTTTAAAATATAATTGTCACCATCGGAGAAATTTCAAAAAATAAAAGTATTAAAATACAATGATTCAGCAGTTTTGGTGGTTTATGTGAAAAAGAGGGTTGTACTTAGATGATAATATTGAAATTTGTCTCGAATTGATATATAAACTATTCTTATTATTCAAAAGAAAAGAGAGGAAAAAAAGTCATCATCATCCAGGATACTGAATACTGAAGAGAAAAAACACATAGCTATAGAGAGTTAATGAGAGTTTGAGCAGTTTGCATTTCTTCCAGGATACTGAAGAGTTCTTGCATATAATTTGAGACTAATCAGCCGCCGGCACCGACTTTAACAATGAATGAATGACATGTCCTAAAACCTTGTATAAGAAAATGTAAACTTATAAGTTGAAGTACAACGTGGGAACCACTTTCATCCATCCAATTGTTAGATCATCACTGTCATCATCATCATCCAGGCCTTCTCCCATTGGAATGGGGTCGTCTATGGGGCATACAAAAGCTCCATAAGAAGATTTGACAAGGCTTTTATTACCGACTTGCTGATTCAACCCTCTATGTTGGTGCCAAGTTGTTAGCCAAGTAGCTATGAGCATGCTCGAATCATGCAATAAAACCTAGTGGCCAATTGGCATGTAGGTAGAGCTACCTTTGGATATGCAGTTTAACCTCATGATATGAAGGATCATACTCCAAGTTCTCCTCGACTATAAAGAGTCTAGATGAAGAGGTAAAAAATTGCTAAATAATTTCTCTAAATGCTTGGCAAGTCTACATACATGTTGGGAGTGGTTCCATCAATGCCATAAACTTCAGAAACTGTTACTATTCTTATCATTATTGCTATCCTTATGTGTTTTATAGTTAAAATTGTTTGTAGGACATTCTCCAATTATTCAGTATTTGTAAATGAAGTTTACTTTCTTAAAAATAATTGAAGCTTGATATTTTTCTTAAAAATAATTGAAGCTTGATGTTTTCTTAAAAATAATTCAAAAATAATGTGGTTTTGATTTTCAGTGGCTTTTGGGGACTATTATTGTCAGCCATTTTGTACACGGCCACTTTCAGTGGGGTTGTGTTGATGTACTTTAAGTATGCTCCTGATACATCTTGCACTCTCAACATTTTTGTGATTACATGGACTGTGATCTTGGTAAATGTAATGATGATTGTATCACTACATTCTAAGGTATGGAATAATGTAGATCCCTTTTCCATTTCTCATTTTAATGAATTCAATCTTATGACTAAAGTAAACTAACTTTATTAAAAAACTCTACTTATTGTCTAAAGTTTATATCCTTATCAACCCAAATCCAGGAAATGAAAAGGGTTGAGGAGGACTTTTGAGATAATATTCTCAATAAATCAATACCAAGTTAGTCCAGGTCATTATTGTATTTAGTTTGTCATTTGGCCTGCTCATATGTTATAGAATTTTGTTGTTTGGCCTACTCATATGTAATGTTGATTATATCACTAGATTATAAGGTACAGGGTATTATGCAGATATCTTTTTCATTTCTCATTTATAATGTAATTCAGTTTATTGTCTAAAGTAAACTAACTTCATTGGAAAAAAAAAAAAATTTAATTTGAGGGATTTTGGGAGAATATGCTATATGATTTGTCGTTGGGCCTACTCATACATTACATAATATTGGTGCTTGAAGGGTTAGTTTATTAAACGGGATTTTCGATATTACCCCCTGTTAGATGAAGGATATTGAGAATACACTCTGTTGTTTCATAAGTCGAAAACACCCCCTTGAAAGTGCCACTTTTGCCTTTGACTAAGGATAAAATAAACTCAATAACGACACTTTCAGGAGGGTGTTCTCGACTTATGAAACAACAATGAGGTATTCTCAATATCCTTCATCTAACATGGGGTAATATCAAAAAGTCCTAGTTTAAACTCTTTTATGCAAGTTGAAAGTTTGAAACATGTCATATGGTACAAAGTAGTTTTTTTTTATATAAGACCAGTCAATAATGATCGTCCCTGTCATGGACTACTAGCACCAAAAATCCCTTATTAAATTTTTGTCCAGGTTGTGATGCAAACCGACATAGACTCCTCCCGTTACCAGTGCTACCACTGGTCTGAACCACCCCCTCAGTGGTGTGCATAGCAGTAGTTAGCTTGCTTTTAGAGTGCATAGATTTATAATACACTTTTCTGTTCGTAAGAGGTTTCCTATTAACATATAAATACTTTATAACATGTATTTCATACTAATTTTTACTTTTTCTCGTCAAAGATAAATAGAGGCCTTTTATCTTCTGTGCTCATGGGCTTGTACACTGTTTTTCTTTGCTGGTCAGCTATTCAAAGGTATGATTTTGTTCTTGCAGGATTAATTTTTCTTTTTCATTTTCTTTTTGGGTTTGCTATTTATTTTTGATATATTCATTGTTTCGAAATTACGAGTGTGTTAGTAGAAAAATAATTTGGGTGCAACACTAACCTACACTATTCTTTGGGTGTCACGGAGCTCCCACAAATTTTTGATGATTTTTTAATTAATTTAGAGCAATTTTGGAAAGTCTTCCTTGCACCATATTGTGCCACCTCATCAAGTCTCCCATGTCATTTAAATTATGGAAAATTTAAATTACATATCAACAAAATGTATTTAAAGATGTGAAATTTTAGATTATATGTCAACAAGATTTATTCAAATTCAATCTTATCAAAATATAATTTTCTAAATTTAATAATTTTTGTAGTGTGTTTCTGCACAACTTTAATCTTATCAAAATTAAAATTTTAGATCTAAAAGTACCAACTTATTCAAAATCCAAAATTCAAAAGATAATATATATATTCATATAAAAATATAATTATTTATTTATTATGTAAAATTTTAAATAATAAGTTTAAATTTAAAATACAAAAATCTAAACCGGATACCATTCGATTAATTAAAAATATATTATATTATATAGTAACAAATATTATCTTATATTCCAACAAAACTAAAATTTAAATAGCTATATTCTGTATCTGTGCAGTGCACGGGTATTTGTATAAGATTGAATTTGAATATATATATATATATATATATACACACGTAACAACAGATATACGAGTCCTCCTCCTTCTCGGCTTCACAAATATGTTCGGAGATCTCCAGGCAAGTAGAGAAGGTGCAGTTGCGGTGCTCTCACCACTAATTTGTCGTGGCTCAGCTTTGTGCTTGGTTGTTGGTGTCTTGCGGCTTTGCGCTTGTCGGGCTCAGGTTCCCCCACTCCTTCCGCGGGTGGTTTTGTTCTTTCTTGACGGGCTTCCGTATATGGGTTTTGTCTTTCTCCCATAGTTTAGTTTTCTTTGGATTTAGGTTCTCCATTTTGTAACCTGTTCTCCTTTGCTGCGGGTTAGCGGTAATATATTTTCCTCTCTTGCCAGGAAAAATAAAATAAATAAATAAATAAATAAATAAATAAATAAATATATATATATATATATATATAATCGGAATATTAGCAATAGACTCATATTCCTATATGAGCCATGCACATGACCAATAGAAATGGATTCCTACATCCCATGTATATCCGATTCCTACGCACCCATGTGCACTACTACACTCTATTCCTATTGGTCCACATGTGCATTGGTCATGTAGTACGATTCCTACATCACATGTGCACCCATGTGCACTATTACACTCCATTCCTATTGGTCCACATGTGCATTGGCCATATAATATGGGTAAACGGGATATGAGCCATAGGCTCATTCCTACATCCCATGTGCACTAGTACACCCCATTCCTATTGGTCCACATGTGCATTGGCTCAGAAATATGAGCCTATGGTTCATATCCCTTTTTTTCTATATGGGTAAACGGGATATGAGCCAGGCTTATATTTCTATATGAGTCATGCCTATGTAGAACAATAGAAATGGATTCCTACATCCCATGTGCACCAATGTGCACTAGTACACTCCATTCTTATTGGTCCACATGTGTATTGGCTGATGTAGGAATATATATATACACTCCATTCCTATTGGTCCACATGTGCATTGTGTTGGGAACGAAAGTGCGAAAACCGTTCCCCAAACCAGAGAGTACCTGCGAGAAAACTGAGCAAAACGCACAAACCAAAAACGCCAAACAGAAATCGCAGACACAGATTTTTGACGTAGAAAACCCTTGCGAAAAAACCCACGGGACGATCGGAGTCCAACCCTAAAGAACCTCCACTAATGGAATAAAGATAATACACCCTC
This sequence comes from Iris macrosiphon, assembly GCA_036927795.1. Lineage (NCBI taxonomy): Eukaryota > Viridiplantae > Streptophyta > Magnoliopsida > Asparagales > Iridaceae > Iris > Iris macrosiphon. The sequence continues at coordinate 172,453,014 of JAYESA010000014.1, read as the reverse complement.
TACAAGCTCCTCCCGATCCAACATGGATCACCACAACACTTAGGAATAGAAAATAGATCACACCACGAAGATAGAAGACAATGAGAAATTACCCAAAGTTGATCTCCTCCTCCGAAACGGCCTCCAATCATTCTTTCTTCTTCCCAAAGTTGCAATGGCACTCTTGCCTCATTTTCTCTCCTTGTTGCTATTTTTTTTAGAGAGAGATATTTTAGGGTCATGAGACACATATATATAGCCTCAAACCCACAACTAGCATTCCTATTATAGATAGGAATATTCAATCCAAACCCAAATCCATTGACATATTCCTATTATATGTAGGAATATCCAATCCACCATTGAGATATTTCTATTATATTTAGGAATATCCAATCCTACTCCGGGGTATTTTTCACATAGGTTGGGAACCCTACCCACTCCAACAAATCTTCCCCTTCACAACTATGTGGAGGGGGTCGTCATCCCAACGATCTGCCTGCAGTACTCAAACTTTTTCCTTGGTAGAACCTTTGTGAACATATCTGCTCCGTTGTCATCTGTATGAACCTTCTCAAACGTCGCTTCCTTCTTGTCAACCACATCCCGTATCCAATGATACCGGGTAACAATGTGCTTGGACCGCCTATGAAATGTCTGGTTCTTCACAAGGTGAATAGCACTATGACTATCGCAAAGCAAAGGATACTGCTCCTGCTTTAGCCTAATTTTCTGCAGCAGCTTCTTTATCCACAGCAACTCCTTGCAAGCCTCCGTCGTCGCAATGTATTCTGTCTCTGTCGTCGACAAGGCAACACACTTCTGTAAACGCGACTGCCACGATATTGCTCCACCAGCAAACATCATCACATAGCCCGAAGTCGATCGCCTCGTCTCTACATCTCCAGCCATATCAGCGTCGGTATATCCAACCAGCTTCGGCTCGTCACCACCAAATGAAAGTCTTCAATTGACAGTACCCTGAAGATATCGTAGAATCCACTTGACCCCACTCCAATGTACCCTTTCAGGATTGGAAGTGTACCTGCTAACTGTGCCGACTGCGTGAGCAATGTCTGGCCTCGTACATACATAGCATACATAAGACTCTCCACACCTGAGGCATATGGAACTCGGTAGATGGGTTACTCACTTTCTTCGACCCATCCATCCCGAAACGCTGAAGTACCCGGTGAATGTACTTCTTTTGGGACAAATGTAGCAGCTTGGACTCTCTCTCTCGGCTGATCTCCATCCCAAGAATAGTCTTCGATGCGCCCAAATCCTTCATAGAGAAGGCCGCGCCCAGTTGGCACTTCAACTCTGCTATCCTGGTGACATTCCGACCCACCAATAGCATGTCATCAACATAAAGCAACAAAATGATGAAATCATTCTCGGCGAAGTACCTCACAAAAACACAATGATCCGACGTCGTCAGTGCATAGCCATGCTCTCCATAAACGACTAAAACTTCCTGTACCACTGCCTCGGAGCCTGTTTCAGACCATACAAGCTATTCCTCAACCGGCGGACCAAATATGACTTGCCCTTCTCACAGAATTCCTCTGGCTTCTCTATGTACAACTCCTCCTCAAGATCACCATGGAGGAATGTCGTCTTTACGTCCATTTGCTCGACCTCCAAGTCGAAACTGGCTGCCAATGCTAGCACCACCCGTATAGACGACTGCTTGACGACTGGCGAAAAGATCTCATCATAATCTACGCCTTTCCGCTGACCGTAGCCTTTAACTACCGGCCTCGCTTTGTATCGAGGGCGAGTAGCATCATCTGTCTGCTTCACTCTGAACACCCATCATTTCTTCAAAGCCTTCTTGCCCTTTGGCAACCGCACCAGATCATAAGTAGAGTTGGCCTCCAAGGAACTCATCTCCTCCTGCATGGCCTCCATCCACTCCTGCCTGTGTTCGTCTTCCATAGTCTCTGCGAAACTTTCGGGTTCTCTCCCGTCAGTCAGTAGCACATACTCACCAGGTGAGTATCTCGTAGATGGTTGACGCTCTCTATCGCTCCTCCTCAACGGAACCACTGGTGCTGGCTGTACATCTACAGCCTCCTCCCCTCCAGGAACTGCCTCCTCGGCATGCTCATCCTCCTGAGGGTTACCCTGACCACCATCAGCAGGCTGATGATCAAGGTTGGGAGCAACTCCATGTACTGGCTCCTCCATAACTAGATCTTCTGCGATGTCCTCTGGAAACTGCTCGAAGCGAAATGACTCTTAACTCTGGCAATTCCTCAGCCTCTGAAGGCATCTCGGAATCCTGAGTGTTGGTCATGGTCTTATCCTCGACGAATACCACGCCCCTGCTTCTGTAGATCTTTCTTTCCACTGGATCGTAGAGTCTATAGCCAAACTCATCCCGACCGTAGCCGACAAAGACGAACCACCTCGTCTTTGGCTCAAGTTTGGATATCTCGTCCTTCGGTACATGCACGAAGGCCTTACAACCAAACACTCGCAGGTGATTGTATGAAAGCTCTTTGTCGTACCATACTTTGTCAGGCACATCACCCTGCAAAGGAGCACTAGGAGATAAATTAATAACATAAGAAGCTGTGTAAAGTGCCTCACCCCAATAGCTGTCTGGCAAGTTTGCTTCTGGCAACAAACACCGCACCCTCTCCATTAGCGTCCTGTTCATCTGCTCCGCTACACCGTTGAGCTGCGGTGTCTTTGGTGGAGTCTTCTGGTGTCGTATCCCTTGCTCTCTGCAATTAGCATCAAAGGGACCGATATACTCGCCATCATTGTCCGACCGAACACAAAACAGCTTCTTGCCCGTCTCCCTTTCAACATAGGCCTGAAACTCCTTGAAAGTGGGCAACACCTGATCCTTGGTCTTTAAGGTATAGACCCAAACCTTCCTGGTACAGTCATCAATAAATGTTACAAAATAAGAAGCACCACAAATGTATTTTACCTTCATAGGACCGCAGACATCCGAGTGAATCAACTCGAGCAACGCCGGCTTCCTTTGAACTTGGGTGATTTTGGAAAGACACCATATTTTGCTTCCCCGCCAAACAGTGCGTGCACTTCTCCAACTTTGTAGACTTTAGTCCTAGAATCACCTTCCTGTTCACCAAGTAGCTCATCCCTTTCTCGTTGATATGGCTGAGCCGCCTGTGCCACAACTCAGTAGACACATCAGTAGCTGCGTTAACCTCCTGTGCCCCCTTTGCGCTCCCTTTCATATAGTAGAGTCCGGACCTCTTGCTTCCTCTGGCAATCACCATCGAACCTCTGGAAAGCTTCCACTGATTCTTCCCGAAGAGACTGAAGAAACCCTCGTCATCCAACCTTCCAACCGACACCAGGTTGAAACGGATATCAGGGACATGACGGACATCTTTGAGAACAAGAACTGCACCTGTCCTTTTCCTCAAATGCACATCTCCAATGGCAACTGCCTTCGACACATCTCCATTGCCCATCTTCAACACTCCACAGTCGCCTGTTGTGTATGTAGCAAATAGTGTCCTGTTGTGAGATACGTGCGCTGAAACACCTGAGTCCACCAGCCAAGAGTTGTCATCGCAGGTGAGGTTCATAACTACCTCATTACCTACAATGATCACGTCGCCTCCATGTGTCGAGGCTGCCGCTGTAGTGTTATCACTTTGCTTTCCATTGTCGCCCTTCTTGTCACGACCCGCACCCAGGTGTTCGGGTACGAGTGCGTGGGTACGCCCAGCCTACGCCGCGGTGTCGGCGGTAGAACGCTGTCTGGAACTAGTACTGTATAACCAACACCTCATAATATAAAGGGAACAAATATTATACTCAATCACAAAACTAAGGTAGCTGAAAACATGCTGGATATATATATATATATATATATATATATATATATATATATATATATATATATGTATATAAAGGTTACAGTACAAAATTTTGTATTCATAACTCATACAACTATAGTAAGTTTGCAAACTTTAACTATTGTCATAACTAGGTCTCCCGCTTGCGGCCTTCCTCGATCCTTCAGGAGGTAAAATCAGGCTCGAAGCTATTTTTCAAAAATCCATAATAGGTAGGACACAAGTCCTTCTAAGTGCTACCTATTATCCGGTCAGGATTGAACGAGTACAATTCTAATAGCAGTTTCAATACATTATAAGGACTATAAAATATTAATAGTACGTATGATGGATAAAAATAATCTGACATCAAAGCATGGTAAAGATTGAACAGAAAAAATGGTAAAAACAGAAAATATGTCATGTATCAACAAGAAAATCTATAGCCACTAAGTATTTTGAAATACTAGTTTGATTATGTGATCGGCTTAGGATTGCACAATGGGAGCCGGTACGTGAAGTGTATGGTTAGCCTTTGCACAGGAATTATATTTGCACAGGATTAAGGGGATCACATATAAAATAGCATTTTTCCGTCCCGACTAGCATACATGAATCACACGAATATCAAGTATTATAGAAGATCAAGGTCTAAAAACACAAGATATGCTAGTCCGTGTTTTTTCGTGTCAGGAATCAAGTACAACAATACTACATGTGTTATAGAAATTATCAGTGACTGTACTCACCTGGGGTCCAAAGCGGGTGAAACAAGTTAGAGTGTGTGACGGGGTTCAAATAACCTATATCATGAATAATTCACATTAATTGGTGAAATATAATTAAGTAGATTTAATCCACTAGATTTTTAGGTCAATTTTATGCTATTTCTGGTTTATAGATGGGACAAATATCTATATAAAAACTTAAATATAAAAATAATGTATATATAAGATATATTTATAAATACTTATGTATAGATACATACATATATAGTATATATATATATATATAGATACACATATATGTATATACATATATATAGATACATATATAAATACATAGATACAGATATATATAAGATATATAGATACGTATATAGATACAATATAGTATACATATATAGATACATATATAGTATACATATATAGATATACAGATATATACTATATAGTATATATATAAATACATATATAGACACATATATATAATATATATAGATACATATATATGTATATGATATATATAGATACAATATATTATATATAGATACATAGATATATAGTATACATATATAGATAATATAGAGTATACATATATATAGATACATAGATATATAGATACTTATATAAATACAATATAATATACATATATAGATAATATATATATATATATATATACTTTATATATATATATATATATATATATATATATATATAGATACTTATATAAATACAATATAATATACATATATAGATAATATATATATATACTTTATATATATATATATATATATATATATATATATATAGAGAGAGAGAGAGAGAGAGAGAGAGAGAGATACATAGATACATATATAAATACAATATAGTATACATATATAGTTATGTATATAGGGTACATATAGAATATAGTTTACATATGTATATAGGTACATATATATTATATATATAATTATGTACATATGTATATATATATATATATATATATATATATATATATATATATATATATATATATATATATATATATATATAATATACTTGCTGCTCGCTGCAGCTGCTGCATGCTACTATTGCTGCCGCAGCGACTGCAGTTGCTCCTGCAGTCCCTTTCTCCTCCCCCTTTTCTTGACACACACACACACACTTATATATATATATATATATATATATATATATATATATATATATATATATATATATATATCTTAAACTTACCCTACATACTCCTAGTTAGAAATGAAATAAAAATCAAGGCATACCTTGTAAGTAGAGCTCCTAATCCCTTGCTAATAGGGTTGAGGGAAGATGAGGGATGGTGAGTGAAGGAGGTGGGAGATGTCCTTATATAGGGAAGGAGCGGGTTGGAGGTTGTCAAGATATTATTATGGTGAATTGACCATTATGCTCTTAACCAATTCAATTTGGATTTCTCTTCTTATGAAGAGCAATCCAAATTGAATTTGACTTCTCATTAACCTCATTTAAATTCTTGACATGAAGGTTACAAATCTACCCCCCTTAGAAAAATTGTCCTCGAAATTTAAAGTAGATCATACAGAAAGGAAGAAGAAATACCTCAAAATTCAAAGAGGTATGGTATTGCTCACACATCTCATCATCTCTCTCCCAAGTAGATTGAGTGATGACTCCAAGCGACACGAACAAATAAAATCGTCCGGTTACGCAGCACATTTTCTCTGCGATCTAATATCTCCACGGGCTGCTCTTGGTAGCTGAGGCTCGGTCCCACTTTAATCTCTGAGTGATCTAATACGTGGTTAGGGTCAGCCACGTATCGTCTCAGCTGGGATACATGAAACACGTTATGTACTCCCTCTAATGTAGTTGGCAAAGCTAGCCGATAGGCTACGACACCGACCCTTTCGGTAATACTGAAAGGTCCGATAAACCTTGGATTGAGCTTCCCGCTTCTTCCGAACGAATCGTGCCACGTATTGGAGAAATTCGCAAGAATACCAATTTGCCAACCTCAAACTCTAACGGTCTCCGGCGACTATCGGACCAGTGCTTCTGTCTGTCCTGAACCACACAAAGTCTTTCTCTAATCTTAGCATCTACTACAATTTCTGGTCCCAACAATGCTCGCTCGCCTACGTCGTCCCAAGATAATGGGGTACGATATTTTCGGCCGTACAAAGCCTCGAAAGGAGACATCTCGATGCTTGCCTGGTAACTATTGTTGTATGAAAACTCCACCAGATGAAGATGATCCTCTCACGATCCACCAAAGTCTAAAATACAACTCCGAAGCATATCCTCTAGCGTCTGAATAGTCCTCTCTGACTGTCCATCCATCTGAGGGTGGTAAGCAGTGCTAAACTTTAGTTTGGTACCCAAGCTAGACTGCAAACTCCTCAAAAAAGGGGATGTAAATCGACTATCCCAATCGGAGACGATACTCACCGGAACCCCGTGCAACCTGACAATCTTCTTCACGTACAATCCAGCGAGCTTTTCTGTAGACAATCCCACTTTAAATGGCAAGAAGTTGGCTGATTTGGTCAACCGATCAACGATGACCAAAATTGCATATTTTCCTCCCGGAGTGCGTGGTAGTCCGGAAACAAAATCCATCGTAATGTACTCCCACTTCCACTCTGGAATGGGTAATGGCTGAAGTAAATCTCCTAGCCTCTGCCTTTCGGCTTTCACTTGCTGGCACACTAAGCATCTGGATACAAACTGTGCCACTTCCCTCTTCATGCCATACCACCACACACTCTCTCGCATATCCCGATACATCTTGTTGGCACCTGAATATATGGAATACTGAGAGCGATGTGCTTCCTGTAACACCTCACGCATCTCTCCACTAGGCACACACAATCTAGCACCATGCCGCAAAGAATCATATTCAACAATGGCGAAATCATCCTCCAATCATGCTCTCATCTGAGCTCTGATGCTCCTCAGAGATATATCCTCATACTGGGCTGCCTTGATCCTGTCCATCAACTCTGAGTGTATCTGCAACCCCCATATTTGCATAGCAAAACCAGGAACTATCACCTCAATGCCTAAGCTCTCCAAGTCCTCCAACAAATACCGATCCTGTGTCAACAACATAGCTACCAGATACCTGCTCAAGGCATCGGCAACTATATTGACTTTCCCAAGATGATACTGCAAAAATATGATAAAATCTTTCATTAGTTCCAACCACCGACGCTGCCTCATGTTCAACTCCTTCTGAGTGAAAACGTACTTCAAGCTCTTGTAGTCTGTGAAGATCTCCACACGCTCTCCGTACAAATAGTGTTTCCACAACTTCAGGACAAAGATGACTGCTGTCAACTCCAAATCACGTGTATGATAGTTCTTCTCATGAGGACGTAATTGCCTGGATGCATAGGCAATCACTTTCCCATTTTGCTGAAGAACACAACCCAAACCTTTCCTCGATGCATCACTATAAATATTGAAACCTACAGACCCTGATGGCAACGTCAAAATAGGAGCAGACGTTAACATCTTCTTCAATTGCTCAATAGCAACCTGACACTCCTCTGTCCAAACAAACTCTGCATCCTTCCTGGTGAGTATGGTCATCAGCTCGGCAATTCGAGATAAATCTTTCACGAACTTTTTGTAATATCCAGCCAATCCTAAGAAGCTTCTAATTTCTACAACAGAGCTCGGAGTGGCCCAAGATTCTACGACAACAATCTTCTTTGGATCAACTGATATTCCATCTCCAGTCACTACATGTCCGAGAAACTCCACTTTGTTTAAGAAAAACTCACATTTAGAGAGTTTTTCATAGAGCTTTTCCTTCCTGAGAGTTTCAAGCACTATCCTTAAATGCTTCTCGTGTTCTTCTAGCATATTTGAGTATACAAGGATATCATCTATAAACACTACCACGAACTTGTCCAGGTACTGATGGAATACCTTGTTCATCAAGTTCATGAAGACTGCCGGGACATTAGTTAACCCAAACGGCATCACCAAAAACTCGTACTGGCCATAGCGAGTCCTGAATGCAGTCTTTGGAATATCTTCTTTTTTCACTTTTACCTGATGATATCCGGATCTTAAGTCAATCTTTGAAAATACCTTCGCGCTACTTAATTGATCGAAGAGATCATCTATTCTCGGCAGCGGATATTTGTTCTTGATTGTGAGGTAGGGCCCTGTAATCGATATACATCCGCACCGATCCATCCTTCTTTGGCACAAAAAGTACCGGAGCTCCCCAGGGCGACGAACTTGATTCGATGAATCCCTTGTCTTCTAATTCATCGATCTGTTTCTTTAGCTCCGCCAGCTCATTGTTGTTGATCCGCTAGACATGCTGCGATATTAGTTCTGCTCCCGGCATTAGATTAATAGAGAATTCAACATCTCTATCTAGCGGCAATCCTGGTAACTCCTCGAAAAACACATCTAAGAACTCTGCAATAATAGGATGCAATAGCTCTTTCTCCTCCATTATAGCTTTGCAAAGAATTCTACGATCTGGCTTCTCTGTCTTTCTAGCAAACTCGAACTCCGGCTCTCCTGGAGGTCGAAATAGCACACGACCTCTACGGCAGTCAATGCTAGCGAAATGCATACCCAACCAATCCATTCCAAGGATAATGTCAAAATTTGGAAGTGACATTACGAGTAAGCTAACTGTAACGCCCCGCAACCGCTCGGAGCGTTACGCTGAGTCGGACTGAATGAATCAAATGCTGGTTACATTTGAAATGTCGGATTTCGGAAAGAAGGATTGATTGAGTTGTTTCATGTGCAGATGGCTAGCGGGTTCGATGGAAATCAGGTGTTCGTTCCGAACAGTACTGAATAGCTGAATGGAAACGATAATGCCATCTTCCTTAGTCCGATCGGTCGGATGATTTGTAGAGCACGGCCTGCTCGCACGGTCATACCAGTTGAGTAGATCGCGCTTGCATCGGACCACGGGTTCAAGGGATTGGCCGTATCGGCAGGACAGGATGCCTAACGGGATCAATCATTGTGAGTGGGCTCTTTCCCTTCTCCTCTACTCCTTCATGCCTAATAATATGGAAAACACGTAAATGGCTTGAACACTTGAATAGAAACATTGGGAAGCACTACACTGAGGCGTGCATAGAGTGTGCGTCGTTGGCTTGGTAGGTTTGTGGCTTGATATGGTTTACGCGTTGGATAGTTGGATACGATAGCTGGATTATTCATTTGAGACGATGGGTTGGATTACTTGGGATTATGCTTGGACGGTTAGAAATACACAGTTGGAATGATACAATTGAGGCAATGGGAACATTGAGAATATCGGGAATTCGGGCGAGCGAGCGTGCATCCGTGTACGAGTATCACTTGGTCGCTTTGTCTTGCAAAGCGAGCAGTTGTGGTTCGAAACCGAACAACTGCATCGGCGCGGGCATTGTGCCTCTTTTGGGGCATTGTGCCATGGGTTAGCTTTGAGCATAGGTGTTGCACCAATTTGGATTGTGTTGAGAAGAGGCTTCGTGCCTATGAAACACTTGATATTTTGATGCCTCGGGCTATGTTTTGAGGTCGAGATTTGGGTTCTTGGAAGGACATATTGGAAGAATGGTTATGGATGTGTTGGTTGGATTATTGGTGGAATGTTGGTTGGATTATTGATGGAACGAGTCTAGGATCGCTTGGTGGGGCGAGAATGTTCGATCCTCTCGTCATACCTACGTGTCTGCATAGTCACGGACAACCTGGGTGGCACAGGGTTTGGTTTCCTCGAACGAGTGCTCCGGGGCACCGGGACCGTTCGGCCATGGAGGAGACAATTGGGTAACGCGTCTTGGGCGCGGTGCCAGCGGTTGGATGCGATTCAGGTGGGTTAGCTACTTAGCGCTGTTTCGAATAGAACCGCATTTGATCTGTCCGATCAACGTCCTTTATGGCCTTTGGCCAGTGACTTCATATAAGAATAGATGTTGGCTTGCTTTGCTTTGGTTGGTTTGTGCATCGTGTAGGCGCGGCCACCTTGCCTCGGCAAGAGTGTGCACTCGAGAGTGGGATATATAAACTTTGGTTGAGAATGGATATTGAGGCGAGACTGATGGTTCGATATGTTATCGTGCAAGCGATGACATTGAGTTAGACGGGTCGGCTTTATATTTACTGCTTGTCGTTTGGTTTGAGATTGAATGCTAGCATGCTTAAACTGCTTTACTGCTTTCCTTAACATGTCATCTATATGCCATGAAATGAATCTAGGATTCAACTAGAAAGATCACCATATAACTGGTTGCATTCACTATTTTACTTAGTGTCGGCTTAGGCGAGTGGGTTACCCCGCTCACCAGTACGGTTGTGTACTGACCCACGTTTGTGGGCAATATTTCAGGTACACAGACGTAGTGGCGCTGCTTGGATATACGGGACAAGATGTATGAACTGTAAGTACCTTTGTGGGCTAGAGAAAGAGCAAGAGTTATTTCATCGTCTCCGTGGCATCGCCTTTGTGGCATTGACTCGGGGCATCTCTTTTGGACCCTATCGTGAGCTTCGCTGTGTATACTCTGATTGTGTGCTTGGTACACAATACTTGACTTCCGCTGCAACTTGGTTGTTCCAATGATAACATTTGGTGTTTGACAACATCGCCTTGTACGAGCGCAACTCCAGGCTCGTACGGCATCACGTCCCGATGAGAACGATAGTCCTGCGGGAGAGCTGTAAACGTGGTGATTCACGTTTAGCGGGGACTATTGAGCTTGCGGGAGATTGGGGCGTGACAAATTGGTATCAGAGCGCCTGGTTCATTTCTTCGGACTTGGTCCTTCGCTTCATCACAAACTCTAAATAGCTTCCGTGTGTCGTCTAGCTCTTGACTCTACTCGATGCCGCATCGGATGTTTCATGCAATAAGTCTATTTATTGCTTGTTTTGGCTGCATTTTATTTTCTTGTTGGGTTGCCTTGGTTGGTTTTCGTAGGATCGCTTAGTCTCGTTAGGCGTTGTTGCATTCTTGCAGCAAGTTGGTTGGCGTTGTTGCATTTGTGCAACAAGTGTGGGCTTTCGTTGGGTTGGCTTGGCTTATCGTTCTGGAGTTTCTGGTTGCCTCAATGGATCAGTTGGTTGGCTAACGAGATTTGGTTATGCAGCATGTTTTGAGTAGAAATATTGGAAGATAGATCCTTGCACGAGTTACTCGTCAAGCGATTGTGTTGGATAGAAGTTGGAATTTTGGCTGTGGCGCATCGGTCGAGCAGGTTTAAGTTTGGCTTGGGAATATCAGAATAGTTGGCACGAGTTGCTCGTACAACAAATGAGTGGAACCATTGAGTATTGGGTTGGACTATTTGGAAGACAATCATTGCACGATTGCTCGTGTTGAGAAAGTATCAGACGGGTTGAGAAACAGTTGGATAATTCAAGCGTTGCCTGAGTTTTGTGTCAGACTCGAATTGGGAAAGACATGATTATGCATAAGGGATGGTTCGAACGGATCTTGGATCCAGTGCAAGGAAATTGTAATGCGAGTAGCGACTTGATTCGAAGTGGTATATGGGATCAAACATGTTAAGCAAGGCATTGGAAATATTTTGGTTGGACATCTATGGGAATTGCCTGAACGGACTCGTGAAACGAGAATACAAGTTGGTTGGTGCACGTCGGTTGAGTTGGGAAGAATGAAAATGGAGCAAGCGAATATTGAGTTGAGCATATCGTGAACGGACTGGTGCAAATGGAAAGCATCGTTGGGCTTAAGAGATGGATCGAATCGGAACGAACATTTTGGGTTACGCTTGAGCAAAGCGATGGGATTATCGGAATGATAGCGAGCACGGACTATGATTTTGGGCAACGCATTTGAGCTGTTGGTTGAGCAAAGAAACACGATATTGGTCTGGAGGGACAATGAGATGGATTCACACAAACTTGGAAGATTTTGAATGTTGTTGCTCGTGAAGTTGACTCAGGTTTAGCGGAAATGGAATTTTGGGCAGGATGGTGCAACGATAGTAAACAGATTCTCCAGAAGACGTGGACGGACGTTTGAAGATAGCTAAATGTGATAGCAACGTCGGAACAAATCACTGTGCTGCTCGAGTAAGTTGGACGTGTATTGTGGAACATGGCAATTCGGAAATTTGATGGATTCAGGACAGAACGGCGGATTGATGGAATAAGGTTTCAACGAGCGTGGTTCTCGGATTCGGAAACTTCGTTCGGATGAATGGTTGGATTTTGAGTCAGATTTTCAGTTGAGTTATAGCATGGTTTTAGTAACTGTCCATCGTGATGATTACAATTATCAAGCGTAGCTTCGGGACAGCTGACCCTAAGCGACCTTGCCCGCTGAATCGGATTTGAATATGGTAGACCCATAGAACGACCATTGAGGCGGCGTATTTGGGAATGCGTCGAGGGCAGATGTGAGCAATGTGATTTGGCTTATTGACTGAGTGTTGGATTTGAGAGATCCTTGGGATAGCCTTCAACTGAAGAAGCAGCCAGAAGACCGAAGCGATTGTGGGATTGGCCTAAGTCAACTGATGAGATTCAGAGTCGCAGATTTTTATCGATGGCATCGCCTCTGACTCATCGTGCCCTGGAAGGGAATAGCATTCATATGAATTGACGACTGTGAAACTAGCTCGTGAAGTTAAAGCAACGGCTCGTTCAGATCAAATCCTTGCGAATACTGGAAGGGACAGATTTGCTTCAGATTTACAAGATGTCTCGGAACTTAGTCTGGGAAGCGTGCTCATTCGGAAGGCGAAGGTGATATTCTATGCTTCGAGGCAGTGGAAGCAGCGCGAAGAACTATTCCATGCGCAACATAAGAATTGTGGCGAGTGTGTCCACGTTGAAATCGTGGCGACACAAATCCCTTTGGCGTGGCGGCGAGATCTTCGTGGATCACACGAACCTCAATATAGATGTTCACCCTGTGAGATATTGAGATGGCAGAAATATGTTGGACTGAGCTGATGAAAGCAAAGTTGATATTTGGGTAAGTCGCGTAGCTGGGGTAGATCAGTTGTGAGAATCGTTCGGTGCACGAGATAATATTTGGAGATGTTGCTAGTACCGATTTCAGAAATAGTGGGATGGATTGAGCTGGAACACGAACTCATTGAGTCGGTGGAAAATCTGCATAATTGAGAATAGTTCTCGAGCGAATGTGTTGGAATGGAAATCGTGATTTGGTTCAATTGGGAGCAAAGTAAATGGACGCCTCGAACATAAAGATACCCTTGTAACTTGTTCAAATTTGCTATCGCAAAGCTCGGCTGAAATGCATGTATTTTAGGGACGCCTTAAATATATGTACGATCCAAAACTAAGCGATACGAGAAATTCGGGTTGAGCTGCAAGGAGGATGTGGGAATTTGGAACTTGTACGAGCGTTCAGCAGAACGAGATGTTGTGTCAGAAATAGTGAATATGTGAGTTGCTTAGAGTAGATCCATGGAATTGGATTGTGGCATGCTAGTAAGGAATGAGTACCAGCACGGTTCGTGGACGAACCTGATTCTAAGTGGTATATTATGTAACGCCCCGCAACCGCTCGGAGCGTTACGCTGAGTCGGACTGAATGAATCAAATGCTGGTTACATTTGAAATGTCGGATTTCGGGAAGAAGGATTGATTGAGTTGTTTCATGTGCAGATGGCTAGCGGGTTCGATGGAAATCAGGTGTTCGTTCCGAACAGTACTGAATAGCTGAATGGAAACGATAATGCCATCTTCCTTAGTCCGATCGGTCGGATGATTTGTAGAGCACGGCCTGCTCGCACGGTCATACCAGTTCAGTAGATCGCGCTTGCATCGGACCACGGGTTCAAGGGATTGGCCGTATCGGCAGGACAGGATGCCTAACGGGATCAATCATTGTGAGTGGGCTCTTTCCCTTCTCCTCTACTCCTTCATGCCTAATAATATGGAAAACACGTAAATGGCTTGAACACTTGAATAGAAACATTGGGAAGCACTACACTGAGGCGTGCATAGAGTGTGCGTCGTTGGCTTGGTAGGTTTGTGGCTTGATATGGTTTACGCGTTGGATAGTTGGATACGATAGCTGGATTATTCATTTGAGGCGATGGGTTGGATTACTTGGGATTATGCTTGGACGGTTAGAAATACACAGTTGGAATGATACAATTGAGGCAATGGGAACATTGAGAATATCGGGAATTCGGGCGAGCGAGCGTGCATCCGTGTACGAGTATCACTTGGTCGCTTTGTCTTGCAAAGCGAGCAGTTGTGGTTCGAAACCGAACAACTGCATCGGCGCGGGCATTGTGCCTCTTTTGGGGCATTGTGCCATGGGTTAGCTTTGAGCATAGGTGTTGCACCAATTTGGATTGTGTTGAGAAGAGGCTTCGTGCCTATGAAACACTTGATATTTTGATGCCTCGGGCTATGTTTTGAGGTCGAGATTTGGGTTCTTGGAAGGACATATTGGAAGAATGGTTATGGATGTGTTGGTTGGATTATTGGTGGAATGTTGGTTGGATTATTGATGGAACGAGTCTAGGATCGCTTGGTGGGGCGAGAATGTTCGATCCTCTCGTCATACCTACGTGTCTGCATAGTCACGGACAACCTGGGTGGCACAGGGTTTGGTTTCCTCGAACGAGTGCTCCGGGGCACCGGGACCGTTCGGCCATGGAGGAGACAATTGGGTAACGCGTCTTGGGCGCGGTGCCAGCGGTTGGATGCGATTCAGGTGGGTTAGCTACTTAGCGCTGTTTCGAATAGAACCGCATTTGATCTGTCCGATCAACGTCCTTTATGGCCTTTGGCCAGTGACTTCATATAAGAATAGATGTTGGCTTGCTTTGCTTTGGTTGGTTTGTGCATCGTGTAGGCGCGGCCACCTTGCCTCGGCAAGAGTGTGCACTCGAGAGTGGGATATATAAACTTTGGTTGAGAATGGATATTGAGGCGAGACTGATGGTTCGATATGTTATCGTGCAAGCGATGACATTGAGTTAGACGGGTCGGCTTTATATTTACTGCTTGTCGTTTGGTTTGAGATTGAATGCTAGCATGCTTAAACTGCTTTACTGCTTTCCTTAACATGTCATCTATATGCCATGAAATGAATCTAGGATTCAACTAGAAAGATCACCATATAACTGGTTGCATTCACTATTTTACTTAGTGTCGGCTTAGGCGAGTGGGTTACCCCGCTCACCAGTACGGTTGTGTACTGACCCACGTTTGTGGGCAATATTTCAGGTACACAGACGTAGTGGCGCTGCTTGGATATACGGGACAAGATGTATGAACTGTAAGTACCTTTGTGGGCTAGAGAAAGAGCAAGAGTTATTTCATCGTCTCCGTGGCATCGCCTTTGTGGCATTGACTCGGGGCATCTCTTTTGGACCCTATCGTGAGCTTCGCTGTGTATACTCTGATTGTGTGCTTGGTACACAATACTTGACTTCCGCTGCAACTTGGTTGTTCCAATGATAACATTTGGTGTTTGACAACATCGCCTTGTACGAGCGCAACTCCAGGCTCGTACGGCATCACGTCCCGATGAGAACGATAGTCCTGCGGGAGAGCTGTAAACGTGGTGATTCACGTTCAGCGGGGACTATTGAGCTTGCGGGAGATTGGGGCGTGACACTAACAGACAAAACACGGTCTCCCAATGTAACGTGATACCCCTTGCAAACATCATTGATTAGGATGATGCCTCCCCCAGTCGTGATCTTACAGTTTCTACTCAAGGGTTCCACTACTAAATTATGCTTAAGTACAAAAGACACAGATATGAAACTATGGGATGCACCCGAATCAAATAATGCTACGGCTGGAATAGAATCGAGAAGAATGGAACCTGCTATAACATCACCAGTGGGCTTAGTTTCCTCGACAGTTGTAGCAAAAGCTCTACCCTGCTGAGGAGCTCCCCTTTGCTGGTGCTGGACAAATTGTTGTTGTTGTGTTGAAAGTGGAGGTCCCCCCTGCTGTTGTGCCACATGTGGCTTAGCTGGCCCCTTTTGATTTGTTGTACCTCAAATATGACAGTTCTTTATTTGATGTCCCGCAAAACCACAATATAGACAGACTACAAGTTTTTTTTTCTGCATATTTTCCAGGAATGTCCCAGTTTCTTGCAAAAATGGGAAAAAGGGGTTTGTTGGATCTGTCTTTGAGGATGCGGCTGAGCCGAAAATCTAGTTGGAGGACAATGCTGCTGTTGATGCTGGAAAGTCCTCGGCTGGAAATGGGAACATTTTGCTGGTCCTGTGCTGCTGCCTCCTTCGAACACATTCCGGTCCCGCTTGGGTTAAAGCCCATGTCCACCTCGATCCTCTGTGCTTTTGCTACAATTCCAGCAAAAGTTGTGATACTAGAGGGGATAATGACTCGAATTTCCTAGGCCAAGCCTTGCCGGAATCTGCGAGCTCGGTCCTCCGGATCTCTCACCATATATTCTGCGAATCGGCTCAGCCTGCCGAACTCTGCAGCATATTCATCTACTGAGAGACTACCCTGCTCCAAGTTCTGGAATTGTTTCTCCAGAACGCCCTAGGCTACTGCGGGAAAGAACTTCTGTTTGAAAAGGTGTTTGAACTGGTCCCAAGTTAGGTCTGGATCAGCAAGTGTGGGCTCATTTCTGAACTAAGTGCGGGCGGTATCGTGAAGCTGCAAGCCTACAGCCTCTATCTTCAGATCTTCCGGTATCCGAGCAACCCGCATAATTCGCTCGATATCCTCGAGCCATTCATCTGCATATAGGATCCCTTCAGTTCCCTTGAACTCCCGATGAGCCATCTTCGTGAAGTCCAAGATATTGCCCATTTTCTGTTGAACATGTTGTTGTTGCTGAGATGCAAACTTCTCCATAGATGCCAAAGCCATATGATGGGAACTCTCAATGCTTTCTTGCATCATTTTTGTTTGTTTCCTCTGGGCCTTAGTCTGAGCCTTCTGCGCCTCCGACATACATTTGAAGAGCTCATATAAATGTGTTCCTTCAGTGGGTATGCCTCCAGTGTTCGGTGGTATACCTCCTTGGGGTGGAAGTGAAAGAGGAGAAGGAAGACATTCAGAGACAACTGGAGCGGCTTCTGCAGCTGCTCCTGAACAACCTGGTGCTCTGGTCTCGCGTGTCCTTCTGGAATATGTTATATGTGTCATTCTGGAATATGATAAAACAATAAGGAGACATCATTAAGACACAAGATAAGATATTATTTGAGAAGAACAGGAATTGGAGAAGATATCAAGTCATTCAGGGTGATCAACATTAATAAATTTAATTCAGAGTTGAAATTCCTAGTTGTGATTGAGTATTTTCTATTCCTAATATCCTATATCCTATTACAGGCTCGTAATAATACTCTAGTCCTAAGTACTACTACGACATCGCACTTCTTGCGAAGTCTGACCTGCATGAGCCACCATAAAACTTCTTCTCTCTTCCAAGCGAAACAGTTCCGCTTGATGTGGCCCTTCTTGCCACAATGGTAACACTCCGAGTCCTCCTACCGACCCTTGGACATTCTCTTGCTTGTCTCTGCCACCGCCTGGACCCCTGTTTTTACCCCTTCCGCGACTCTCTGAAACAAGCGCCTCTGAGTAGGATGTTGATGAAGTGCCCTGAGAACGTCTCCGCATCTCTTCATTCAGTACCCCGCTCTTGGCAAACTCCAGACTGACCATGCCTTCCGGAGCAGAAGCGATCATAGACATTCGTACGGTCTCGCACGAGTCTGACAATGTACACAACATCTATAGTCCCTGAACCTCATCGTCGAACTTGACTCCCATCAAGGATAGCTGGTCAACCACGCTTTGGAACTCACTTAAGTGATCCGTAATAGACGTCCCATCTTTGTACCGCATACCCATTATCATCCGGATCAGGAACAATTTATTTACTCCGGTCTTCTTTGCATACAAAGATTTCAGCTTATCCCACAGTGTCTTCGCGTGTTCAATACTGGCAACGTGGTTGTACATGTTCTCGTTAACGAACTGCCTGATGTACCCACACACATATATGCTCAAAAGTTTAGTTCTCTTCGGATTTGTCACTGGACCTCTCGGAAGCAAATACTGGCGGATGCAGCTTCTTGACAAATAGTAGATCCTTCATTTTGCTCCTCCAGTAATGATAGTTGGTACCGTTCAGGTTTACCATGCGCACCAGCTTCACGTCTATCTCTCCTCCCTGGTTTGCCTGTCAACTCCTGACACCCTTCTAAAATTCCAAAACCTGGTTCTGATACCACTTTGTTGGGAACGAAAGTGCGGAAACCGTTCCCCAAACCAGAGAGTACCTGCGAGAGAACCGAGAAAAACGCACAAACCAAAAACATAAATCGCAGACACAGAGATTTTTGACGTGAAAAATCCTTACGGAAAAAAACCACGGGACGATCGGAGTCCAACCTTGAAGAACTTCCACTAATGGAATAAAGAGAATACACCCTCTACAAGCTCCTTCCGATCCAACACGGATCACCACAACATTTAGGAATAGAAAATAGATCACACCACGAAGATAGAAGACAATGAGAAATTACCCAAAGTTGATCTCCTCCTCCGAAACGGCCTCCAATCCTTCTTTCTTCTTTCCAAAGTTGCAATGGCACTCTTGTCTCATTTTCTCTCCTTGTTGCTATATTTTTTTTAGAGAGATATATTTTAGGGCCAGGAGACACCTATATATAGCCTCAAAATCCATAACTAGTATTCCTATTATTGATAGGAATATCCAATCCAAATCCAAATCCATTGACATATTCCTATTATATGTAGGAATATCCAATCCAAATCCATTGAGATATTCCTATTATATTTAGGAATATCCAATCCTACTCCGGAGTATTTTCCACATAGGTTGGGAACCCTACCCACTCCAACACATTGGCTCATGTAGGAATATATATATATAGTGAATGGTGTAGTGGTAACACCATTGGTACATGGGGCGGGAGGCAGGGGGCGGGCGGGCGAGCGGGGTTCGAGCCCGGGGGGCTCGGTTACGCTCTTGCACGGGTGGGGGTAGCTTAGGATAGTGTAGGAAAAAAAAGAAATATATATATATATATATATATATATATATAAAAGGGAAGAATTAGTCTTAAAAAAGATAAATTGACAGCAAATGAACTTTCAGATTATTGCAACTAAATAGCCTTTAACAACTAAATACATTGAACTATTGTATCGTAGCAAGTTTGCTACCTTTTGTTAGTTGACTGTTATATTTGCTGTCAATTTATCTTTTTTAAGACTATTTTCCCCCTAATAGTGGTAATTACCTTTTTTTTAATAACCAAAAAATTCAACAACAAAAAAAATCAAGAGCTCTAGCCTTGTCATCACTCCCGCCTAGGGTTGAGGGTTTTTTTCGGATTGATTTCAAAAGAAATAATTGTTAGAGGGACATTTTTGTTATTTTATAGTCATATTTAATAGTTACCAACGGTCTAATAGTTCAGGATATTTAGTTGCAAATAAGCCATATGTGTGTGTGTGCGCGCTCGCGTGTCAGCTCTGTGTGACTGTGTGTTCAGCTCTTGTAAAACTTAAAGAGTATGTTCTCTGCAACAGTTTAAGACCAACTACACATGAAAAATGACTAAGATTAAACGGATAGGAAAAGCAGTTTCAAATATTATTATTATGATTAATCAACGGTGTTTTGTTGTGCCTTTTCTTTTTATTGTGTTTTGGCTTGTCTACAGTAATATCTTCTTACTAAAACTTGAGTACAAAACTAGATATTTAAAGGACCTCAAACTCTTGATGACTAAAGTAATATTTGGCTCGTCAAATAAACTTTAAAGCCTTGGCCTATAAGTTGACTCTTCAACTGCATGCATTCGCTCCTGTCAAAACTTACATTTTGATGACTTCGACAATACACTGAAGTTTTTCTAAATCCTTATTGATACTGGGTTGAAGATTAAACACTAGACTAGCAATTTATTGGCAGTTACTTAGTTCAATTTTGTCAGTCAATTAGTATGTTTCATGTCTCTATGATAATTTGTTAGAAATTTAGTCTCCAGTACACTTATAATGAGTTGGCACTTTTTCAGTGAACCGCCCATTGAGAAATGCAACATGCAGAAGGAAATGGATGATAACATTGACCAGACCACTATACTAGTAAGAATTAAGAAACACTAACTACTACAATTTTTCTTTGGTTTGGTTATCTAATGGTTGATATTTTACGAAGAACAAGTCAATCCTTTTTTTATCATGGAAAATAGTAGGCAATTATCAGTGTAAATTTTTTCATACACAATGCATTGCATCTTTAGAATTGACTACGATTCATGTAAAAAATAAATAACTTGGAAAATACTGTCCTATATGTACCAATCATTTCTATTTTGCCATGTTAAATTGCATTTTTCAATCTACCATGATGAATGAATGAATGAACTAATTAAGAAAAGCGTTACTCCTTGAAATTTTGGGACCATTAATTTGTTCTCTTTCTTGAAAATTTTCATCAGTTATACTTTATACTGTCCATGTTTTGTCCCATTAATTCTAGATTACTTAGATTCTAAAACTTCTCGCTGGATGCCTACCTTAGTAACAAAGTATATGACGGAACCTGCTATATTGACAGAGTAGTTTCGTCTATAACCAAAGCAAAAAGAGGGAACGCCTTTATACCTCTCCTATGGTAAAGAAAGGAAGAGATAAACTTAATGTCGATTGTGAGTAAGCCTTTGATAATATGTGATGAATTCTTCTTCTTCTTTTTGTTATTCTCGGGGCTTAATCAAAAGATGAAGTAACGGACCACAAACAGAACTTCAGGCAAACTTTATAGTCTGTCCTCTGATTGATCTAGAAGTTGTAGTCGAGACACAGAGGCTTTAACAAACAAGTTTGTCCTCTGAAAAACTCGATTCCAACGAAGCACTACTAACAATATTTCTGATTACAAGTTGCTTACAAGAAAATAATAATTAGAAAACAATCTCCGTTCTTCCTTGCAAACTCACTTGCAATTGAGATAGAACGAGTTACAAAGAGAGGAGGAAAGAGAAGATGGATCTTTTCTTGCTGGGGTGATGAAGATCACCGTTGTTAAAAGCAAGATTCGTCCCACACGATCTGCTCCCAGGAACCAACAAGTTCTCGAAGAACTTCTGGAAAGCTCGCGTCACCTCCTTCCTGGACTCGCACGAACTCATGGACTCCAATGGCGCAACAGCCGAACCTCTCTTCGTTACTCTCTCTTTTCTGATGTAAGTTCTCAAAAGGGCTACGAAGAGAGTATTTATAGAGGAACCTGGCCGCCCATCAGTTACGGAAATATATGAATAAATTAAATTCAAATCCCACAAAAATCGGATCTGAATTAATCATCCAAATCTCTCCATAAGAGCCCAACCGACTTGCTTTGTCATTAGCGCAACAGCGCATCAGCACAGAGTGCGCCAACAAAGTGCCACTTTGCACCCTTAAGCCCGAGTTCGAGTCGCTAAGAAATTTTTTCCTAGAGAATGATAAAAAACATAAATGCTTTCATTGAGGAGGTAATCATTTTTTCTCCTAGAAAAACACCCCCATATGACACCCATGTGTCCTACCACAACCCATGTGCACACCTCAACACAAGCAAAGCATTATATTGAGATACCCACTTGGTGATGTAGCCAATGCAGGACTATCTTTACTAGTCCAAGGGCAAAAACACCAACAATCCCCTACATATCTCAATATATGGGTTGAGCGTTCCCCACAGTGACTGCCTATCATGCATTAGGATATATATCGTTTTGACTTGAATCTTTCCGCATGGGTTAAATAACAATATGATACAAGAATGGACTAAGCCTTGATTATGCACCATAGTTGCAAATTTTTTCACTCACACAATGACATCAGCTTTGCTTCCGGTTGCACATTAAAGGCCATGTGCACGCCTGGTTTCAGTGTATGTATATTGGACGTCTACAAGCTTACCCTCAAGAGACGGTCTATATCTCTTTCCATACATTCTAGGTGAGTTCTTTTAAAGAGTCATGACATGAAGCCTTGCGCTTTCTTGTGGTTCTACGCCGCTATGACATGGCCTAAAGCCGATGCTCAGTCTCATCATAGTGTCATCAACTGTAGCATGATGTCCCAACCTCTTTGTAGTGCCAAACTATCCAGCACGAAGCATTGCGCTTCCTTGCGGTATTACGCCGTTGTGACATGTCTCACATAGCCGAGAATTTACATCTTTTACCTCTTGGCGGTGTCACACCACTGTAATATGAGGTCATCGGCCTCTTTGTAGTGCTGTCTACCACTCTTCATTCTACAGTATTAGGCTACCTGCCTATGTGCGGTGCTACGCCGTTGTGACATAGCTCACGAAACCGAGGCATTATCCTATCGTGGAACCTTATGGTGGTGTCACCCACTGTAGCATGGAGTCCTTATGCTCCTTTGTAGTGTTGTACTACCTTGTTCCCTGTAAAGCACACCAGACGTTCAAAATGCTTGAGAACTCATTAAGGCGTCTAAGCCATCATCTCACAGGACTTGTTCTACTCAAAGAACAAAGTAGATAACAATGGTTCTGGGTCCGTAAACCCTCAATATCTCAAAGGACTACCCAATGTTCCTATATTCTTCCAGTCAATGATCATTCTTTGAACCAAAAGCTAGATGCCTAGTAGATTTCTCTTTGAACTAATATCATAAAACTTTATGGTATAATTACAAAGACACTATCAGAATGTCTTCAAGTCCATTTTGATTGATGTGTCCCCGACCAACTGGCGCTTGAGACCCTTGGCGCCAGTTTCTCCTGGCTCCGAACATCAATCATGACAATGGCTCCAGTTTTTATCATATCATTCACTGCCATGTGCCTCAACCGCACAATCCTCTTCTTACCATTGAAGAGGTCATTTGACGCCACCGCTGTAGTCGCCTGGTCGTCGTAGTATATCGGTGCCGTCGGAATCTGCGCACCAACCAATGAAAGATCATACATGAGCTCCCGAAACCATTATGCTTTATCCGCTGCAGCCGCCAGTGCATAAAACTTATATTTTATCGAGGAATGAGAGAGCATAGTCTGCTTCTTCGACTTCCACAATATAGCAGTTCCACCCATGGAGAAGACGTATCCTCCTGTGAACTTTTCGCTCTCTACTTATGAACACCAGCTTGCATCACTGAAGCCTTCTATCACTGTCGGATACCCGTTGTAGTGCAGTGCATACTTCTGAGTCATCTTGAGATATCTCATCACTCTCTTCACAGCTTTCCAGTGCTCTATACCTAGGTTGCTTGTGAATCGACTCAGCATCCCTACGGCGAAAGTTATGTCAGGCTTTGTGGCAGTTGTTGTATACATCAAACTTCCGATGACGCTTGAGTATTCCAGCTGTCTGACACTTTCCCTAGGATTTGGCTTCAGCTTCTTGTCACACCTGTATGGAATATCGATTCCTGGAAGATCCTGATATCCATAGCGTGTGAGTATCTTCTCAATATAATGAGACTGTGACAACGTCACTCCAGTGTCCGTCCGGATGATCTTTATTCCCAGGATAACATCAGTTTTCCCTAAGTTCTTCATACTGAACTTGGATGAGAGAAACTTATTGGTCTCAGTGACACGTTCTAGATCCGTACCCAGGATCAACATGTCGTCTACGTACAGACAAACGATGACTCATCTTCCGTCAGCGAACTTTGTGTAAACACACTTATTCGTCTCACTGACTCTGTAGCCGTTTGATCTTATGACTTTGTCAAACTTCTCATGCCACATCTTGGGAGCTTGCTTCAAACCGTATAACGATTTCACCAACTTGCAGACTTTGTCTTCAAATCCTTTGACGACAAATCCTTCTGGTTGTTATATGTAAATCTCTTCGGTTAACTCTCCATTCAGAAAAGCTGTTTTAACATCCATCTGATGAATAACTAGCTTGTGAATTACACTCAGAGCAATCAACATCTTGATGGTCGTCATCCGCGCTACTGGAGCATATGTGACAAAGTAGTCGATCCCCTGCATTTAAGAAAATCCCTTGGCAACCAGCCTTGCCTTGAACTTGTCTACAGTTCCATCGGCCTTCATCTTCTTCTTGAAGATCCACTTGCATCCGATCGGTTTAGCTCCTTTAGGCAGATCGACTAACACCCAAGTGTTGTTGGAGGTTATTGAGTCATACTCATCATTGATAGCCTCTCTCCAGAAGATAACGTCTCTGGTCTTCATCGCCTCATCATAGATAAGCGGATCTGCTTCCACGTGATAGGTGACAAAATTTTCTCCGAAGTTCTTCGATCTCCTCACTCACTTAGATACCGGTTCTGCGAGTTCTGGTTCGAACATTGTCTCTGGTATGACAACTTCTTCTTGGACTACATCTTCTTTGGAAGCGATAGCTTCTTGTGCACTCACACTATTCTTCAGAATGTCCGCGATAACAATGTTCTTGTCTTTTGCAAATTTATCTTCAAAGAATTCTGCGTTGCGAGATTTGATGATATGATTTGATTCAATATCAAGAAACCTCCGAGCATCACTCTTCTCAGCATAATCCAGGAAGATGGTCTTCGTAGTTCTCGTACCCAGCTTCTGAATCTTCAAGTCCGGAAGCTTCACATACGTCAGACACCCCCACACTCGAATGACATTCAAGTTGGGTTTGACTTTGAACCAGAGTTCATGAAGAGTGACATCGGAAGTTGCGTAAGGTACTCTCTTTAGAATGAAAGTAACCGTTAACGCAGCTTCTCCCCAGAAGCAGTTTGGAAGACCCGCAGTAAACATCATTGAGTTCATCATTTCTGTCAATGTCATGTTCTTCCTTTCAGCTACTCCATTTGATTGAAGAGAATACGGAGCACTTGTCTCATTGACAATTCCATGTTCTTTGCAGAACGATGTGAATTCAATAGACCTATACTCTTCGCCTCTATTACTTCTGAGTCTCTTGAGTTGTTGCCCGGTCTGACATTCAGCCTCAGCCCTGAACTTCTTGAACTTCTTGAATGCTTCTTCTTTTGACTTGAGCAGATAGACGAACACATACTTCGAGTAGTCGTCGATGAAATAAAGTACTTCATCTTGATCTTTGTGGAGAATTGCTTGAAGTCACAGATATCTGAGTTTACCAACTCCAGAAGATCTGTGCTCCGATTTACCCTCTTGAACGGTTTTCTTGTGATCTTTGTCTGTGCACAGACCTCACACTTCTCCACCTCCTTACCCCTACATTTAGAGATAAGCCCTAGAGTAGACATCTTGTTTATTCTTTTATAATAAACATGTCCTAGTCTATTATGCCATAACTCAAAGAATAACCAGAAAAAGAGACTGCATTTATCATCTTAGCAGGAGTTACAAGTTGAAGTTTAAACATCCCTTCGGTACAAAATATTTTTTCGAAGTATGTTCCTTTGTAAGACATCACCATCTGTCAAGCATTTATGTCCATCCTCAAGCTTGCGTTGCAGAGCAGACTTTTCGAGACCAGGTTCTTGGCTATCATCGGTACGTACTTCACATCCTGAAGCATCAGCGACTTTTCAAAGTCAGGTTCAGTACCACCGTTTTGGTCCCAACTATTTCAGCATGTATAGGTGGTGAACAACTCCCTCTTTGAGGAAACATGGCAGGATGCGCCAGTGTCCACCCACCAGTCAGTGTCGACACCAGCCATCATAACCTGCGCAATCATAGCAACCTTATTAGGCTCATCTTGCTCTGTTTGTTTGGGCTTTGATCTGCAGTCTTTGCGGTAGTTGCCTTTCTTGCCAGAGTTACAGCAAGTCACATCTGACTTGGGCTTGAGCTTCGGCTTAAACGAAGCCGTCTTCACCTTCAGATGGTTTGAGTCATTCTTCTTGTTGTGAGAAGCCTTCTGCTTCCCCTTGGAGTCACCCGCATGCACCAAGTTGGCCTTTGCCAACTGCTTGGATAGCGTATGCACTTTGTTTTGAGCCGTCAACTCATCTTCAACATGAATGTTGTGCAGTAGTTGATCAAGGCTCACTTCCATCTTCCGGTGCATATCCGAGATAAAGTTGCTCCATACTGGCGGGAGCTTGGCCACAATACCTCCCACGACAAAAGCGTTGACCATGGGCATGTGATCATCCTCAAACTTTTGACGAAACTTGAGAAATTCCTTGACTTGAGGCAACATCATCTTCTCGTCCTCAAATCGCATCTTTCAAACCTTTTCGATTACATGGATCTTGTTGCGGTTCTCATCCGCCTTGTAATACTTTTCCAGTGACTCCCAGACGACCTTAGCATGTTCCGTCTTGCTGTATGACTCCGCCCGAGTATCCTCCATGGAGTTCAGAATCAGCAACTTGCAGAGGCTGTTATCTCTCCTACACTTGCTCTGCTTAGCAGTTGCATTAGCAATCGCCCATACAGTAGCATCATCACCCTCTGGAATAACAGGCTCAGGATATGTCAACACGTAGTCCACGCTTACAAGTTGAAGATTAAGGCTGACATTTCTCTTACAGACATTGTAATGCTCCTCGTCCAACTTCTCAAGTTTATTAAAACTTGTGTCGAGAAGGTTTGCACGGGTGTTCTCTATCTTTTCTTCGGATCTTGCTTTGAGATCGTTATTCTCGGGACTTAATCAAAAGATGAAGGAACGGGCCACAAACAGAGCTTCAGGCAAACTTTACATTATGTCCTCTGTTTGATATAGAAGTTGTAGTCGAGACACAGAGGCTTCAGCAAACACGTTTGCTCTCTGAAGAACTCGATTCCAACGAAGTACTACTAACAATATTTTTGATTACAACTTGCTTAAAGAAAATAATAATCAGAAAATAATTTCCGTTCTTCCTTGCAAATGCAGTTGCAATTGAGATAGAACGAGTTACAAAGAGAGAAGAGGAAAGAGAAGATGGATCTCTTCTTGCTGGGGTGATGAAGATCATCGTTGCTCAAAGCAAGATTCGCCTCACATGATCTGCTCCCAGGAACCAGCAAGTTCTCGAAGAACTTCTGGAACGCTTGCATCACCTCCTTCCTGGACTCGCATGAACTCCTGGACTCCAATGGCACAACAGCCGAACCTCTCTTCTTTACTCTCCCTTTTTTGAAGTAAGTTCTTAAAGGGACTACGAAGAGAATATTTATAGAGGAACCTGGCCACCCATCAGTTACGGAAAGATATTAATAAATTAAATTCAAATTCCACAAAAATCGGATCTGAATTAATCATCCAAATCTCTCCATAACAGCCCAACCGACTTGTTTCTGCCTTTAGCGCAGTAGCAGCACAACAGCGCAAAGTGCGCCAACAAAGTGTCACTTTGCCCCGAGTTCGAGTCCGAGTCGCTAAGCCCCTTTAGGACTTAGCTCCCAAGGAAATTTTCTCTAGAGAATGATAAAAGGCATAAATGCTTTCATTGAGGAGTTAATCCTTTTTCCTCCTAGGAAAATATCCCCACATGACAACCATGTGCCCCACCACACCCCATGTGCACACCTCAACACAAGCAAAGCATTATATTGTGATACTCACTTGGTGGTGTAGCCAATGTAGGACTATCTTTACTGGTCCAAAAACAAAAACACCAACACTTTTTAGAATAAACAATGGAAAAATTGACCCATGATACAAAGACCCAAGTACAATAGGAACTCTCCAAAGAACGAAGAGAGAGAAAAATTACAAGATATAAACTCTCAAACCAAATTGGAACTATCTATCGGCTAATAGATGCTTGCCGAAGCTAGAATTCATCGCTTTTGTTGACAGAAGTCATTAATATATCTTGATCTTCCTCATCTTCAGCGCAATTATCTCAACTATCGCAGTCTGAAGATCAAAATAAAGATATTGCCAAAGATCACATGGTTAATGAACAAGTTGTCCTGAAAATTGTTGCCCCAGTTCTCTGAATCTCTATAGTGGCTCACCCTTTTAAGCACTTGACTTCCCATAAGCAACTCGAGGTTTGCGGCAGTAGCTCGCCCCCTTACAACTACCATATTTCCCTTGAGTAACTCGGCCTCTCGCCGAATGAATACGTTGGTAAGTCGTTCCCTCGCAAATGAGTACCCAGTTTTTCGTTAGTGACTTGGCCCAGGCAGACCGAATGAACACTAGGGTTTCCATTGGTGACTCGTCCCTCGTGTAATGATTTCTTATTCTATTACATTAATGTGCTTTTTAGACACTTGTTTTCTTTAAAAATAGCCATATCCCTCGGAACCTGAGCGCCTAAGACTTTTCTCATAAGGACGTATTATTGAAAGTTGAAAGTTTTAAGCTACTTACGTATCTTCCTACTTCACGAGTAATATTCAGTTACATTCAATGAGTATAAGATGCATAGTTATCATTGACAAGACACCTGCATATCAAATGGCATGCCAGAGCACCTTCCACTGCTTCTTTGCCAGAATCTAAAAGAAAAAGCTTCACCATCATTATTTATGCTAATTCACATTCATTGTTGTTCATAATCAAGGAGGATAGTACGTAACTTTGCATGCGTTAACTTGGTCATCTTTCAAGCTTCAGCAGTTATCTTATTAACTATCCTTTTTCTAGAGCTTCCTCATTGGTATATTTGTGATTGTGATGGCAACTTTCTCAACCGGGATTGATTCAAAAGCCTTTCAGGTGAACATGACTCTCTTGATAGTAATTTACTTAATTTTCTGTCTTCATTATTTCTTCTGAAAACAATTTGTTTACTTGAACTTCACTTGTATCTGATTAATTTTTACCAATATCCCTTTATCATGTGATATTAAGGAAACATAAGGTTCATGATATCAAGTAAACCTTACAATAGTAATCCAGAATTATTCTGCAGTTCAGCAAAGATGAAGTTCAGTTCGAAGATGATATCCCTTATAAGTATGATGTATTTCATATCATATTTTCATTGGGAGCAATGCATTTTGCAATGTTATTCATTAGCTGGGAAGTGCACCACCCAACCAGAAAGTAAGATATCATTCACCAAAATTGGAGGGTTTTCATGTATTTTGTTCTTTAACTACTTTAGATAGGTCAAACCATATGTATTTAGATTTATTTATTAGTCTACAATTAAAACTTTCTTATATCTAAACCAGATGGAGTATTGATGTTGGTTGGGCCAGTACATGGGTGAAAATTGTAAATGGCTGGTTTGCTGCAAGCATATACTGTAAGTTCTTTCAACTCTCTTCCTTTAAATCATTTCGCAGATTAAAATTTTGTTCAAAGGATATCCCATTCACCTTTCAGAATAACACAAGTAGAACTGTTCTGTACTCTATAATTGCCATGGTTTCTAATATCTGAAAACTGCCACATAATTAATGATGATTTTATACCTTGATTGTCGGGATCTAGCAGAGATTCATAGTGCACCCACGGGAAGTATTTAAGTAACATATAAAGCACGTCAAAAGAACACTTTACCATAATCCACCCCACCTTGAATGAGAATTCTGGAGTCTTTGATCCCAGATTCCCAGTAGTTGTTCGCCTATTATATCCTCTTGCAGGAACTTATTTCTACTATAAGCTTTCTTACTATCCATCAATCTAAAATAAAAATTTCAGATGAGCTAAAAAGCTCAAGTAATATTCATATTTATACCAAAGATGGACACCTTTAACTTGATATTAATGACAGTAGTTTCTCTTTAAATTGAACTAACTTGACAAATAATCACCATTGCAGTGTGGAAATTGATCTCCCCTGTTGTAATGATTGATAAATCTTCCAGCCATCAAGAGTCTTTTCAGCATGCTCATGGATCAGTATAATGCTTGGACCAGTCCATTTCAGGTTACGTCCCCCAGGAGCTCAATACTAACCTGCCAATGTCGATACACAAACTACACATGTATTGTCCTGCTGTAAATTTTCTTGATGCCAAATTTCAAATAGTTACCCGCCAATGTTAAAACACAATCTACACGTATGTCTATTGTAAATTTTGTTAACGACACATTTCCAAAAATCTTGTATTAGTTCCACATATCAATAGATAGTTTTGAAACAAACATTTTCTCCATGTGTTATTTATGTAACATTGATTCGGAAGTACCCTAACTTACATTCAAGAGTTGAGGGCTGAAACAGGCCCACCAATCCTCTATTGCTGCAATCAAGGTTCTGTTTTATCCACTAGTCTCTGAAGGAGCACCTCAAGTCCCAGCAGCTTCATCTCTCTCAGCCTTCTTGATGTGTTGAATTTATTGGTTGCTGCCATTTGGGTCCAGATCAGCCGAAGTATGCCTCTAAGATTTCATGACTGATATCCTTGGTGGCTCCAATCCAACTTCATCTAAAAGCTTATTACTGGCCTTCTGTTCCTATATGATTTCCTAGTGTACCTTTCCTGTTAACCAACTAATGTTATATGTTAAGTTTGTGTTTATTGCATAGAAGATCAGGTTTTACCTGTTTGATTTTTGCTGTAGCTCAAATTCAACTACATAAACCTTTTGAAAGCAAGAACGAATTATGCAAGTTAGTGAGCAGATTTATAATAAAACTATGTTAAAAGACTTCAAGCTATATTGTACGTGATCTGCTGGTGACTACATGTTGAAGTGGGAGATATTTATATGCACTTCCATAATAATTCATGGGCTAACTGCTCTAGAGCTTCTTCATTTTGAGAAGTATTTCACTTTTTATCTAAACTCTGGATGTGGAGAATGTCACTTTGTAATATTGTATATTTGTCGCAGGTTATATATATATATATATATATATATATATATATATATATGTGTTATGTTTTACCAAGGACCTCTAGCTCAACTAGCTAGAGTGAGGCATATCTTTCCAAGAGGTTGCAGGTTCGAGCAACGGGAGAAGTACATTTAATTTTCTGTGGAAAAAATAATGTGAGTAGTGGTGCGGTTCAGGTGCGGTGCAGGAGGTCGAGTTTGTAGGCCTTCGGACCAGGAGTCTGTAACACAATTACCTCTTCCATATATATATATATATATATATATATATATATATATATATATATATATATATTCGAACAAAATAAATATTATGGATAGAACGATAATTACAGCACTATAATCCTTGTCCAGAGCACAAAATCTAACCATGTAGGGTCAAGGATATCTATTTCAGTATCTATGTTCCTTTGTAAAACATATCTACTGGTGGCAAGTCCCTCGAATATACGTCTGTTTCGTTCCCTCCAAACATGTCAAACCACCGCCCCAAATATGAGACATAACCACTTGTACTTTTTTGCACCTTTTATTTTTTGTGCTTTGACTTCATTCAGGGTCGATGTAAGGTCCCTATTGTGCATGGTAAGAAATCCAAACTTGGTCCGGTGATGATTCCAGATCTCCCAAGAAAAGTTACACCAGAAGAAAAGATGGTCCCTGGACTCATCTTGTTGGTCACACAAGCAACATTTCTTATCCGAACAATCCACGCCAAAATGCACAGTCGATCCCTAGTAAGCAGATGATTACGGATCATTTTGTATAGACATAATGAAAACTTAACCACCGTTCCTTTAGTCCAAACTACTTCCGCTCAATCCACTTCCTCCGTTCTACGTCTGATTTGGTTTAAAGTCATCCGGAAACTGAAAGTACCTTTTTCCATGTCCTTCCACATCCAGTAATCCTCCGTGCATGTCCATCCTATCAATCTCCACCGCACGGATCTCGACCGCGTGAACCTTTTATATATATATATTATTGGCTGAGAGTTGATTTTCCTACAGTACAATCTTTTATTATTATTATAAAATCAGCTTTAAATGCATCATATGGTATTTAATTCTGGATTGTTCTGATATAATATTTGAAAATCTGGGCTATGTTTACTATTCTATCGTAAAATGGGGTTGGCAACAATAGCAGCAAAAAATTTGGTGTGTACTAAAACTTGCACAAAATAAAGTGAGTACTTAGAGAATAATAGAGAGGGAGAGAGTGAAGATCTATTTCATTTCTTCAATTGCATATCTCAAATATATTACAAGTTCTCTATTTATAGGCTTAAGAGAGTAACCCAAAAGCCAAAATCAAAATATGTTACCCAAAAACCAAGAGCCAAAGGATGTGTCTTTTCAATGGATGGGTTCTTTATTTGGACATCCATATACAATTTTAATAACACTCCCCCTTGGATGTCCAATATTTATAGAATATGCCTCGTTAAAATCTTGCCAAGAAAAATTCAGTGGGATAAAAACTTGGACGAAAAAGAGAGAGTACATATTCATATAAAATTTGTAAGTGTAATACACTGCCTCGTTAAAACCTTGGCAAGAAAAATATAGTGGGATAAAAACTTGGATGAAGGAAAAATAGTACAGTGTGAGAATTAGCGATCACGCTCCCCCTAATACTGGCAAGAGATCCTTGAGTTGACGCATCCCAATATTCTGAACCATCTTTCTGAATGTTGTGGTTGGCAATGCTTTAGTTAATAAATCTGCAAAATTTTTACTCGATTTTATCTGCTGAACGTCAATGTCACCATTCTTCTGTAGCTCGTGAGTGTAGAAAAATTTCGGTGATATATGCTTCGTTTTGTCACCTTTGATGTAGCCATTTCTGATTTGTGTAATACAAGCAGCATTATCTTCATACAATATCTACGGAGTATTCTTTGTTGAAGATAACCCACATGATTCTCGGATCTGCTGAACCATCGTTCTCAACCATATGCACTCTCGACTTGCTTCATGCAATGTCATAATTTCTGAGTGATTAGAATAAGTAACTGCTAATGTTTGCTTCACCGAACACCATGATATTGCAGCACCACCACAGGTAAACACATATCCATTCTGAGATATTCCTTTATGTGGGTCAGATAGATAACCAACATCAGCATAACCCACAACTTGTGATTCTGAATTTTTTGAGTAAAACAAGCCCATGTCGGTTGTTCCGCGAAGATAACATAATATATATTTAACACCATTCCAATGTCGTTTTGTTGGTGCCGAGCTATATCTTGCCAGTAAGTTTACTGAGAATGCTATATCAGGTCTTGTACAATTTGCAACATACATCAAAGCTCCAATAACACTAAGATATGGTACTTCTGGACCTAATAATTCTTCATTATCCTCTCGAGGATGAAACATATCTTTTTTTTTCATCTAACGATCGAACAACCATGGGACTACTCAATGGATGAGCTTTATCCATATAAAATCTTTTCAAAATCTTTTCTGCATATGGAGATTAATGGATAAAAATTCTATTTGATAAATGCTCGATCTGTAGGTCGAGACAAAATTTTGTCTTTCCAAGATTTTTAATCTCAAATTATTTTATCAGATAGTTAGTGGTTTTTGTGAGCTCTTCGGGAGTTCCTACAAGATTAAAGTCATCAACATATACCGCAATAATGGAGAATCCATTTTTAGATCTTTTGATAAAAACACATGGGCAAATTGGATTATTTATATATCCTTCTCTAACAAGATATTCACTAAGATGGTTATACCACATTATTCCAGATTATTTTAATCCGTATAGGGATCGTTGTAATTTGATTGAGTATTACCCATGAGACCTTTGGTTATATGCTTCAGACAATTTGAATCATTCTGGAATTTTCATATAAATGTTATTATCCAATGACCAATATAAATATGCGGTAACAACATCCATAAGCCGCATGTCAAGTTTTTTTGTGACTGCTAAATTGATCAAGTATCGTAATGTGATTGCGTCGATCACAAGGGAATATGTTTCATCATAATCGATTCCAGGTCTCTGTGAAAAACCTTGTGAAACAAGTTATGCCTTGTATCTCACAATTTTATTTTTCTCGTTGTGTTTTCGTACAAACACCCATTTGTATCCTAGGTTTCATACCTTCAGTAGTTTGGACTACTGGTCCAAATACTTTGCGACTTTCTAGGAATTTTAATTCAGCTCGTACTGCATCTTTCCATTTTGGTCAATCATTTCTATGTCGATATTGTTTAACAGATATTGGTTGAGGATCCTCATTTACAATATCAAATGCGAACCATAAGCAAAAATATTATCTATAGTAATTTTTTTCTATCCCAGCTTTCTCTTGTACTCATATAATTTAAAGAGATCTCCTTTGAAATTTGTTCATCGTCATGTGTCTCTTTAGGAGCTACTTTAGACTGATCAGTCAATTTTTCTATAGCACTTTCATGTTTTGAAACTATTTTCTCTTCAGGAATATAATTACTTGTACATTTTTCTTTCGAGGGTTCTTATCTTTAGCGCCAACAGGGCGTCCACATTTCATGCACGATTTTAGTGTGCCATCATGTTGTCCTTCAGGGATATCAATCCGTGCTGGTAAGTTTATAGCCGGTACATGAGATTTCGTCACTTTCTTAATATCAGTTAATGTATCTAGCAATTGATTTGCAATATTTTGCAAATAAATGATCATTTTTATTTCTTGCTCATATTTATTTGTGCGTGGTCAATAAATGATGATACATTCCATGTAATTTTACGTTGTTCTGGTGGTGTCTCCTCTAGTTCTTCCTCTGTGGCATGCCTGGTCTCCTGTCCAGGCCCATATACCGTAGGGTATAAGGCCTCATCTAAATCTGGAAGGGAACCAGGTCCTCAGTGGGACATAACAAGATACAAGAAAATAACATGCCATGTATGTAAATACTGAATAAATAAATAAATACAGGGTGCTAACCATCTAAGTGAATGCAAGTAAAGACCTTGTAGTACGCATGGGAATGTGTAGGTTAGACATATGCTGACTTAATTCACCAATCGTGGTGACTGGCTAGTATATGTGTCATATGTCCCCAGACGCATGGGCACTCTGCAATCGTCCATCTCCGAGGAGCATGGAACGAAGGATAAAGACTCAAGGAGGGGGTGTCCCATACGTCTACTAGTTATCTTTCCCGTCCAATGTAACTAATGCCAAGTTGTAATTATTCCTGAGTTTTCCTAATCTTATGCTAAACCGTGCTGCACGTCACACGTACTGGTAGCTAATCAAATACGCAGCTCGTATCCCAATATGTATTGCAACCATGTTGCGTGTTCCCGTGACAGGGTCTAGGAGGATATTAGGATACCCTCACTATTGTTGGTAAGTCTGTAAAAGACTAAGTTATTTACACTACGTGCCAACGTACTTGTTGACTGTACCCGGGGCAATCTCAGGTATTTACAGTTATATGAAATTCAGGAACAATAACATATAACAACATTTGAATTTAAACAATAAACTTGGCAAGGTATACTTGCCTACTTCCTGATTGTGTTGAAAATCTGGTCTCACAGTCAGGTATGAGGGTTCTTGTGACAGGGGATCACTGACTGTGCTGGAGAAGTTTCTGTTTAAGATATTACAGGGCTTATAAATATAATTTAAATGGAGGGTACATAATATAATAGCATATATATACTTATGTAAATATATATATATATAAGACATAATATATATGTTACGCCCCAGTCCCAAAATACATAGGACTAGGACACGTAAACATGCCAGCCGCATGGATATGGCAACTCCAATATATGAAAACCAAATCCACACGTACGCTGTAATATGAATATCAAATCCACAAGTGGTATAATATAAGTCACAAGTCACAGGGTATAATCTAAATCTCATCCACCATAATCATATAGAAATAAATAACCAGTATCTATGAACTAGATCTCAATAAGAAGTATCTAAGGATGTTAGTTGGATGAAAACAAATCCACTACCAACTCAAATGGGAAAAGTAAATACAATATAAGTACAACTCACTCAAACAATATAAGTACCAGCTACCAATCACGGCTCGAAGAGAAGACGTCCACGAAGCATCTATAACCATCCAAATCTGCGCTCCTGCAAATACTCAAAAAATAGGTACATCTGGCAGCGGACCAGGTCCTCAGAGGGACATAACAAGATACTTAAACACATGCCAATAAAGTACTGAAATAAATATCCATAGGGGTCGCCTAACCATCTATGTGAATGCAGTTTGAGAATAACTTTCTAACAAGTGGGCTATCTGGCCATAAATAGGATTGGCATAGTTCTCTTGGAGATCCAGGGGCCTACAAAGGCACGTCGTCTTTTGAACGACGGAGGCCCGCCAAGTAGTATAGGTGTCATCATGACCGCGCATCTCCGGCGGAGCGTACGGGTTACACAAGGAAAGTGCAAAGGATCCCAAATGTGATACTTGTTGTTCTCCCCACCCCATGCTCTAAGCATGTCACATCCATGACACGATTTGGTCCATAGCCTATCCTTAGTACCCTAGCCCAATCCTGCAACCAAACAAGGACAAGGATGGGACCACCGTACTACAATAGGCTACGTCCATAGACCTCTAATAACTGCTAAGTCTTCTAGCATGCAAAGTTTCTAACAGCAGTTATTCCTAACGTACGGCCCACACGTACAGGAGGCCAACCTGCACGCAAGTCCGTGATCTATATGAGACTCACAACTCGTGTAACAACTGTGTCACGGCCAATGAACCTAAAGATGCTACATGATGATGGGGTAGTCTCATAAACAAGGTCAATGCAAATACATAAATAAAAATATACCACGACGACACCGTCGCGCGCATTTTTATATAACAGTTAAAATATATGAAAGGACAGAAAATAAAGATGCATGCAATATATGGAATAAAAATAACAGTACAATGGCAAGGTATACTTTCCTGGCAAGGAAGCTGCAATGTACCAATAACCTGCTCCAGAAATCGTGCAGAACAATCCAATATCCTATGTACACATAAATATAATATAATAGAATCATTAGTCATTACACTAGCACATACTCAACCACATTTACACTGGAATCAGGGGGTATACTAGGGGTAACACTAGTCATCTAACACGGTCAATTACGCATTGAATTACGAGGGTGTCGCGTCTTCAAGTACTGTACGAAATCAGTCAGTCAACTGTCAGGTGTCTATGCCAGTACGTTAGTGTACGCAAGGCAGACAAATTCACAAGTTCTTAGGGTCAACATGGTCAAGGTAAGTATGGGATAGTCCACGATGTCCTAGGGTCATACAGTCTGAATATTTAGTCATAATTATCAATTAGCATTTACTTACATATATATTCATATAACTATATAATAATATAACCATTAATTTATTTTAATTTATTTAATTCTAGAATAATTACTCTAAAATTCTATTTTAATCTTATTATTCTGATTTTTATGTTAATTCCTAAATTTTGTCCAAAGAAACTGAATTTTATCAACTCGAGACTCATGGCACGCAAATCGAGGCGATCTGTTGACCAAAAAGTTAACCGATACAAACTCGACTTTCATGCATGATTTCCTGTAGATTTCAGCATAAAAAATATACTGGAATTTACGGCTCGTCTGAATTCAAATTCGTTTGGGAATTATGGCACATACAAATTTTGTATTGTGCACCGATGGTTAAATTCTAACCTAGAAGTTCTACAGAATTAACAGTATGCAAAATACTTCGAAATAAATTCTGGGAAAAATATATGTCTATGATCTCGACATTAGCTTTTCGAAACTTTAAACGGTTCATGATTCTGATTCCCGGTTCTCCCGAAATTGCAAAAACATCAAAACACGTCTATTTTTGGACATGCTGTGCTCTACGAATTTTCCAGAATTTAATACTAATAATTTAAAAAAACAATTTATTTTATCAGAAATCTAACCTCATTATCGTTCTAACAAAAAAAATTGGAGCATGTTTGGAGTCCGGAGCTAGGAGATATGTCTTTTTAATTCGTCATAACTAGTAGAAAATGAGGCTGAATTTATGACAAATTTTGACTATTTTTTTTGGACGAAAAAGAGAGGAATTTGGGAAAAAAAAATGAAGGATGAGGAATTTATAATGGTGGACACTACTTAATTAAATACGAATAGGATTGGTTAATTTGGATAGGATTATGATGAATTTAAATAAGGATAGGATATGCATGAAGTTGATTTCCTAGTAGGTTCAGGATTTGAATTAATTTAAAATAGAGTTTGAATTTATCTCAATAATTTATAATCTTAAATATAATTAAAGATAATACAAATAATTTATAAAATCTTATTAATATCTATTAACACTAAATTAGTATCTATCTAATACTAAGACTATATATATCCAAATAAATCCTAAATAATTTTAAAATCTAAATAAATTTCTTAAAATTTTAAATAAATTACAAAAAAATATAATTAAATATTTTAAACTAAAATAAATATTTGGTAGGAACGACATGCAAGTATGTTCGTATAGTAAATCATAGAAGTCCTAGAAATTTATGTTTTCTAAGTTTTAATTACCAAAAATTCTAGAAAAATCTCCAAAAATTTAAAATAACCTAAAATAATTCTAAATAAATATTTATATAAGTAAATATATCAAGAAATTTATTTTCTAATTAACTAAGAGCATATTCTAAATAAATTCAATATATATAATAAATATAATAATATAAAATATACACAAAATACCTATTTTGGGTGAGGGAGTTTACAATCTACCCAACTTAAAATAATTTCGTCCTCGAAATTAAAATAAGACATAATTTGTTAAATCCTTCACATTCGTACATAAGGTATGTCAATCGCAATCTCTTCCAAAAATTTAAATAACAAAATCTATTCGAATCTATCGCGATCACTTCAAAATTAATATAACCACTGTTTAAATCAAAATTCAACCTATCGTAATCTCTTCTCGATTTTTAAATAATCAACATCCAAATCTGACTCAAGTCTATATGACATCCCACATCAAAATTTATATCATAATTTTCAACTATCCTAATCTCCTCTAGACTTTGAACAATAAACAATTCTAATCAAATCTTATTCCTATTCTTAACTTAAGAATTTTGTACTATTCAAATATTTAAACTCAATTTACATCCTCAATATTTCAAATAGGTGACCCAACAATCAAAATTGAACTTTTAATTCAAATCATCAAATTGTAAAATTTAAATCTAATTAACCAATTGTTCAAGTCTAAAATTCTATATTTATCCTCAAAATTTAAATCGATGATTCATCCTTCAATATTCAAAATTTAAATCATGTGCTCAAAGTATAAATATTGGGTCCTCAATATCAAGATTTTTAAAATTTATTAAATCCTCATTATCTTAATCCCTCTTTTAAAATTCTCCACATTTAAAAGGACTTAATCTCTCAATCTAATCCTACTTGATCACAATCTAAAAGAATTCTCCTCAAGTTTAATACTACAATTTTTATCCAACTTAGAATTTACCCATCTATCACATAGGGCTCTTACACTTAAGAAAAATATTCCTCAATTTATTTTCTCATGTCATTCAATCCTCAAAACTTTAACACCAACTATATCATATGTGATATGCCCTTAATCAATTATGAAAGATAGTCACCAAATAATGTGTTTGGCCTATGGTGTATATCTTGTACTATCCGTGTATCACTTATATCCAAGCACAAGATTTCGTCTTTCCGAAACAAGGGAAGACGGAAAGCAACGAAAAAGAGTTCAAGGAGGGGTAATAGAATGGAAGTATGGGAATCAAAGCGTTTAAAGAATTCAAATGGGAATTGTCAAAGCAGTTGTGGATTGAAATCCTATTTTGGTAGTTCCTATTCACATGCTCGTATCAGTTCAGTTATAAAACGGATACGATGTGCTCAGCTATATCTAGAGGACAAGTACATTCGTCTACTAATCACTATATATCTCAATCCACGTAAAATAGTTATATGAACGGCGAATCGAGCGCACTATGGTTGATCAGACCGTAGTACACTAATTCTGAAATGTATTAGTGTGCGCGCCCAATAATACATATGTAGTGAACAAGCTTGATAAAGAATAAGCTTGCGAAAACTAGGCTATAATAGCAGCATAAGTCAAGATAGTACAACAAATATAAATACGCTGGATTATGATGAAAGAAGGTGCAAATTAATTCAAGTTCACAAAATAAAACAACATAAGCAATCAATGATAAAAGACTCTACAATCTCTACGGTTATCATACAACCTTCTTGTCTAAGTCGCTAGTCGACCACATAGGGCATGGACCTCTATTGCTTGAATAAACACTATCATCTTATGCTGTCATACAATTAATGTCATTCAGTTACACTACCTTGATGGGTCAAGTGGACCATGTGATACTAGGTTGTGAGGCATACTACCCAACTTAAAAGAATTAAGCTAATTCTGTGACAGTCTTAAGAGGATCCTACAAAACAATCTTGCACATGTACATAGAACAGAAACTCTTATTAGGGTCTCCTATCGCCTTCCAGAGGTAAAGGTCACCTTAAGTCTTAATCATAGTGCTCGTAGGACAGGTGTCAATCGTAGGGATAGAAGAGTTACTAGCCGTTAAGGGGAAAGGAATTTAACTCGTATCGAGCTATGGGTACAAATTTCGTGATTTAAAGCTAAGGGGTAATCATTAGGTCACAACCTAAGGGAACTACGCAAACTATCAAATCCCAACTATCACGTACAAAATTCAAAGTTCAAATTACCAAGCTATACCCTAGCAAACTATATGTCCTAACATAGAATAAGATTACTTGGCCTTCAATCATACGAGTTATGTGGCACGAGTTAAATGATGAAGAAAGAAGAATCATAATTCAGTCGTCACACAATTAGCGAATGCTAAGGTTGCAGGGGGACAAGTTATGAAATAAAAAATAGAGGGCTCTAGATAGCATCATGGTTCTCTAAGGGGGTGGCATGCTAGTTGCCATATTCGGGGTATGATCAAGGAAAAGGGTTGATTACATTCCTCTAGGCTTCCTAGGGTGCTGTCTACTAGTAACAAGACAATGACATAAGTTTTATAGTTCTCTAATACTATCCAATTATGA
This sequence comes from Iris macrosiphon, assembly GCA_036927795.1. NCBI lineage: Eukaryota > Viridiplantae > Streptophyta > Magnoliopsida > Asparagales > Iridaceae > Iris > Iris macrosiphon. Next base: position 172,411,691 of record JAYESA010000014.1, on the reverse strand, counting down.
GGGTTAGGTTCAGTCCTAATGTTCAATATTGGTTCTCCATTGGTTCCTCAATACTAGGGTCATGAAAACTTCTAACTAACTCTAGTAGTGTCTATACTACTCTCAAGTCTTCATAATACATCAGGGGGTAATGGTAAATCAATTCTAAAGATAAGAAATTCTAGGGTTCACTAGATATTCTAAACTTAGTGGTGTGTCTATATTCTCGTTGTATTCTTAATAAGTGTGCTACTCTAATTATCATCCTAATAACAGGGGTTCCTATATTCTAGCAGAAGGCCATATATACTCAAGGAACTTATTAGGGAAATACAGGAATCAAGCAGGATACAATTGTTCGAATAGATCATAGAGGAGGAAGGTGAATCATAGTCAATTGTGGATGAGATCCTATACTCTAGTCCTATGTGCAGGCTTGTTTGGTACAGTAACGTAACCGAGACAATATGCTCTCGACCTGCATGGGCCACTACAAAAACATGTCACGCCCCAGTCCCAAAATACATAGGACTAGGACACGTAAACATGCCAGCCGCATGGATATGGCAACTCCAATATATGGAAACCAAATCCACACGTACGCTGTAATATGAATATCAAATCCACAAGTGGTATAATATAAGTCACAAGTCACAGGGTATAATCTAAATCTCATCCACCAAAATCATATAGAAATAAATAACCAGTATCTATGAACTAGATCTCAATAAGAAGTATCTAAGGATGTTAGTTGGATGGAAACAAATCCACTACCAACTCAAATGGAAAAAGTAAATACAATATAAGTACAACTCACTCAAACAATATAAGTACCAGCTACCAATCACGGCTCGAAGAGAAGACGTCCACGAAGCATCTATAACCATCCAAATCTGCGCTCCTGCAAATACTCAAAAAACAGGTACACCTGGCAGCGGACCAGGTCCTCAGAGGGACATAACAAGATACTTAAACACATGCCAATAAAGTACTGAAATAAATATCTATAGGGGTCGCCTAACCATCTATGTGAATGTAGTTTGAGAACAACTTTCTAACAAGTGGGCTATCTGGCCATAAATAGGATTGGCATAGTTCTCTTGGAGATCCAGGGGCCTACAAAGGCACGTCGTCTTTTGAACGGCAGAGGCCCGCCAAGTAGTATAGGTGTCATCATGACCGCGCATCTCCGGCGGAGCGTACGGATTACACAAGGAAAGTACAAAAGAGCCCAAATGTGATACTTGTTGTTCTTCCCACCCCATGCTCTAAGCATGTCACATCCATGACTTTATTTGGTCCATAGCCTATCCTTAGTACCCTAGCCCAATCCTGCAACCAAACAAGGACAAGGATGGAACCACCGTACTACAATAGGCTACGTCCATAGACCTCTAATAACTGCTAAGTCTTCTAGCATGCAAAGTTTTTAACAGCAGTTATTCCTAACTCACGGCCCACACGTACAGGAGGCCAACCTGCACGCAAGTCCGTGATCTACATGAGACTCACAACTCGTGTAACAACTGTGTCATGGCCAATGAACCTAAAGATGCTACATGATGATGGGGTAGTCTCATAAACAAGGTCAATGCAAATACATAAATAAAAACATACCGCGACGACACCGTCGCGCGCATTTTTATATAACAGTTAAAATATATGAAAGGACAGAAAATAAAGATGCATGCAATATATGGAATAAAAATAACAGTACAATGGCAAGGTATACTTGCTTGGCAAGGAAGCTGCAATGTACCAATAACCTTCTCCAGAAATCGCGCAGAACAATCCAATATCCTATGTACACATAAATATAATATAATAGAATCATTAGTCATTACACTAGCACATACTCAACCACATTTACACTGGAATCAGGGGGTATACTAGGGGTAACACTAGTCATCTAACACGGTCAATTACGCATTGAATTACGAGGGTGTCGCGTCTTCAAGTACTGTACGAAATCAGTCAGTCAACTGTCAGGTGTCTATGCCAGTACGTTAGTGTACGCAAGGCAGACAAATTCACAAGTTCTTAGGGTCAACATGGTCAAGGTAAGTATGGGATAGTCCACGATGTCCTAGGGTCATACAGTCTGAATATTTAGTCATAATTATCAATTAACATTTACTTACATATATATTCATATAACTATATAATAATATAACCATTAATTTATTTTAATTTATTTAATTCTGGAATAATTACTCTAAAATTCTATTTTAATCTTATTATTCTGATTTTTATGTTAATTCCTAAATTTTGTCCAAAGAAACTGAATTTTATCAACTCGAGACTCATGGCACGCAAATCGAGGCGATCTGTTGACCAAAAAGTTAACCGATACAAACTCGACTTTTATGCATGATTTCCTGTAGATTTCAGTATAAAAAATATACTGGAATTTATGGCTCGTCTGAATTCAAATTCGTTTGGGAATTATGGCACATACAAATTTTGTATTGTGCACCGATGGTTAAATTCTAACCTAGAAGTTCTACAGAATTAACAGTATGCAAAATACTTCGAAATAAATTCTGGGAAAAATATATGTCGATGATCTCGACATTAGCTTTCCGAAACTTTAAACGGTTCGTGATTCTGATTCCTGGTTCTCCCAGAATTGCAAAAATATCGAAACACGTCTATTTTCGGACATGCTGTGCTCTACGAATTTTCCAGAATTTAATACTAATAATTTAAAAAAACAATTTATATTATCAGAAATCTAACCTCATTATCGTTCTAACAAAAAAAAACTGGAGCGTGTTTGGAGTCCGGAGCTAGGAGATATCGTCTTTTTAATTCGTCATAACTAGTAGAAAATGAGGCTGAATTTATGACAAAATTTGACTATTTTTTTGGACGAAAAAGAGAGGAATTTGGGAAAAAAAAAATATGAAGGATGAGGAATTTATAATGGTGGACACTACTTAATTAAATACGAATAGGATTGGTTAATTTGGATAGGATTATCATGAATTTAAATAAGGATAGGATATGCATGAAGTTTATTTTCTAGTAGGTTCAGGATTTGAATTAATTTAAAATAGAGTTTGAATTTATCTCAATAATTTATAATCTTAAATATAATTAAAGATAATACAAATAATTTATAAAATCTTATTAATATCTATTAACACTAAATTAGTATCTATCTAATATTAAGACTATATATATCCAAATAAATCCTAAATAATTTTAAAATCTAAATAAATTTCTTAAAATTTTAAATAAATTACAAAAAAATATAATTAAATATTTTAAACTAAAATAAATATTTGGTAGGAACGACATGCAAGTATGGTCGTATAGTAAATCATAGAAGTCCTAGAAATTTATGTTTTCTAAGTTTTAATTACCAAAAATTCTAGAAAAATCTCCAAAAAACTAAAATAACCTAAAATAATTCTAAATGAATATTTATATAAGTAAATATATCAAGAAATTTATTTTCTAATTAACTAAGAGCATATTCTAAATAAATTCAACATATATAATAAATATAATAATATAAAATATACACAAAATACCAATTTTGGGTGAGGGAGTTTACAATATATATAGTCATATATATAATATAGGGCACATATATATATATATAGAGTATATATATAAATATATATATAGTTATAGTTATAGTAAATATAGTAGTATGTATATATTTATATAATATATCATAGATATATTTTATATAAATACATATATATAGATATATATGTATTTTATATATACATATATATACAAAGAAAAGAAAATGCAGGAAAAAATATATATATACATATTTATTTTATATAATAATGGTATATAAATATATATATATATAGCATATTAATATATATATATATATATATATATATATATATATATATATATATATATATATATATATAATAAAAAAAATAGAAATAAAAGATGCATAAATATATAATAATAATATATTATACTGTATATAATATTGTATTTAAGTATATATATTATATATATATAGTAACATATATATATAACTATATATATATATATATATATATATATATATATATATATATATATATATATATACACATATTCATATAAATAAATAGAAAGGAAAATACAGAAATATAAATACGTATTTATTTACAGTATATACAGTATTTAGTATTTAATTAATTAATATATAATTAAATATATATAATAACATATATATTAATATATATAATTATATACATATATATACATATATATACATACATATAGGATTAATTATGTATTTACGTATTATACAGGTATTTTATACCTGACAGGTCGACAGAGGGGGGCCCACAGCTTGTCGTCGGCGGGAGGACGGCGGCGGAGGCGGTGGTGGCTGGCCGGAACGGCAGCCACAGCAGCAGTGGCTGCTGGCAGTAACAGCAGTAGCTTGTGGTGGCTACGGCGGTCGTGGCGGTGGCGGAGGTGGTGGTGCAGGCGGTCGGTTCGGCGGAGGAGGGGACGGCGAAGGGTTCGGTGGGGGTGGCGGAGGTCAGGGGTGGCCGGAGTGGCGGTGGGGGACGGTCGGGATGGGGGAGGGTGTTGCTGTACGGGTGAGGGGGAAGACGCTGCGGGGGAGTTGCCGGCGTCGGTGGTGGTCGGGGGGGGCAGTGGTGGTGGGTTAGTCCGGCGGAGGGGGTCAGGGCGAGGCGATTGGGGGTGGTGGCGGTGGTCCACGACGGCGGAGGGTGGTGCTGTGGGTGGTCGGGTGGTGGAGTTGAGCTGTTGGTGTTGGTGGCGGGTTGGTCTTGTGGGCGTTGCCGGCGGCGGAGGCGGTGGCCGGAGGGGGGTGGCAGTGGTCAGAGGGAAGGGGAGGGAAGTGGCGAGCAGTTCGCCGGAGGTTCGGTGGCCGGAGGTGGGCTGAGGGTGGTGGTGTAGGGTTTGCAAGGGGGAGGGGTCGGGTATTTATAGGGGTTTTAGGGTTAGGTATTTTTGTAATTACCTTGAAGTTCAAGGGTATTTTGGGTATTTTGGGTTTTGGATATTTAGGCTGATATTTTTCAGGTGGGACCCATGCCACATGGACGGTCCATGATCACCGGCCAATAGGGGGGTGACACCTCACAGGGAATTTTGCAGAAAACCCCATGTAAATTCATATATTGCATAAAGGTCCTAAATTTGGGATTTTGCGTAATTACGTAATTTGTCTGATAAAATACCATGTTTCCAGAAAATACTAAAATGCTCAGAATTGAGAGGGAAAAGCTGTGGGAGGGTCCTGAGGGGGTGGGGGTGAGTCTGGGCAGGGGCAGGGTCTGGTTTCTTTGGGTGATACGGGTCACCGTATTTATTATTTAATAAATACTGTGCACGGTGTTCTCTAATTATTTAGAGGCAGGTAGGGTCATAATTTTACTACGGTGTCAATATACTAATTGTAGTATATTCAAAGTAGAATATTATCGTATTTTTGTTTGGGTAAAACAGGTGCATGTTGGGCCTCAAATCCCTAGGGGTACAGAGATGGGTAAAAAGCGAAAAATTAAATAAGAAATAAATACGGACGTTTGTAACGATATTTGTGCGTCTCAAACGAGGCTCAAAATAAAGCATCTGGGAGTTCCACAAAATTTAGGAAAATAGTTTAACATGTCTAGGGCAGGTATGTGAATTTGTTTGGGGATAATAGCTAGTGTAATGCTCTAATTAATTGTGTGAGGGACAGGTGCACAAATCAATAGGATATGTAAGCAAAATAAAATAAAAAAAAGTTGCAATAATTCTAATTTGTTAAAAATATTCCTAAATTACTGAAATCTGATCGAGGGAGTTTACAATCTACCCTCCTTAGAATATTTCATCCTCGAAATAAAAACAGACATATGATGAGAATGAAAGATTGATTTGAAATATTAGGACATACCCTGGTTTGGAAATAGATGGAGAAAACGCTGTCGAATATCCTCTTCTCGTTCCCAGGTTGATTCACCTGGTGCATGATGTCTCCATGCAACACGAACTAGAGAAATAGTCTGGCCTCGCAACACCTTCTCGCTACGATCTAGGATCTCTACAGGTTCCTCCTGGTACGATAGGCTTGGGCCGACGGTAATCTCTGAATGGTCCAGTACATGACTCGGGTCTGGAATGTACCTCCTCAGCTGAGATACGTGGAAGACGTCATGTACTCCTTCCAGGGTCTGAGGTAGGGCTAGCTTGTAGGCAACTTCTCTGATATGTTCTAATACATCGAAGGGTCCAATATACCTTGGACTCAGTTCCTCTTCCTCCAAATCTGATAGTTCCTCTGGTAGGTGAGATTTTCAAGAACACATGCTCTCCTACTTGGAACTCTAGAGGTCGTCGATGTACGTTGGCTCAGTGCTTCTGTCTGTCTTGTGCAGCTCGTAGGTGTCCTTGTATCTTCTTTACTTTCTCCACCGTACGAACAACCAATTCTGGTCCCAAGATCTGTCTTTCGCCAACATCGCTCCAACATACTGGGGAACGATATTTCCTTCCATACAAAGCTTCAAAGGGAGCCATTTGGATGCTCGCTTGATAGCTATTGTTGTAGAAAAATTCCACCAGGTGCAAATAATCTTCCCATGATCCGCTGAAATCAATCATGCAGGCTCTCAGCATATCTTCTAGTGTCTGGATGGTGCGCTCTGATTGGCCATCTGTCTGTGGGTGGTACGAGGTGTAGAACTTAAGGCGGGTACCAAGACTTTCTTGCATACTTCACCAGAAGTAAGATGTAAACCTCGTATCTCTGTCAGACACTATGCTGACTGGTACTCCGTGCAGACGCACTATCTCCTTCATGTACATGTCCGCCAAAATTTCTGTAGATTGTCCGACTCTGAAAGGTAAGAAATGAGCAGCCTTTGTGAGTCTGTCTACGATTACCCATACAGCATTACGACCATTGGGACTTCTTGGGAAGCCCGTAACAAAGTCCATCGTAATGTGTTCGCATTTCCACTCGGGTATTGGGAGGGGTTGAAGTAGACCTGCTGATCTCTGATGTTCAGCCTTGACTTGCTGACACACCAGGCACTTTGCCATAAAGCTTGCTATCTTTCTCTTCATTCCATGCCACCAGTAGTATTGTCGTAGATCTCTGTACATCTTTGTGCCTCCTGGATGTATAGAGTATGTTGAGCTGTGAGCTTCTGACATCAGCTCCTCACGAAGTTCTCCATTTGGAACATAAAGACGTTCTCCACATCTTAGAGTCCCATCTTCGTGTATGCGACATCCTGTCTGGATTTCAACCTCTGTTCTTTGTCGAAGCCTCTGAAATCTTGCATTTGTTGGCAGTGCAGCCTTGATTCTTTCGACCGATATTGATTGTAGCTGGTAGTTTGACAATTGACTCAATTCCTGGCATAATGACTTCTATTCCCAACTTTTCTAGATCTCTCAATAGACCTGGTTGGGTGATCATAAAGAATGCCGAGGGTCTTCTGCTTAGTGCATCAGCTACTACATTAGCCTTCCCTGGATGGTACTGCAGATCGATCTCGAAATCCGTCATCACTTTGAGCCATTGTCTTTGTCGCAGATTCAAGTCCTTCTGGGTGTAGACATATTTCAGGCTCTTGTGATCGGTGAATATCTCCACTCGTTCGCCGTATAGATAATGTCTCCATAGCTTCAGGGCAAAGATGACTGCGGCAAGCTCCAGGTCGTGCGTCGGATAATTCTTCTCATGCGTCCTCAGTTGTCTTGAGGCATAAGCTACAACCTTCCCATGTTGCATTAAGACACAACCCAATCCTTTTCCGGAAGCATCGCTATAGATTACGAAACCTCCGGATCCAGATGGTATGGTCAAAATGGGGGCAGTAGTCAGACGCTTTTTCAACTCATCGAAAGCTGTTTGGCATTCCTCAGACCAGATGAACTCCTGATCCTTGCGGGTAAGTCGGGTAATTGGCTCCGCGATTCTTGCAAATTTTTCTACGAACCTCCGGTAATATCCGGCAAGTCCTAGAAAGCTTCTCACTTCTGAGACGTTGGTCGGGGTTGGCCATGTCTCCACAGATGAGATCTTTGCTGGGTCCACCGAGATGCCTTCTCCTTTGATCACGTGTCCAAGGAAAGCGACACGATCAAGGAATAACTCTCACTTGCTCAGCTTAGCATAAAGGTTCTCACGTCTCAGCGACTCTAGCACCAGTCTCAAGTGCTCTTCGTGTTCCTCGTGGCTCTTTGAATACACTAAGATGTCGTCGATGAAGACTACCACGAACTGGTCCAGATATTGGTGGAAGACTCTGTTCATCAGGTTCATGAATACGGCTGGTGCATTAGTCAGTCCAAAAGGCATCACCAGGAACTCGTAATGACCATAGTGAGTCCTGAATGCTGTCTTTGGAATATCTTCTCTCCGTACTTTGACCTGATGATAGCCTGATCTCAAGTCTATTTTTGAGAATACTACTGCTCCCGTCAGTTGGTCGAACAGATCGTCAATTCGCGGCAAGGGGTACTTGTTTTTGATTGTCAAAGCGTTGAGGGCTCTGTAACCAATACACATCCGATATGTTCCGTCCTTCTTGGGTACAAACAACACTAGTGCTCCCCAGGGTGATGCACTAGGACGAACAAATCCCTTGATTTGCAATTCTTCAAGTTGCAGCTTCAGCTCGTCAAGCTCCTTTTTTGCCAGTCGGTACACATTTGAGGATACCGGTGCAGCTCTGGGTATCAGCTCAATAGTGAACTCTACTTCTCTGTCAGACGGTAGGCCTAGCAATTCCTCCGGGAATACGTCTTCGAACTCTGCAACGAGTGCTGGGGGTGCTATCTCCATCGTCATGTAAGCTCTAGGAGTCTGGCCTACTCCTTGCTCGATGGTACCTCGTACGTATTCGAACTTCGGATGTCCTGGTGGTCTAAAGGTGACACTACATTTTCGGCAGTCTAGGATAGCATTGTTCTGGATTAACCAGTCCATGCCTAAGACGACGTCAAAATTTGGCATTGGGAGTACCAAAAATCGTGCTCTTAGCTCTCTACTACAAACGACTGTCGAGCATATTTCAATAATATTGGTAACTGGAACAATGCCTCCTCCGGTAAGAATTTTCCAGCACTTAGGTAGTGGGGAAGTGACTAGTTTGTGCATGGCTACGAAACTACTAGATATGAATGACAGGGTAGCGCCAGAATCAAATAATACGGTTGCAGGTAATGATGCAACTAAAATGGTACCTGTGATGGTTTCACCTTCGGATTCTTCGGCAAGTGCAGCTAAAGCAAAGGCCTGCCCATGCCTTTGTCCTCCAGATTGTTGTCTGGCTTTGAATTGGCTCTCCTGGGTGGCCAGGGGTGCTCCCTTCTGATATCCTCCAGATGTGGAGGGTAGCATCTTTTGGGCTGGTGTTCCTAATTTTTGCCCGTTCTGAGGTGCTGCATCTCTGCGTTGCGGGCAGTCCCTTGCCATATGTTGGCTAGCTCCACATACTAGGCAGAGTCCTTTCTTCTTTCTGCAGTCATTGGCAAAATGCCCCTTCTTGCCACAATAGTGATAAGTCGGGAGCTCCTTCTTCTGGTAGGGCCTCGTCGTCTGCTGCGTCTGGTTTTGTGGACGACGGATAGGTCCTCCTGCTCCTTGCTTATTTTTGGCCGGGATGTTTGGATTAGAGCGTCTCGCTCCTCGTCCAATAGCTTCTTGCACCCTCGCTTCTGTAAGAACCTCCTCGTAGGAGATCCTTGACTGCGTCGTCGTATATCTCTGGAGTTCGAAAGTGAGGCCGTGGTGGATGTCACGCCCCAGTTCCAAAATGCCGAGGGACCAGATACGTGGCAATGACCAGCAGTACGCACCGATGGACAAACCCAATTTAATGGATCCATCAGGGCATACTTAAGCTGTAAAATCAAGTCTACGACAACATGCACAACTAATCTCATCCACACAAGATATAAAATATGATCCACAGAATAAATAAGGAATGTAAATCATCAGCTAGTCTCAACAAAGTACTTCGGGGAACAACCCGATAAATATCTGATACAATGGTTCAACAGACCAGAATATAAATGACTGAAATAAATAAATACTGAGCATGCAACATGGATGCTCAGAAAAAGTCTTCGGCTAACACCTCGTCATCGGATGGCGGTACCGCTCCTGGATCAGCTCCTGCTGCGGTCCCGTATACCTCGGGATAGATCTCGTCCTCAAATCCTGGGGACATAATCCGGATCCAGGTCCTCAGGGGACATAGCAAGGTACAAGAAAGCTCATGCCAAAATAAATACAGTACAGCAGATAATGAAATAAATAGGGTAAGTATGTAACCATCTATGTGAAAATGCAAGTGAGAGCATCACGAGTACTCAGGCTGAGCCACTACAAGCTCTGTGTCGGGGAGCCGGTAGTGGTAATAACCGGTAGTGGGTCTAGCTCTGCTCCGAGAGTCTACAACCTCGCAATAATAGAAGATATATATAGAACAGCCTGTAGCCTGTGTGTCTCTCCCCACCCAATGTAACCACGCATATCATGACCATAACGTTTCATGTCCATGTCAAGCGGGATCATAGCTAATGCAACAAGTCATATAATATCTAAGAATATAATGTCTATGTCAAGTCCTGTATCCTATACAGAATCACCATGAATATCTCAGGAAGATCCTGTCTCATGATTAGTGTCAAGTGTCCTGGGTCATAGTGTACTTGATAAGACAAGTACGAGAATGTAAAATGTCACGAATGTCCATCTCTAGATGACAATACCCAACACCGCGTACAGTGTTGGCACCCGACTAATAATCAGACGCTAAGTACGTCACACGGTCCTAGGTTAAGCATGCACAGCAATATAATGAAGCAAGGAAAATATGTAACAATACTGCAGAGTTTGGCAAGGTACACTTGCCTGGTGTTTGAATACCAACAGTCGTCCCTGTATCAGTGGATCCTGTAGGTACTCCTCCAAAAGCTGTAATAAACATCACCAACAGTCTCAGATATCAAATAGTTAGAAACGCCTGTCTTTAAGTCCAATTTGGACACAAGGGCAAAAATAACATTTCCGGGCCAAAGCGGGGTCCACATGTGGGCCACTTTGCACCAAAAAGCGTGTCAGGGTCAAAGGTCTCCAAATTCGCCAAACTTAGTGTCAACAAGTCAGGAACGATGATATGAACCCAACAGAACTTCCAGAATTGGATTCCGATGAGCTGAACACAAAATCGCCCGTCAAGTGGAGCCTGTGGGGCCCACGATACGCGATTTTGTCAACGTTCTCAGAATCGAACCAAACTTGGGTCACAGGACCAGCATATTGCTACGAGTCCGATGGAGCAAGTTTTATCTCGATCCGACGTGTGTACACAAAGTTACAGTGTATTCTAGAATGGACGGATACGAGGCGTTGTCGGCGGATACGCGTTGATTCCGGTGTGCACGCACATCCAAATCAACTTCTGCGAAATCTCACACGTCCGTATCAACGTCGCGCACATTTCGGTAAAGACCGCGTGCGACCAATTTGTCCCGTTTGGCGGGACGCACTAGTTCCGGGGTGAAACAGGGCGTTATTTTTTCCTATTTTTGGATCGCGGTTTGCGATCACCACAGGACGCGATACACCGAGCGAGTTGCACGGGCATCGAGGGGGTTATACAGTCTACGTGTTGCAACAGACGAAATCAAAAACGGAATTACGAGGAGAGAGAAAATGCTACCTGAACAGGGCTCCGTGAAATCTGAATTTCACGTGTCCGAGTGTCCGTTTCGTGTCCTGGTTAGGGTTTTGCTGTCGGATCCTGCTGTGTCCGTGTTCGATACTGCTCGAGTCTGTGTCCGGTGACAGCGGGGGACTCGCCGGCGGGAATCGACTCGGCCTAGGGCGTCCGGGGTGCTGGTCGGCGGCGTCCAGTCTTGGTAGATCTTGGTTTGGTCTCGAGTCAACAGAAAACGACATCAGCACTCGAGGCTCGACGAGTGGCGACGATGGCTACGATGATGAAGAGGCTGATGGTGGTCCGACCAGGGGGTGGTTCGGCCTGCGAGGAGGACAGGGAGGAGCTCGTGGAGGAGGAGATCAAGGGGGAAGGCCGTGTTGTCGTCTCCGGCAAGGGGGAGGGGAGACAGGGAACGGTGGCAGTGACGGGACTGTTCTGGTTCCGGTGGAGGAGTCGGGCCGGGGTGAGACGGTGCACAGGAGGAAGAGGGTGGAAAAGGGAGTGGAGAGGTGTGTTCGTCGAGGTGTGGCGGACAGCGGGGTTGAGCCGGCCGGACATGGCTACTCCGGTCGGCGAGGGACGCAACGGCTCGTGGCTGATGGGTCGAGAGGAAGGGGCAGGAGGAGAAGAGGTCTGGCGGCGGGGAGGACTACAACTGAAGCCGCTGCGGGGTCGGCCACAGGCGGGGGTCGGCCACAGGCGGTCGGGGCATCTGGCCGGAGCGGGATGCTCTGCTGCAGACCGGAGTGCACCGTGGCCGGAGCGGGCTGCACAGTGGTCAGGGACAGCCGCGGGGGGCCGGAGCGGCTTGGCCGGCGCTCGGCCGAAGCGATCGGCACCGGAGTCAGGCCGGAGGAAGGTCAGGGAAGGGTGGCGGATGACAGCTAGGGTTAGGGTTAGGTTTGGGGGTTTTTATTAGTTTTATTCTTTCCTTTTTATTTTCTTTATGGAGAAAACTAGGAACAATATGTATTTATACATGCAGAAATTGGGCTTGGGTCTGACCTAGAATTTGGGTTGGGTCAATGCTCCTTGGGCTTGGCTTCGGCTCTCATGGGGATGTTGGGTGTTTGGCACGGGTTTAATTCGGTTTAAGTGGACACTGGTTTCTAGGGCTTTAAAATGCTTTTGGAGTCTAATAAATTCACAGAAAATTACCCTATGTCCGGTTTTCAATTTTACACCATAAAATATTATTTTCATAATATTTTAACATCAATTTACAGTATTTAAAAATCTTTTAATCATAAATTCCTTAGTTTTAATTCCAGAAAAATACCGAAAAATTGGAAAAAATATATTTTAAAATTTTAGAAAAATCAGGGTGTTTACAGTGGAACCTCTTGGCCTTCTCCAGTTCATTCGGTATCAAGATGGTACCGAAACGACTCAGTCTGCTGAACTCTGCGTCGTAGGCGTCAACAGTCATATTTCCCTGTTCCAAGTGCAGCAACTGGGAGTATAGGGCATCTCGGACTGTTGCTGGGAAGTATTTTGCGTGGAAGTGCTCCAAAAATTGTTCCCAAGTCTGGTCTTTGCCGACGCTACGCTCTATAGAATCCTACCAGTGATGGGCGTTGCCTAAGAGCTGGGCCCTCACGGTGGTCATCCACAAGTCGGAGGTAAGTTGCGAGCCTTCCAGCAGCATTTCTGTATTGGAGATCCAATCTGAGATCTCCTCTGGGGTTTCGTTGCCTTTAAAGTTTCTCGGACTCATTTGTCGGAAGCCTCGGACTGTGCCCACTAGTTGGACAGGTGCTGGTGTCGGGGCAGTCGTTCTTTCCAAGGCCGTCATCAAAGTTTGTCTCAAGGCTTCAGTCTGTTGCCACTAAGACTGTCTTAGGGCTTCAGTCTGTTGCCATTGAGTCTGCAACATAGCTTGGAGGAACTGGAATATTTGAGTTTGTCCCTCAAGCTGTGGCATCTGGGCAAGGAAGGCGGGAGGTGGAGGCAGAGGTGTCTCCGCCTGCGGTGTTAGGGCCTGGAAGGTTTGCCCTTCATGCTGGACTGGTGTTCCTGTCTGGGCAGGATTCTGGTGGATGTACGGGGTTGCCGGGTAGACCAGCATCCTTCTAGGGGATTGGTCTCTCGGGGTAGTCGGGGTTCCTTGGACATCGGGCGAGGGGTCTGTTGCTTGGTCAGCCCCATCAATCGCATGTCCACCGGGTATGTCCATATTTCTGAAGAAGATAGAATAATTAGAAAAGTACAAGGAATTAATAATTGATAATCAAGCAGGATGCAAAAAATTTTTTTTGATGAAGTCAGTGTGGATGAGACCTAGTATTTCTATCCTATTGCAGGCTTGCTGGGCATGTCATCATACCACTAGCAATAAACTAGACCTGCATGGGCCACCACTAAAACCATGTCACGCTCCAGTCCCAAAATATAAGGAACTAGGCCACGTGGCATTGGTCAGCTGACACGTCACTAAGGGTTTAATCCATTTTAATGGACCCAAAGGAACGTGCTACGCTGTCCTAAAATACTACAAGTCTAATACAGATAAATCTATCTCATCCACAGGAATATCAATGAATGTGGAAAAGTGCTGAAATATATATATAGCTGAGTCTGAATGTCATAGTACACAACTTGTGGGAACAAACCCACTACAAAAGGTAATAATAGTGCAAAAAATAAGATAGACTAAAGTATCGTCTATCTAGGAAAATAGCTCCATCTCCAGGTGAACAAGCTTCTAGGATCAGGCAGAATCTGGTGGTGTCTCCTCTAGTTCTTCCTCTGTGGCATGCCTGGTCTCCTGTCCAGGCCCATATACTGTAGGGTAGAAGGCCTCATCTAAATCTGGAAGGGAACCAGGTCCTCAGTGGGACATAATAAGATACAGAAAAATAACATGCCATGTATATAAATACTGAATAAATAAATAAATACAGGGTGTTAACCATCTAAGTGAATGCAAGTAAAGACCTTGTAGTACGCATGGGAATGTGTAGGTTAGACATATGCTGACTTAATTCACCAATCGTGGTGACTGGCTAGTATATGTGTCATATGCCCCCAGACGCATGGGCACTCTGCAATCGTCCATCTCCGAGGAGCATGGAACGAAGGATAAAGACTCAAGGAGGGGGTGTCCCATACGTCTACTAGTTATCTTTCCCGCCCAATGTAACTAATGCCAAGTTGTAATTATTCCTGAGTTTTCCTAATCTTATGCTAAACCGTGCTGCACGTCACACGTACTGGTAGCTAATCAAATACGCAGCTCGCATCCCAATATGTATTGCAACCATGTTGCGTGTTCCCGTGACAGGGTCTAGGAGGATATTAGGATACCCTCACTGTTGTTGGTAAGTCTGTAAAAGACTAAGTTATTTATACTACGTGCCAACGTACTTGTTGACTGTACCTGAGACAATCTCAGGTATTTACGGTTATATGAAATTCAGGAACAATAACATATAACAATATTTGAATTTAAACAGTAAAGTTGGCAAGGTATACTTGCCTACTTCCTGATTGTGTTGAAAATCTGGTCTCACAGTCAGGTCTGAGGGTTCTTGTGACAGGGGATCACTGACTGTGCTGGAGAAGTTTTCTGTTTAAGATATTACAGGGCTTGTAAATATAATTTAAATGGAGGGTACATAATATAATAGCATATATATATACTTATGTAAATATATATATAAGACATAATATATATATAGTCATATATATAATATAGGGCACACATATATATATAGAGAGAGAGTATATATATATATATATATAGTTATACTAAATATAGTAGTATGTATATATTTATATAATATATCATAGATATATTTTATATAAATACATATATATAGATATATATGTATTATATATATATATATATATATATATATATATATATATATATATATATATATATATATATATATATATATATATATATACAAAGAAAAGAAAATGCAGGAAAATATATATATACATATTTATTATATATAATAATGGTATATATATATATATATATATATATATATATATATATATATATATATATATATATATATATATATATATATATATATATATATATAATAATATACACATATATAGATATATATATGTTTACATATATACATATATATATATATATATAAGAAAAGGAAAATGCAGGAAATTATATATATATAATTATATACATATAATAGAATAAAATACATAAAGAATATATATATATATATATATATATATATATATATATATATATATATATATATATATATATATAAAGGAAATGAAATACATATAGGAGTATACTATATATATATATATATATACTGAATATATATATAGTAATAATATAATATATAACATATATAATATTATATACATAAATATATTTATATATATAGGTATATATGTACATATACATATAATTTATAAAAGAAAATGCAACATACATATATATATACATATTTAAAATATATAATATAATAATATATATATATACACTGTATATATATATACTGTATTAACAATAATAATAACAATAATTATATATATAATATATATATATATATAATTATATATAGTAATACTTACATATATATATAATACATATATATATATATATAAAATAAAAAAACAGAAATAAAAGATGCATAAATATATAATATAATAATATATTATACTGTATATAATATTGTATTTAAGTATATATATTATATATATAGTAATATATATATATAATTATATAACTATAACTATAACTATAACTATAACTATATATATATATATATATATATATATATATATATATATATATATATATATATATATATATATATATATATATATATTTATTTATATATATACACATATACATATAAATAATAATAAAAAAGGAAAATACAGAAATATAAATACGTATTTATTTACTGTATATACAGTATTTAGTATTTAATTAATTAATATATAATTAAATATATATAATAACATATATATTAATATATATATATATTAATATATATAATTATATACATATATATACATATATATACATACATATAGGATTAATTATGTATTTACGTATTATACAGGTATTTTATACCTGACAGGTCGACAGAGGGGGCCTACAGCTTGTCGCCGACGGGAGGACGGCGACGGAGGCGGTGGTGGCTGGCCGGAACGGCAGCCACAGCAGCAGTGGCTGCTGGCAGTAACAGCAGTAGCTTGTGGTGGCTACGGCGGCCGTGGCGGTGGCGGAGGTGGTGGTGCAGGCGGTCGGTTCGGTGGAGGAGGGGACGGCGAAGGGTTCGGTGGGGGTGGCGGAGGTCAGGGGTGGCCGGAGTGGTTGTGGGGGACGGTCGGGATGGGGGAGGGTGTTGCTGTGCGGGTGAGGGGGAAGACGCTGCGGGGGAGTTGCCGGCGTCGGTGGTGGTCGGGGGGCAGTGGTGGTGGGTTAGTCCGGCGGAGGGGGTCAGGGCGAGGCGATTGGGGGTGGTGGCGGTGGTCCATGAAGGTTGAGGGTGGTGCTGGGGGTGGTCGGGTGGTGGAGTTGGACTGTTGGTGTTGGTGGCGGGTTGGTCTTGTGGGCGTTGCCGGCGACGGAGGCGGTGGCCGGAGGGGGGTGGCAGTGGTCGGAGGGAAGGGGAGGGAAGTGGCGAGCAGTTCGCCGGAGGTTCGGTGGCCGGAGGTGGGCTGAGGGTGGTGGTGTAGGGTTTGCAAGGGGGAGGGGTCGGGTATTTATAGGGGTTTTAGGGTTAGGTATTTTTGTAATTACCTTGAAGTTCAAGGATATTTTTGGTATTTTGGGTTTTAGATATTTAGGCTGATATTTTTCAGGTGGGACCCATGCCACATGGACGGTCCATGATCACCGGCCAATAGGGGGGTGACACCTCACAGGGAATTTTGCAAAAAATCCCTTGTAAATTCATAAATTGTATAAAGGTCCTAAATTTAAAATTTTGCGTAATTACGCAATTTGTCTGATAAAATACCCTGTTTCCAGAAAATACTAAAATGCTCAGAATTGAGAGGGAAAAGCTGTGGGAGGGTCCTGAGGGGGTGGGGGTGAGTCTGGGCAGGGGCAGGGTCTGGTTTCTTTGGGTGATACGGGTCACCGTATTTATTATTTAATAAATACTGCGCACGGTGTTCTCTAATTATTTAGAGGCAGGTAGGGTCATAATTTTACTACGGTGTCAATATACTAATTGTAGTATATTCAAAGTAGAATATTATCGTATTTTTGTTTGGGTAAAACAGGTGCATGTTGGGCCTCAAATCCCTAGGGGTACAGAGATGGATAAAAAGCAGAAAATTAAATAAGAAATAAATACGGACGTTTGTAACGATATTTGTGCGTCTCAAACGAGGCTCAAAATAAAGCATCTGGGAGTTGCACAAAATTCAAAAAAATAGTCTAACATGTCTAGGGCAGGTATGTGAATTTGTTTGGGGATAATAGCTAGTGTAATGCTCTAATTAATTGTGTGAGAGACAGGTGCAAAAATCAATATGATATGTAAGCAAAATAAAATAAAAAAAAGTTGCAATAATTCTAATTTGTCAAAAATATTCCTAAATTACTGAAATCTGGTCGAGGGAGTTTACAGGGTAATTTGACCTTAAAAGTAAAGGTCTAGCAATCAATTGCAACCTTTTAATAAAAGACTCTACAAGTCCATTTTGAGTATGCACATGTGCAACTGAATGTTCAACATCAATGCCAATTGACATGCAATAATCATTAAATGCTTGAAGATGTAAATTCACCGGCATTATCAAGACAAATAGTCTTGATGGAATAATCAAGGAATTGAGCCCTTAATCTTATAATATGAGCAAGAAGTTTGGCAAAAGCAATCGTTCGTGTTGATTGTAGACTTACATGTGACCATCTAGATGATGCATCTAACACGACCATGAAGTAACGAAATGGTCCACAAGGTGGGTCAATAGGTCTACAAATATCTCCTTGTATTCTTTGTAAAAATATATGGGACTCAAAATTAACTTTCATTGGAGATGGTCTTACAATTAATTTTTCTTGTGAGCAGGCAACACACACACAATCACGAGGTAAAAGAATCTTCTAGTTCTTTAAAGGATGTCCATGTGAGTTTCTAACTATTCGACGCATCATACTCGATCCAGGATGGCCAAGTCGATCATGCCAAAGCATAAAAAGTTTTGGATCATTGAACTTCTGGTTTATCGCAGTGTTTGATTCTATGGCACTTATGTTCGTATAATACAATCATGATGAGAAAACTGAGAGTTTTTCTTTCACATGCTTCTAGCATGAATCATTGGATGTAATACATAGATATTCCATATCCCCCTCATTCATAGTCTCGATATGAAAACCATTAAGACATATGTCTTTGAAACTCAGCAATTTTTTTTTTTGACTTGCTAGAATACAAAGCCTCTTTCACCAAAATATTTGTTTCACCCGGCAATATAATGTTCGCTCTTCCAGATCCCTCAATTAGTTTTGTAGTACCAGAAATTGTACTAACATTTGCTTTTGTCAATTTTAAGTTCGAGAAGTATTTTCAATCTCGAAGAATTGTGTGTGTTGTTCCACTGTCAACCAGACATATATCTCCACCGTTGGAGTTGTTCACGGCATTATCATTTTTCACATTTCTATAAACAAAATAAATAAAGTAAGAAATATTATAAAACTGAATTTATTAATTCAAACTTACAACAACCAAGACTTAGAAACATGAGAAAACAAACATTGAAATAAAATTAAACTTAGAAAAATAAAGTTCAAATAATCTCAACCCCAACTCAATCATTTTTTATCTTTCCGTTGCCATCATTAGCATAATCACCCTAAAACTTAATCCCATTAATTTTTTCACTTGGCTCGGTTAAGAAATCATCAACATCCAAATGAGCAAATTTCATTGGATCATTTTTATCATCAACAATTTTATTGAAATCTGCAAAATTGATTTCTTTTCCTTTTTCTTTACCCTTGATAGATGTTTGGTAAAGATCAATTAGATGCTTTGGTATACGACATGTACGAGACCATTGCCCTTTTGCTCCACACCTATAGCAAGTCTCATCATAATTCTTCGGAGAATCTATTTTTACACCATTTTCTTTTTCTTGTTTTCCGTCATTGTTGTTCCATTTCAAGTGGTATGGTCCAACCTTCTTGTTGAAGGCGTGATAATTAGGACCACCTTGGTCTCGAGTTTGACCACGACTGTAACCGTGACCATGACCAAAGCCATGACTACGACCATGACTGCGACCACGTCTTTGTTTATAGTTACTTGCATTCGCTTCAGGGAATGGATGTGATCCTGTAGGGTGAAAATTATGGTTTTTCATCAAGAGCTCATTGTTTTGTTCAGCAACAAGTAGGCATGAGATCAATTGAGAATATTTTTTAAAACCTTTTTCACGGTACTGCTGCTGCAGGAGCATGTTCGAGGCATGGAAAGTAGTGAATGTCTTTTCCAACTTATCTTCTTCAGTAACATTATCTCCGCACAATCTCATTTGAGACACGATTTTGAATATTGTGGGGTTATATTCGTTCACTGTTTTAAAATCTTGCAACCTCAGGTGCATCCAATCATAGCGAGCCTTTGGGAGTATCACACTCTTTTGATGATCATAACGTTCCTCCAAGTTTTTCCATAAAACAGCTGGGTCTTTCACTCCAAGATATTTGGATTTCAGCCCTTCATGAAGGTGATGTCGAATGAAAATCATTGCCTTTGCTTTGTCTTATTCTCTTGCCTCATTTTTCTCTTTGATGGCATGCCCAAGGTTCTTTGCACTCAAATGGAACTCAGCATCAAGAACCCAAGTCAAATAATTTCTTCAAGAAATATCAAGAGCAACGAACTCAAGCTTGTTGATGTTTGCCAAAGGTCTGAATACAAAACAAGTATTACTTTAGAATATAATACATATACTCAAATCTACAACTTTGAGTTTTATCACTTAGACTTCAAGCCTAACATGGTTTTAAGCCTTATATTCAATCTAGACTTCTAGCCGACATTTTCTTTCAAATTTTCTTCATGAAACTTCAGGTTCATCTATAAAAATTATCAAATAAATCAATATCGTCAAACTACAACACAATAATTCATCGATAACAAGAAAAATATTATATATATATATATATATATATATATATATATATATATATATATATATATATATATATATATTTCTCTCTACCCGAAACTCCCTCCCACCCCTTAGCCGATGCCGGGACTCGATGTCCGGACCTACTCGGTAAATGTCCCGTAGCTTTACCACTAAGCTACACCCCAGGGGACATATATATATATATATATATATATATATATATATATATATATATATATATATATATATATATATATATATATATATATTTATTTATTTATTTATTTATTTATATATAAGTAATAGTTTATATAACAAGAAAAATATATATTATATACATCTTTATAAACAAACTATAAATGGTCCAATATTATATATAAATCTATAGTGAGAAGCTTCAAAAAGAATAAAAATGTATAAAAGTAAGATGTTTGAGTTTTACCTTGACATCGATGGGTCTCCCGAAACGACTAATGATTGCATCGTGCAGATAACGTATTAAAACTTGTACAAAATAAAGTGTGTACTTAGAGAATAATAAAGAGGGTGAGAGTGAAGATCTATTTCATTTCTTTAATTGCATATCTCAAATATATTATAAGTACTCTATTTATAGGTTTAAGAGAGTAACCAAAAAGCCAAGAGTCAAAAGATGTTACCCAAAAACCAAGAGCCAAATGATGTGTCTTTTTAATGGATGGATTCTTTATTTGGATATTCATATACGATTTTCATAACAGTTATTTATCAAATGGGCAGGTGATCTAATTGTGGGCAGAAAGTCCTAACGAGTACATACTAGCTTAGTTCAAGACTTCTCAACTTTCAATTTTCAATGCTATTACTATGGTTCTTATTCTGGTTCTTGGCCTATAAATTTGGGTTGGCAGAAGGAATAATGTTATGGTCTGTAGACTAAAAAACTTCTGATGGTGTGGACTATGAACCATATACTTCTAAGACACCCCAAAACCTGAATCAACTATGTTAATTAAAAATTAGTCTACTATGTTAAATTAATCAACTATGAAAATAAATACATTTCTAAACAAATATTTAATCCATCCGAGAAACGTAGAATTGAAAGGTGCAATTATTTTTTTTACTAAGATAGGCAGAGCCGTTTAGACTTTTGGAGACCCTAGACGGATTATCTAAATAAAACTTAGTTAATTAAATAATTAAGGAGATGGATTGTTGTTGCCGGATTTGGGACGTTTTTATTTCCTTTTGCTATATATATATATATATATATATATATATATATATATATATATATATATATACTTTTCAATTTTGATGGAATTTTTCAAATTTGGATGGAGAGACCCCTTACTATATCACTTCTATACCCTTCCCTCACCCCTCTCACATGCCCCCCACACCTTTTCCCTCTATATAAACATCTCTCCACCCTCCTTCACTTAATATCCCTCATCTCACCTCAATCAAACACTTGGAGGATTGCTAGCTCTCTACTAAGATATTTTCCAACTCTTCTTATGTTTATAAATCAAGATAATATATATGTTGTGTGTGTGTGTGTGTGTGTGTGTGTGTGTGTGTCTAGGGGCAGGAAGCAAGCCTGCAGCAGAAGCAGTAAACAGAAGTTGCAGCAAGCTCAAGCTGTAGCAACAACAACAAAGCTCTCTCTCTCTCTCTCTCTCTAGCTCTCTCTCTCTCTCTCTCTCTCTCTCTCTCTATATATATATATATATATATATATATATATATATATATATATATATAAGCAAATGACGTCTAGCCTAGTGGTTAAGACCGTGGTGAGTTGGTGATGGGTGTGGTGGGCCTTCGGACCAAGTTTGTAGTCCTTTGGACCAGAAGTCTGTAACACAATTACCATTTAACCCATTGGATTGAATCTATTTAATTACAGTTCACCTATTGATATGAATTATTCATGATATAGGTTTTTTTGGCTCTGTCACAGACTCTGACTTATTTTACCAGCATCGGACGACAGGCGAGTACAATATCTGATAATTTTCTTTACTGATGATTTCTATATTACATGTAGTAGCTAGTAATATTGTACTTGATTTCTGACACGATGGTACACTGATTAGTAAATCTTGTTGTTTATGTTTTAGATCTTGATCTTGTGTAACACTTCGATATTACTTTGTGATTCATGTATACTAGTCGGGGCGAGAAAATGCTAGTTGAAATGTGATCATACCCTTAAATCCTATGTAAGTATAATTCATGTGGAAAGCTAATCATACACTTCATGTGTGGTTAGCCGGACTTCTATTGTGTTTATCCCAAGCCGATCACATAATCAAAACTAGTATTTCAAAATACTTAGTTATTATCGATTTTCTTGCTTTACTCTTTACATGTTGATACAAGTCATATTATTCCTGTTTATTCATTTTTCATGTTCATTTCTTACCATTCTTTGATATCAGTTTATTTTATCTATCACATTTACTATTGATATTTTATAGTCCTTATCATGTATTGAAACTGTTGTTAGAGTTGTACTCGTTCCAATGCTTACTGGATAATATTTCATGTAATAATTAAAAGGATATTTGTCCTATTATGGATTTTCGGAGAATAGTTTAGAGCATGACCTTACCTTTCCGGAGGATCGAGGAGTATTCAGAAGGAAACCCAGTTATGATATCTAGATTAGTTATAGTTTTGTCGGAACTGTTTCCGGGGGCTCTGTATGAAAGTTGAACTCCAGACTTGTAGTGTAACTTATATACATATATGACATTCTGTTTCCATCTATCTTAGTTTGTGATTGAGTATACTATATGTTACTCTTTATATTATGTGAGGTGTTGGATATCACAGGGATAGTCCGTGACAGCGTTGTAGGTTGGACGTGCCCATGCACTCGTACCCAAATCTTCAGATGCAGATCGTGACATAAGGATCCGTACAAGACACAATCGATCGTCGACCTTCACATCCAACCACCAACTTGATCATCTGATATCTCTCTCCTTCCTGCTGACAATGCCGCCACTTGGGCAATGGAATCAGCCTCCGGACTTCTCTCTTGACATCGAATGCGAATGCGAAGATAGCATTGTCATACGGCACGAGCCAATGGACCACGCCCCACATCTCCACCCCGGGATCATGAGACGATAATAGGAGAGATGGCAATTGGTAGTTGGTGTGGCCCGACCTCCATCGCCATGTTTTGGAATCATATATCTCAACTACAATGTTGTTGAGATTCCTCTGATTCGTAGAGAGCCTCACGATCTTGAAGTATGGCCTCAACATGTCGCGGTAGAAGAGGGCGGTATGAAATCTGGTCTTTGGATTTGGCATTGATCTCCATTGCATTGTGGTTGGCTTATATATGATGTATCTGAGGGATACAGTGGTTGTTAGTAGGAGCCTGACAACATATATTGGGATTAATGTCTGTTGCTGCTGCGTCGACGGATGGCCTCCTACCGAAAGGGACGAAGGTTGAGGAGGAGTATATGTTCCTCCTAATCCTTTGAATGAAGTAGCCGCAATCACATGGCATGGAACCTATCCAGCAAAGGAGAATACCTCACACCAAAATCGCATGAATTAGAGATATTTATCTATAGTTAGATAATATTAGACATGCACTTAAACAATTAGTTGTAATTTATTATTATTTTTTAATTATGTGAGCATATACATGAACTACACATGTATTTTCCTGCTGTAGATTTTCTTCATGACAAATTTTCAAATAGTTACACAATGTCAAAACACAATCTACACGTGCATTTCTATTGTAAATTTTGTTAACCACATATTTCCGAACATCTTGTATTAGTTCCACATATCAAACTATAGTTTTGAAACAAACATTTTCTCCGTGTACTGGTATCCTTGTTGGCTCCAATCCAACATCATCTAAAAGCCTTTTACTGGCCTTCTGTTCCTGTATGATTTCCTCGTGTACCCTTAATTTCTTGTTAACCAACTAATGTTATATATTAAGTTTGTGTATAAGATCATGAGGTCAGGTTTTACCTATTTGATTTTTGCTGTGGCTCAAATGCAACCACATAAACCTTTTGAAAGGAAGCATGCACGAATTATGCAAGTTAGTGAGCAGATTTATAATGTTAAAAGACTTCAAGCTATACATTGTAAGTGATCTGCTGGTGAATACATGTTGAAGTGGGAGATATTTATATGCACTTCCATTATTATTATTATAAAATCAGCTTAAAATGCATCAGATGATATTTAAATCTGGATTGTTCTGATATAATATTTGAAAATCTAGCTATGTGTACTATTCTATCGTGTATATTTAAATGGGGTTGGCAACAATAGCAGCAAGAAATTTGGTATGTTCCGAAATTATTATTTATTTATCGAATGGACAGGTGATCTAATTGTGGGCAGAAAGTTCTAACCAGTACATACTAGCCCAGTTCAAGACTCCTCAACCTCAATTTTTCAATGCTATTACTGTGGTTCTTGTTCTTAGTCAATAAATTTGACGGAAGGAATAATGTTATGGTCTGTAGACCAAAAAATTTCTGATGGTATGAACTATGAACCATATACTGTTGTATACAGTTGTCGCTGCATTAAAGGAAAAAATTAATTTTCTGTTCGATTATCCCATCTTTACATTTGGAATGTCTATTCAAATTAAACCCACATTTTTAGTCCTTTATATAGCCCATTAGCCTTTATACAATTATAAATTTTCCGTTATCTTTCATTAAATCCAAGGGATTGATTCTACTCTATATATATTGTCCTCTTTTGTTGACAGTAAAAACAGTAAAAAATTGAAACAAAACTCTATTGTTTTCCATCTCCTAAATTTCAGAAAGTCTTCATCCGAAGTCTTCATCCGGTCTCTCCAAATCTCTCTTTTCACTAATCTTTTTTTTCAATCTTCTTCTGGACAAAGCTAAGTTCGGATCATTCTCCCGAAGCCGTGTGCGGTGACGAGAAGCCGGTAGGAAGGGGGGTTTACCACTAGGAGAATTCGAGAGGATATCTGCACATAGACCTCGAATAAACTCTTAGGGCAGTGCTTCGTGCTTGACTTTCCCGTAGACCGGTAAATCTAACTCATTGTTATTTTTATTTTCATGAATTGAAGGTAATATTTTCCAACAATCTAAGAGTTTATTCGAATTATTAGTCATATAAAGTTTTATTGTTATATTATTCATGTGTTGTTTGATAGAATAATATAGGCCATATATAGGCTCACAGTCAATAAAATATGAATCTTTTTACTCATGCAATTTTTTAATGCTAATCACAAACTGAATACAGAGTTGTGTAAATACATATTAGTAATTTAGTACTAAGAATTGAAACTGAACCTGTTTTGGTGAATGTCGGGGAATATTTCTATTGGAATTTCAAACACCATATACTTTTTAAATGTGTTGTATGCATCGGAGTCTCGGACACCGAAAATCAACAACTGGTAAACATGTTAACTCAGTGTATGTTAAATTAGTATTCAGGTGTCTCTGGCTCGGACGAGCTAACATGGCCCATTAATTATATTTGGGTGTGCTCCAGTTTCTTATTAAGTTGTTAAGCACACAATGTGATGGATACAAGATATTATTAGGATAGGACGATTCGAAATCGATCCTGATAGGGAGATCGTTCGAAATCGCTTTTGATATTGAGTTTTTTGAACCTTGCTTTCTCTCACATATTTTTACAGTTGTGATAATTTGTGTTTTGTAACAAAAGATAAGCCTGCTTCCAAATAACTTGTCTTTGTTCTAAAAAAATAATAATAATAAAAATAAAATAAAATTGTACCTGACTAATATTAATTGTTAGTTATAATTGATGTTTAAGCCTTTCCAGTGCCTTGTGTCCTCATGTCTTTCAAATAGAGGAATAGGAGTCTCAAGGGTGTAGGTTCTTATTTAAAAGTAAGAATGCTTATTTGATGCGATGATGTGGTTGAGAAGTCAAAACTCCTTTGAACAATGCTAGAACAATATATAGAGATAATTTCGGTTAGAATGTCATGGATATTAAATTTTCTTAGTACAAAGAAATGTAAATATAATTTGTAACTGAGAAAATATATGTTGTCACTTGTTCATACGTACTTTTAGACAATATATGTCTACAGTACATTATAAAAAGGTGTGTGTATATTTCTTGGGTGTATTAGCTATATTTGCTAATTCTATAATAATACTCTAGATTTGCAGGTGTAATAGCTCTCTCTCTCTCTCTCTCTCTCTCTCTCTATATATATATATATATATATATATATATATATATATATATATATATATATATATATATATATATATATATATATATATATATATATGTCTAGACAGCAGATACTTCAGGATTGTGAAATATATTTTCTCTCTCTATGCTAATTGTACTTCATATTATCAGTTCATCTTTTGCCATTAATGGTCATGGTTTAATCTATAAAACAAATTTTTTTTTCTCTTAATTTATTCTCTCCCAATATTGGTTGTGCAAATCTAGTATGACCATTGTTATCATGTTGATATTGGAAATGCAAATCGGTAAAGTAGATCTATAACACATATGTTGATTATTATTACTAGTAAAAGATAGAAGTAATTACATGAAT
Source organism: Iris macrosiphon (assembly GCA_036927795.1). Lineage (NCBI taxonomy): Eukaryota > Viridiplantae > Streptophyta > Magnoliopsida > Asparagales > Iridaceae > Iris > Iris macrosiphon. The sequence goes on along the minus strand of JAYESA010000014.1, from coordinate 172,384,346 downwards.
TTCTATTATTATTGCGTTTATACCAATATTAATGCTATTGCAACCGATTGGTTTAAATGAGACATGGATTTGATTGTGATATTCCTTTATATGGTAAGTAGAGTAAATTGCTATTAAAACCATTTTAGTATATTGAATGTCAAAATCTTTAATATATGACAAGTATATTAGATACCTAGCACTAAATGTAATCTCACATAATATATTGTTGACTTTTAAGGATATCAATACATTCAAATTCAATTTTAAGTTTTTGTAGTTGTTTACTGATATTATTTGGGCTCAAGTAGCGTTTTATGTTTCAGAGTCGATTACACACAGATTAGACTGTATATCTCTGTGACCTATATAATCTTGTGATTAATATAAATGAGAGTATTCGGTAATTGTGTCAGACATTTATGTGCTATTGAACTAGAGTTATGCAACAATAGTATTTTTGCAAGGATTTTGTGATAGCTGAAGATTTTCTGTCTTTATGGTCATTGATTTAGTGCTAAATCATGTATTAAAAAAAATGTGTATTTTTCTCTATGATTTCATTTACTAGTCAACTAGATTTGAAAAATATTGATTCCTAATCTTCTAAAGGAACAACTTGTACTCATATAGTTGTACAAATAATAGTGCTTGAAGATTTTATTTTATGACTGTTCTCCTAGATAGATAATATCATAGCCGATGGTGTAATTTTGCTAAAATATAGATGCGTAAATGAGAATGTGAATATTGTTGATTACCTTTGACATAGTTATATGTTTTGTATTTGTTCAGATAATTATGAGTATAAACAAAAGCTCTCTGAATATACAAATAGTTGATAATTATTTCTCAGGACCAAGTGAACCTAATCACATTTCATGCATCACATAAATGGTGATACATGCAATATAGATTTAAAGCTTTTCTCCTATTCTCCTATTGTGATCTTAAAGAAATGTTGATAATTGACTTATTTAGAGTAATATAACTACTTTCTGAATGGCAGTGGTCTTTCTCATGGTTAGTGCGCATGGCCAATCAAAAGCGTCGTCCCGATAGACCCAAGAAACTCTAGTGTACTATGTGTGCTATTTTCTGAATCTGGTTCAAGAAGTCTGATTCAAGGCATAGTCCATCAAGCACTTCTTCAGATAAAGATAATAGTCACTAAGTGAGATTCAAGGTTGTAGTCCATCTCATTTATGCATAGTATATACTTGCCCAGAAATTCTCTACTTCTATTTTTTTGAAAATTTGTTAACTCGGTTTCGGAACTTGATTTTTGGAGGGGATTGTTGTATACAGTTGTCGCTGCATTAAAGGAAAAAATTAATTTCTTGCCACGTCAGCTCAGAGACAGCATGGATCGATTCGTTACCCCATCTTCACATTTGGAATGTCTATTCAAATTAAAACCTACATTTTTATTGTCCTTTATATAGCCCATTAGCCTTTATACCATTATAAATTTTTTATTATCTTTCCTTGAATCAAAGGGATTGATTCTACTCTATATATATTGTCCTCTTTTGTCGACAGAGAACACAGTAAAAAAATTGAAGAAAAACTCTATTGTTTTCCATCTCCTAAATTCCAGAAAGTCTTCATCCGAAGTCTTCACCGGTCTCTCCAAATCTCTCTTTTCACTAATCTTTCTTTTCAATCTTCTTCTGGGCAAAGCTAAGTACGGGTCATTCTTTCGAAGCCGTGTGTGGTGACGGGAAGCCTGTAGGAAGGGGGTTTTACCACTAGGAGAATTCGAGAGGATGTTTGCACATAGACCTCGAATAAACTCTTAAGGCAGTGCTTCGTACACGACTTTTCCGTAGACCGGTAAATCTAACACATTGTTATTTTTATTTTCATGAATCGAAGGTAATATTTTCCAACATATACTTCTAAAACACCCCAAAACCTGAATCAACTATGTTAGTTAAAAATTAGTCTACTATGTTAAATTAATCAACTATGAAAATAAATATATTTCTAAACAAAGATTTAATCCATCCAAGAATTGTAGAATTGCTAGGCACATATATTTTTTTTTTTACTAAGATGGGCAGAGCCGTCAAGACTTTTGGAGACCCTAGACGGGTTATTTAAATGGGTCTTAGTTAATTAAATAATTAAGGAGATTGACTGTTGTTTTCGGAATTGGAACGCATAGACAAAGCGAATTGTACGATTTTTTTTTATTTCCTTTTGCTCCATCTCTTCTCTCTCTCTCTCTCTCTCTCTCTCTCACACACATCTACACACACACACATATATATATATATATATTACAAAAATATTGGGGTCCTTAAAATATGGAGCTCTAGCCACCAGCTTAAATGAGAACCACTGTAGAACTGGCTTTGAAGATGGGACAATCAAAGTTACTACTAAAGTTTAGAGCATTAATTTGATGAAAAATCTACTCTAGAATTTGAAAACTTTATTCAAGAAGATTTCGACTGTGTTATCCCCATCATCCACACCCTCTATGAAATTTTTTTTTTTTCTACTAAACCGCCATTTAGTTGGGGTCGTATGTATCCTTTATTAATAATAAAAAACACTTGAAAGCATGAAAAATAATCCTTATTCTCATAAAAGTGTGAGGAGGATAAATTTTTTCACAGGTGTCAAAATAGCTACAATTAAGAGTAATACATGTGAATTCAACATTTAATAACAAAAAAAAACATATTGATGAAAATAATTGTTTCTTAAAATACTTCTATTTAGTAATGCTATTGTTATCCTTTCCATATTTTCACCTTAAAACTTGACACCATCGTGTCTAATTCGAAAGAACAACCCAAACTTCACACTATCTCATTTTTCTCTCTCTTTCTATAGTTAGCAAACTTTTTTTCTCACAACAAACATACCGTAGTTTCCCCATTTATAAAAAGTGTGCTTAACGTGTCTAATAGCCATAGTTGCCACACAACCAAAGAGATAATGTTTGAATCTCACCATCAAAGCACAATCAAAATACCCACTAATAAGAGTATGACAATCACTAATTAGTACACTAATTAAACATGCAATGTTACATCGGTACCAAAGTTTAGAGACATTATGAAATATGCATTAAAGAAAAGAAATCTTTTGCAACTTGGACAGCCCCACATGTCATCAGTTCGAGTTGCATCTCGACCAATTAATACATAAGAAGAAGAAAAAAAAATATTGCTAATTAAATGCATTATTTTAATCACAATTTTTTAGTATATGCTAATCATCGATCTAAGATATTAGGATCACGTGGTAATTAAATTGTGTAGCACACTTAGCACTCACATGTGTGACTTGGAAAAATAAAATAACAATAATAATGACATAGGAGAGAAGAAGAAAAAAAATAGTGGCAGCACAACAAGTGGGAGTGTGGCGTGCATATTTGCATGTAAAGTTAGCTAGGTAGGCTTAGGCTATGTTGTAAAGTTTGGAAAAAGTAAGGCAATTGATAGCTCAAGTTGATCTAAGTGAAGTTAGGGTTAGGATTTTGTAACCCGAAGAGAGAGAAAAAAAAGGTTAGGGGCAGGACCACTTTGGATATAAATGGAGAGAGAGAGAGAGAGAGAGAGAGAGAGAATAGAAGCTAATGCAAACATGAGATGGTTGAAAGGGACTCACTATCAAGATATTCAGAGAATGCTATCAAAAGATTCGAAACATCTAGCGTGCAACTTTGGACCCAAGTCATGAACTAGGGCTCATATTGACAATGACAAAGCCAAAACCATCACTAGGAAGAGTTCTGTGTGGAGTGGCACTTAATTCGAATCAGAAGTCCAACGAGTATACCAAAGTTAAAATTTCGGGAGACTTTGTAGGTGGATTCAGGGTCTAAAGTTTTCAAACGGATACGTGTCGAACTTGAGAATATGCGTCGACCTCAAGGAGAACAAATTGGCGGGTATGAAGAGCCACGATTGTCACGTATTCATGGAGAGATTAATTCCGATTGCATTTCGGGAATTCTTACCGTAGGTCATTTGGGATCCATTGACAGAGCTCAGCATATTCTTCAGAGATCTTTGTTGTACTAAGTTGCTCGTTGATCATCTAGAAAAGCAAGAGAAGGACATTACGGTAACACTATGTAAGCTCGAGAAGGTGTTTCCTCCTGGATTCTTTGACTCTATGGAGCATTTGCCAATTCATCTTTCCTATGAGGCACGTGTTGGTGGTCCTGTCGGTTATCGGTGGATGTACCCCTTCGAGCGGCATCTGAATCACCTAAAGAGAAAAGTGAAAAACAAGGCACGGGTTGAGGGCTCTATTTGTGAAGCTTATGTTCTCGAGAAGATTATAAACTTTTGCTTGACGTATTTCAAACCGCATGTTGCTACTAATAGAACGAAAGCTCTGAGAAACGATGACGCATATCAGGAATCTAATGATGCAATACTCAAAGTATTCAATACGTCCGGAAAGCCTTCGGGAAAAATGAAGAAGAGATATTTGAATGACGACGAGCTAAGGGCTGCTCAGTTGTATATATTACTCAATTGCGACGAGGATGAAGTGGAGAAGCTAGAGGGGTAAGTAATTAATACGACCACGTTTACATCATCTCAATGTAATAGTATAAGATACTATTATGCTACTAATCAGCAGTTGCTTCATTGTTTTTCAGCACATATAATGATGAGTTAAGGTCGGTTAGACCCCACATAACAGACGGAGAAGTAGAACAAGAAATGAGATGCCATTTTCCTTCTTGGTTGAGCTCATATGTAAGATGCTTGGTAATTACTTTTTAATTCTGCACTTGCAAAACAAATAACTTACTATCGCTACTTTGGTATTTAGGTCGATCGTCTAATAACACCCGAGACTAAATCTATTAGAACTCTAGCCAATGGACCAATTACTGCCGTTAAAATATGGCCAAGTTTCTGTGTGAATGGGTTCAGGTTCAAGTCAACACATGCTCCTATCAGAGACAGCTTTCTAGATCTTGATTCCACGAAAAATAGTTGTTTGTGTATCAAATCTTCGAACAACAAAGACGTCGATCCAGGCAATAATTTATTTGGCATCTTACGAGAGAATGTGGAGTTGACATATAATTATGGCACAGAACCTGCTAATATCGTGCTATTCAAGTGTGAATGGTTCGATCCGATTCAAGATCAAGGTTGGAAAATTGACAAGCATGACCTTGTGGATATAAACTACAAGCGTAGATATCAAGGCTACGAACCATTTGTCCTATCAAGTCAGGCTCAGCTCGTGTACTTCATAACTTATCCTAGACGGGGGACAGCGAGGTCGGATTGGTGGACAGTATGCAAGACTAAAGCTAAAAATATCTTTGACATTGACGAAATAGCTAATCAGGAGGACGATCTACCTCTTGTAACAAATATTATAGATGTGGACTCAACGAAAGTTACTTATTACACGATTAATAATGTAGAAGATATAGAATTATCCGAAGAGGAAGTCGAAGACGAAGTAGATGAAAGTGAAGACGAGGAGGAGGAAGAGGGAGAGGAGGACGAGGAAAGCGAACAAGATAAATTTTCTGAAGATGATTAAAAATAAAATATTTTGCCTGTAGAATGTAACTATATTTTGACTGTAGAATGTATTATTTTAACGAATATATGTATTATATTTTGACTGTAGAATGCTTTGAGATATGCATCACATTTTGACTGTAGAATGTACTATATATTTGTGTTTTTCTATATTCATCATATGTTGTTATCAGGTATGACAGGACGACGCGGAAGATTTGGCAGGTCCCGAGGTAGACAGAGTGCTCCTCCGGTACTGCCTACTGTTGGTTCCGGATCGTCGTCGCCCAGTACTCCAGTATATCGATCACTCACATCTCCGACTGTTGGGACGAGTAGTTCCATGCGTGATAGTACTCCCTCGTCCAGCGTTCCTCCTGCTGAAGGAACCATGGGGACAGATGAGCATGTCGAGGAGGTCGTGCCCACATTGTCCCAGCATCAGCAAGATCCTCCATGCGCACCTCCGGAGGAGACGAGGACAGAGATTTGGGCCGACGGTACAAAGTAAGTCAATTAGATGGTTTAGCATAATATATATCGTGTATTTCTTTATTCATCGTATATTGACTTTTTCGATCAAAATAATTATCTATGTATAGATATTGTTCATCGTCGGTTCAGAGACGCCTGGACCAATTTCTGAGGAACAACTACGGTGGCCCTTGGATCAACTACTCTGAGGCTCCGGAGGAGAGAAAGGCATTTTGGTTTGCGCACTTCCAGGTAAAAGTATATTAAATAAATTCTCTAATTTATGCATATTATATAACTTATCCGTGATGCTCACATACTAAATTATTTATTGTAGCAAACGTATTTCTATCCTCCGTACCGGGCTAAGTTGATCGAGCGGCTCTTTCCTACCGTTGCCGCCAAGCTTATCCGAGATGCTCTGGATGACCAGAAGGCTCATGATCGTGCTAGAAAACCGATCCAAGGTTGGATCACGCCTGAGCAGTGGACTGCGATGAGGGCTTGATTCGACGATCCGAGCTACAAGGAAAGGTCTGAGAAGGCCAAGGCGGCTAGGCGAAATGATGCAAAGTGGTGTGGTGGCTCGATTCCGATGATGGAATATTTTCGTCTTTTGGTATATTTTTTCTTTTAAAATATATTATTTTAATGTAACCATAAAATGGTAGTAGAAAAAAATGTTTAAGTTTAGTACTAAATAATTTATTTTTAACAGGTACAGAGGGGTGAGGATGCAAACATGGTGACCGTCTTCTTAGCCACCCATCGCAAGGACGAAAATCTCATTGATGAGAGGGCCTCACAGACCTATGTAAGTATTACTTTACTTTGTGTTAATTTTAATATAACTTAGGCAATTATCGAGTTTCCAAACCTTTCTAGGCCGAGTATCTTAGACTGCTAGTGCACCTACACCTGGAGAGGCTGGTACTTTCTCGCAGCCCGCTCCAGCTCCGTCGGTGGACGACCTGTGGGTGATCGCAGCTGGTGGTCTCTAGAGGGGTAAGTACTACGGTACGGGATCCTATAGCGCCCTGGTTGCGACACAGTCATCTAGGGCCTCCCCGACAGCTGCGCATTCCACACAGCCCTCGCAGTCGTCGGCCAGAGTCTAGGAGGCCGTTGACCGTCAGATTGTGTCTCTCCGTGACGAGTTGCTGCAAAGGATGGAGGAGCAGCCCCGGTCCCAGTCGCAGGCGGACGATCCGACGCTCATCGCACGATTCGATATGCTCGACCGCAACATCACGGAGCTCCGGGATTTGACAAATGATCTTAGAGCCTCGACAGACCGCAACATCATGCAGCTGCAGGCATCACAACTATCGATGGGCGAGAGGCTGACGATGATACACGATTCAATGGTTCATAGCAGTACGAGACTGTTATCTACCATGGATTCTTACAACCAGCGACTCGCAGACTTGGAGCGGGTACGGCCTCCTGGTGCGCCTACATCGATACAGAATCCACCGACGTCACTGCCTTCTCCATCGACATCGGTGTCGATTCCACGGGAGCAGTATGAGCTGTTCTTATCCTTCATGCGCGCCGGTGGTCAGTCTCCTGCAGATCCGCAGTAGTATAGCTAGTTGCTAGATATTTGTATTTTTATTATTATTTAGGATGAGATTGTATGGATATATATTTATCGTATTCTTTACGATGAGATTTGCTGGATGCTTTCTTTTCTTCAAATTTTATTATATTATTCATATTAAATATGTTATTTTACCGGTGTTGAGTGTTTAACCCAGGGGGTGGCAAACCCAGAAATTCAACGGAGGGTTGCTCTGGGTCTATTTGTACAGATTATGATTTAATAAATTGCAGGAATAATAGTTTGGAAACAATTCAGTATTCTTTTTTTATTTTTTCTGTAAAATTAGCGACATTTTTAGCGACGTGTAGCGACGTGTATACACGTCACACGTCGCTAAATACGTCGCTAATTAGCGATGTTAATACATGTCGCTAATGACATCGCCAAACATGTCGCTAAAAATGTCATTGTACGTCGCAAATTGCTAACATGGCAGTATTGTCAGGTCATTAAAGACGTCGTTGTAACGTCGTTATATAAGTCGCTAATTAGCGACGTTTAGCGACGTTATTCAACGTCGCTAATTAGTGACGTTGTGTCGCTAAATATCGCTCATTTAGCGACACATTTAAGTCGCTAAAAAACGTTGGCATAGCGACGTTTAGCGACGTTTTTTCTTTCAGTGACGTGCTTTGTTCTGACTTCTTTAAAACGTTGCTAATTACGTCGCTAAAAGTGAATAACGATGTTTTTTGGTCATTTAGCGACGTTTTTTAATGTTGCTAGTTTGACTTTTTCTGGTAGTGGTGCGGGTCATGACACCCGGCTAGCCATGTATGTACACACAGGCTCAAGAGAGAGAAAAGAGAAGAGAGCATCATTATTTTCTTATCGGACTGTCAACGGAGTAAAGGAGTCGCTGCAGTACTTGATCTCCATCGTCATATTTCCCAGATAAAAAAATATTGTACTTAGATTTTTTGTCTAGGATTTCTTAATACATTTTGTTTGTTGTTAAACAAAAGTTTCTTAAACTTACACATTAACGGCGAACAAGGATAGCCTGGGATTTTCTACCATGAAGGTTTCTACTAAGGTGTCCAATATCCCTACGACAACAACAGCCCCCTCTAGCAATATGCCACTCCCATCATCCATAATAAGGTATCCAATCCGAAGGGACAAGTCGACGACGAGCTCCATGACAGCCGGAAAAGACCTTCCACGGTGGTGGACCACTCCCACGGCGCTAAACCAACTCTCCAACTGTCACGATACATCCCCCCACTTGCGGTCAGTTACCTAAAACTCAGCAAAGTTGAGGAGTTCCTCTTCAACTACCAATCATGGATTCAAAACTTTTTTCAAATATCTGGGACAAACCATCAAGTCAAACTCCCAGTTAAATCCCCATGTGAGTCTGATCAATCCAGATCAATCAAATTGCATATATACCTGAATCTATTATATCGGATATCTCAGAACCATCTACATGTTCTGACCTAAACAATTTCTCCTCTAATCATAATTTTTTTTCAAATATCTTCCTAACGCCTTCTACCCTATACTCTTTTCGCCAACCTTCTATACCTCTCTCCTCACTGTATCCACCAAATACCAATTCACCTTCCCTACTATATATATTATCCCCTACTCCTGAGCTCATATATGAGACCATTCCTATTGTTGAACTACCTCTCTTCTCCATACCATCTACTAACACCTCCACAGTGTCTAAATCTACTCATAAGGATTCATGGAAAAGACTGGCTCGCAATGTTAACCACAATCTTCCCACAACTCCTATATACACAGGCACCAAACAAAAACTTTGTCCTGAAACTATCGGGGTATGAGAAATGACTCTATTAGCCGCAAAGGGCAATGTTAGTCCTCTCATGGAACTATCGGGGTATGAGAAATGACCCGACAGTCCGAACTCTCTGATCACTTCTCACCTCTACTCACCCAACCATTTTCTTCATATCTGGAACTATCTCCTCCCCCAAGCATACCAACAGAATCCTCCCCACTCTAGGCTACTCGAACATATTCTCTGTTCCACCTTATGGCCACTCAGGTGGCCAGTATTAGGTTGGAATGACTCTATTACTGCTTCAGTTACTTTCTCTTCTCGGAACCTCATCCTGCTCAGTATCAAATTCGACATCCAACTTCCTGATTGGAAACTATTATGTGTCTATGGGTGCCCAAAGAAGAAGGATAGATCCACTCTCTGGAACAAGATCATATCCTTGTCATCCTCCTTTGACACTCCTTGGTGTTGCATTGGGGATTTCAATGCTATCACGTCTGTGGATGAAAAAGTGGGAGGCAATGGCTTTGATTAAAGTGCGGCAAATCTGTTCAACAATATGATGAATTCGTGTAGACTGACCTTGGTTGCATTGGACCTGCATTCACTTGAATGAATAGACAAAGTCCATCACACAATATCAGACCGTGCCTTTTTAGACACCAACTGGAGTGCTCTAATACCTAATATTACTGTCTTAGTCCTACCAAGAGTTAGTGGTGACCATGCACCAATTTTACTGAACACCAACAATCAAAATCTTCAACAAACTAGGCTTCAGATATTTGAATCCTTCTGGCTCCAGAACCCAGAGTTCAACGATTTTCTTAAGAGCGTCTGGAATAACAACTCACTTCATTCTACAAACCTTCAACAAACCCTCCAGTCAACTATGACAAAACTTCACAGATGGGGCAGATACACGTTTGGTAACATAAAATACCATATTCATTCTATTAAACAACGACTGCTTTGTCTACAATCTTCCAGACCTTCTTTCCATTCTCTACGAGAAGAGGAAGCTCTGAGCAAGGAGTTAAATGATATCCTGGCATTGGACGAGAGTTATTGGAAGCAACGCTCAAGGTATACATGGATCAATGGCGGGGAAAATGCTCCAAATATTTCCACATAAAGTCCAACAACAGGAAGAGGAGGAATAGCATCCGAGCGTTGTGCCTTCAGGAACTTGGACGACGAATCATAATGCAATCACTCCAAAATTCATCCAGCATTTCAAAACAATCTTTAAGGAGGAGGATCCAACCATCCCTACGGAACCAAACTTCATTGCCTTTCCCAACTCCATACACTCCAAGAAAAATGGCCTTCCTTGACGGTTTATTTGTTGACGGTCGTGAAAAACCGTCAAGAAGAGGGGTTATCTTGACGGTTTTAGACATACGTAAAGAAATTATCCTTTTTCTGTCAGATTAGTAAAGTTTTACCATAATAGTTGACGGTTTTGGAAGGACCGTCAAGAAAAATATTTATTTTAATTGATGGTTATTTCATAACCTTTATTAAATGGTCACTAAATGGTGAGGCGGCAAAATTCTCGCAAAATTTTTTGTGCCATTTTGGTAATTTTTTAAACTTTTTTGTTCTGTTTTATCTTTGTTGATGGTTCCGGTAGATAGATGAAACCAAATAAATCTCACTTCTATCTAAAAAAATTCTCTCCCTTACCCCTCTCAACCCCGACCTACAACCTCCACCTCTTCGCCGCCTCTTCCTCTTCTTCCTCCCACAAAAACCTAAATTTTGAACCCTATGAACCCCCCAATCCTTCTCCCTCCATTTTTAGTTTTGGAAAGTTAGGTTTTGGGTTTCCCAAAATCCCCAAATTTCAAGCTCGCGGGATGGCGAGAGGCTACGCAGTCGAACCCCCAGCAACGCAGGATGACGACTAGGGAAGCAACGTCGAGCCTCTTCTTCTCTTCCTCGCTTCTTCCCCAAGAACCCTTTCCCCCTCCTCCCAATTCTCTTGTACTCATTTTTTTCATTTTTCCCTCACCTTCCCCCTCTCTCGAGCTTCCTCTTGATTTTCCTGAGCCCCTTCCTCAATCCAGCTTTTAAAATCCCTTTCATATCCTCCAAAACCCTAACCCTAGATTTTCTCCTCCCAAATCCTCTATCTCTGCCTACTCTTCCTCTCCATCTTTCTGGAATAGAGCAAAGGTGGCTCCGCAAGGAGCAGTGGTGGCTTCGCGAAGAGCAATGGTGGTTGCGGGAGGAGTCCCAGTGAGATCGGAGAGGGAGTTGATGGTTATCCAGATAGTCGTCCTCTACTACCAGATCGTGGGCACGGAGACACCTTCATGGCTAAACCGCGGCTAGCGGAGGACGCAGAGGTGAAGAAGACAATATTGAGGACATGATCGGAAGGGGGGAGGTCCAAGTGATGCGGGTCTGAATTCTTAATTTTGAGGTGTCTGCTTTCTTAGTTGATTTTATGTTCATATGCATACAAAATTTAGGTTATGTTGAAAACCTAACTTGTCGACTGATGATATCTATTACATTTTACTGGTCGATCGCTTGTGAATAGAAAATAATTAAAGCAAAATATGTAGACTATATTGTTTGGTTGGTTGTAAATAAATTACAAAGTGAAAATGTAGACTACAGTAAAACTTATAGTAAGGAGACCAATGTTCTTATGGGAAGGGTCGTCAAATCAGGTTGATAATGGGCATAGTTCAGGGAGAAAGGACTTATCCTTGCAACTATACTCGGAAAGGTTGGTATTGTACTTTGTTTGAGTTGTGCCTTGTGAATATCTTGTGTTGTTTTAGTTTGATTAGTTTCAGGGCATGGCAATCCTAGTTTTGAATTTTTTATCACTATGTAAATATATATCTTCTTTTATAGTAGTATTGTACTTGTATGCATCAACATAGCTTTGATTGCCTTGCTATGATTATTATATTCTCCCTATACAGACATCATTACAAGCAACCATATAGTTGAATCCTACTAGGATGTTCATGCAAGCTAATTAGTAATAGGATTGATCTTTTTAGCTTGTGATGTTTCTCTTTGTCAATCTTCTGCTTATTATCTTGATAGTTTCTCATTTACTGCACAATTACTATTTTGTTCCTTGTGTAGACGATATTAAAATTTCATTAAATTTAAAAAAGAAATAGCTTTTCCATTGATACCTTCTAAGAGATCCTTTGAACCAAATCCTTCGGAATCCAATGGAAGGAGAAAGTGGCAGAAAATTGCACCAAAATTCCAACATGCTACATTAAAGTTACCCCTTGGGGATATTATTTACTGTATACTTTATCCTGCTTCCATTTGTGGAAGTGTGATTGCTAAAGGAGGTGGTATTATGACAATGATATGTTAATAACCTGGTGCAAAGTTCAAACTTAAGAAAATCGTCCCTGGCCATGAAGAAATGGTAGTTATTATTATAGGATCTCATAAACATGTTGTAGCAAGCATTGGGAAGCATAAAAGAAAGGGAATCAGAGAAATAGTAGCACTGATGGTGCTAAGGATGATAAGGGTAATGCTAAAAACGATGAAGAAAAGATTATTACTGTGTCAGAAGTTCCAAATCTAGAAAAGGCAATACCATAAGTGAAAAAGGCTCATCTTCTCGTTTTCGAGAAAATTATAGCCGAAGAACCAGAAAATGATTGCTGTGATGAAGAGTCGGATGTAACTGCGATATTTCTAGTTATTTATGAATGTTTTATTTGGTATTTTGCCAATATTTGGAGTGTTTGTATTTTAGAACTTTTAACTCATAATTAGATAGTTATGAACTATGTTCCTTATTTCTATGATCAGAGGTTCATCTTAATGATGAGAATATCAAGTTTGATTATGGGTTTAGTCATTTCTATCATGCTGGGATCAGATTCAACTTGTAAACTTATATTTTTTTATAATTTTATCAAATTTTGATTCTTTGTCTTTTAGGACATTTTTAGCTCATATTTAGATAGTTGTGAAATTTGTTGTTTATGTCTTTGATTAGAGTTTTATTGTAATTACGAAAAAATGCATATGGTAGAACGGTAGCCAACTCTAGCCAGTGCATCATGATATGTCATATCCTTTATCAATTGGCATCATATTCTTAGTTTGATCGGCGTCTAATGTTTATAATTATATGTTTTTCCCTTCAAAGGCTGTTTAACAATCTGTCCTTGGGGGTTCGCGGAGCTATGAAGGTGTGTGTGTCATGCAAAGAGCTTTTGTCTTAGTTTATATATATAAGAGATTTTATAGATATTACTTCTTGGAGTTTTAGTTTTAAACCATCAATTTCTGTGATGCAGAAAGAGTACAAAGAGTTTAAGGTTCGTATTAATTGCCTAGTTGCAAAGGCAGAGAAAGTTCCTGATGAGGGTTGGATCATGCAAAATGGCACCTTGGCCTGGAAATAACACCAGCGATCACCCTGGCATGATTCAGGTTGGTAAGCTTTTATTGGTATTGTTGAAAGATGAACAAGTCCACACTTAGGTATTGTTGAATGATTCAGGTGTATATTTAATTACATAAGAACATAAAAGGGAATACTAAATTTCCATTAATTAGTCTTCAGAAATGAAAATAAACTTGTCCAGTGTTACTCATTTGTCAAACGGTGTAGTGTTAGGCACCATCACAAAAATTCGCAAGTTAAATTCTTTTTAGTGCTTGTTTCTTGATTGTGTCTTATCCTTAATATTTTCTAACTCTAATATAAGTTTATGAATAAAAATCCTGTACAACGATTGGTAATTGGTTTCTAAGGTATTTTGAGATTTATCTTGAAACGGGAAATTGGAACAGGTAGCAGCAGAGGCTATCTGAAAGGAAGCCTCGATAGACTTTTATTGCACCAACAAAAGCAGACCCAGGAAACCAAAAGAGAGGGTAGAGTTAATTGAAAGAGATGTGTGAAGCCTACCATGTGTTTGATTATAGGATCAATTGTTTCCCTTGCCTACACTGATAGGGTGTGATAATAGGCATATTATTCCCAAAAAATGGTTAGAAATTGGACTGCCCACTCTTTTGAAGGACTGAAACAAAGATATATAAAGATGTGGATTATAAAATCACTCTCATACTTTTTTATGTATACTATACTATCATTCATGTAAGGAAGTTAAATTTACTCAGACAAGGGGTAAGTAGACATATTCAGGTATAGGTCTGTTACATTCACGGTTTTCCTTCATCTTTTATTTTTATTTTTAAAGCTGGTGCACAAGGACTCAATCTAAGCATCTGTCTATTTTTTCTGGAATTTTTTTTACTTCGGTGCACTTGTATTACCAAAAAAGAAATAAACCTGGAGCGACCTGGCTTAGCAAGAACCTCAGTTCGAGCTGACACTAAAATAACAACAACTACAGGATTGGATCACAGGTCAGTCATGTGTCTTAGTCAATTCTCTTGTTGTTTAACATTAATAATCCATATATTTTTGGGTAGAATTGTCATTTGGGGTGATTTTAATCTTGTTCTTCATGTCAGGCTTCCCGATTGATACTTATTTTGCTATCGAGGTTGCATGATACTCATCGGACATCTGTATCCATGTTCGAGATAAGCTAAGTACTATTGGTGGTTGGATTACTGGGCACAACTATGTAACATATGGACCTCTTTTTAATGGAGCCAATGTCGTAATAGTTGAAGGGGTAACTTTCCTCTGACGAAAAATATAATTCATCACGGTTATTACCGTTACAATATATTTACCACGCCCAAACCGTAACGGTTATTACTGTGACCAAAAATATTTGTCACGGTAATAACCGTGAGGAATCGCCTATTATGGTGTAGTGTTATAACACTAGATACTAACACATTCAGTCACATGCACAACATCCTGGACACTAGTGTGACCACTGCATAGTGGTGCAGTTTCACCACTGTCATGTCCTTGTTGCTTCAACATGGGAACTCGTTGCTGCAAGTTGTTTTTGGTAGGGTGAACTAGGTTCTGCAGTTGGTATTTCCAGTTGCAGGTAACTATTTTTCTGGTTGTGGGTTTACTCCTTCACTCAAACACTCACACTCTGAGTAAAATTTCAACACACACTAGAAACTGTAGTACAAGCACTGCCCTTGCAGTCCTTGTTACCAGTCCTAAGCTGCTCTGGTTTTCCTCTAACTCTGATATGTTATTTTTCTCAATCCTGTAACATTGTTCATTCATTCTTACCCTGCCAATTACTTACCTCTCCTTGTGTTTACTACTTATGAATCGATATTGATACTACCTAGGAATTGTTCTACACATAAACACCTCGATACCAAGACACACATTGGTTTACATAAGTATCTATGTAAACTGGAAACACTCTCGAGTTCTCAACACTCCTAATCTGATACCCTGCTAACCTTACACACCGACACTCATTCACATACACCCTATCTTTCTCTCTCTCTCTCTCTCTCTCTCTCTCTCTCTCTCACACACACACACACACACACACACACACACACACACACACACACACACACATATATATATATATATATATATATATATATACTTGTACACCCAAACTACTATAATATATATATAGAGATACACTTGACAATCTTTCAAGTACACTACACTTATATACATCACCTCCTGATACGCTCTAACTGTTATACCTACCAATGCACAGTCCCAATAGGTGCACACTCACAAAACAGTGATACCCAATTTTGTACCCACTGCCTACACTCATTGAACACTGCTGCAACTATAGTTACTACTCTATGCTGCACTTTCCATTTAGTCCTTAAGGTAACCCATCTGTAGTTGCCTCGAGCTGCTTGGCTTGGGACTGCTTGTTGCTGCAACTGGATGCACTTAAGCTTGCTTCATGCTGCCATTGTAGGTGCTTTGCTGCTTGCTCGAGCTCTGCAGGTGCTTCCTGCAGATTAGCCTGTAGTTGCAGCCATCCAGGAAGACCCTCCCTGCTACTGCCTGGTTGCCAAGCTCTGGCCACTGTTCTGTCACATCAGAACATGCTGCAGGAGGTAAGTCACAAGTATTTATGATATCAAATTAGATTGATACACATACTAGTATATACAACTACCCTTTATATATATATATATATATATATATATATATATATATATATATATATATATATATATATATATATATATACCATTGTATATGACACTTGTTAGGATACCCATAAGGAGATAAGTCACAAATCTTTATGATTCTACTTTAGCTATTCTAGTAGTAGTTAAGAATGTCTGTGTTAATAATGTCGGTAATAATGTGATGTACATCTATATTGATGTATGTGTTAATAATGTATGTGGGGTAGTGCGCTGGGATGCTCTTTGGATTGGAAGTTTATATAATGTAGGCTGGCTCTCTACATATTATTAATTGCTCAATAAATAATTGATTTTTCTCTTTATTTATTACATCTGTGAACTTATTTTTATATAGATTATGGTTTCTAAATAATCTTAGACTCTTATATGTGTTATGTCTTAATAACTTCGATTTTCCTTTTTATATTGGTTGTGTCCAGGATGCCAGAAAGAGCCTTGGCGAGAAATCAACATATATGGTTGAGTGATGCTCCATTTACTAATAGCAAAACTTTCTCACATACACTTTTAGCAAAGGTTGGGATCAATAATCTGCTTGAATTTTTTTTTACTGCTGTGAGGTATTTAAAATGCATGAATAATATGATATTTTTTACTCTTTGTTGTTTTGTCTTTGACCGTGTGACGAATTTGTGCCACACATTACACAATTTCGTTATATATGACAATGTAAGTATGTTCATATGTTTATACATTCGTTCAAATATCTAGTTCAGAGTACATGACATTGACATCTATTACTTGCGCCCTTTATTTGCAGACAGTGGTATGCTTTCCTTTCATGGATGATGTGCTACAGCTGGGTACAACTGAACCGGTACTTATCCCTAAGATTTTAAGTTATATGGAACGACTTTATTCTTTTTTACTGGAACTATAACCATTCTGCTTATTGTTTATGTACATATATACATTAGTGTACATGTATACTTAAAACTGACATATAACATTTGTATTTGCATATAAGGTGTTGTGAGAGCTATTGATGTTCATATTTCATTGTTGAAATCAAGTTCTTTCTTATAATTTTAAAATGTTGTTGGTCTCACTGTTAATGTATGTAATATCTTATATTGATTCATTATGTGCTTCTCTTTATTATGTGTTTGATTTTATACTACAATTACACTGCACATAGAGCACAAAATACTGATACTAAGGGAGACACATACAAATAACACACAAGCAGGTTTGGTAGCTCCTTTACTCAGTTCCTTCCTCACCCCTTCTTGTCTGCCTTTTCGCTTCAATGGACGCCACTTCATTTTGTGTATATGACCCCGCTGCTCTCATTTACAGATTAACACCAACTGCAAATGTAGTTGCAACCTCTGCAACTGCAGAAGTATCCTGATTTGCTCCTCATTCTGTGTACCTTAAACTTGATACCCATTCTAGCACACACACTACCCAACTACATGAACCATACTGCATAAAACACCTACACTCTAAGAATCTAGAATCAAAATACTAAAGCCCTGCTTCTCCAGCATATGACACATACGCGCGAGTTTTTGCATCTACACATGCCCAATTTTTTGCATCTACACTCACTAGAATTGTATTCCTGAGAAAAAAAAGAATTTCAGACAAAATGTTTACTAAACTACAAAATATGTTCAAGTAATTTTATATTGATTATAAAATTTGATGTATCCATTCAATCATAAGATATCTTATGAGAATTATAACTGCAAGTACTCTTCTTCTTAGATGTTAAGAAATTTAGCTAGCTTAGTGATCATTTTCCAGAACATGTTTGCTTTAAGCAGGCAAATATTTTATTACTCTCTCTCTCTCTCTCTCTCTCTCTCTCTCTATATATATATATATATATATATATATATATATATATATATATATTAGATATTACCATGCATTTGAAATTCTATATATTATTTTGCGGAAGTAACAGAACTGTGATTTGGATGCAAACTGCATTTCCAACTCCAAGTCAGGATCTCTCAAGTAAGTTTGGCAAACCAAACAAGAAATTATCTCAAAATTCTAGTATATGAGTTCTGGATCCGATATAAGTCACTAAAGTTGAACGGTTCATATTAGATATAAGTCACTGACACAGTTGATATAACCAGACACTAGATATAAGTCATTATACTTGATATAACCAGACACTGTACACTTGATATACTCTGATAATTGACAATTAATATAACTTTCCTAGTAATATATACCATTTTTTTGTTAATTCTTTAATACAATTGATATATGCTAAAAAAATTAAACTTGTTCTCTAATATAGTTGATATCAGTTTGTACAAAAACACATAATGATTAAATCTATTTCTCTTGTGCTCTCAGGGACTACATGAAAAAATAAAGGTTGTACTGGGATGAGAGGGATATGCTACGGGTTCATATTTATTTTGCACGTTTACTTGTATAAATAGATTTTAGATGTTTAAGATGTTGTACAAACCATATACTTTGGTTATTTGGATGTGGTTGGATGTTTGTGGTGTATAAACGCGCACGTATTTGTTAATATAAAAATTATTTATTATAGTTCTTTGATGCTTGTGATATTTTGGAATATATTGATAGTATGTGTGTTTGGTAACTGAATTCTGGAATATATTGATACTATTGTAAAAATATTTCTCTTGACAGTTACAAAACGTTAACAAAACATCAATTTTTGATGGGTTTTAAACAACAAAAAAGGTTTTAATGACGGTTGTTAAACATCAAGAAATATTTTTCTTGACGGTTTTTCTCGGTCAAGAAATGGCTTTCTTGACAGTCATTATCCGTCATCTAGGCCACAGTCAAAAAAAGTTTTCATTTATCTTACGATTTTTTTATATGTTTTCTTGACGTTTTAAAACCGTCAAAATAGGCTTGTTACTTGACGGTTTAAAACTGTCAGGAAAAAATATAAACTATCAAGAAAAGTGGCAATTTTTCTTGACTATGGCCTAGATGACAGATCCAAAACCGTCAAGAAAATCCAATCTTGACGAAAAAACCCGTCAAGAAAAGCCATTTTTCTTGTAGTGATAAGTGAGGATGAGAACCGAGTTGTTGGTAGTATCCCCAATGCTCAAGAAATTGAAGCCACCATTCGACAAATTGGTTCTCTAAAATCTCCTGGCCCGGACGGCTACCCAGCACTTTTCTTCCAGAAGAATTAGGACACCGTTGGTAATCTTCTCACTGCCACCATTCAAGAAACCTTCATTTCATGCACATTACCACCATCCATTAACCACACCCATCTCATCCTCATACCAAAGAAAAATAACCCAGAAATGTCACGACCCGCACCCGGAAAATTGGGCATGAGTCGTGGGTACGTCCAGCCTACGCCGCAGCATCGGTGGTAGAACGCTGTCTAGGTCAACTAACTAAATAATAATCTCACACAAAAATCGGCCATGACCTCTCCAAAAGGAGGGCAACCACACAAACAATATAAACCTGTCAAGATCTCAACTCCAAACGGAGGAGCAAATATCTCAATGATAATCAAGTACTCAATCACGAATCTAAGCACGATAAGATAACACAGAGATCTAACAACTATAAAGTCTAACCAACAACAACTACTACAACAACCACAACATCAAATAATAATACAACAATATCCAAAATAATATACAAACAAGGTCTCAATCTAAAACCGGAGACAAATCCGGTGCTAAAAGCTAATAAAAACAACAACAAAGTCCCAGTGATCCAGGCTACCAACCCAAAAATTACCCCTAAACTAGAGGGTCCATGTCTGCACCATCGACAGGCTCAGGTCCATAAAACGTCGGACACCAATCCTCCGGATACTCTGAAAAAATATGTCCAGTCAGGACTGGAGCAAGTACATCTCTAACAGCAGTTCCATTTAAATGATAAAAACTATAAAACAGTTATAGCAAGTAGCAAGAAGAATGAAGCAAGTATGAAACAAGGAAATATGTATAACTGGTGCATAAAGGTAAAGATGCATGGATATCAGAGCAAGATAGTAATAACTGCAAGATACAAGAAATCTACACTAAGAGTAAGTCTGTGCACATGAACGTGTAGTGAGTCCAGCATGAAAAACATGTAGTGAGTCAAGTCCAGAAACATGTAAGTGAGACAAGTCAAGAAATGCATGAGAGTCCAGACTATAAAGAATAAACTCGGTGTCTTTGAAATACTTGTTTCGACATGTAAACGGCTAGGGGTAAGTACGGCTCACCGCGCACTGGGTGCGCGGCTGCTATCATTCCAGATTAGACCAGAGAAAGTGATTCCTGATGATGCCAGATAGGAATGTTTACATGTCTACTCGAGTATTTTCCCGCCCCGACTAATACAAGTGGATCCAAGACCCGACACGCAAATCAAGATGAGTCCAGCCTGAACATGAATGATGCCTGTAGGTGATGCCAGTAGTGATTCCAGAATAGAGGCCAAAAACATGAAATGTACGTGTCGCAAGTAAATGAATCCAGAAATATCAATCAGTGTCCCATGTTGTGCCAGAATAATCAGATGATACTATACTAGAAGCTGAATCATAATAATCATCAGATAATGAAAACTATCAGAGAATGTACTCGCCTGACGTCCTGAGCAACTGGCGATCCGAACTGGTGTCGCAAGGACCTAATGCAAAAATCAAGGTTAAACAGGGTTCTAAAGAGTTAAACAGATATAAAATAACTAAAAATAGGCTTCTAGGGTCGTTCTAGGTCAAACGGGTCAAACCGGTGAAATCTGGGTCAAAAAGTCAACTCTTGGTCCAAAAAGTAACTCTAGGTCAAAACTAGGTCAAAAGTTGACTTTGGCGGTCAACCGAGTCAACTACGGTCAAGTCTGGGTCAAACTAGGGTGCTCCTAAAATTCTAGGTCAAACCGAGCTCATTAAGCTAGAAAACTCACAAACTCGCCTCCTTGAGATACCGGGATACCCTCGGTATCCGATACCTCAACCTAGGCTACGCACCCCGCCTATACCCTCTAAAACCTATGCTAGCACGCGTAAATATATACACATAAGCATATAAAAATCACTCCAATATTATTTCTAGGCTATTGCTCAAAAACCCCGCTCAAAACCCAATACCTTGGTTATCTTAAGGTATTGAGATACCTCGGTATCTCAAGGTATTGAGGTACCGCTCTAAACTCAACCCGACTACCCCTCTAGCTAGCTAACTATGCATAAACATATATATCTAGCTATAATCTAGGCTAAAATATAGATATCTAATACATATAGGCATATACCTAGGTATCTACACCCAATACCTTACCTTACCTTACCTTACCCTCAAATATATATATATATATATCTATACCTAGATATCTAACTATCTATCTAGCTATGTATATATCTATATATATATCTATGCATATAGATATGGATATCTAACTATCTATCTAATATTTACCTATCTAGTTATCTATCTAACTATCTAACTAGCTATTTATTATCTATTTATATCTAGGCATCTATCTATCTATTTATCTAACTATGTATCTATATACTTATATATATATATATATATATATATATATATATATATATATATATATATATATATATATATATCTCCCTCTCCCTCGCATTGCTCCTCACCTTGCTGCTGCTCCTGCTGCTGCAAACTGCTGCTGTGGCTGCTAGCCTAGCTGCTGCTGCAGCTGCTAGGACTGCTGCTGCTGATGCCCAGCTTGCTGTTGCTGCTGCTGCTGTACATTCTGCTGCTGCTGCAGCACTGTTCAGCAGTCCCCCCCCCCCTCTCAAACACACACCTATATACATACACCCCTATATATATATCACTATATATATATACATACATATATATACATATATATAACTAGATATCTATATATATATTCACACTCATCTACACACTCTAACACACACACTAGCACACTCACACACTAATACACACACACACTCACAACACTATCAACACACACAATCACACTCACACACTCTCACAAACACACAACCCCACACACAAACACTCCTACATATATATATAAATACATATATATACACTCACTCAAACTCATATATATATATATATATATATATATATATATATATATATATATATATATATATATATATATATATATATATAGGCACTCACTCACACTCACACACACTCACCTACACACTAGCACACACTCGCACAAGCACTCACCTACACACATACACTAGCACTCACTAACACACTCACAAACACATAACCACACATATCTATATAAATAGAAATATATATATATATATATATATATATATATATATATATATATATATATATATATATATATAGGAACACACACACAAATAAATATATATATAGAGACATATATACACAAACACAATACTACCACAACGATGCACACAACGCTCACAACGCCCCACCTACGCACGCCCAACGACCCCGACACTCACCAACGCCCTAAAATATATAAAATATAGCTCGAAAACTCTAGCACACACTCCCCGATACTAACCCAACGCGCGCACAAGCCCGAAACGAGGAAACCAAGTCGAAATGGCCATTCGGTCATTTTGACGAATACGTGGTGCGCGGCTCGGAAAACCTCCTGAAACGCACACCAAACGAACTCGAAATTGGCCCAAAATTTACCCACACACTCTAAACGATGCCTAGATCCTAGAAAATGTGCTCCCGCGTCGATTCTAGGTCCGTGGCAAAAACGCGCACGCACTTAGAATCGGCGACGACGAAAAACCCCAAATTCGCCCGAAACGCCCGTTTCTCCGCGACACGGCTTTCCGTGTCCGAACGGAGACAGGCACTCACCCTCAAGACACCCGACAACGTCTATCTAGGTCCGTCTAACCTAGGGCATCATCCAAAATTGGGCCAAATTCGGATTCCATCCGAAATTGACACAAAACCTAGTGTTAAAGTCTCCAAACACTACCCAACTAGTTCCAACTTTCTCCCACGGGTAGCCTAAGGGTCTAGGAAGGTTCTAAAATATTAATTACACTATAAAAGAGTAATTACAAGGGTAAAATTAGGGTTTACCTCTTGGAAGTTGGAATCCCAAGCCAAAGTCTCAAAAATGCTCCAAATCCTCCAATCCAAGCTTCCAAGCCTCAAATCCAAGCTCCAACACCAAATCTAGGCTCTACCCACCTAGGTTAGGGAAGAATGTAGGGTTAGGGTTCACAAATAAAGAAGGAATGGAAGAAAGAAGGAAGAAAATAGGAAGAGGAACTTACTTTGGAAGGAAGGAAGAAGAAAGAAGAAGTGGAGAAGAAGAAGAATGAAGAAGAAGAAGAAAAATGGAAATGGGGGCTGTGGGGCTGCTGTGTGCGGGTGTGGGAAGGGTTGGGGCCGGCCAAGAAATAATAAAGGGGGTTACACTAATCACCAAATGCCCAAAATGCCCTCCTAACTCTCGGTTTGGGTTTCGGGTTCCAAAAGTACTCAAACTAACTCCAAATCTCTCCCACTAACCTTCTAAAAATAAAATAAATATTTCTAAGCCCCAAAATAATTCTCACAAGGGTGTGGGCTGGGTCGGACATGGGTCCACTAGGGTCTGACATGGGTCCAGGCTAGCCAAAATCCTAAAACAAACAATAAAAATATAATACAATCAATAATTAATTATAAATACAATTAAATAAAAATAATACACAATTAACCAAATTAAAAATAAAAAAAAATGTCCGACTTTGGAAATGGGGTGGTGACAAGCCTATCCTCCTTAGAAAATTTTGTCCTCGAAATTTAAAGTCAATCACACTCTCTCTAGGTCAAACCCCCAACAATCACAGTCAAAAAATTCTACCTAAACAACATACAAGATCAGGGTCCTACTGGTCGTGTTATCATAGTCTCAATCAGGGTTACTACACTATCTACCACAGCACAAAGAAAAGTCTAACAGGTACTAATGAAGCACACCACAGAAATGGAAAAGGACAGGAAGAAGAAACAAGAGACAGACCTGCTAACCCGACATCCGTAGCATCGGCCTCCTCGACCATCAACGCATAAGCCCTGCCCTGCTGGGGTGTATCCCTCTGCTGGTGCGGGGCATGATGCTGTACCACAGATGGCCTAGCTCCAACTCTCTGATCCTGTGCTCCACCCAATGGAGGTGCAGTGGAGCAATCTCGCATCTGGTGAGCAGCGGATCCACAGAACAAACACACCTTCAGCCTCCTCCTACAAACATCCCAAGTGTGTCCTGCCTTCCTGCAGTAGGCACAAGTGGGCACCCTCTGATCCTGACCCTGTTGCGCTGCCTTCTGCACATAGGGACGCTTAGCTGGTCCCGCACTACCACTGGCACTGCCTGAATCATCCCTGCCTCTCTTGGACTTGAGCTCCAAGTCATCCTCTGCTCTCTGAGCATCTCCTACTATCTGCTCAAAAGTCGCCTCGCGGTCGCTCCTGGTCAAAGACTTGACCGCCATAACCAAGCCCTTGCGAAACTTCCTCGCCTTAGCTGCCTCACTCAAGCCATCCACGAATCTGCCCAGACGGCAGAACTCCGCTGCGTACTCGTCCATTGTCATGCTCCCTTGGACGAGTGCCTCGAACTGGCTCTCCAAAGCACTGAGCGCCACATCTGGGAAAAACTTCTCCTTAAAAAGCCTCTTAAAAGCCTCCCAAGTAAGCCCTGGCGCTGCAATCCTCGTATCTGTGCGATACCATGTCAAAGCGAGGTCGAACATCTGACTGCCCGCTGCCTCTATCTGCATGCTGTCTGGAATCTGTGCCAGCCTGAAGATGCCCTCAATCTGCTCTATCCAGTCATTCGCGTACAGGATACCTTCTGTACCACAGAACTCCTTGGGCCGCATCCTCTGAAAGTCGATAATACTGCCCGGCCTCGGATGCTGAATCTGATCTGCCTGTGGCTGAATCTGTGCCACCCTATCCACTGCTGTCATGGCCACCTGGTGGGCGTTCTCAATGCCCAGCCTCATCACATCCACCTGACGGTGCTGCGCGTCCATCATCTCCCTGAAGAACGCAAACAACTGCGCGGCATCTACTGGAGCAGGAAGTGGTGGAGGAACCACCGGAACGACTGGGGTAGTCCTCGGATCGATAGGTGAAGGAGGATCCCCGAAAGAAGCAGATGCTCCCTCAACCGCAGGAGTGGTGAGTGGAGCGGTAGCAGCTGCCTGAATACGAGCTGGACGAGAGGTAGCAGACCTCTCAGTGGCAACTGCTGGAACGGTACGATGAGATCGTGTCTTCGGAGGCATCCTGAACACAGATCAAAAGAAGTCAATACGATGCAAGATACGATATCATCAAAGAAGGACAGTAATATTTCAAAAGAAAGCAATTTCAGAATAATTAGATTGGAATTGTTCCTAGTCGTGATTGAGTACACTCTCATCCTAGATCCTAGATCCTATAGCAGGCTTGCAGCAGTACAACTAAGTTATTGTACCACCACGACATCGCACTAATTGCGAATCGAGACCTGCATGGGGCCGCCACCAAAAACGTGTCACGACCCGCACCCGAAAAATCGGGCATGAGTCGTGGGTACGTCCAGCCTACGCCGCAGCATCGGCGGTAGAACGCTGTCTAGGTCAACTAACTAAATAATAATCTCACACAAAAATCGGCCATGACCTCTCCAAAAGGAGGGCAACCACACAAACAATATAAACCTGTCAAGATCTCAACTCCAAACGGAGGAGCAAATATCTCAATGATAATCAAGTACTCAATCACGAATCTAAGCACGATAAGATAACACAGAGATCTAACAACTATAAAGTCTAACCAACAACAACTACTACAACAATCACAACATCAAATAATAATACAACAATATCCAAAATAATATACAAACAAGGTCTCAATCTAAAACCGGAGACAAATCCGGTGCTAAAAGCTAATAAAAACAACAACAAAGTCCCAGTGATCCCGGCTACCAACCCGGAAATCACCCCTAAACTAGAGGGTCCCTGTCTGCACCATCGACAGGCTCAGGTCCATAAAACGTCAGACACCAATCCTCCGGATACTCTGAAAAAATATGTCCAGTCAGGACTGGAGCAAGTACATCTCTAACAGCAGTTCCATTTAAATGATAAAAACTATAAAACAGTTATAGCAAGTAGCAAGAAGAATGAAGCAAGTATGAAACAAAGAAATATGTATAACTGGTGCATAAAGGTAAAGATGCATGGATATCAGAGCAAGATAGTAATAACTGCAAGATATGTAAACCCCCTGAATTTTCAAAATTTTAAAAACTGGATTTTTCACAATTTTCTGGAATTTTCTGGGAATTTTCTGTAATTTAAAAACAGGGTTTTATTTATTAAATGAATTTTAAATGATGATAAACAATATTAAAATATTATAAAAATAATATTTTTGGATGAAAAATCGGACTTAGGGTAATTTTCTGGGATTTTATTGGGCCTCAGGCCTATTTTAAAAAGCCTAAAAACTATTTTTCTAAAAAAATTTAATTAATTAAATGTTTTTTTAATTAAATTTACTGTTTTATTTTAATTTTTTTCTGTTTTTCTTGGGCCCGGCCCGGCCCAGTGGGCCGAGCCCGTGAACCCAGCCCAGCCTTGGCTTAGCGGGTCGGGCGGGTCGGCCAGACCCGGATCCGCGCCCGACCCGACCCGGATGCCCGGTCACCCCCAACCTCACGAACCCGCGGAATCCGGCCGCGTTCTCCGGCGACGTGGCCGGAGAACCTCCCCACGTCACCTCCCCTCCGCGAGAGCCGCCCACGTCCTCCCCCATCCCCGCCTAGCCCGGCCACGACCCCCCCGAGGATCCCCTATAAAAAGCCCCTCCCTCCTCCTCCGATCTCCCCCATCACCCTAGCCCCGACCGTCGAACCCCCTCAGCCGCCCTCTGCACCTCCGTCGACCACCGTCCTGCCTGCAGTACCCCCGCCACGACGTCGCCGCCTCCCTGCCGCGCCACCAGACTCCGTCGTCCACCTCCCTCTTCTCCCCCTCCGCTCGACAGCAGCAGCCGGCCGCAGCAGCGTCGCCACGCCGCCCGGAGCCGCCGCCTCCACCGTGGACGCCGCGCCGCCCTCCGCCGCGTGCCCCAGCCCTCCGCCTCAGCCGCTCGGCCGCCCAGCCGCCGGATCCCCAAACCCTAACCCTAGAATCCTTCCCTGTGTCCGACACGAGTTGGACACGCGTCGGACACGAATCGACGCTGGTTTTCGGGTCCCCTTCAGGTGCGTGTATCTTTTTGCTCGTAGCTCCGTTTTTGATTCCGTAAATTACGTTGCGAAGCTTGTATGACCCTCTCGGTGTCCGGATAAACCGTTCGGGGCATCGCGTCCTGTGGTGATCGCACACCGCGATCCAAAAACAGGAAAAACCAGACCCTGTTTCACCCCGGAACTGAGTACGCCCCGCCAAACGGGATAACTTGGTCGCGCGCGGTCTTCACAGATACGTGCGCCTCGTCGATACGGACGTGTGGGATTTCGCGGAAGCTGATTCGGGTGTGCGTGCACACCGGAATTAACGCGTATCCGCGGACATCGCCCCGTATTCGTACTTTCTGGAACGCGCCCTAACTTTGTGTACACACGTCGGATCGAGACGAAACTTGTGCCATCGGACTCGTAGCGATACGCTGGTCCTGTGGGTCAAGTTTGGTTCGATTCTGAGAACGTTGACGAAATCGCGTGTCGTGGGCCCCACGGGCCCCGCTCGACGGGCGATTTTGTGATCGGCTCATCGGAATCCAATTCTGGGAGTTCCGTTGGGTTCGTATCATCGTTCCTGACCTGTTGACACTAAGTTTGGTGAATTTGGAGACCGTTGACCCGGACGCATTTTTCCGTGCAAAGCGGGCCCACCGGTGGACCCCGTTTTGGCCCAAAACTGCCGTTTCTGCCCTTGTTTCCAAATTAGACCCAAGGACAGGCGTTTCTAGTTGATTGATATTTTCTGGATCTGATGGTGATGTTTGTTTCAGCAATCGGAGTACCGCCTGCAATTCCAGCTGAAGTCAGAGCCGCAATTGGAACAGGAACCACAGGCAAGTGTACCTTGCCAAACGCTGCAGCTTGCTATATATTTTTCTTGGTTAATTTTGCATCAGTGAGAATATAGAGCTTGTAAATTCTCAGTAATTTCTGTTATAGTATTTTACTTGAATTCTGGTAGATCCATATGTAACTTGTTTTAACTGCTTAACCTAGGAAACGTGTGACGTGCTTAGTGTCCGATCATAGTCGGGTGCCAACCCCGTACGCGGTGTTGGGTACGTCATTAGAGATGGACAATCGATACCCTTATTCTCATACTTGTCCTATCAAGTACACCAGAACCCAGGACACTTGACACTATTTCATGAGACAGAGTCTTCCTGAGACATTCAAGGTGATTCTGTATAGGATGCATGTTTTATGACATAGACTTTACATTCTTAGACGATTGATTCATAGCTATCAGACTTGCTGCATTAGTTATAATCGTGCGTGACATGGACATGAGGCATCGTGGACATGAGACGTGGGATTACATTGGGTGGGGAGAGACACACAGACTACAGGCTGATATTATATATATATAATATAGTATATTTCAGAGTATAATTCATAGTTATTGCCGCTACCGGCTCCCCGACACAGAGCTTGTAGTGGCTTCAGCCTGAATTCTAGTGCTGCTCTCATATTGCATATCACTTAGCTGGTTACATAGCTTACCCTCTTGTTCAATTATCTGCTGCACTGTGTTTATTTTGGCTTATATTTTCTGTACCTTGCTGTCCCCTGAGGACCTGGATCCGGATTATGTCCCCAGGTACAGCTGAAGAGAACTACCCAGAGGTGTACGGTACCGGAGCACTCCTTGGAGCAGAACAAGAAACAGAGGACGAAGTAGTGGCCGAAGATTTCTTCTGAGCACCGGCTTCAACAACACAGTATTTCCATTTCCAGCATTTTATTTCCTGTCTTTTCTCCTTAATTGTAACAGAATAACTCTCGGATTTGTTTCCCGAGGCAAACCTTATTTGTTATTGCATATTTATTTCCATTGCATAATTCTGGCAATTAATCTGTGCTATTCTGTGGATGAGATTAGTAATACCTGAGACTTGTACTTAGTACTGCTAGACTACAGCTTAAGCATGCCCTGATGGATCCATTAAATTGGGTTGTCCATCGGTGCGTGCTGCTGGCCATTGCTCACGTGCTCAGTCCCTCGTCATTTTTGGGACTGGGGCGTGACATGGTTTTTGTGGTGGCCCATGCAGGTCTACGACTAAATTGTTCGGTTTCAACTTAGGGACCGAACAGGCCTGCAATAAAAATAGGATAAGTCTTTAGGATCTCATCCACTTGCTTGAATCGTTTTTGATATCTGTTTCGCATTCGAATTAATTTATTGACTTGCATCTTGCCTTGATTCCTGTACGCCTCTTAGTGGGTATTTTGGATGCAGGGAAATGGACCCACAGGAATGCAATGAGACTCCCGCCGGAACCCCACAAGCTACAGGTGTCACCTATGACGACGAAGTGACACCAGTCGAAGAAGTTCCACCAACTCAACAGAGCCAACAGGCAGGTTAACCTAACTCCCGATTCCGACGCGATGATATTCCACCTCCGCCGCAGTTCGTTCCACCAACGCCCGTACTCCCACCAGGACAGCCGATTGACGGGCAGCAGATATTCCAACTGATTTACGCGATGATGCAAGCACAGCAACAAGTCCAACACGAGGCTCAGCGTCGCGAAGCTAACTTCTGGAGGGACAGTATCGTAACTGTACTGGAGCAGGCCAACCTACCAGCTCGACGGCCATCTACAGGCTCTATCACTGACTTTCGCCAACTGAAGCCCCGCACTTTCTCCGGCAAGGAAGAGCCCACAGAAGTTCATGAATGGCTCACCAACATTCGGCATCAACTTGAAGCAGCTGAGCTTCCACGGGAACGCTGGATGACTGCCGTCCGAATGCAATTGACAGGCAACGCGCACCACTGGTGGTTGTCTGAGGAGACGCGACTCGGACCAGACCGAGTCACTTGGGAGGAGTTCTCCAGACTCTTCCAAGAGATGTACATTCCTGCCATCGCTCGGTCAGAACTGCGGGACAAATTCAATCGCCTCACTCAGGACTCTATGACGGTGGAAGAATACAACGCAGAATTTATTCGTCTGAGCCGCTTCGCCCCCACCCTGATCCCGACAGAGGAAGAGAAGGCCGAGAAATTCTTCGACGGACTGAAATTGAGCTGCAGAAACTAATTGGGTCCGTCGCACCAACATCATACTCGGACGTTCTCGCTGCAGCCCGACGCATGGAACGCGTCACCAGGAGAGAGTCTTGCCTCAAGCGGCCAATCACCTCAGCACCAGACAGATCATCACCGGGAGAATCTGCAAAGAGATCTCACACGAACCCGCCACCCAGGGCAGCTTCGCAGACCCTTCCTACCTGTCACTACTGCGGCAAGATAGGCCATGTCGAGAGGGACTGTAGACGCAAGTTAGGATTGTGCCTGATTTGCGGCACCAATCAGCACATAGCCAAGGACTGTCCCCAGCATCGAGATGGAGCACCAAGGGCAAACCAACCAGCTTTGCCAGCACCGAGGCCACCTCTGGCACCTCAGGCGACACTCTTCCAGCAAGCCCAACAGCAGCAGAGGAATCTACCACAAGGACGAGGACGAGCTTATGCGATGACTGTGCAGGACGCTGATGCGAGTAAGTAATTTGTAGTTATCCATTTCTAGTCTTGTTGTAGCTCGTGCCTCTTGGTTCGTGACCTCAGCCCCAACCTAGTAAATTACAACTTGTTAATAACAACCTGATTTTCATAAAAGTTGTAGATCTTTTGTTTTAACTAGATTTTTCTGGAAAGTGTAAACTTTCAATTTTTTTTGGGAAACGGTACTTCCCTAAGTATCTTATGATATGTTTTCAAACGATGTTTGCGACCGCGTCATCTCTGTTGACCGGTTATTCTTTTATTGCGAGGACGCAATCCTCTTAAGGGGGGTAGATTGTAAACCCCCTGAATTTTCAAAATTTTAAAAACTGGATTTTTCACAATTTTCTGGAATTTTCTGAGAATTTTCTGTAATTTAAAAACAGGGTTTTATTTATTAAATAATTTTTAAATAATGATAAACAATATTAAAATATTATGAAAATAATATTTTTGGATGTAAAATGAAAAACCGAACTTAGGGTAATTTTCTGGGATTTTATTGGGCCTCAGGCCTATTTTAAAAAGCCTAAAAAACTATTTTTCTAAAAATTTTTAATTAATTAAATGTTTTTTTAATTAAATTTACTGTTTTATTTTAATTTTTTTCTGTTTTTCTTGGGCCCGGCCCGGCCCAGTGGGCCGAGCCCGTGAACCCAGCCCAGCCTTGGATTAGCGGGTCGGCCAGACCCGGATCCGCGCCCGACCCGACCCGGATGCCCGGTCACCCCCAACCTCACGAACCCGCGGAATCCGGCCGCGTTCTCCGGCGACGTGGCCGGAGAACCTCCCCACGTCGCCTCCCCTCCGCGAGAGCCGCCCACGTCCTCCCCCATCCCCGCCTAGCCCGGCCACGACCCCCCCCCCCGAGGATCCCCTATAAAAAGCCCCTCCCTCCTCCTCCGATCTCCCCCATCACCCTAGCCCCGGCCGTCGAACCCCCTCAGCCACCCTCTGCACCTCCGTCGACCACCGTCCTGCCCGCAGTACCCCCGCCACGACGTCGCCGCCTCCCTGCCGCGCCACCAGACTCCGCCGTCCACCTCCCTTTTCTCCCTCTCCGTTCGACAGCAGCAGCCGGCCGCAGCAGCGTCGCCACTCCGCCCGGAGCCGCCGCCTCCACCGTGGACGCCGCGCAGCCCTCCGCCGCGTGCCCCAGCCCTCCGCCTCAGCCGCTCGGCCGCCCAGCCGCCGTCCCAGCCGCCGGATCCCCAAACCCTAACCCTAGAATCCTTCCCTGTGTCCGACACGAGTTGGACACGCGTCGGACACGAATCGACGCTGGTTTTCGGGTCCCCTTCAGGTGCGTGTATCTTTTTGCTCGTAGCTCCGTTTTTGATTCCGTAAGTTGCGTTGCGAAGCCTGTATGACCCTCTCGGTGTCCGGGCAAACCGTTCGGGGCATCGCGTCCTGTGGTGATCGCACACCGCGATCCAAAAACAGGAAAAACCAGACCCTATTTTACCCCAGAACTGAGTACGCCCCGCCAAACGGGACGACTTGGTCGCGCGCGGTCTTCACAGATACGTGCGCCTCGTCGATACGGACGTGTGGGATTTTGCGGAAGCTGATTCGGGTGTGCGTGCACACCGGAATCAACGCGTATCCGCGGACATCGCCCCGTATCCGTACTTTCTGGAATGCGCCCTAACTTTGTGTACACACGTCGGATCGAGACGAAACTTGCGCCATCGGACTCGTAGCGATACGCTGGTCCTGTGGGTCAAGTTTGGTTCGATTCTGAGAACGTTGACGAAATCGCGTGTCGTGGGCCCCACAGGCCCCGCTCGACGGGCGATTTTGTGATCGGCTCATCGGAATCCAATTCTGGGAGTTCCGTTGGGTTCGTATCATCGTTCCTGACCTGTTGACACTAAGTTTGGTGAATTTGGAGACCGTTGACCCGGACGTATTTTTCGGTGCAAAATGGGCCCACCGGTGGACCCCGTTTTGGTCCGAAACTGCCGTTTCTGTCCTTGTTTTCAAATTAGACCCAAGGACAGGCGTTTCTAGCTGATTGATATTTTTTGGATCTGATGGTGATGTTTGTTTCAGCAATCGGAATACCGCCTGCAATTCCAGCTGAAGTCAGAGCCGCAATTGGAACAGGAACCACAGGCAAGTGTACCTTGCCAAACGCTGCAGCTTGCTATATATTTTTCTTGGTTAATTTTGCATCAGTGAGAATATAGAGCTTGTAAATTCTTAGTAATTTCTGTTATAGTATTTTACTTGAATTCTGGTAGATCCATATGTAACTTGTTTTAACTGCTTAACCTAGGAAACGTGTGACGTGCTTAGTGTCCGATCATAGTCGGGTGCCAACCCCGTACGCGGTGTTGGGTACGTCATTAGAGATGGAAAATCGATACCCTTATTCTCATACTTGTCCTATCAAGTACACCAGAACCCAGGACACTTGACACTATTTCATGAGACAGAGTCTTCCTGAGACATTCAAGGTGATTCTGTATAGGATGCATGTTTTATGACATAGACTTTACATTCTTAGACGATTGATTCATAGCTATCAGACTTGCTGCATTAGTTATAATCGTGCGTGACATGGACATGAGGCATCGTGGACATGAGACGTGGGATTACATTGGGTGGGGAGAGACACACAGACTACAGGCTGATATTATATATATATAACATAGTATATTTCAGAGTATAATTCATAGTTATTGCCGCTACCGGCTCTCCGACACAGAGCTTGTAGTGGCTTCAGCCTGAATTCTAGTGGTGCTCTCATATTGCATATCACTTAGCTGGTTACATAGCTTACCCTCTTGTTCAATTATCTGCTGCACTGTATTTATTTTGGCTTGTATTTTCTGTACCTTGCTGTCCCCTGAGGACCTAGATCCGGATTATGTCCCCAGGTACAGCTGAAGAGAACTACCCAGAGGTGTACGGTACCGGAGCACTCCTTGGAGCAGAACAAGAAACAGAGGACGAAGTAGTGGCCGAAGATTTCTCCTGAGCACCGGCTTCAACAACACAGTATTTCCATTTCCAGCATTTCATTTCCTGTCTTTTCTCCTTAATTGTAACAGAATAACTCTCGGATTTGTTTCCCGAGACAAACCTTATTTGTTATTGCATATTTATTTCTATTGCATAATTCTGGCAATTAATCTGTGCTATTCTGTGGATGAGATTAGTAATACCTGAGACTTGTACTTAGTACTGCTAGACTACAGCTTAAGCATGCCCTGATGGATCCATTAAATTGGGTTGTCCATCGGTGCGTGCTGCTGGCCATTGCTCACGTGCTCAGTCCCTCGTCATTTTTGGGACTGGGGCGTGACAAGATACAAGAAATCTACACTAAGAGTAAGTCTGTGCACATGAACGTGTAGTGAGTCCAGCATGAAAAACATGTAGTGAGTCAAGTCCAGAAACATGTAAGTGAGACAAGTCAAGAAATACATGAGAGTCCAGACTATAAAGAATGAACTCGGTGTCTTTGAAATACTTGTTTCGACATGTAAACGGCTAGGGGTAAGTACGGCTCACCGCGCACTGGGTGCGCAGCTGCTATCATTCCAGATTAGACCAGAGGGAGTGATTCCTGATGATGCCAGATAGGAATGTTTACATGTCTACTTGAGTATTTCTCCGCCCCGACTAATACAAGTGGATCCAAGACCCGACACGCAAATCAAGATGAGTCCAGCCTGAACATGAATGATGCCTGTAGGTGATGCCAGTAGTGATTCCAGAATAGAGGCCAAAAACATGAAATATACGTGTCGCAAGTAAATGAATCCAGAAATATCAATCAGTGTCCCGTGTTGTGCCAGAATAATCAGATGATACTATACTAGAAGCTGAATCATAATAATCATCAGATAATGAAAACTATCAGAGAATGTACTCGCCTGACGTCCTGAGCAACTGGCGATCCGAACTGGTGTCGCAAGGACCTAATGCGAAAAGCATGGTTAAACAGGGTTCTAAAGAGTTAAACAGATATAAAATAACTAAAAATAGGCTTCTAGGGTCGTTCTAGGTCAAACGGGTTAAACCGGTGAAATCTGGGTCAAAAAGTTAACTCTTGGTCCAAAAAGTAACTCTAGGTCAAAACTAGGTCAAAAGTTGACTTTGGCGGTCAACCGAGTCAACTACGGTCAAGTCTGGGTCAAACTAGGGTGCTCCTGAAATTCTAGGTCAAACCGAGCTCATTAAGCTAGAAAACTCACAAACTCGCCTCCTTGAGATACCGGGATACCCTCGGTATCCGATACCTCAACCTAGGCTACGCACCCCGCCTATACCCTCTAAAACCTATGCTAGCACGCGTAAATATATACACATAAGCATATAAAAATCACTCCAATATTATTTCTAGGCTATTGTTCAAAAACCCCGCTCGAAACCCAATACCTTGGTTATCTTAAGGTATTGAGATACCTCGGTATCTCAAGGTATTGAGGTACCGCTCTAAACTCAACCCGACTACCCCTCTAGCTAGCTAACTATGCATAAACATATATATCTAGCTATAATCTAGGCTAAAATATAGATATCTAATACATATAGGCATATACCTAGGTATCTACACCCAATACCTTATCTTACCTTACCTTACCTTACCTTACCTTACCCTCAAATATATATATATATCTATACCTAGATATCTAACTATCTATCTAGCTATGTATATATCTATGCATATAGATATGGATATCTAACTATCTATCTAATATTTACCTATCTAGTTATCTATCTAACTATCTAACTAGCTATTTATTATCTATTTATATCTAGGCATCTATCTATCTATTTATCTAACTATGTATCTATATACTTATATATATATATATATATATATATATATATATATATATATATATATATATATATATATATATATATATATATATCTCCCTCTCCCTCGCATTGCTCCTCACCTTGCTGCTGCTCCTGCTGCTGCAAACTGCTGCTGTGGCTGCTAGCCTAGCTGCTGCTGCAGCTGCTAGGACTGCTGCTGCTGATGCCCAGCTTGCTGTTGCTGCTGCTGTACATTCTGCTGCTGCTGCAGCACTGTTCAGCAGTCCCCCCCCCCCCCCCCTCTCAAACACACACCTATATACATACACCCCTATATATATATCACTATATATATATACATACATATATATACATATATATAACTAGATATCTATATATATATTCACACTCATCTACACACTCTAACACACACACTAGCACACTCACACACTAATACACACACACACTCACAACACTATCAACACACACACTCACACTCACACACTCTCACAAACACACAACCCCACACACAAGCACTCCTACATATATATATAAATACATATATACACACTCACTCAAACTCATATATATATATATATATATATATATATATATATATATATATATATATAGGCACTCACTCACACAAGCACTCACCTACACACATACACTAGCACTCACTAACACACTCACAAACACATAACCACACATATCTATATATATATATATATATATATATATATAGGAACACACACACAAATAAATATATATATAGAGACATATATACACAAACACAACACTACCACAACGATGCACACAACGCTCACAACGCCCCACCTACGCACGCCCAACGACCCCGACACTCACCAACGCCCTAAAATATATAAAATATAGCTCGAAAACTCTAGCACACACTCCCCGATACTAACCCAACGCGCGCACAAGCCCGAAACGAGGAAACCAAGTCGAAATGGCCATTCGGTCATTTCGACGAACACGTGGTGCGCGGCTCGGAAAACCTCCTGAAACGCACACCAAACGAACTCGGAATCGGCCCAAAATTTACCCACGCACTCTAAACGATGCCTAGATCCTAGAAAATGCGCTCCCGCGTCGATTCTAGGTCCGTGGCGGAAACGCGCACGCACTTAGAATCGGCGACGACGAAAAACCCCAAATTCGTCCGAAATGTTCGTTTCTCCGCGACACGGCTTCCCGTGTCCGAACGGAGACACGTACTCACCCTCAAGACACCCGAAAACGTCTACCTAGGTCCGTCTAACCTAGGGCATCACCCAAAATTGGGCCAAATTCGGATTC
This sequence comes from Iris macrosiphon, assembly GCA_036927795.1. Lineage (NCBI taxonomy): Eukaryota > Viridiplantae > Streptophyta > Magnoliopsida > Asparagales > Iridaceae > Iris > Iris macrosiphon. The sequence goes on along the minus strand of JAYESA010000014.1, from coordinate 172,347,112 downwards.
CACCCGAAATTGACACAAAACCTAGTGTTAAAGTCTCCAAACACTACCCAACTAGTTTCAACTTCCTCCCACGGGTAGCCTAAGGGTCTAGGAAGGTTCTAAAATATTAATTACACTATAAAAGAGTAATTACAAGGGGGAAATTAGGGTTTACCTCTTGGGAGTTGGAATCCCAAGCTAAAGTCTCAAAAATGCTCCAAATCCTCCAATCCAAGCTTCCAAGCCTCAAATCCAAGCTCCAACACCAAATCTAGGCTCTACCCACCTAGGTTAGGGAAGAATGTAGGGTTAGGGTTCACAAATAAAGAAGGAATGGAAGAAAGAAGGAAGAAAATAGGAAGAGGAACTTACTTTGGAAGGAAGGAAGAAGAAAGAAGAAGTGGAGAAGAAGAAGAATGAAGAAGAAGAAGAAAAATGGAAATGGGGGCTGTGGGGCTGCTGTGTGCGGGTGTGGGAAGGGTTGGGGCCGGCCAAGAAATAATAAAGGGGGTTACACTAATCACCAAATGCCCAAAATGCCCTCCCAACTCTCGGTTTTGGGTTTCGGGTTCCAAAAGCACTCAAACTAACTCCAAATCTCTCCCACTAACCTTCTAAAAATAAAATAAATATTTCTAAGCCCCAAAATAATTCTCACAAGGGTGTGGGCTGGGTCGGACATGGGTCCACTAGGGTCTGACATGGGTCCAGGCTAGCCAAAATCCTAAAACAAACAATAAAAATATAATACAATCAATAATTAATTATAAATACAATTAAATAAAAATAATGCACAATTAACCAAATTAAAAATAAATAAAAAATGTCCGACTTTGAAAATGGGGTGGTGACAAGAAACCCCTTCTGATTTTTGACCCATTGCTCTTTGTAATGTGACTTATAAACTCATTACCAAAATCATTACCAACATGATTCGGCCCCTGATGAAAAAACTCTCTCTGAAACTCAAAATGCGTTTGCTCTAGGACGCTAAATTGCTGAAAATATCATCATTGCTCAGGAAATATTCCAGCACATGAAATACTCCTCCAAAAGGAAAAAAATACTTATGCGTTAAAGGTGGACATGTCGAAAGAATATGATAGATTATCATGGACGTTCATCATGACTACCCTCCAGTGCTTTGGGTTCCGAGGGCTCACTATCGACTTGATCATGAACTACATTACCACATCCTAATTCTCTATCCTTATCAATGGCAAGCCAGAGGGACTGGTCAGTCAAGGAAGAGGAATTCGACAGGGTTGTCCCCTTTCTCCTTTCATCTTCATACTGTGCACTGAAGTCTTATCACGATTATTCTTTCAGTATGAAAGGGAAGACCTTTTCCATGGGGTGAGGATAAACAGATTCACCCCGTCTATCACCTACCTCTTATTTGCTGATGATCTCCTAATTTTTGGTCAGGTAACCTCTTTATCTATGTTTTATGTGAAGGAGATCCTAAACAAATTCTCTCAATGGTATGGAGAATAGATTAACTATGGAAAATCTTCCATTCACTTTAGTAAGCATGTGGCAACAGTGGACAAAGAAAGGTTTATTGCAAACATGCACCTCTCTACTATGATGGAGAATGACAGATACTTGGGACACTTCCTCATGAAATCCAAATCTACTAATTCTACCTATCAAGAACTCGTTAGTAGATGCACTGATCGCCTACAAGGCTGGAAGGCAAAGCTGCTCTCTCACGCGGGTAAAGAAGTTTTAATAAAATCCACTCTAAGCTCTATCCCGACCTATTATATGTCAGCCTACCAACTGTCTAAATCAGTAACCAGTGCACTTGGTAAAGTGCAACGGAACTTCTGGTGGGGAGATGACTCCAATGAGAGGAAGATGAATTTCATGGATTGGGACAACATCACCAAACCCAAGTTTGATGGTGGACTGGGCTTTAGGAAATTCAAGTGGATAAACGACTCTCTCGTGGGGAAGTTGATCTAGAGATTTCTTGTGAACCCTAACCAACTGTGGGCGAGGGTTCTTCGAGGTATTTATCTTAACAATGACTCTTTTTTGGAATGTGCAGAAGAAGACCGGAGCTTCACCAACATGGGCTAGTATGCTCAGCGTTCGGGAAATTATGAAGCCACATTGTTGCTGGAAGATACGAAGGGACTGGGTAAACTTGCGAGATGAACCTTGGTTACCATCACTTCCAAATTTCAGGTACAAAAGGGAATTTCTACAGCTAATGGACCTAAATTGGTTCAAGACTTGATGCGGCATAACCCTCTGGAATGGAACACCAATCTTGTTCTTGACACATTTCCTTCTATATAGGCAAATGCAATACTGGACATCGACTTGAGTGAAGGTGATGGTGCTGATCGTCTGATATGGACTTGCACCAAAAATGGTATATTCTCTACTAAGTCCCTCTATGAAACTATCCGACGTCAGCAACCTAGCACATCCCACACCATGGAGAGAAGTTGCCTATGGAAATGCCTCTGGTCGTTACCTCATATCCCCCCTAGAGTCTAAACCTTCATGTGGCGACTATTGCACAATGCCCCACCATTACGATCATACATCTCTCGAAGAATTCCATCAATCGATCCCATATGTACACTATGTTTACAAGAGACTGAAGATCCAACCCACCTATTCCTGCACTGTTGCATTGCTAGGGAGGCTTGGTTCATCAGCCCTATAGGCCTCATATCTGATTCTCATTGTAATGTTTTAGATCTACTAAAGGCCTGACTCATGGGTGATTGTTTTGAAGAGGTCGTTAAATTGTGCGCAGGAATCTTGTGGAATATTTGGAAGGCTAGGTGCAACGCAATATTCTGGAAAGAACCTCCAAGGGCTTCGGTCATAGTCAGCAAAGCATTGCTGCTACACAATTCTTATTCATCCGGTGCCTCCAATGATCTTCAGGCTTTGCAAACTCTGTGCAATGCATTTCCTGGTAACTCCTTCTGGATTGCAGCTTTGGACACTACCATCAAAATCAATATAGACGGTGCCACATCATCTTTGAATATTGTCGTAACCGCAGTAGCCAGGGACTCATCGGGATAATTTATTGCCGCAAAGGTTTGGAGCTCGTCAAGTTTCAGAAGTTATGACATGGGTATGCAGACTGAGTAATGGCTGTAAAACAAGGTCTCCAACTTGCAAAAGCAATATTGGCATCCAACTTCATCCTTGAAGGAGAATCTCTCTCAGTAGTCCAAATTTTCAATGGGGAGTCTAATCTGATTCCTTGGAAGCTAGCAACTCTTGTATCTCCTATCCAAGATGAGGTCGCCAATGCTAAGTTACTGGAATTCAAATTCACGAGAAGGGATGCGAATAAAGTGGCACATGAATTAACAAAATTAGTCATTTCTCACAGTCTAGATACTATGTTTTTCATTCCTCCGATATGTATTCACCAGCAACTAGCTGTAGATTCTCAGGCAAGGCATGCCAATTGTTCACCTGATTGTAACTTTTCTGAGTAATGAAGCTTATATTTCTTCTAAAAAAAACACTTAAATTGGCCACTACTAATATGATTGTGTGTGATTAGCAAACTAAGAGCATTAGAATATTATGAAATGCCTTACCTATGTGGCTTGTTAAAACAAAAAAGTATATACAACTTTATTAACTTTGTCTCACTTTTAATTAAGCATTACATATATTAATTAGATTAAGCTACTTGGGATGTTGATGTCACCGATGACGTCATCAAATGGTTCTCATTCCCGGAAGCTTTGGATTTTGTGGGGCCCGTTACACCGTGCTGCCGACACACCATATCCCCCGTGCTAGCAACGTGGACCAGTGGAGGGTTGTGGTGCATATTTGTATGTAAAGTGTAACTTAGCTATGGATATGTGGGTAATGTTTGGTTGTAAAGTTTTTGTCAAAGTCAATTTCATCAAGGACAAGTTAGGATGATCAGGTCCCCCATGGATATATTGATGGGGGTGGTGGAAAGCTATTGAAAGCAAGTAGTCTGTCATGGAACAATTTAACAAATAATTAACACAAAATTTTCTATAATAATAATAATAATATTTAAATAAATTAGATAAAATAAAAAACTTTGAAAAGTTTTGGCAGAGAAATATTCCGCCAGTGGCTCTAGTGGGAATCGAACAGCGGTCTGATTTAATGCATGGACATGAGCTGAGGGTTTAATGCATGGACGGATGGCAGGTTCGGTTCAACAAGTAGATAAAAAATATGTACTAATATAAATTCATAATCAATAAAACATTATTCAATAATTCGATTAAGTAAACTATCAAACAAAATATTTCGATCAATTAAAAGAACTTGAGTTAAACCTCCTTCATAAGCTAAGTTATTTAGTACACCTCCAAACGAGCACAATATTGTTAGATTTTGATCTATAGTGACAAGAAAATGTGCTTCTAAATGTAGTAGGGTTAGCTGAACTTCTTATAAATAATTACTTAAATTGTGGAGAGAATGAGAAAAAAAAATTAGAGAAGAAAGATGAAATAGCCGTTAAAGATCAACGTTGGAGAGAGCCATTGGAAAATAGTCGTTGTCCAACTAAAAATAACCCAACTAAACCAAATAATAAATAAACCAACCCAACTCCTAAACCTAAAAATAAATAAACCAACCCACATACTCTTATCTTTCTAAATCCACCAAAATAAACATATATCAACCCACCAAAACAAACCCATCCATATAAACCAAGCCCACCTAAATAAACAAAAAATAGATTTTGGTAAGCACTATTCCTAATCAGTACTATTGTCCAATTTTTGCCATTTCATCTGGCAGAATATTTCATAGTATACAATTTTTTCAAACTTCTTTCGTTCTAGACTATTTAATTATTATTCGTTGTAGCAAATTTTCTGAATAATTACGTATTGGTTCACTACAAAAAATATTGTAGCATAGACTAAGACTAGTCTGTCGTTGGCTACGACAGAACTGCGACTCCTTTATATGATAAATGTTATTCATCGCTAAAGGTTTCGCTCATTGCCGCGAGTAACACGTGAAAAGACAAACAACGATCTAGTAACGGATATTAAGACTCGATGATGGATATATGGTCAACCGACAAAATGCTCGTAGTTATTTCGTTGCTGAGTATGTGAAACTCAAGTCAAAGTAGCGACGAAAATATCAATCGGTTAGGACGAACTAAGTTATGTTCCAGTTTATTCCATTTTTTTTTTCTCGAGAAATGAGTCGTCACTATGCTGCTAATTTGTTCGACACTATTTGTTGATACGGTATTATACGGATTAGTGACGGTATTTTGTTCGCAATGCGCTTGTTGATTGAAATGATTCGTTACTAAGTTGTCGCCAATTTTATTTAGCAACGAAAATTTAAGATGGGGACTATTTTTATCCTTTGCTGATATTAATTTTTTTTTTTTTTTTTTTTTTTTTTGTAGTCGTCCAAGATTCCTATAGTAATTAATATAATGGTTCTATCTGCTTGCGATCTAATATGTTTTCTAAGTTATATAAAACCAGCTATTTCATAGGCATGTTGGGTTCAAAAACACTATATTAGTACAGGAAAAACGTGATTTAAATTGATTTAATTATAAAGTATGCCCAATCCTCCAATTAATATATAAGGGGAGGCTTTTATGACGTTGAGATTGAGGGGTACATGCATGGAAGTCTTATGAGAATGATAAATATACCGGACAGAGTTTGGTCTGCCTAAATTGTTGACAAGTCATGTGATGATTAACTAACTTAATCAATAGAGGAGTATAATTAAGAAAACCTAAGGAGGATGTCACTCGAGAAATATATATTATCAAATATGTGATTAATGACAAGTACACTACAAACTTTGTATTTCAAAATACAGCTAAGTAGGTCACATAGTTAAGTCCATTCAACAATTTTACAGATATGATATATTTTTTTAATTCAAAGCAGTCACATGATCTTGAATCGGCGGCATTTATTCTATTCAAACCAACCACGAATAGATTAATCTTTTAATATCATAAAATTTTGAACTTTGAAAGATGGGTACAGTGACAAAGAAGCAGCTTTGTAGAGATCTATCAACTATCAAAACTTTGATCCTTGCAAGAATTTTAAAATCTTTTGAATCGTATCTACTTCACAAAAAAAGTATGTAGTTCCATGAAAATTTGTAATTTTATTGATCGTCTCAAGAAATTATATTATTTTATATTCCATTAATATAATACAGTTTAGAACTAACTTCAATTTGAACCGTCTAAGTCGTATGTATATCATCAACCAATTAATTTTAAAAAAATTAAAAAAAAAATTACCGTCTTTGTTTTTTTCTCATGTAGTGAAAAAAAAAAAACTAAAATATATAACAAATGATAAAATATATTTAACATTTAAATGATCAAATTTTAACCAACTATATGGTATTATCTAATTAAAGGATATAGAAAATTCAAAAAATATCTTCTACTAATATAATGCGGCTTAGAACCGACTCCAATTTGAGTCGTCAACCAATTAATTTAAAAAAATATAAAATATATAACTACCTTTGAGAAATTTTAAAAAAAAAACTAAAATATATAAAAAATGATAAAAATTATTTAAAATTTAAATTATATTTAAAATTTAAACAAACTATATTGTATTATCTAATTAGAGGATATAAAAATTTTAAAAATTATATTTATAACAAATTATAATTAAAATATGTTCAAATCATATTTAAAATATTTTAATATAATTTAAATTTTAGATTTTAATAATAATATAGTCTTTTATACGTGAAACGCACGTGAACGTTACTAAGTTACTTTAATTTGGTTCCTTTGAAATTTTATTTTAAAAATAAAATGTAATTGCCAATAAAAATGTTATGATGTTCACGAATCTTTAAAATGGATTAACATAGTTAACCTTAATTTATAAGAGAAGTTATAAATTTTGTTTGTAAAAACAATAATAAAAAATTTGTGGATATTGTAAAAGTTTTATTGACAATTACAAATTTTCTTTAAAATTATTCATCTACTTCATTTGCAAAATTATCTTTACAAAGTTTCTAATCGAAAACACATATCGAGTTTTCTAAGATTTCTGAATATAAAACCGACCCAAATAAAAATAAAAAAAAAGGTTCATGTAAGTTGCTTTACTAGCCTTCCTTTTCCAAATTAAAAAAAAAAAAAAAAAAGGAGAAATCATGCTGATGCATTTTAAGTATTTCTTAAGCAACTTGAAATACTAAAAAAGGCAGTAGATACCTAGAAGTCACATTTTTTTAGTTTATGCAATGTTCTTGGACCAAGGAACTCCATAGCAAGTTACAATGGTCAAAGTAGAGAAAAGAAATCCACTTCCCTCACACTTCCCGTCACTCGCCACCACCACTTCAAGACACATACATTTTTGGCCCCATTGAGAGAGAGGAGATGTAACTAGAGAGAGGAGCTATTTCCTTTGAATATTAGGAAGAGTTGGTGGGCCCCACCTCCTCTGATACTGACAGACAGGTGGAAAGAAAAAGAGGAGAAGCTTCAAAGCATGCTTGGCCAACTATTTAACACAACACAAACACCTTTGCTTCACTTCAGTTTTGGCACCTCTCTTCAAAACAAAGAAAAATAAAAATCTCCCCCTTTTTCTACTTTCTCTTCTTTTTTCTTCTCCGTTCAGCAACTTTTTTCTTTCAAAAGTTTGGCAGATCTTGAAAGGAATAAGAATGGAGGTGTAGGTGGACGATTCTCACAAGTGGTGGAGTTCCCTTGAACTGTTTGGAAAATCTAGAAAACTTCACTTTTTTCCTCATCTAGATAGAAAAAAATGACCTGGGCATCCTTTGATTCTTCCAAAGATCACATCTTTCTTGGGTTTCCGGTCCAATTTTGCGGAAAGTTGATGTGGGCAGTGCTCTGATTTTGTGGTTTTGGGGTGCGGGAGGGGTTTGGATACACAAAGTTTGGAATTTTAGTGGTATAGTGGAAAAAAGTTGGTGGCTTTCTTCTAGTTTGGCTTTATAATCAATCATAACTTTCGTGGGTTTTCCAAGCTGGTGCTTGGGGATGGTGAGCATTGGGAGCATTGAGCCTCTGGATATATGGAGGTATGTGGCTTCTTCAACTTGACATTGTGCTCATTCTTGATTGTTCTTCTGTTGTTTGTTATATTGTTGCTTAATTCATGACAGGGAAATGGGTTTGCTTTAGAGAAGATTATCTCAATTTTATGCTGCTGATATAGTTTCTAAATCACTGAATAAAAAAAAATGTTGAAGATTATACTAGCAACATGTTTACTTGGTTGTATTAGTACTATGGGGCTAAACATGGAAGGGCAGTACCTCTTGGAAGTCAAGAGCACACTGAGTGATGATTTTAACCACCTTGACAATTGGAACTCTAGTGATCAAACTCCTTGTGGATGGAAGGGTGTGAATTGCACATATGACTACAATCCGGTCGTTGTCTCTCTTGATCTCAATTCAATGAATTTTTCCGGAAGCCTTTCTCCCAGCATTGGTGGTCTGGTGCACCTATCTTATCTAGACCTTTCCTACAATTTGATTTCGGGAAGTATTCCTGCCGAGATCGGAAACTGTTCCGGGCTAGTGACTCTTTACCTGCACGACAACAATTTTGAAGGCAGGATTCCGCCCGAACTCGGCAACCTTACCTCCTTGAGATATTGTAACCTTTGTAATAACAAGATCTCCGGTTCTTTGCCCAAGGAGATTGGGAACCTCGCTTCCCTTGAGCATTTGGTCGCGTACACCAACAACATCTCTGGGCCATTGCCTCGCTCCATTGGCAAACTCAAGAACTTGTCGATCTTTCGAGTCGGGCAGAATCTTTTATGGGGCAGTATTCCTGCCGAGATAGGTGAATGTGGAAGCTTGCAATTACTAGGTCTTGCTCAGAACAAACTAGGAGGTGAGATCCCTAGGGAGATAGGGAAGCTTGGCTACTTGAGGGAACTAATTCTTTGGGACAACCAATTGTCCGGAAATATCCCTGCGGAGCTCGGAAATTGTACGAGCCTCAATATCATTGCTCTATACCAGAACAATCTAGTGGGAGGAGTACCTGCTGAGATTGGCAGCCTGCAACGTTTGGAGAAGCTGTATCTTTACCGCAATGCATTGAACGGGACGATTCCAAAGGAGATTGGAAATCTTTCTCTTGTTGTGGAAATTGATTTCTCTGAGAATTTCTTGATCGGAGGTGTACCTGCAGAGTTTGGTAATATAAAGGGCCTACTTCTTCTTTACCTTTTCCAGAATCAGCTTACTGGTTCAATCCCCATTGAGCTGTGCAGACTAAGGAACTTGACTAAGCTTGATCTTTCAATCAACTCGCTCACAGGGTCTATCCCTGTTGGATTGCAGTACCTTCCCGGGCTACTCCAGCTGCAGCTATTCAACAACATGCTGTCAGGTGTCATTCCTCAGAGGCTTGGGGTTTATAGCCCACTTTGGGTGGTGGATTTGTCGGACAATAACCTCACTGGGCAGATACCGCCCCATCTTTGCCGACATTCTAATCTTATTTTGTTGAACCTATGGTCGAACAAGCTGAGCGGAAATATCCCCAGTAGGGTCACCAATTGCAAGTCGTTAGTGCAGCTTCGTCTTGGTGGTAACAGCTTCACCGGGAGCTTCCCGTCTGATCTTTGCAAACTAGGGAATTTAAGTGCCATTGAGATCGATCAGAACAGATTCAGTGGCACTATTCCTCCGGAGATAGGGAACTGCACATCTTTGCAAAGACTTAATATGGCGAACAATTATTTTACATCCGAGTTGCCTAGAGAGATTGGTTATCTATCGCGGTTGGTTGTCTTCAACATCTCAGCAAATAAACTTGAAGGACAGATTCCATCAGAGATTGTTAGTTGCCGGATGCTTCAGCGACTTGATCTCAGCCAGAACCGCTTCGTGGACGTGGTGCCTACTGAACTTGGCACGCTCCTACAGTTGGAACTGCTTATACTTTCTGACAATAGGCTCTCGGGATTGATTCCTTCCATTTTAGGAAAACTTTCCCACTTGACGGAGTTACAGATGGGTGGTAACCTGTTTTTTGGAGAGATACCGAAGGAATTGGGTGGGCTTTCTAGCTTACAGATCGCTATGAATCTCAGCTACAATAACCTTTCTGGGGAAATACCGTCCGAGCTTGGGAATCTAGCTATGTTGGAGTATCTTTTGCTCAACAATAACAACCTATCAGGTGAAATCCCTTCAACCCTTGAAAACCTATCTAGCTTACTTGGTCTGAATGTTTCATTCAATGATCTCAATGGATCTCTCCCTGGTATCCCGTTGTTCCAAAACATGCCTATAACCAGTTTTTTGGGAAATAGAGGTCTTTGTGGCGGACCCCTTGGTGAGTGCAGTGGATCTCCATCAGGAGCTACTTCTCCATCTGTTAAAAAAGTAGGCAATCCATTGGGAAGGATAATCGCAATACTTTCTGCAGCTATTGGAGGTATTTCACTTGTTCTTATTGGTGTCATATTATATTTAATGCGGAAGCCACTGAAGATTGTCACTCCTCCGTTGCAAGATGAGCAACTTTCTTCTTCTTCTTCAGCTTCTGGCATGTATATATCTTCAAAGGAAGGATTTACATTCCAGGATCTGGTTGTTGCCACACGTAATTTTGACGAGGAGTTTGTAATAGGTAGGGGTGCTTGTGGAACAGTGTACAGAGCTGTCATGCAGTCAGGGCAGGTAATTGCTGTAAAGAAGCTAGCATCAAACAGAGAAGGTGATAGTACAGACAACAGCTTCCACGCAGAAATTATGACACTTGGGAAGATCCGGCATCGAAATATTGTCAAACTATATGGTTTCTGTTATCACCAGGGTTCCAACCTTCTTCTTTATGAGTATATGTCAAGAGGTAGTTTGGGTGAGTTGCTGCATGGTGAATCTTCCTGTCTCGATTGGAATACACGTTTTATGGTTGCGCTTGGGGCTGCTGAGGGCCTCTCTTACCTGCACCACGATTGTAGGCCCCATATCATTCATCGAGATATCAAGTCCAACAATATCCTTCTTGATGGTAAGTTTGAAGCACATGTTGGGGATTTCGGATTGGCAAAAGTGATTGACATGCCTCAGTCAAAGACTATGTCTGCTGTAGCCGGATCCTATGGGTATATAGCTCCTGGTGAGTCCCTCTATCTGAAAGTTCTCATTGATATTTTCTACTTCTACATAGAAAACTATTGCCTAAGAACAGCTCATATGCTTCACTTCATATCATAATTTTATCATTATTGATATGTCACCCAAAATACAACAATTGTATAAATTACTAATCATATATTATGTTTACTGTTTTTTTCTCCTTGTTTTATACTTGAATTGACCAGTCTTTCCACTTGTCTAAGCAATAAACAAACTGGAACCTTACGTAGAACAGCATTAGTAACTCCAAGTTATCAAATACCAAAACAAGATGATCTGCAAGCAAAGTAATGTTAGAATTACTGTTTTACTTATTGACTAACAGCTAATTTCCTTACACTTATTTCATAAGAAATGCCAGAAATTACTGTTGCTTTTACATGCTTCATTTCATTAGGTATAAATATTTCTTGCAAGAATAACGGTTATAGAATTCATTATGTGTATGCTCATCTAGACTGGTACACAAACACCTCTTTCTATGCTCCTAATTACAAGTCATAACAAGTCCTTGTATATCTAACCAGTAGTAAATATATTGCTTAACAGTTGTTTTTTCCTCTTCCAGAATATGCTTACACCATGAAAGTAACAGAAAAGTGTGATATATATAGTTATGGTGTCGTCCTATTGGAGCTGCTGACTGGAAGAACCCCTGTACAGCCATTAGACCTAGGAGGTGACCTTGTTACATGGGTAAGGAACTATATTAGGAAATATGCCTTGAGTTCTAAAATCTTTGATGAACGTTTGGATCTAGAAAATAAGAATGTTCTCGATCATATGATCATTGTTTTGAAAATTGCTTTGTTATGTACAAGTATGTCACCTTATGATAGACCATCCATGCGGGAAGTTGTCTTGATGCTTATCGAGTCTAAAGAGAAAACTGGAAGCTTTGCATCATCGCCACTATCTGATCTCTCTTCAAAAGATGATGACTCATAATGTGCTTATACTTTGAATAGTGAAAATTGTTTCTTGTTTCTTTTTTTCTTTGTAAAAAAAAAAAAAAACCTTCGACAATTTTGTAGGATGAATCCACAAATTGATCTCCCTGATTTTATAGAAGTTTCATAGCATTCTTTGCTTTATTTGTGCTGCAAGAATATCTGATAATATGTTCACCTTCTTCATGTTGCAGTGACAGTGTTTAAGTTTGTTTATTCTGGATTATATTTTCCATGATTTAGTTTCTCAATATGGAGATTTTAATCTTATGATATAATGGCTAATTTGAAATTCTATATCATGAGTTTAATAAGGCTCTAGATTTCTCCTTTAGGTTATACAAATACATGTAGCAAGGAATACCACATTTTAGTATACCACATTTTAGTATGTTTTGTAACTTGTAAGTGAAGGAAACATTTGGATATTGTGCCTTTCCATTATTTTTGTAGCCTATAGCAACCTGTATACTGTACTCATCATACTATCATGCGTACATAGGCTGCTTTTATGCTGTAGATGCTACAGAAAATCACACGGTAGACTGGCACATTTTCTTTGTAGGAAGTACCGAGGATTGGTTATCAAACAGAAAATTTCATAAGGAGGGGAAGAAATATAGGGTATTTGCAGCAAAGAGGAGAAATTTGCGAAGAGAGGGATGGAACACCACTAGTAATGGTGCATTGCTGGGTTGCCATTGCAGTTGGCGCCCCACAAGCATATCTAGGAGTGGGGGGCCAACTACAGTGGCGCCCCACCCATTTGTTTTTTGTTTTTGTTTTTTGTCTTCTACAAAAGCGAGGAAAACAAGTTTGTTTTCAAGACTTTCTTTCTGTATTTTTTTCCCCTCCTAATCCTTCTTACACATACATGTGCATTTTGATTTTGATATGTTGAACCAACGATGTGATGTTTTTGGAAGATGACCTACTTCCATCGCTTCTTTGCCTTCTTTCCCACCTTTCTCACTCTCTCCTTTTCTTCTTTTTTTTTTTCCTTCCCTTAGCACCCTTCATCCATTAACTTGCAGACTGCCCTCTGTATATCATCGCTCTTCGCCGATACTCTAGTGTTCTCTAGAGTAGTCACCCCTACCGCGACACCAATTTTCAGCACCTCAACTATCAACTTCTCATTGAGGAACTGATCTGCAAAATGTAGCCATGTTGTCATCAGAACACCAGCTGACACACGACACACTCACTAACGGCGAATTCCACCCAGAATGCATCATGAACCTCCAAATTGCACAATGTGACAAGATTGACATTTATAAGACCTCTTGTTGTGATCCTCTCTTTGAAGCCTTCTGAGAGCCAATTCTCACTTCAGAAAACTAATCTACCTTAGTTATAGGGGGAGGCCTCTAGACCCAAACCTATCTCAATTAGTTGCAAAGGCGTTCATAACGCAAGGCTGCCAAAACTCACATAAACGTTGTCCGAACCCTCAGTCAAGCCTGACTCCGCACATGGTAATCGGATTGAAAGTCGATTGGTCTCAGCACTGGAGGCATTGAGGGGAGTAGTGAAGAGGGGGACGAGAGCCAAACCAGGAACCAACACAAAGCGAGGTTCCTGGTCATGAGAAGTATTGTTGGTCATGTCGAGAAAATTGAAGAGAGAATAGTTATGGATCGAGCAACAAGCTGGTGATGATGAAAACAAAGAGTACAAGGCTCGATTTATAGGAGGTAAGGATAGGTGGCGATGGTACCTATGACTTTGTGTTAGCATTTGTTATGTAGTAAACATGCTGCAGAAATAGTACTCATTGATTTGCACATTTTCTTACATTTATCACATACTGGCTTGTTGAGTTGGGTAGGCAATCCCACCCTGATTCATGCAAGCTACGTTCATAGCCATTGTCCAAATCACAAGGTTCTAAATGAAACTCAGAACCTTGTTCTTGCATATCACTAGAAACATGACATGAAATGAATGTTTCGATGCATAAGATGGATCAGCAGGTTTGATAATACCAGTAGAATGTGTTATCCGAGTATAGGGGAATCAGATGCAAAGGCTAGGGATAGTCCTTTGTTGTAGGGATAGTCCTTTGATGTACTGGAGTCTAACTCGAGTTTAGCAAAGTTATACATACCTTACTGGAGTCAACTCAACTATAGCGATGTTATAGAATTGGATTCTATTTTTGTTAGGTGTTTATTGTGTTTCAGTAGCTGTCGCGAAGAAAACCTTTATCCTCTTCTTTTGAACTCCATCAGCACAAAAGTTTCAATTGAATTCGTGTAGAAGTGTAAATATGAGAATGCATGTGTATATACTGTATATTGTTTCTGAGAAGAAATGTATTTGTACAGTATGTGGTAGATTAACGAATAGTATGGAATGAACATTACATGGATACACTCTAACATTAGTCTCCAAAGCCTAATCTTCGTTCAATTATTTCCGGAATTAATCCAGTCTGGAGTGCCTAATTTTCCTTTGCTATTGATGATTCGAACCAATAGTTCAAGAATAATCGCATTCTGGACTCTGGAGGAAATGTTTCCCTTAACTTTCAACGCATAGATTGAATCCAAGGCTTTGCCTTGTCACTTGTTGCATCAACTCCAGTTTGACAGGGAGACTTAAATGTTGTTGAGAATATTTTGAAATTCCTCTCCGCCTTGGCTTCTTAGAAGTGTCGGTCCGAGAGATTCCCTATCCGGAGCTAATTTTGGTTATCTCTTGACCCTTATTGTGGGTCGGTCCTGGGGTCATCTGTGACCTTGACCTTTCATGGGATCACGTTGAGCTTGGAGGGTTATTCTAGCATAGGGGGGTTGTCCAAACTCGATGCTTTGTCAGACTTATCTCTGGCCGGTCCTGCTTCTTAGCATCAGTCCTTAAACGTCTTGAATCTGCTAGCTGGCTGCGTGGTGGTGTTTGCACATATCTGAGGGTTCTTTTATCACCTAGGACAGGTATTTTCCTGGGAAAACAATTGTTTGTATGAGAAGTGCATAAATAACACTTGCAAGCCTACTTCGACTCTTTTAGCTTCCTATTCCTGTTTGCCTATTTCTGAAATCAACTGATCCAGAAACATACTTTGTTCAGATGAAATCTACAATATCCATTCTCTCCCAAAAACATTATAAAAAAAAATTAATGAGGAAAGATTTGCCCAAATCTTTTATATATACTAGTTACCGTCACGTAAACGCTTGTACAAAAAAAAAAATATTGTTGAACAAAAATATAAATTTTAAATTAGTTTAAATATGATTTAAATATATTTTAAATAAAATTTGTTACAGATATGTTTTTAGAATTTGGTATATGTGTTTAGTTTTATGTACTTAGTTTAAATATAATTTAAATATTGAATATATTTTAGGATTATATGTTCAAGTAGTTAGAATAGTTTTTTTATTTTTATTTTTCTGTAGACTATATGATGGAGGATATACATACGGTTTGAACGACTCATTTTTGAGCCATTTCCAAACCGCATGAGATATATACTAGGTCATGTGCACGCACATAAAATAAATTTTTTATGATATTATTGAAAAATAGTTTAAATATTTAAATATATTTATATTATAATTTGTTAAACAATTTAAATATTTGATATTTTTTCTTTAAATTTAGTTTTTAAACAATTTTAAATTTAGTTTTTAAATATATATTTGTGCATAAGAAATGAGAAAGTTTTTTTATCGTAAATTTTTTATTAATAAATGGTGGATGATTTATAAACGACACTTATATATATATATATATATATATATATATATATATATATATGAATGAGAAGGGATCAACATTCTCCTATTATGCATCCCTAAGAATCCTCATGTTTACAACTATTGGGTCTTGTTTAAGTCATCTAATCTTAACCGTTGATTTGAACGATTCAAATCAATGGTTAAAATTAGATGACTTTAACAAATATCCAACGGTTGATAACATGGGGATGCAAAAAATTCTAAATGTGGATCCCTTTTATATATATATATATATATATATATATATATATATATATATATGAGGAATGATTGGCATTTTCGTCTTTTTTGCATTTTCGTCCATCCCAATGATAGTTCAACTCAACGGTTAAGATTATATGACTTAAACAACATCCAACGACTTTTATTTTGAAAAAATAGGGGATGCAAAAATAGAGGGATACCGATCCTCTCTCTCTCTCTCTCTCTCTCTCTCTCTCTCTATATATATATATATATATATATATATATATATATATATATATATAGAGAGAGAGAGAGAGAGAGAGAGTGTATATTAGCTCCAAGTCCTTTTTCTTTTGGATGTGTGCGAAGGGATGGAGAGAATTAAGAATATCAACTAAATTTTAGAATGATTTTCACCCGTCACTGCAGAACATTTTCTCTTGTTATTCATATTGTTGTTCTCAGAACAACAATATGAACAAATTGTTGTTCTCAGAACAACAATATGAATAACAAGAGAAAGCAACATGCATAAGTAACAACAAGAAGTCGTTTGGATCAAAGTTTTGTATTCCTAGAAATTTATCTTTAATTCATTTTTCATGGAAAATGAATTTAACATTTTCATATTCATGTTTAGTTAGATTAGGTTGGAACTATGAAAAAAGAATGTTAATTTATTTAGTTTTCCATAAACACTCTTTCATGTTTCTATTATTTAAATTTATATGTTTGGGATAGAAGTTAAAATTTTGAAAGTAAATTAAGGGTGTTATTGTCCAAACTGTTTAAATAAACATAGAAGAATGAGAAGAAAATAGGAGAGAAGATCTCTTATTGGTGTAATCCTATAGTGGAAGGCAAATGCCTTATTTATACAACCCAATGAAGATGTAATACTAATATCTAATCAATGTGGGACTAAAATATAAAGTGAAAATTCAACCCTTTAGTTACCCAAATTATAACACTCCCCATTTGAATGACCACCATCTCTAAGCCTATAGCCTCGTTAAAATTTTGCCAAAAAAATCTATTAGGACAAAACATGTGCGAAAGAAAAGAGTACAATCTTTAGGATGACTTAGATAGGTGTTGGACACGCTTAATGTTGTCTCATTAAAACATTGTCAAGAAAAAATCAATGAAAAAAATCCATGACTAAGAAAAAAGAGTACAACGCATTATAGTCCATACAAAATGTATCTCCTCCTGAAAACAATCGCTTCCATGATGATGTTGATCCTGAACAGTCAGCTGATGAAGACGTCGCATTCCAATTCCATGAACTAGTTTCTGAAAAGTTGGTGAACAATTCTGCAAGATTATCACTTGAGCGAACTTGTTGGACGTCAATATCAAAGTTCTTCTGAAGCTCATGAGTATAGAACAACTTCGGTGAGATGTGCTTGGTCCTGTCTCCTTTAATGAATCCAGCTTGAATTTGTGCAATACATGCTGCATTATTCTCATGAATAACAGTTAGAGTATCTGTGGTAGAGAAAATGTGACAAGAGCTACGAATGTGTTGAATCAACGATCTCAATTAAATACATTCTCTACTTGCTTCATGGAGAGCCAATATTTCTGAGTGATTTGAGGAAATAGCAACCATTGTCTGTTTTGTTGAACGCCAAGAAATAGTTGCATTGCTATTAAGAAATATATATCCAGTTTGTGAACGACCTTTATGGGGATCAGATAAATAACCTGAATCTGCAAAGTCAACTAGATTTGTGATGTCAGATAAACCACAAGTATAAAATAATTTCATGTTGGTAGTTCCACGAAGATATCTCATCACATGTTTAATGTCATTCCAATGTCTGAGAGTTGGCGCCAAGCTATATCTAGCCAACAGATTGACAGAGAATGACATGTCTGGCCTTGTACATTGTGATAGATACATTAATGCCCCAATGACACTAAGGTACGGTACTTCGGGTCTTAACACCATTTCATTGTCGTCCTTAGGACGATATGGATCTTTACTGATATCTAAAGATCAAACAACCATTGGAGTGCTAAGGGGATGAACTTTATCTATATTAAACTGTTTTAATATATTTTCTATGTATTTGGATTGATGCACTAAATTTTCATTAGTGTAATGCTCAATTTGTAATCCGAGACAATATTTCGTGTCTCCGAGATCTTTCATCTCGAACTCCTTTTTCAGATAGTTTGCAGTCTCATTGATTTCATGTCTTGTCACAATCAAGTTTATGTCATTGGCATATACTGCAACTATAGCGAAATCCTCCTTAGATTTTTTTATGAAGAGACATGGGCATATAGGATTATTCTCATATCCCTCCCTTTTCATATATTCACTAAGACGGTTGTAACACATCCTTCCAGATTGTTTCAAACCGTACAATGAACGTCTTAGCTTTATGGAATGCATGTTCTTAGCTTTTGAGCTGGGTAGGTTAAATCCATCGGGAATTTTTATATAGATATCGCTATCTAAATCATCATATAGATAGGCTGTTACAACGTTCATAAGTCTCATGTCCATCTTTTTTCAACTGTCAGACTTATCAAATAACGGAACATTGTTGCATCCATTATGGGAGAATACGTCTCTTCGTAATCAATCATGGGTCTCTGAGAAAATTCTTATGCCACTAATCGTGCCTTAAATCAAGCGATTTTATTCTTTTCATTTCGCTTTCTTACAAACACCCACTTGTAACCTACCGGTCTGACGTCTTTTGGTGTTTGTACTATAGGTCCGAACACTCCACGTTTATTAAGGGAATCCAATTATGCTTGAATAGTATCCTTCCATTTTGGCTAATCTTTTCTTTGTCAATATTCATCGATGCTACGCGGTTCAGTATCATCATTGCCCTTAGATATTTCAGTAGCAACTGAGAATGAGAATATCCCATCTATTGTTATATCTTTGCGATCACATACCTCTCTTGTATATGTATAAAACATAGAGATCTCTTTGCTTTCTGGTACCCGATCCTCCTCTTGGGTTTGTGTCTTTTCTAAGACAATAACCTCTTCTGGGTTTTCAGAGAGTATGGAACTGTCATTCATAACCTCTTCTTGAGCGTTATGTGTAACCTCCTTAAGAGCATTACTTGGGCATTTTCTCTTTCTAGGGACTAAGTTCTTCGAACCTATAGGTCTACCACGCTTCTGGTGTGCAATAGATTCATTAGCCACTCTGCTATTTTTTTCTACGGGGATATCAATTCGAGCTGGCGCATTTGCATCGGACACATGTGATTTAATCACTTTAGTTGTATTAGTAAATGTATCTGACATTTGATTTGCAATCTCATGTAGATGCAATATCCTTTGTACCTCAGTTTCACATTGATTAGTACGAGGATCTAGATGAGACAGAGTGGGATTATCCCACGATAATTCATGTTGTTTATTTGTGGTGAATGGTTCTATAAGAACATTCTTTTCTTTCTTATCTCCTCCTAACGACGGAAATTTAGTCTCATCAAAATGGCAATCTGCGAATCTAGCAGTAAAAATATCACGAATTAAAGATTCTAAATATCTAATGATTGAGGGCGAATCAAAACCAATATAAATTCCTTAACGGCGCTGATGTCCCATTTTAGAGCGCTGAGGAGGGGGAGTAGGAACATAAACAACACAGCCAAATTTACGCAAATAAGAGATGTTAGGTTGATGGCATGTCACAAGTTGTGATGGTAAAAATTCATGATATGCAGTTGGCCTAACAATGATCAATTTAGCATCATGTAATATGGCATGTCCCCAAGCTGAAACGTGTAATTTTGATTGCATGAGTAAAGGCCTTGCTATGCGCTGAAAACGCTTAATCAAGGACTCTGCTAAACCATTTTGGGTATGAACATGAGGGACAAAATGTTCAACTTCTATTCCTACGTAAGCACAATAATCATCAAAAGTACGAAAAGTGAACTCAGCTGCATTATCAAGTCGAATCGTTCTAATATGTTGGTCAAGAAAATGAGTATTAAGCTTAATCAACTGAGAAAGTATCTTGGACAAGGCAAATTTCTAGATGAGAGTAAAAAAATATTTGACCATCGACTAAAAGCATCTATTAGAACCATAAAATACCTGAAAAGTCCGCTAGCATGATCAATTGGTCCTCAAATATCACATTGTATTCTCTGAAGGAATGGTGGTGATTCAGAAGCTATTTTGAGAAGTGAAGGTCTTGTAATGAGTTTACTCTGTGAACAAGCTACACACAAATGTTCAGTAGGAAAAGAAAGACTTTGGTATGATAAATTATGTCCATTGGTATTGTTGATGACCTTTCTCAACATAGTCGATCCTGGATGACCCAATCTGTTATGCCAAAGTATTATATTTCTTGGATCATTTAGCCTTTTGCTAGTGATGCCATGCCCTGGTCTCGTAAGGGCCGATCGTCCTCGCTTGGTCCCTACGGAACCGATCGTCCTCGCTTTGGCGCGATGTCGTGCAAGCCTAAGTTGCGCTTGCACCAGGCATAGTACCTGCACAAGACATAAGTTAGACAAAAATATACATATATATATAGAGGTACATGATTCAAAATGCAGAGAACCAAAGTTGAACACATTTGATAGGAACACAAAATACTTTCTTTATTGAATACTTGAATATTTGGATTACAAAGTACTTGCTTGGTTGATTACAAAATATGTCATAGATGGTTACATTCCTTTTTACAAATCCAAAACTAGCCACAACGCCCATACATCATGTCCTTGTAGTAGGACCAAAATCAAAACAACTAGCAGAAGAGCAGTTTGTACACAGGAGAGGAAAGCTAAGGAAGCAGCACGAGCACGGTTCCGCTGGATGGATGCGCTAGTACTGGTTCAAAATGCTCGTCAAGCTCTCGCTACCAGAACCTGAAGATTTGTCCACAAACGTGGGTCAGTACTACAACATGTACTGGTGAACGACTGTGGCCAAACTCACCTAGAAATCCACACTAAGTAAACATGTGAATCTAACATTATTAGGTGATATTTCTGGTTGTCTAGTTTCTTTTTAACAATTCATGCAAGAAAACATAAACGATAAATTGAACCATGCATATGATAGTTCTTACCCACAGTCGAACAGTTATCCCTGCAACAGACACACAAGTTAGCAACAATTTGCATATATGCATAAAACTCATGCGTCTATCTGTATTGGCAACAAGTGTTAGGTTTGCAAGAAGATAAACCTAGCATGCGACCTAAATATATGATGGTCCATGAAAAAACCCATGAATAGCAGCTGGGACTACAAGCCCAGGCTAACTATTAGACATAACACCCCCCTAATTGCGATGACTACAAGCCTCAAGGTGTTTCGATTATCTCCCCCAGGCCGAACGATTCCCAGTGCCCCAGGAACCGCTCAAGAGACGGTACCTTATGCACAAGTTGTCCAAGATCGATGCGATGAATGCATTATATCAGAATAATAACATTTCTATATCAACAGTTGAACAAAATTCATCAATAGGGACGATCTCTTTTCGATAGAGTCTTAGCTCTTCAATCTGTCATATCGATCATTTCAAACGATAAGGAGTTTTCTATGAGTTTTCTATGTACAACATTCGATAAGGGTCAAACATCAGTTCTCTTAAACAAGTTCAAGGCAAATTATATGTTTCAAACAGTATAGTTCTTTTAACAAGAAACAAGAAAATAACAGTTCATAAATCTAGCATGCAATTTCTATCTTTTTAGCATATCTTGTTAATAAGTTAACATTTACCATAGGGACAAGTAATTCAAGTGAACTAGAGATCATTTCGTTAAGTCGTGCAGACAAAGGATTCATCGAAGGGCCGAAGCCACTCACCGATTGAATCGAACGAGAGGATGGTGAAGCCTTATGCAATGATCACTCATTGGTTATGCGTCCTGGAATTGCAACAATACTTGGTTAGCATCCTTCGATCTCTTTCCCTTACGATTCAAAATGTATGCATAAGCGATAAAAGCGAATCATGAAAACCAAGTCCTCGAAAGCAAGACAAAACACAAACCAACACAAAACTAAGCAACAAAACAACCAATGAAAACTCTTGGACTTATTTCAATAGAAGTCGTTCCATCAATTTGAAGGGTTCATTGTATTTCGTCCATGTTGATTTGGCGGTAAGGTTTTTCCGAGACTCGATTCTCAACCGACTCGAAGTAACAAGTGTTCCATAAGTAACCCGCTAGGAGCGCGGCATTACATAATACTCCACTGAGAAGAAGTTTCGTCATCGAAACTTAAGAGATCAAGGGGTCGAGGGGCAAAGTATCAAGAGGTCAAAGGAATCAGACTCACCAACATCGTGTCCGCTAACTGATAAACTCTTGGCCTTATCGTCTGATCAGTTTGTCCATTAGCTTGAACCAGGGCTGGCACGGGATTCTAATCCTGGCCACGTCCAGCATTCTCGTTGCGGTCATGTGGCGCGGGCCTCTTGGTCGGACAATTTCTCAGAAGATGTCCGTTTTGGCCGCAGTTGAAGCACTCCCCGTTAGCAACACGACAAATTTCCACTACGTGGCCTTGCTTGCCACAATAGCTGCACTCAAGTCAAGGGCGTTGTTCGCCCTCTATCTTTTTCTCTCCATCTTGGTATCTTTTGGCAGGAGGGTTCCGATTTGTTGATGCACTTTCCGCAGCCCTTCGTGGTGCGAACTGTTCATTCTGCACCGCTTCCTCAAAGGCCTTAATGTATGATGTACACTCCCGTTTCATAACGTCCTTTCTTAGGTCATCGTTCAGGACTTTTATGAACCGGTGTGTACGGGCCCACTCGTTTGGAATCAATGAGCTGGCGAACTTAACAAGCTTGGAGAACTCTGATTCATAGTCCTCGACAGACTTGCTCCCTTACTTAAGTTCGGTAAACTCATCTTCATTTCTCTGCCTGACGGCTGGTGGTAGGTATTGCTCCTAGAATGCTTCCTTGAACATTCCCTAAATGATTTTATCGTCTTGGCGCCTTGTGGCAAGATCTTGTTTCTTGATCTTCCACCATTAGTGTGCTCGTAACCGCAGTTGCATTACTACACATGCCACCCTCTTGTTCATAGGTATCCCAGCAAATTCGAACAAATCCTCCAACTTGGCGACCCAGTCCATCACCTTATCCGGCGTGGTCCTGCCTTCAAATTCAGGAGGATTCAACTTTAGAAACTCAGCACCTTTAAATGTAGACTTCTGGCTTCCTGCGAAGGCTCATCAACTTCTGCTAGGCCTGCTTCTCGAGGAGCGGGTGCGTATGCCACAGGTGTTGCGGCGGTTCCCGATGCACTGCTATTGGCGACCAAAGTTGTCACTAACTGAGTCAAAGAGTCTAACTGCTTCTGTTGTGCTATGGCTCGAGCATCAGCCCGTTACTGCTGGGCCTCAAATCGATCATGTTGGGCATTGAATCGTTCTTGTTGATTTTCAAACATGTCAATCAGCCTATCAATTTGGTCATCGATTATGCCCGTTGCGTTCGATGTCCCTTGGTTACCTGTTTTAGTCATCTTGCTGCAAAAGAGAGTAGCTTGCATTAGTCTCATAACGTATTATGGACTTATTGCATGGGACGTTGAGTTTTCATACTTTTCAAGAGCGGGACATTAACACCTTCGATTTACTTATATAGATTCATAACCATTTTCGAAATCCGAGACTTTTGAAATCGCTTGTAAACTTATATCATTTTTGAAAACAATATTTGAAGAGGCCAAGGACGTAAAGCCGTGCTCTGATACCACCTGTCACGCCCCGGTCCCGTAAGGGCCGATCGTCCTCGCTTGGTCCCTACGGAACCGATCTTTCTCGCTTAGACGCGATGTCGTGCAAGCCTAAGTTGCGCTTGCACCAGACATAGTACCAGCACAAGACACAAGTTAGACAAAAATATACATATATATAGAGGCACATGATTCAAAATGCAGAGAACCAAAGTTGAACACATTTGATAGGAACACAAAATACTTTCTTTATTCATACTTGAAGATTTGGATTACAAAGTACTTGCTTGGATGATTACAAAATATGTCACAGATGGCTACATCCCTTTTTACAAACCCAAAACTAGCCACAATGTCCATACTTCATGTGCTTGTAGTAGGACCAAAATCTAAACAACTAGCAGAAGAGCAGTTTGCACATAGGAGAGGAAAGCTAAGGAAGCAGCACGAGCACGGTTCCACTGGATGGATGTGCTAGTACTGGTACAAAATGCTCGTCAAGCTCTCGCTACCAGAACTTGAAGATTTGTCCACAAACGTGGGTCAGTACTACAACATGTACTGGTGAGCGACCGTGGCCAAACTCACCTAGAAATCCACACTAAGTAAACATGTGAAGCTAACATTATTAGGTGATCTTTCTGGTTGTCTAGTTTTTTTTAACAATTCATGCAAGAAAACATAAACGATAAATTGAACCATGCATATGAAAGTTCTTACCCACAATCGAACGGTTATCCCTGCAGCAAACACACAAGTTAGCAAAAAATTTGTATATATGTATAAAATGCATGCGTCTATCTGTATTGGCAACAAGTGTTAGGTATGCAAGAAGGTAAACCTAGCATGCGACCTAACTATATGATGGTCCATAGAAAAATCCATGAATAGTAGTTGGGACTACAAGTCCAGGCTAACTATTAGACATAACACCCCGCTAATCGCGAAGACTACAAGCCTCAGGGTGTTTCGATTATCTCCCCCAAGCCGAACGATTTTCAGTGCCCCAGGAACCGTTCGAGAGACGGTACCTTGTACACAAGTTGTCCAAGACCGATGCGATGATTGCGTTCTATCAGAATAATAATTTTTCTATAACAACAGTTGAACAAAATGCATCAATAGGGACTATCTCTTTTTGATAGAGCCTTAGGTCTTCAATCTATCATATCGATCATTTCAAACGATAAGGAGTTTTCTATGAGTTATCTATGTACAACATTTGATAAGGGTCAAGCACCAGTTCTCGTAAACGAGTTCAAGACAAATTCTATGTTTCAAACAGTATAGTTCTTTTAACAAGAAACAAGGAAATAACAGTTCTATAAATCTAGCATGCAATTTCTATCTTTTTAGCATATCTTGTTAATGAGTTAACATTTACCATAGGGACATGTAATGCAAGTGAACTAAAGATCATTTTGTTAAGTCGTGCAGACAAATGATTCATCGAAGGGCCGAAGCCACTCACCGATTGAATCGAACGAGTGGATGGAAAAGCCTTATGCAACGATCACTCCTTGGTTATGCGTCCTAGAATTGCAACAATATTTGGTTAGCATCCTTCGATCTCTTTCCCTTACGATTCGAAATGAATGCATAAGCGATAAAAGTGAATCATGAAAACCAAGTCATCAAAAGCAACACAAAATCCAAAGCAACACAAAACCAAGAAGCAAAACAACCAACGAAAACTCTTGGACTTATTTCAATAGAAGTCGTTCTATCAATTTGAAGGGTTCATTATATTTCGTCCGTGTTGATTTGGCGATAAGATTTTTTCGAGACTCGATTCTCAATCGAGTCGAAGTAACAAGTATTCCATAAGTAACCCGCTAGGAGCGGGGCATTACAAGTAATGTGGTGAGATTCTACTACCTTCAGAGTAGTTTGATATAGCTCCGAGGAGATTAAGTTGCACTTTTCTAATGTGAGCTTATTGCTTCCAATATTGGAGGTGATACAAATATACTCTTTGCTATCATCTTTCATGGTTTCAACATGAAACCCGTTCATTCGAATATCTCTAAAGCTGAGTAGATTTCTATTAGATCTACGAGAGAATAATGCATTTCGAATGACTAAGTGTGTTCCATTTGGTAACACAACATCGGCCTTACCATAACATTCTATAATCTGCATGGGCCCAGCAATGGTGGTCGCCTTGGCAGTGTTTGAGGCATATGTTGTGAAAAACTTCCTAGTTTTCAATATAGTGTGAGTTGTTGCACTATCTATCAAGCATATACCATCATCATTGTCCATACCTTTCAAAAGCAAAAATTAATAATATATTAATATGCTACTAAATGGTTAAATTTGGCATATTGCCAATTATTACAACTTTATCTAAATCTAAATGAAACTGGTTCAATGAAAGTAAACTACCTAGACTATTGATCATATAATGACCAATTTATTCAAAGTGAAAAGTAAATAAACTTAGATAAATATACAATAACTATTCATTGACTTCGCCTATCATGGCGTTGAATTGGTCTTTCGAAATTACGTTTTCATCCTTATCTTGGAAGAAATCATTAAAATTCATGTGTGTTGTACCCTCCATGAGATTAGTCTCAACACCCTTTGAGGCTTCATACTCGTCCACTTTCTTTTGTGAGGTGCGACAGTTTCGCATCCAATGATCAGCTTTTCCACAACATTTGCAAATATCAGTTGGAGCAGCTGGATTGAAAATTTGGGCATTGTTTCTTCGAGAATTAAATCCCTTATTTTTGAACTTTGTATCGTTCCTTGGACCCGGATTGTAGCCATTTCTTTGGCTTCAACGGCGTCCATGCTCCCTACCTCTGTGATTTTCTCGACCCCTAATATTGGTCACATTTTTTCGAGCACTAGTTGCATTCACTTCAGCTTGAATTGGTACAGACCCAGTTGGTCTACTAGTGTAGTTTTTGATTAATAACTCATTATTTTTCTCGGCCACGAGTAAGACAGCAATGAGTTCAGAATATTTCTTAAAAAAATTCTCCCTATACGTCTGTTGTAGCTAGGATAATATTAGTCGCATGGAATGCTCTGTCACTTCTTCACCACATAACTTCAATTGTGAAGTAATCCTGAACATAGCTGAATTATAGGCTGCAACTGTCTTATAATTTTGGAAATATAGATTGAGCCATTCATGGAGTGCACCTGGTAGTATGACCATATTTTGGTGATCATATCTCTCAGCTAGAGAATTCCATAGCACCAAGGGGTCATTGACTGTTAAGTACTCAGCCTTGAGATCATCATGAATATGATGTCTTGGAAAAATTAAAGCCTTCGCTTTATCTTGTGCAGATATTGACTTATCAGCCACAGTTGCGTCACATAAGCTTTTGGCTTGAAGGTGCAATTCAGCATCCAATCCCCAGTTGAGAAAGTTCTGGCCTTCTAAGTGTAGAGGCTTGAAATCATGCTTTGTGAGGCTCGGCATATTGCTGTATAAGATCAATAATAATAAGTTAACATAAGAACTTGGTAAATCACCAAACAATTCATGTTCATGGTGTATGTTTCAAACAATGATGTTTCAGAAGTCTATTTATACCAAACAAATCTTGTTCATGATATACTTCGAACAATGATGTTCCAAAAGTCGTATGTAAATACCAAACACTAGATGTTTATGATATGCTTCGAACAATGATGTTCTAGAAGTCTTATATATATATATATATATATACCAAACAATTCATGTTCATGGTCATCAGATCTTTGATGGTTTTAATCTTAATGTCTTAACATATATAAAATAAATAAATAAATAAAGAGTAACTCCAGCGTTCTCTCCGAGAGATCTATATGCGATTAACATCGGAGGGCTATTAGAGTTAACTAAAAGAAGTGAGATGAATGGATAAAAATTATTCTTTTTGCCCTAAGGTATGCCAAGAGATGTATAAACATCAACATCAGGCTGCGCCTATGGTCTGCATATACAGAAAAAAAATATATAAATAACCATAAATATTACCGAAGCGAAGAATCCGAAAATGGCGGTTTCACTGAGATGCTCTTGCTTATTCCTTCCCGTTAGAGCTTCGTGCTGATAACATATTTCAATAAACGTAGAACAAGGAATAAGAAAATAGGAGAGAAGATCTTTTATTGGTGTAATCTCATAGTGAGAGGCAAATGCCTTATTTATATAATCCAATGAAGATGTAATACTAATCTCTAATCAGTGTGAAACTAAAATACAAAGTGAAAATTTAACCTTTTAGTAATCCGTGTTATAACAAACAAAATAGAAATCTAAAATTTATTTCTAAACCTCAACAACTTAGACCTGGACCAAACGTGACACAAGGGACTGCTTGATTGCCTTTATGATTGGCGTTGCAGACAAAATGGCTGCAACAAATGTGGGCACCGTACACAAAAGTGTGCGCCTGAGAGAGAGAGAGAGAGAGAGAGAGAGAGAGAAAGAAAAGGAGTGGGGGTTGTGGGAGGGGTTTGGGGTTTGGGTGGGGTTTGTTAGGAGGGGGTGGAAATGGAACTTAGACATTGATATTAGTGTTTGTTACGTAGTATAATAGTAAATGTGCTATCATCGAAGTATTGATGTCACATATGTGCATCGAATTCAGTAAAAAAAATTGTAACTTTTGGACGAAAATTTCGAAAATAAACAATGAATTAGATGCGGAGATATTAGATCCAAATGACATGTAATACTGCGGATGTAAAATTTCGTATATTTTGTCAGATATCTGAAAAAAAAAAAAAAAAAAAAAAAAGAAAAGAAAAAAAGATGTCACATATGTGCTAGTTTTTATACTGATTATATTCATTTCTGGGATATGCTAGCAACTTATCGACTTATGATGGAATTCTATTTAAAAATGAAGTGTTGTACGCACATACAAAAAATATTAAACAAAATTAAATATAAATTTATTATAAATAGAATTACTTGATTTAGAAATATTTAGTTATAATTAAATCATATTAGATAGTTAAATAATTAGTTAATTTTTAAAATAATTAACGAAATATTTATAAATGGCTTAGACGGTTCAATTTTGAACCGTTTTTAAGCCATCTTACATATCTTCCATAATATAATAGGGCTTCAAAACGGCTCAAAAGTTAGCCGTCTAAATCGTATTTATATCATCAATTAATTTTTTTAAATTAATATTACATAAAAAAATTATTAATTTTTTTTATAAATTTAACTATTGGATTCGAACACAGGAAGAATACCATAATATTATGTAGCTAGCCATTTTCAAGACTGTTTATGAAAAGTAGAAATATATCTATAACTAATTATAATTAAAATATAATCAAATATATAACAAATTTTTATTAAAATATAAAAAAAATTCATAATATAAGGAGGCTTCAAAACGGCTCAAGAGTGAGCCGTCTAAACCGAACGTATATCATCAATTAATTATTTAAAAAAATATTACATAAAAAATTATTAAAAATTTTAAATTTATTATAAATTTAACTATTTGATTCGAACTCAGCCAACCAGAAAGAATATCTCATACCTTAGCTACATGAGGTATAGAAGAGATGTTTGCTTATAATTAGATAATATTACGTAGCTAACCATTTTTAAGACAGTTAATGAAAAGTAGAAATATATCCATAACTAATTATAATTAAAATATAATCAAATATAAAAGAAATTCTAATTAAAATATAAAAATATATATAATAAATCTTAATTAAAAGATTCCAGCTTATCCCACAGTGTCCTCGCGTGCGCAATACTGGCAACGTGGTTGTACACGTTCTCGTCAACGAACAGCTTGATGTACCCACAAACCTGTATATGCTCGAAATTTCAGTCCTCTTCGAATTTGTCACTGGGCCTCTCGGAAGCAAATATCGACAGATGCATCTTATTGACAAATAACAGATCCTTCATCTTACTCCTCTAGTAATGATAGTTAGTACCGTTCAGGTTTACCATGCGCACTGGCTTCGCGTCCATATCTCCTCCATGGTTTGCCTGTCAACTCCTGACACCCTTCTGAAATTCCAGAATATGGCTTTGATACCACTTGTTGGGAACGAATGTGCGAAAACCGTTCCCCAAACCAGAGAGTATATGCGAGAGAACTGAGCAAAACGCACAAACCAAAAATGCCAAACACAAATCGTAGACACAAAAAATTTTGACGTGAAAAATTCTTACAGGAAAAACCACGGGACGATCGGAGTCCAACCCTGAAAAGCCTCCACTAATGAAATAAGAAATACACTGACTCCTTACAAACTTCTCACCGATCACGGATCACCACGATTCTTTTGGAACAGAAAATATATTATAACCAAGAAGAAGAAAGACAACGAGAAATACCCGAAACTGATCTCTTTCTTCGAAATGGCCTCTAATCCTTCTTTCTCCTCTCCAATGTTGCAATGGCACTCTTTCATCATTTTTTCTCCTTATTGCTATTTTTTTTTTTAGAGAGAGATTTATTTTTTAGGGTCAGGAGACACCTATATAGCCTCAAACCCACAACTAGCATTCCTATTATAAATAGGAATATCCAATCCAAATCAGAATCCATTGACATATTCCTATTATATATAGTAATATCCAATCCAAATTCATTGAGATATTCCTATTATATTTAG
This sequence comes from Iris macrosiphon, assembly GCA_036927795.1. NCBI lineage: Eukaryota > Viridiplantae > Streptophyta > Magnoliopsida > Asparagales > Iridaceae > Iris > Iris macrosiphon. Next base: position 172,316,758 of record JAYESA010000014.1, on the reverse strand, counting down.
GAATATCCAATCCAAATAAATTGAGGTATTCCTATTATATGTAGAAATACTCAATCCTACTTCGGGGTATTTTTCACATAGGTTGAAAAACCCACCTACTCCAACAAATCTTCCCATTCACAACTATGTAGAGGGGGTCGTCATCAATCCGCCTGCAGTACTCAAACTTTTTTCTTGGTAAAACCTTTGTGAACATATCTTCTCCGTTGTCATCTGTATGAACCTTCTCAAACGACGCTTGTCACGACCCGCACCCGGAAGTTCGGGCACGAGTACGTGGGTACGTCCAGCCTACGCCGCAGAGTCGGCGGTAGTACGCTGCCTAGGTTAATCCAAAGTTACTAACTAGCTCATTCACAACAACATAGGCAAGATAATAATGAGAAATGAAACTTAAGATTGCAACTGAAAGTAAATGTGACAACAGATTCAAATGTTTAAGTACAGAAATTCAATATTGAAATCGGGGACAAACCCGATAAATAAGATAAGAAATAGAAATGAAAGATAGCTACTACTAGCTACTCAGCAGCAGGGGTCTCCTGGGTGGGTTCTGGCTCCTCATAGGTATCATCTGTACCCTCATAAGGACCATAATAGGTAGGGGCAAGATCCTCATCATCGCCTAAATCAACAGATCCAGTCAGGAAAGGAGCAAAGTACACAGTGCACAACAATGTTAAACTAAATATTTATGACAATTAAACATTGAATATCATGTTAAGGAAATTGCATAAAGGAATGTTAATATCTCAGAGTCAACACTATAAACAGGAATATGAGAAAACAGAAGTAAACGAGCAGGAAAAGAAACTACACAGTCAGCAAGAATATAACATGACCTGAAGTTATCTGTATGAAACTTGTGTTTGTTTTTTAGAATACTTAGTTGGCATGCAGGGGTTTATAAGGCTAATCCGGCCGTCATAAACGGCTATTATTCACGAATAATCGAGATCCGGCTGATGGACAGTCGTGTACCAACAGCTATTATTCACGACAAGGGGAAGGGTAAACTACATGCCTTTCAGTATTCTCCCACCCGACATGATAACAAGACATGAATTCCAATATTCAAGACATAAAAATCCAGCATTTCTAACACTAGGTGTAGTCATCAAGGGTACTAGTAAAACAGGAAATTAATTATCACAATATATAGATTTAACTTGAAGTGCAGGTACTTGCCTGTTGTTTGGATCTGCTTAATTAGGTTCTTGGGGGAAAAGTCCAGAGATGAGTCCAAAAGCTGAAATAGACATTACCATCACTCTCATAAGATGTCAAATAGCTAGAAACGCCTGTCCTTGGGTCCAATTTGGAGACAAGGGCAAAAACGGCAGTTTCGGGTCAAAACGGGGTCCGCCGGTGGGCCCGCTTTGCACCGAAAAACGCGTCCGGGTCAAAGGTCTCCAAATTCACCAAACTTAGTATCAACAGGTCAGGAACGCTGATACGAACCCAACGGAACTTCCAGATTTGGATTCCGGTGAGCCGAACACAAAATCGCCCGTCGAGCGGGGCCTGTGGGGCCCACGACACGCGATTTCGTCAACGTTCTCAGAATCGAACCAAACTTGATCCACAGGACCAGCGTATCGCTACGAGTCCGATGGCGCAAGTTTCGTCTCGATCTGACGAGTGTACACGAAGTTAGGACGAATTGCCGAAAAGGCGGATACGGAGCGATGTCCGCGGATACGCGTTGATTCCGGTGTGCACGCACACCCGAATCAGCTTCCGCGAAATCTCACACGTCCGTATCGACGCTGCGCACGTATCTGTGAAGACCGCACGCGACCAAGTCGTCCCGTTTGGCGGGACGTACTCGGTTCCGGGGTGAAACAGGGTCTGGTTTTTCCTGTTTTTGGATCGCGGTGTGCGATCACCACAGGACGCGGTGTCCCGAACAGTTTATCCGGACACCGAGAGGGTCATACAGGCTTCACAACGCAATTTACGGAATTGAAAACGGAGCTACGAGGCGAAAGTTACACATACCTGAAGGGGACCCGAAAACAGGGTCGAAATCGTGTCTGAGTCGTGTCGGACACTGTGTCCCGTGTCCGACACAGGAACAGAGATTAGGGTTAGGGTTTGTCGGAAAACGGCCGAGGACGGCGGAGACGGCTGCTGGACGGCCGGCGAGGGCGGGGGAACGGTTCGCCGGAGTGAGGCGGTGCTTCTGGCGGCTCGGCGGTGGCGAGCGGCGGCCGGCAGCGGCGGAGGGAGGCTGCTCGTGCTGCTGCTGCGGTTTCTGCGGGAGGAGACGGCGGGCGGCGCCGAGGGGGAGGGAGGCGCTGGTCGGCGAGGCGGGGCTGGGCACGGCGGGGGTCGACGGCGGTGGTGAGCGGTGGTTTAGGGTTAGGTGATGAGGCGGAGGAGGGGAATGGTGAGGGTTTTATAGGCGGTGTCGGGCGGCTCGTGGCCGGGGAAGGCGGGCCGAGGGGGGAGACGGGGGTGAGGTGGCCGGCCGGTGCGGGGGAGTGCGCGGCGGAGGCGGCGCGCGATGCGGAGGCGAGGGAGAGAGGGGGACCGGGTCGGAGGCGGTCGGGTGGCTAGCGGGTCGGGTTGCCCGACCCGACCCGACCCGGAAAGGCAGCGGGCTGGGCTGGGCTGGTAGCGGGCTGGGCCGCGGCCCAATGGGCCAGGGCGGCCCGCAGAAATAAAAATAAAAAAAAGAAATAATAATAATAATAAATAAATAAATAAATAAATAAATAATAATTAATTAATTAGAAAAATGTTTTTAGGCATTTAAAAATAGTTCTGAGGCCCAGAAAAATCCAGAAAAATTACCCTAAGTCCAATTTTCCATTCTACACCCAAAAATATTATTTTCATGACATTTTAATATTATTTATTGCCAATTAAAAATCATTTATTAATTTGAAAACCTTGATTTTAATTACAGAAAATTCCCAGAAAATTCCAGAAAATTGAGAAAAATCCAAGATTGAATAATTTGAAAATTTGGGGGTTTACAACCTACCCAACTTACAAAAATTTCGTCCTCAAAATTTAAGAATAACAAGGCACGAAAGGAAAGGCCGAAAAATAAAATACAATATACCTCAGGTTTCAAAAAGATAGGGGTATCGCTCTCTAATCTCGTCTTCTCGCTCCCAGGTGGATTCGCCGGGAGAATGGTGCTTCCAAGCTACGCGAACCAGGGAGATAACCTGGTTCCATAGGACTTTCTCCGAGCGATCCAGTATCTCCACGGGTTGCTCCTGGTAAGTCAGACTTGGGCCTACTTCGAGCTCTGAGTGATCCAGAATGTGGCTGGGGTCTGACACGTACTTCCTCAGTTGCGACACGTGGAAGACGTTATGTACTCCATCCAGAAAGGGTGGCAGTGCCAGTCGGTATGCCACTTCTCCGATTTTCTCCTGAATGCCAAAAGGTCCAATAAATCTTGGGCTGAGTTTTCCACTCCTTCCGAACCTAATGGTGCCACGTGTCGGAGAAATCTTTAAGAATACCAGCTCTCCAACCTCAAATTCCAAGGGCCTTCGGTGGCTATTTGCCCAATGTCGTTGCCTGTCTTGAGCCACTCGAAGTCTGTCCCTTATTTGCTTTACCTTCTCAGCTGAATCGATCACCATCTCTGGTCCCAGCAGGGCTCTTTCTCCAACGTCGTCCCATGATAGCGGGGTACGACATCTTCGTCCATACAGAGCTTCAAATGGAGTCATCTCAATACTTGCTTGGTAACTATTATTATAAGAGAACTCCACCAGATGTAGATAGTCTTCCCAGGATCCTCCAAAATCCAGAACACATGTACGGAGCATATCTTCAAGTGTCTGGATTGTACGTTCCGATTGTCCATCGGTTTGGGGATGATAAGCTGTGCTGAATTTGAGTTGCGTCCCCAAGCTGGCTTGTAAGCTCTTCCAGAAGTGAGAGGTGAACCTTGAATCTCGGTCGGAGACAATACTTACTGGAACTCCATGCAGCCTAACAATATGTCTGATATATAGATCTGCCAGCTTCTCTGTAGATAGCCCTACTTTGAAAGGTAGAAAGTGTGCCGACTTGGTCAGTCTATCTACTATCACCCAGATTGCATCCTTTCCACTAGGTGTCCTTGGAAGTCCGAAAACAAAATCCATTGTGATATGTTCCCACTTCCACTCCGGAATGGGTAGGGGTTGGAGCAATCCTCCAGGTCTTTGTCTTTCTGCCTTGACCTGCTGGCACACTAAACAACGAGACACGAACCTGGCTACTTCTCTTTTTATGCCATGCCACCAAACATGCGTCCTCAGGTCCTTGTACATCTTGTTGGCTCCTGGATGTATAGAGTACTGCGATCTGTGCGCCTCTTGCATAACTTCTTCTCTTATATCTCCTTGAGGTACACATAATCTATCGCCATGCCTCAGTGATCCATCTTCATGAATTCTGAACTCTTCTACTAATCCAGCTTGCACTTGACCTCGAAGGCTTCGCAGGCCTTCGTCTTGAAACTGAGTCTCCTTGATCTTGTCCATTAAAGTAGACTGAATCTGCAAGTTCATCATTTGGCCTTCTTTTCCTGGGATAATTACTTCAATACCTAAACTTTTCAAGTCCTCCAGCAGGTGTCTGTCCATAGTCAAGTACATCGCCATAGGATACCTGCTTAGAGCATCAGCAACTACATTTGCCTTCCCAGGGTGATATTGAAGAGTGATATCAAAGTCTTTCATTAGTTCCAGCCACCTTCTTTGCCTCATGTTTAGCTCTTTCTGAGTGAAGATATATTTTAGACTCTTATGGTCTGTAAATATTTCCACCCTTTCTCCATAAAGGTAATGCTTCCAAAGTTTAAGAGCAAAAATGACAGCTGTCAATTCTAAATCATGGGTTGGATAATTCTTTTCATGTGGTCGAAGCTGTCTAGAGGCATATGCTATTACTTTCTTATTCTGCTCCAATACACAACCTAGACCTTTTCCAGAAGCATCACTATAAATAGCGAAACCTCCGGTTCCAGAAGGTAAGGTCAGAATAGGGGCAGTAGTCAGTCTTTTCTTCAATTCCTCAAAAGCATGCTGACATTCATCAGTCCAGGTGAACTCTTCATCTTTTCTTGTTAATTTTGTCATGGGCTCCGCAATTCTAGCAAAGTCCTTCACAAACTTCCGATAGTAGCCAGCTAGTCCCAGGAAACTTCTAATCTCAGCTACAGAGTCTGGAGTGGGCCAGGATTCTACTGCAGCTATCTTCTTAGGGTCTACTGCTATTCCATCTCCAGTCACAACATGTTCCAAGAATTCTACTTTGTCTAGGAAGAAAGCACATTTGGATAATTTTCCATAAAGTTTTTCCTTCCTCAAAGTCTCCAAGGCTAACCTCAAATGTTCTTCATGTTCTTCGGGGGTCTTGGAGTAGATCAAAATATCATCAATGAAGACTACTACAAATTTGTCTAGGTATGGCTGGAAAACTCTGTTCATTAGGTTCATAAAAACTGCTGGAGCATTCGTCAACCCGAACGGCATTACTAAGAATTCGTAGTGTCTGTTCCGGGTATTGAAAGCAGTTTTAGGGATGTCTTCCTTTCTCACCCTTACTTGGTGGTAACCTGACCTTAAATCAATCTTGGAAAAGACCCGAGCTCCACTCAACTGATCAAATAAGTCATCTATCCTGGGCAGGGGATACTTATTCTTAATTGTCAAGGCATTCAGGGCCCTATAGTCAATACACATTCTGGATGTTCCGTCCTTCTTGGGCACAAATAGTACTGGAGCTCCCCAAGGTGAGACACTAGATCTAATGAAACCTTTGTCTTCTAGCTCTTTGATTTGTTCATTTAGTTCTATTATCTCATTCTTGTTGATTCTGTAGGGGTTCTGAGATACTGGTGCTGCTCCTGGCACTAAGTCAATGGAGAATTCAACTTCTCGGTCTGGGGGTAAGCCTGGGAGATCCTCAGGGAAGACATCAAGGTATTCAGAGATGATAGGTGGCAATTCTTCTGTTACTAGGGCTCCACAAATTATGTTATTACCCATTTCTCTAGAACCTCTAGCAAATTCAAATTCTGGCTTGTCAGGGGGCCTGAAGATTACACTACCTCTGTGACAGTCTATGGTGGCATGATGTTGACTTAACCAATCCATACCCAGTATAATGTCAAAACTGGGCACTGGCATTACAAGTAGTCTAGCATACAGTACTCTTCCACATAATGTAATAGGATAATTGTTACAGGCATCACTAACCGGGATGATTCCTCCACCGGTAATGATCTTATAACAATTCCTAAGGGGTTTAATGATTAAGTTATGCTTCATAAGGAAATCTACTGACATGAATGAATGAGAAGCTCCAGAGTCAAATAAAGTAATAGCTGGTATTGAATTTATAAGCACGGAACCTGTGATCACGTCTGCTGTGGCCTCAGCTTCTTCCAGAGTCATTGCATAAGCACGGCCTTGCTGCGGTGCACCCCTCTGTTGCTGCTGGTGCTGAGCAAAACGTTGTTGCTGTGTTGGAAGCGGGGGTCCCCTCTGTTGTGCTGCTGGGGGCCTGGCCTGGACTGGAGCCTTTGGTGCAGCTGGGCGTCCTTGAGCAGCAGGACAGTCCCTTAATTGATGTGCTGGGGAGCCACAATAGAGGCAGGCACCTAGCCTCTTTCTACAGTCTTGCCAAGTGTGGCCTGGTTTTTGGCAATAGTTGCAAGGGGGAGCTCGCTGGTTCTGACCTTGAGCCTGGGGTGTTGGAGCTCGAGGGAGAGGACGCTGAGTTTGCTGCGGGGCCCTCTGCTGTTGTTGTTGTTGAAAAGGGCGTTTGTTGGGTCCTGCATTCCCGGTATCTCTTTCTCGTTTCAGTTTGTGCCCCATATCTCTCTCGACGCCTTGAGCCACGCTCAAGATCTCCTCATAGGTGCGAGCTCGGCTGGTGGTGACAGCAAGGCGGATATCCGGAGATAGCCCCTTCTTGAATCTACGGGCTCTGTCCTCCGGGGTACGAACCATGTACTCCGCAAAGTGGCTTAACCTGCTAAATTCAGCAGTATATTCATCAACAGTCAGAGTACCTTGTTCTAGTCTCTCGAATTGGCTTTCGAGAGCTTCCCTAGCCACTTCGGGGTAGAATTTCTCCTTGAATAGCCCTTTAAAATCTTCCCAGGTGATGTCAGGAGCAGATAGTTGGAGTTCATCTCTGAACCAGGTTCGAGCAATGTCGAACAGTTGCAGGCTTGCGGACTCCACTTTGAGGTCATCAGGGACCCGGGCAGTCTTCAGGAGTCTCTCGACATTCTCTATCCACTCATCGGCATAGAGAATGCCCTCAGTTCCATAGAATTCCAGAGGCCTAAGGTTCTTGAAGTCTTTAGCACTCCCTGGCCTCTTGAGTGACGACTCCTGGGGCTTAAGAGCTTCTGAGAGGCTGGTCCGCAGAAGTGTCGTCTGTTCTTTCTGGGATTCCACCAATCCCTGGAACACCCCTAGCAGTTGTGCCCCATCTAGGGTAACTGCCGGGACAGATGGAGGCGGCGGGAGTGCAAGAGTCTCGGGCACATTCTGCTCAGCTGGTTCTGATGTGCCTCCTACTGTGTTCCTGGTCTGGACCATTCTGAAAGATTAAGGGATAGGAAGATCAGAATACTTGGAAATCAAGGGCGATAGAAAAAAAAATTGAGCAGCAATGATATCAAGAATTGAAATAAGGACGCTATACTGTGAATGAGCTTTTCCTAGAATCCTCAATCTTATTCCATACCCTGTCCTAGGGTATTACCCTATTTTAGGATAGGACCTGCATGGGCCACCATAAAAACGTGTCACAACCCGCACCCGGAAGTTCGGGCACGAGTACGTGGGTACGTCCAGCCTACGCCGCAGAGTCGGCGGTAGTACGCTGCCTAGGTTAATCCAAAGTTACTAACTAGCTCATTCACAACAACATAGGCAAGATAATAATGAGAAATGAAACTTAAGATTGCAACTGAAAGTAAATGTGACAACAGATTCAAATGTTTAAGTACAGAAATTCAATATTGAAATCGGGGACAAACCCGATAAATAAGATAAGAAATAGAAATGAAAGATAGCTACTACTAGCTACTCAGCAGCAGGGGTCTCCTGGGTGGGTTCTGGCTCCTCATAGGTATCATCTGTACCCTCATAAGGACCATAATAGGTAGGGGCAAGATCCTCATCATCGCCTAAATCAACAGATCCAGTCAGGAAAGGAGCAAAGTACACAGTGCACAACAATGTTAAACTAAATATTTATGACAATTAAACATTGAATATCATGTTAAGGAAATTGCATAAAGGAATGTTAATATCTCAGAGTCAACACTATAAACAGGAATATGAGAAAACAGAAGTAAACGAGCAGGAAAAGAAACTACACAGTCAGCAAGAATATAACATGACCTGAAGTTATCTGTATGAAACTTGTGTTTGTTTTTTAGAATACTTAGTTGGCATGCAGGGGTTTATAAGGCTAATCCGGCCGTCATAAACGACTATTATTCACGAATAATCGAGATCCGGCTGATGGACAGTCGTGTACCAACAGCTATTATTCACGACAAGGGGAAGGGTAAACTACATGCCTTTCAGTATTCTCCCACCCGACATGATAACAAGACATGAATTCCAATATTCAAGACATGAAAATCCAGCATTTCTAACACTAGGTGTAGTCATCAAGGGTACTAGTAAAACAGAAAATTAATTATCACAATATATAGATTTAACTTGAAGTGCAGGTACTTGCCTGTTGTTTGGATCTGCTTAATTAGGTTCTTGGGGGAAAAGTCCAGAGATGAGTCCAAAAGCTGAAATAGACATTACCATCACTCTCAGAAGATGTCAAATAGCTAGAAACGCCTGTCCTTGGGTCCAATTTGGAGACAAGGGCAAAAACGGCAGTTTCGGGTCAAAACGGGGTCCGCCGGTGGGCCCGCTTTGCACCGAAAAACGTGTCCGGGTCAAAGGTCTCCAAATTTACCAAACTTAGTGTCAACAGGTCAGGAACGCTGATACGAACCCAACGGAACTTCCAGATTTGGATTCCGGTGAGCCGAACACAAAATCGCCCGTCGAGCGGGGCCTGTGGGGCCCACGACACGCGATTTCGTCAACGTTCTCAGAATCGTACCAAACTTGACCCACAGGACCAGCGTATCGCTACGAGTCCGATGGCGCAAGTTTCGTCTCGATCTGACGAGTGTGCACGAAGTTAGGGCGAATTGCCGAAAAGGCGGATACGGAGCGATGTCCGCGGATACGCGTTGATTCCGGTGTGCACGCACACCCGAATCAGCTTTCGCGAAATCTCACACGTCCGTATCGACGCTGCGCACGTATCTGTGAAGACCGCACGCGACCAAGTCGTCCCGTTTGGCGGGACGTACTCGGTTCCGGGGTGAAACAGGGTCTGGTTTTTCCTGTTTTTGGATCGCGGTGTGCGATCACCACAGGACGCGGTGTCCCGAACAGTTTGTCCGGACACCGAGAGGGTCATACAGGCTTCACAACGCAATTTACAGAATTGAAAACGGAGCTACGAGGCGAAAGTTACACATACCTGAAGGGGACCCGAAAACAGGGTCGAAATCGTGTCCGAGTCGTGTCGGACACTGTGTCCCGTGTCCGACACAGGAACAGAGATTAGGGTTAGGGTTTGTCGGAAAACGGCCGAGGACGGCGGAGACGGCTGCTGGACGGCCGGCGAGGGCGGGGGAACGGTTCGCCGGAGTGAGGCGGTGCTTCTGGCGGCTCGGCGGTGGCGAGCGGCGGCCGGCAGCGGCGGAGGGAGGCTGCTCGTGCTGCTGCTGCTGCAGTTTCTGCGGGAGGAGACGGCGGGCGGCGCCGAGGGGGAGGGAGGCGCTGGTCGGCGAGGCGGGGCTGGGCACGGCGGGGGTCGACGGCGGTGGTGAGCGGTGGTTTAGGGTTAGGTGATGAGGCGGAGGAGGGGAATGGTGAGGGTTTTATAGGCGGTGTCGGGCGGCTCGTGGTCGGGGAAGGCGGGCCGAGGGGGGAGACGGGGGTGAGGTGGCCGGCCGGTGCGGGGGAGTGCGCGGCGGAGGCGGCGCGCGACGCGGAGGCGAGGGAGAGAGGGGGACCGGGTCGGAGGCGGTCGGGTGGCTAGCGGGTCGGGTTGCCCGACCCGACCCGGAAAGGCAGCGGGCTGGGCTGGGCTGGTAGCGGGCTGGGCCGCGGCCCAATGGGCCAGGGCGGCCCGCAGAAATAAAAAAAAAAGAAATAATAATAATAATAAATAAATAAATAATAAATAATTAATTAGAAAAATGTTTTTAGGCATTTAAAAATAGTTCTGAGGCCCAGAAAAATCCAGAAAAATTACCCTAAGTCCAATTTTCCATTCTACACCCAAAAATGTTATTTTCATGACATTTTAATATTATTTATTGCCAATTAAAAATCATTTATTAATTTGAAAACCTTGATTTTAATTACAGAAAATTCCCAGAAATTCCAGAAAATTGAGAAAAATCCAAGATTGAATAATTTGAAAATTTGGGGGTTTACAACGCTTCCTTCTTGTCAACCACATTCCGTATCCAATGATACCGGGTATCAATGTGCTTGGACCGGCTATGAAATGTCTGGTTCTTCATAAGATGAATAACACTCTGACTATCGCAAATCAAAGGATACTGCTCCTGCTTTAGCCCAATTTTCTACAACAGCTTCTTCATCCACAACAACTTCTTGCAAGCCTCCGTTGCCGTAATGTATTCTGCATATGTCGTCGACAAGGCAACACACTTCTGTAAACGTGACTGCCACGATACTGTTCCACCAGCAAACATCATCACATAGTCCAAAGTCGATCGCCTCGTCTCTACATCTTCAGCCATATCAGCGTCGGTATATCCAACCAGCTTCGGCTCATCACCATCAAATAAAAGTCTCCAATCGGCAGTACCCTGAAGATATCGTAGAATCACTTGACTCTACTCCAATGTACTCTTCTAGGATTGGAAGTGTACCTGCTAACTGTGCCGACTGCGTGAGCAATGTCTGGCCTCGTACATACCATAGCATACATAAGACTTCCCACGGCTGAGGCATATGGAACTCATTCCATATCTTCCTTCTCATCCTCGGTAGATGGACACTGCTCCTCAGTAAACTTAAAGTGAGCCGCAAGGGGGTTACTCACTTTCTTTGACCCGTCCATCCCGAAACGCTGAAGTACCCGATGAATGTACTTCTTTTGGGACAAGTGTAACAGCTTGGGCTCTCTCTCTATCTCGGCTGATCTCTATACCAAGAATAGTCTTTGTTGCGCCCAAATCCTTAATAGAAAAGGCTGAGCCTAATTGGTTGTAAACCCCCTGATTTTTTTAAATTTTAAAAAAACTGGATTTTTCACAATTTTCTGGAATTTTCTGGGAATTTTCTGTAATTTAAAAACAGGGTTTTAATTATTCAATGATTTTTAATTGATAATAAATGATATTAAAATATTATGAAAATAATATTTTTGGATGTAAAATGAAAAACTGGACTTAGGGCAATTTTTCTGGAATTTATCGGACCCCGGACCTATTTTTAAATGCCTAAACAGTATTTATTTAATTAATTATTTAATTATTAATTAATTAATTACTGTTAATTATTTATTATTATAATTATAATTATTTTTTTTTTTAAAAAAATACCCAGCCCAGCCCGTTGGGCCGGCCCGGCCCAGCCCAACCCGAACCTTGCCCAGCGGGTCGGGTCGGATCGGATCCGCCGCCCGACCCGCCGACCCGAACCCGCGTCTCCACTCTCTCCCCCACGACCCGCGGCGGCCCGCTTCCTCCGCCGCCCCGCCCGCGGCCACGCCTCCGCCAGCGCCGCTCCGCCCGCCACGCGTCGCCCACGACCCCGGCCACCTCGCCCCGTCCTCCGCCCATCTCGGCCCCCCCAACCGCCGCGGCCACCCTATAAACCCCCCTGGCCTCGCCTCCACCCTCAGCACCGCCGTAACCGCCACCCTCCGCCGCTGCACCCTCCGCCGCCGTCGCCTCCACGCCCCTCCGCCGTCGCCTCCACGCTCCTCCGCCGCACCCAGCCGCAGACAGCAGCCGCAGCGAGCAGCCCCGCACCGCACAGCAGCTCCGGCAGCCGCCCGAGCTCGACGCCGCCGCCCCTCGGTCGCCGCCGCCTCCGCGAGCCGCGTCCGGCGAAGACCCGACCGCCCCAGCCGCCGGAGCCCCGCCGCAGAGCACCGGAACCCTAACCCTAACCCTAAATTCAATTTCGAATCCGACACGTGTCGGACACGTGTCGGACACGGTCTGACCCTGATTTTTGGGTCCCCTTCAGGTGCGTGTAACTTTTTGCTTGTAGCTCCGTTTTCGTTTCCGCAAATTGCGTTGCGAAGCCTGTATGACCCTCTCGGTGTCCGGACAAACCGTTCGGGGCATCGCGTCCTGTGGTGATCGCACACCGCGATCCAAAAACAGGAAAAATCCAGATCCTGTTTCACCCCGGAACCGAGTCCGCCCCGCCAAACTGGACGACTTGGTCGCGCGCGGTCTTCACAGACACGAGCGCCTCGTCGATACGGACGTGTGGGATTTCGCAGAAGCTGATTCGGGTGTGCGTGCACACCGGAATCAACGCGTATCCGCGGACATCGCCCCGTATCCGTACTTTCTGGAACGCGCCCTAACTTTGTGTACACACGTCGGATCGAGACGAAACTTGCGCCATCGGACTCGTAGCGATACGCTGGTCCTGTGGGTCAAGTTTGGTTCGATTCTGAGAACGTTGACGAAATCGCGTGTCGTGGGCCCCACAGGCCCCGCTCGACGGGCGATTTTGTGAACGGCTCATCGGAATTCAATTCTGAAAGTTCCGTTGGGTTCGTATCAGCGTTTCTGACCTGTTGACACTAAGTTTGGTGAATTTGGAGACCGTTGACCCTGACGCGTTTTTCGGTGCAAAGCGGGCCCACCGGTGGACCCCGTTTTGGCCCGAAACTGCCGTTTCTGCCCTTGTCTCCAAATTGGACCCAAGGACAGGCGTTTCTAGCTGATTGATATTTTCTGGATCTGATGGTGATGTTTGTTTCAGCAACCGGAGTACCGCCTGCAATTCCAGCTGAGGTCAGAGCCGCAATTGGAACAGGAACCACAGGCAAGTGTACCTTGCCAAACCCTGCAGCTTGCTAATAATTTTCTGGATTTAATTATGCAATAATGGACATGTAAAGCTTGCCAAACCTCAGTAATTCTTGACATAGTATTTTAATAGATTTTTTGTGGTATTAATTATAAACATGTTTTAACTGCTTAACCTAGGAAACGAGTGACGTGCTTAGTGTCCGATCATAGTCGGGTGCCAACTCCGTACGCGGAGTTGTGTAACGTCACATAGATATGGATAACGAGACCCGATAATTCTCGTACTTGTCCTATCAAGTACACCAGAACCCAGGACACTTGACACTATTTCATGAGACAGAGTCTTCCTGAGACATTCAAGGTGATTCTGTATAGGATGCATGTTTTATGACATAGAATTTACATTCTTAGACATTTGATTCATAGATATCAGACTTGCTGCATTAGTTATAATCGTGCGTGACATGGACATGAGGCATCGTGGACATGAGACGTGGGATTACATTGGGTGGGGAGAGACACACAGGCTACAGGCTGATATTATATATAAAATATAGTATATAACATAGTGTAGTTCATAGTTATTGCCGCTACCGGCTCCCCGACACAGAGCTTGTAGTGGCGTCAGCCTGAGTTCTAGTGCTGCTCTCATATTGCATATCACTTAGCTGGATATATAGTTTACCCTGTTGTTTCATTCATTGTTGCTTTGCATATATGTTTGGCTCGTATTCTTCTGTACCTTGTTACGTCCCACTGAGGACCTGGTTTTGTTCACCAGATATAGCAGAAGAGAACTACTCCGAGGTGTACGGTACCGGAGCACTCCTTGGAGCAGAACAGGGAACAGAGGACGAGATAGTGGCCGAAGATTTCTCCTGAGCCCGGCTTCAGCTATACAGTATTTCCATTTCCAGCATTTCATTTCCTGTCTATTTTTCCTTAAATGTAACAGAATAATTCTCGGATTTGTTCCCGAGATAACCTTATTTGATATTGCATACTTATTTTTATTGCATTTATTTCCTGGCAATTAATCTGTGTTATTTCTGTGGATGAGATTAGGATTACCTGAGACTTGTAACATATTACTGCTAGACTACAGCTTAAGCGTGCCCTGATGGATCCATTAAATTGGGTTGTCCATCGGTGCGTGCTGCTGGCCATTGCTCACGTGCTCAGTCCCTCGTCATTTTGGGACTGGGGCGTGACATTGGTGCTTCAACTCTACTATCCTGGTGGCATTCCGGCCCACCAACAATATGTCATCAATATAAAGCAACAAAATGATAAAATTATCCTCGGCGAAGTACCTCACAAAAATACAATGATCCGACTTCGTCCTTGTGTCACGCCCCAGTCCCAAAATACATAGGATTAGGAATACGTAACACGCCCAGCCGTATGTATACGAACTCCAATATATGGAAACCATATACACACGTACGCTGTTTATGAATATCCAATCCACCAGTGGTAATATATTGTCACAACGAGTCACACAAAATCTATATCTCATTCACAACAAAAATAATAAGTAGAAATAAAGAGCTGAATAATATCTGAATATCAAGATGAGTATCTAGTCTGATAGTCGGGTGGAAACAAATCCACTACAAAACGACTATACTGAAGTAGTAACATGGATCTCTAAACAGCGATAATAAAATCACAGATACTCCGAGGGTAAGACCTCCTCAGTCAGGTAAGTAGAGTCAGGTCCAGGTCCGTACTCCTGTGGATACTCCTGCTCGTCCATATTTGGAAAGGGACCAGGTCCTCAGAAGGACGTAACAAGATACATATAAATATGCCAATAAAGTACTGAAAATATAAACATCCAATGGGTCGCCTAACCGTCTAAGTGAATGCAGTTTGAGAACAACTTTCCAACACGTGGACTATCTGGCCATAAATGGGATTGACATAATTCTCTCGGAGAATCAGGGGCCTACGAGCATACCGTCTTTTGGACGGCAGAGGCTGCCTGTAATATATAGGGGTCATCAAAATCGCGTATCTCCGGTGGAGCGTACGGTGACATAAAAGGAAAGTATAAAGGAGCCCAAACGCCTTACTTGTTGTTCTCCCCACCCCATGCTCTAAGCATGCCATATCCATGACACGATAAAACCTCTAAATAACTGCCAGGTCTACTAGCATACAAAGTTTCTATCATCAGTCATCCCTAACGCACGGCCAATACGTACAGGAGGCCAGACCCGTCACGCAGTCTGTGATCTATATGAGACTCACAACTCGTGTAACAACTGTGTCACGGCCAATGAATCTAATGATGCTCCATAATACTGGGGTGGTCTCATAAAGTAGGTCCAAAATCTACATAAATAAACATGATACGACGACATCGTCGTTGCACCTAAGTTTTCTTGGACGCACAATTTATTTAGCAATAATTGAACTAAATAAGCAGAAATAAATATGCATGCATCAGCTGGAATATAAATAATAGTACAATGGCAAGGTATACTTGCCGAGCAAGAGTTCTGTATAGTGCAAGCGTCCAATACTGTGTTAAGTTTGGTGTAAGAAGAATTGTAGTTAGATTTTGGAAAAGTTGTATATATATATATATAGAATAAGAGGCGGTGGATGCTGCTGCCGTTTCTTTCTTTCATTGGTTTTGGTTTCGGTTGGGGAGATTTTAGTAATAATAGATTAAGAGGCGGTGGAATGAGGCGGTGGTGTTGCTGCCGATATTTTTCTTTACACGCGCGGAGAAGGGGAAGCAAAGTTGGTTTTTGCTACTGCTGTTGTTGATATTTTTGCTTCTCCTAACGGGTCCGGGTTCAAGCGGGTAGGGTAGGCTAAGGGGTTTGGGTTTCGGGTAGAGATCCAATAGGAATTCTTTTCTAATTAATTATATATATATATATACATAGAAAATTCTAAAAATTATATTGGTGCATATGGTTAAGCTAGCAACTGTCCAAAGGGTCTCCTACATGGAATAAATTAGAAAAATTTATAAAGGCTCCATAAATCTCCTAAATGTACAAACATCTTAAATAAAAATTAAATAAAATTTATTCCCTCTATTTAGCTCATAACTATCATAAATAAATAATAAATATAATTAATATGGTTTTCAGAATTAGGGGTTTTACACCTTGCATAGCCATGCTCTCCCATAAATGACTCGAACTTTCTGTACCACTGTCTCGGAGCCTGTTTCAGACCATACAAGCTCTTTCTCAACTGGCAGACCAAATATGACTTGTCATTCTTACAGAATTCCTCTGGCTGCTCCATGTACAACTCATCATCAAGATCACCGTGGAGGAATGTCGTCTATATGTCCATTTGCTCGACCTCCAAATAGAAATTGGCTATCAATGCTAGCACCACCCGTATAGACGACTGCTTGACGACTGACAAAAAGATCTCATCATAATCTACGCATTTTCGCTGGCCATAGCCTTTAACTACCAACCTCGCTTTGTATCGAGGGCAAATTGTAATCCCCCTGATTTTTTTAAGAATTTTTAATTTGGATTTTTTACAATTTTTTGGAATTTTCGAGATTTTTCTGTAATTAAAACCTAGGTAATTGGTAATTAAATGATTTTTAATTGCTGTTAAATAATGTTAAAATATTATGGAAATAATATTTTATGGTGTAAAATGGAAAACTGAACATAGGGTAATTTTCTGCGTATTTATTGGACTCCGAAAACGCGTTTAAAGCCCTAAAAACTATTAAATAAATAAACCAATTTAAACCTAGAAATAAACCGGGTTTATTCCAAATAAACCGAACTAAACCAAACCAAACCAACTCAAACCGAACCGCTCCACTGAACCGAACCAACCCAGCTTAACGGGTCGGGTCGGGTCGGATCCGAGTCAAACCCGACCCGGACCCGTTAACCCTAACTAAACCCAAATCCCAATTTGGGTCGGAACAGTGTTTCCGACCCGGCGGCGCACCTATTTAAGGGCCTCGACGTTCGTGCACTAGCAGCCGCCTTCCTCGAGATCCGCGAAGCCGCCGTCGCCTTCCTTTCTCTCCAGCTCTGCCGCTCCCCTCCTCGACGGCCACCCGCTGCACCCCGCCACGCCGAGTCCTCAGCCTCGACCTCCCCCGCACGCCGGAGCTCGACCTCCTCCACCTTCCCTCTCTTCTTACTCCGTCTCCTTCCCTGCTTCCTCTCTCCACCACCGGAGACCCCTTTCACAACCTTCCAGCCCTCGACTCCTCCGCCTACCCATCTCCACGCTCCGCCCAGCACAGCCTCCCCGCATCCCTCGACGAACTCCCCTCCGTGCTGTCCGCCGACTCGAGCCCCCTCGACAGCCGACGTCCTCCCCAGGAGCTCCACCGCCGACTCGAGCCCCCTCGACAGCCGACGTCCTCCCCAGGAGCTCCGCCGCCGACCCGAAGCCCCCAGCCGACCATCTCTCCTCCCCTCGACCAAGTCTTCTTCATCTCCCACCACCGGCACCACCACACGACACCGCCTCCGCCGTGTCCGCCGAGCAGCCTCTGACACGGACACATCAGCCCCTGAATCGGACACAAACAGAAACCCTAACCCTAACGCAGCACGGACACAGTGGACACAGGACTCGGACACGACTCCGACACGAGAAATCAGTCTTCACGGAGCCCTGTTCAGGTAGCGTTTTCTCTCTCCTCGTTGATCCAATTTTTGTTCCGTCAGTTGTGACGCGTAGACTGTGTGACCCCCTCGATGCCCGTACAACCCGCTCGGTGCATCGCGTCCTGTGGTGATCGCAAACCGCGATCCAAAAACAGAAAAATTAATACCCCATTTTACCCCGGAACTGAGTATGCCCCGCCAAACGGGACGACTCGGTCGCACGCGATCTTCACCGAAACGTGCGCGCCGTTGATACGGGCATGTAGGATTTCGCAGAAGTTGATTTGGATATGCGTACACACCGGAATCAACGCGTATCTGCAGACAACGTCCCATATCCGTCGGTTCTGGAATACGTCATAACTTCGTGTACACACGTCGGATCGAGACAAAACTTGCGCCATCGGACTCGTAGCAGTACGCTGGTCCTGTGACCCAAGTTTGGTTCGATTCTGAGAACGTTGACGAAATCGCGTATCGTGGGCCCCATAGACTCCACTTGACGGGCGATTTTGTGATCGGCTTATCGGAATCCAATTCTGGAAGTTCCGTTGGGTTTGTATCATCGTTCCTGACTTGTTGACACTAAGTTTGACGAATTTGGAGACCTTTGACCCTGACACGCTTTTCGGTGCGAAGCGGCCCACATGTGGACCCCGTTTTGACCTAAAACTGTGATTTTTGCCCCTGTGTCTAAATTGGACTTAAGGACAGGCGTTTCTAGCTATTTGATATTTTCTGGATATGATGGTGATGTTTATTTCAGCAACCGGAGTAGTACTTGCAGATCACACCGAGACCAGAGCTACAGTTGGAGCCAGAACCACATGCAAGTGTATCTTGCCAAACTCTGCAGTATTGTTACATATTTACCTTGATTCATTTATATTGCTGTGCATGCTTAACCTAGGACCGTGTGACGTACTTAGCGTCCGATTATTAGTCGGGTGCCAACACCGTACGTAGTATTGTGTATTGTCATCTAGAGATGGACATTCGTGACCCCTTTTACATTCTCGTACTTGTCTTACCAAGTACACTATACCCCAGGATACTTGACACTTTACATGAGACAGAATCTTCCTAAGATATTCATGGTGATTCTGTATAGGATACAGGTTTATGACATATACATGATACATGCTTAGACATTATATGACTTGCTGCATTAGTTTTGATCCTGCGTGTCATGGACATGAGACGTGAGATTATATTGGGTGGGGAGAGTATTACCATATTAAAGGCTGATTATATTATATATATATTATTGTCTGGAGGTGCTTCGGCATATCTACTGGAGTCGTGATACTAATACTGCTATGGGTTTCTCCGACACTGATCCTGTAGTAGTCTCAGCCCGAGTATGACTAAAACTCTCACTTGCATATCACTTAGCTGGTTATATACTTACCCTATTTATTTTATTATTTGCTGTACTGCACTTATTTGGCTTGAGTTATTCTTATACCTTGCTATGTCCCCTGAGGACCTGGATCCGGATTATGTCCCCAGGATTAGCTGACGAGATCTATCCCGAGGTATACGGGACCGGAGCATTAGCATTAGCAGGAGTAGGTGCCTACATTGGAGCAGAACCAGGATCAGAGAACGAGATCGTACCAGAGGACTTCTCCTGAGTATTGGCTTGAGATACTCATTTAATTCTATTTCTAGTTCTTTATTTTCAGTCTATTTCATTGGTGTATCAGACTTATTCTCGGATTGTTCTCCGAGACACTTTTATTGAGATATGCTAGTTTATTTTTAATTGCTTTATTCTGGCTTTGATCTATGTTTATCTGTTGTGGATGAGATTAGTATAGACTGTGACGTGTATCATTGGACCTACTTATTGTTATATTACAGCTTAAGCATGCCCCAATGGATCCATTAAATTGGGTTTGTCCATCGGTGCGTGCTGCTGGCCATTATCACGCGTCTAGTCCCTCGATATTTTGGGACTGGGGCGTGACACGAATAACATCATCTGTCTGCTTCACTCTGAACACCTATCGATTCTTCAAAGTCTTCTTGCCCTTTGGCAACCGCACCGGATCATAAGTAGAGTTGGCCTCCAAAGAACTAATCTCCTTCTGCATGGCCTCCATCCACTACTACCTGTGTTCGTCTTCTATAGCCTCTGCAAAACTTTTGGGTTCTCCTCCGTCAGTCGGTAGCACATACTCACCCGGTGAGTATCTCGTAGATGGTTGTCACGCCCCAGTCCCAAAATACCGAGGGACTAGACACGTGGCAATGGCCAGCAGTACGCACCGATGGACAACCCAATTTAATGGATCCATCAGGGCATACTTAAGCTGTAGTACAACAATAAGGGTCTAGATATACTAATCTCATCCACAGAAATGAATACAACAATATCAGAATCATAAAGAAAGATCAATCTCAATATAATATAAACTCGGGGAAATAACCCGATAATGAGTCTGAATACATCTGTCAAGATATAAGAATAAAGATAACCACAACAAATACTGAGTATGGAACAGTATATACTCAGAAGATACCCTCGGTGATCACGCGTCTACTGGATCTGGTACTGCTCCAATGTCTGCTCCTGATAATGCTCCTGCTCCATAAACCTCTGGATCGATCTCGTCTGCAATATCTGGGGACATAATCCGGATCCAGGTCCTCAGGGGACAGCAAGGTACAGAAAATACAAGCCAAAATAAATGCAGTAATGAAACAAATAGGGTAAATATATATAGCCAACTAAGTGACATGCAAGTGAGAGATTTAGTCATACTCGGGCTGAGACTACTACAGGATCAGTGTCGGAGAAACCCATAGCAGTATTCTCTCGAGGGCCAGTACGGTACCAAAGTTCTGTTTCCAGAGACTAAGGCACTTCCATTAAATTATTATATATATATATTCAGCCTTTTGTATGGTAAACCTCTCCCCACCCAATGTAACCACGCATATCATGACCATAACGTCTCATGTCCATGTCAAGCGGGATCATAGCTAATGCAACCAGTCATACTATATCTTAGAATATAATGTCCAAGTCCTGTATCCTATACAGAATCACCACGAATATCTCGGGAAAATCCTGTCTCATGAATAGTGTCAAGTGTCCTAGGTCAAAGCGTACTTGGTAAGACCAGTACGAGAAGATAAAGTGTCGCGAATGTCCATCTCTAGATGACCGTACCCAACACCGCGTACGGTGTTGGCACCCGACTAATAATCGGACGCTAAGTACGTCACACGGTCCTAGGTTAAGCATGCTCAGCAATAAAATGAAGCAAGGAAAATATGTAACAATACTGCAGAGTTTGGCAAGGTACACTTGCCTGGTAAGGAAGCTGCGATGTACCAATAACCTGCTCCAGAAGTCGCGCAGAACAAATCCAATATCCTATGTATTACAAATTTATCACGTCAAAAGATAATTTATTTTAATTTATTTAATTCTGGAATAGTTACTCTAAAATCCTATTTTAATCTTATTATTCTGATTTTTATGTTAATTCCTAAATTTTGTCCAAAGAAACTGAATTTTATCAACTCGAGACTCATGGCACGCAAATCGAGACATCTGTTAACCGAAAAGTCAACCGACACAAACTCAACTTTCATGCATGATTTCCTGTAGATTTCAGCGTCAAAAACATGCTGGAATTTACGGCTCGTCCGAATTCAAATTCGTTTGGGAATTATGGCACATACAAATTTTTGTATTGTGCACCGATGGTTAAATTCTAACCTAGAAGTTCTACAGAATTAACAGTATGTAAATACTTCAAATTAAATTCTGGGAAAAATATATGTCGATGATCTCGACATTAGCTTTCCGAAACTTTAAACGGTTCATGATTCTGATTCCTGGTTCTCCCGGAATCGCAAAAACATCGAAACACGTCTATTTTCGGATATGCTGTGCTCTACGAATTTTCCAGAATTTAATAATCATAATTTAGAAAAACAATTTATATAATCAGAAAGCTAACCTCATTATCGTTCTAACAAAAAAAACTATGCCTCGTTTGGAGTCCGAAGCTAGGAGATATCGTCTTTTTAATTCGTCATAACTAGTAGAAAATGAGGCTGAATTTATGACGAATTTTGACTATTTTTGGACGAAAAAGAGAGGAATTTGGGGAAAAATATGAAGGATGAGGTATTTATAATGGTTGAGACTACTTAATTAAATACAACTATGATTGGTTAATTTGGATAGGATTATGATGAATTTAAATAAGGATATGATATACATTAAGTTGTATTCCTAGTAGGTTCATGATTTGAATTAATTTAAAGTAGAGTTTGAATCTATCTCAATAATTTATAATCTTGAATATAATTAAATATAATACAAATAATTTATAAAATTTTATTAATATCTATTAACACTAAATTAGCATATATCTAATATTAAGACTATATATATCCAAATAAATCCTAATTAATTTCAAAAATCTAAAATAACCTAAAAATGATTCTAAATAAATATTTATATAAGTAAATATATCAAGAAATTCATTTGCTAATTAAATAACAGAATACTCTAAAGAAATTCAATACCTATAATAATATAAAATATACACAAAATATCTATTTTGGGTGATGGGGTTTACAATCTACCCAACTTAAAACAATTTCGTCCTCGAAATTAAAGTAGAACATGGTTTCTCTCTATCTAATCTCACTTGATCACAATCTAAAAGAATTTACCTCAAGTTTAATAATGTAATTTCTACCCAACTTAGAATTTATCCATCTATCACATAAGGCTCTTACATTTAAGAAAAATATTCCTCGATTTATTTTCTCATGTCATTTAATCCTCAAAACTTTAACACCAACTATATCATATGTGATATGCCCTTAATCAATTATGAAAGATAGTCACCAAATAATATGATTGGCCTATGGGGTATATCTTGTACTATCCGTGTATCACTTATATCCAAGCACGAGATTTCGTCTTTCCGAAACAAGGGAAGACGGAAAGCAACGGAAAAGAGTTCAAGGAAGGGTAATAGAATGGAAGTATGGGAATCAAAGCGTTTAAAGAATTCAAATGAGAATTGTCAAGACAGTTGTGGATTGAAATCTTAATTTGGTAATTTCCTATTCGCATGCTCACATCGGTGCAGTTATGTAACTGATACGATATGTCAGACATGTCTAGGACAAGTATATTCGTCTACTAATCACTACATATCTCAATCCACGTAAAGTAGCGTTACGAAGGGCGAATCAAGCACACTAAGGTTGGCCAGACCTTAATATACTGATTCTGAAATGTATTATTGTGGGCCTCCCCAATAATACCTATGTCATGAACAAGCTCGACAAGGAATAAGCTTGCAAAAACTAGGCTATAATAGCGGCATAAGTCAAGGTAGTATAACAATTATAAGTACGCTAGATGATGATGAAATAAGGTACAAATTAATTTAAGTTCACAAAATAACACAAAATAAGCAATAATAAATAAAGAATACCCAGTCTCTTACAGTCATCATACAACCTCCTTGTCTAAGTCGCTAGTCGACCAAATAGGGACAAGGACCTCTAAATTCCATTGTCTGAATAAACACTATCTTCTTACGCAAGTCTAAAGTTGTGTCATCCTTGTTTACTTCGTCAATGGGTCAATAGGGCCAGGTGGTACTATGTTGTGAGGCATACTACCCAACTTATAATAAACTAATACTGAAATCTCTTAAGGATATCGTGGAAACTCTTGTTTAAGGTCTACGAGAAGGGTCTTAGTACCTATTAGGGTATCCTCCTATATTACATAGGTCATGGTCGTCTTAAGCCTTAGTCTTAGTACTTATAGGACAAGCGTCGATAGTGAGGATAGAAGAGTTACTAGCCGTTAGGGGGAAAGGGATCTAACTGGTATCGAGGTGGGGGTACTAATTACGTGACTTAGAGCTAAGGGGTAATCATTGGGTCATAATCTACATTACTAACTTTAACTGTCAAGTTCTAATTACCAATCACATAATTCAAAAATTCAAGAGTAACAACCAAAATAAACAATAAGGAGCGCACAGGAGTCAAGGCAGGATGTAAGTTAAGAAATTAATTCGAACCCGATATAGATGTCAAGAACGATTCAAGCAAGTGGATGAGATCCTTATCCTATTCTTATTGCAGGCTTGCTCGGTCCCTAAGTTGAAACCGAACAATTTAGTCGAGACCTGCATGGGCCACCACAAAAACCATGTCACGCCCCAGTCCCAAAATACCGAGGGACTAGACACGTGGCAATGGCCAACAGTACACACCGATGGACAACCCAATTTAATGGATCCATCAGGGCATACTTAAGCTGTAGTACAACAATAAGGGTCTAGATATACTAATCTCATCCACAGAAATGAATACAACAATATCAGAATCATAAAGAAAGATCAATCTCAATATAATATAAACTCGGGGAAATAACCCGATAATGAGTCTGAATACATCTGTCAAGATACAAGAATAAAGATAACCACAACAAATACTGAGTATGGAACAGTATATACTCAGAAGATACCCTCGGTGATCACGCGTCTACTGGATCTGGTACTGCTCCAATGTCTGCTCCTGATAATGCTCCTGCTCCATAAACCTCTGGATCGATCTCGTCTGCAATATCTGGGGACATAATCCGGATCTAGGTCCTCAGGGGACAGCAAGGTACAGAAAATACAAGCCAAAATAAATGCAGTAATGAAACAAATAGGGTAAATATATATAGCCAACTAAGTGACATGCAAGTAAGAGATTTAGTCATACTCGGGCTGAGACTACTACAGGATCAGTGTCGGAGAAACCCATAGCAGTATTCTCTCGAGGGCCAGTACGGTACCAAAGTTCTGTTTCCAGAGACTAAGGCACTTCCATTAAATTATTATATATATATATTCAGCCTTTTGTATGGTAAACCTCTCCCCACCCAATGTAACCACGCATATCATGACCATAACGTCTCATGTCCATGTCAAGCGGGATCATAGCTAATGCAACCAGTCATACTATATCTTAGAATATAATGTCCAAGTCCTGTATCCTATACAGAATCACCACGAATATCTCGGGAAAATTCTGTCTCATGAATAGTGTCAAGTGTCCTAGGTCAAAGCGTACTTGGTAAGACCAGTACGAGAAGATAAAGTGTCGCGAATGTCCATCTCTAGATGACCGTACCCAACACCGCGTACGGTGTTGGCACCCGACTAATAATCGGACGCTAAGTACGTCACACGGTCCTAGGTTAAGCATGCTCAGCAATAAAATGAAGCAAGGAAAATATGTAACAATACTGCAGAGTTTGGCAAGGTACACTTGCCTGGTAAGGAAGCTGCGATATACCAATAACCTGCTCCAGAAGTCGCGCAGAACAAATCCAATATCCTATGTATTACAAATTTATCACGTCAAAAGATAATTTATTTTAATTTATTTAATTCTGGAATAGTTACTCTAAAATCCTATTTTAATCTTATTATTCTGATTTTTATGTTAATTCCTAAATTTTGTCCAAAGAAACTGAATTTTATCAACTCGAGACTCATGGCACGCAAATCGAGACATCTGTTAACCGAAAAGTCAACCGACACAAACTCAACTTTCATGCATGATTTCCTGTAGATTTCAGCGTCAAAAACATGCTGGAATTTACGGCTCGTCCGAATTCAAATTCGTTTGGGAATTATGGCACATACAAATTTTTGTATTGTGCACCGATGGTTAAATTCTAACCTAGAAGTTCTACAGAATTAACAGTATGTAAATACTTCAAATTAAATTCTGGGAAAAATATATGTCGATGATCTCGACATTAGCTTTCCGAAACTTTAAACGGTTCATGATTCTGATTCCTGGTTCTCCCGGAATCGCAAAAACATCAAAACACGTCTATTTTCGGATATGCTGTGCTCTACGAATTTTCCAGAATTTAATAATCATAATTTAGAAAAACAATTTATATAATCAGAAATCTAACCTCATTATCGTTCTAACAAAAAAACTAGGCCTCGTTTGGAGTCCGGAGCTAGGAGATATCGTCTTTTTAATTCGTCATAACTAGTAGAAAATGAGGCTGAATTTATGACGAATTTTGACTATTTTTGGACGAAAAAGAGAGGAATTTGGGGGAAAATATGAAGGATGAGGTATTTATAATGGTTGAGACTACTTAATTAAATACAACTAGGATTGGTTAATTTGGATAGGATTATGATGAATTTAAATAAGGATATGATATACATTAAGTTGTATTCCTAGTAGGTTCATGATTTGAATTAATTTAAAGTAGAGTTTGAATCTATCTCAATAATTTATAATCTTGAATATAATTAAATATAATACAAATAATTTATAAAATTTTATTAATATCTATTAACACTAAATTAGCATATATCTAATATTAAGACTATATATATCCAAATAAATCCTAATTAATTTCAAAAATCTAAAATAACCTAAAAATGATTCTAAATAAATATTTATATAAGTAAATATATCAAGAAATTCATTTGCTAATTAAATAACAGAATACTCTAAAGAAATTCAATACCTATAATAATATAAAATATACACAAAATATCTATTTTGGGTGAGGGGGTTTACAATGGTCGACGCTATCTATCGCTCCTCCTTAATGGAACCACTGGTGCTGGCTGTATATCTATAGTCTCCTCCTCTCCAGGAACTGCCTTCTCGGTATGCTCATCCTCCTGAGGGTTATCCTGACCACCATCAGCAGACTGATGATCAAGGTTGGGAGCAACTCCATATATTGGCTCTCCCATAATTGGATCCTCTGCGATATCCTCTGTAAACTGCTCGAAGCAAAATGACTAACTCAGGAAATTTCTCATCCTTAGAAGGCATCTCAGAATCCTGAGTGTTGGTCATGGTCTGATCCTCGACGAATACCACGTCCCTGCTTCTGTAGAGCTTTATTTCCAGTGGATCATAGAGTCTACAGCCAAACTCATCCTGACCGTGGCCGACAAAGACGTATCGCCTCATCTTTGGCTCAAGTTTGGATCTCTCGTCCTTCGGTACATGCACGAAGGCCTTGCAACCAAACACTCATAGGTGATTGTATGACGGCTCTTTGTTGTACCATACTTTCTCAGGAACATTACACTGTAAAGGAGCACTAGGAGATAAATTAATAACAGAAGCAACTGTGTAAAGTGCCTCACCCCAATAGCTGTCTGGCAAGTTTGCTTCTGACAACAAAAATTGCACCCTCTCCATTAGCATCATTTTCATCCGCTCCGCTACACCGTTGAGTTACTGTGTCTTTGGTGTAGTCTTCTGGTGTCGTATCCCTTGCTCTCTGTAATAAGCGTCAAAGGGACCGATATACTCGTCGTCATTGTCCGATCAAACACAAAGCAGCTTCTTGCCCATCTTCCTTTCAACAAGGCCTGAAACTCCTTGAAAGTGGGCAACACCTGATCCTTGGTCTTTAAGGTATAGACCCAAACCTTCCTGGAATAGTCATCAATAAATATTATAAAATAAGAAGCACCACCAATGAATTTTATCTTCATAGGACCGCAGACATCCGAGTGAATCAACTCGAACAACGCCGGCTTCCTTGAACTTGGTGACTTTGGAAAGACACCATATTTTGCTTTCCCGTCAAACAGTGCATGCACTTCTCCAACTTTATAGACTTTAGCCCTGAAATAACTTTCATGTTCACCAAGTATCTCATCTCCTTCTCGCTGATATGGCTGAGCCGTCTGTGCCATAACTTAGTAGACGCATCAGTAGCTGCGTTAACCACATGTGCCCCCTATGCGCTCCCTTCTATATAGTAGAGTCCGGACCTCTTGTTTTCTCTGCCAATCATCATCGAACCTCTGGAAAGCTTCCACTGATTATTCCCGAAGAGGCTGAAGAAACCCTCATCATCCAACCTTTCAACCGACACCAGGTTGAAATGGATATCAGGGACATGACGAACATCTCTGAGAACAAGAACTGCACCTGTCTTTGTCCTCAAATGCACATCTCCAATAGCAACCGCCTTCGACACATCTCCATTGCCTATCTTCAACACTCCACAGTCGCATGTTGTGTATGTATCAAATAGTGTCCTATTGTGAGATGCATGCGCTGAAGCACTTGAGTCTACCAGCCAAGAGTTATCATCGCAGGCGAGGTTCATAACTAACTCATCACCTACAATGATCACATTGCCTCTATGTTTCGAGGCCGCCGTTGTAGTGTTCTCACTTTGCTTCCCCTTGTCGCCCTTCTTCTCTCTCTTCCAAACGAAATATTTTTACTTGATATGGCCCTTCTTGCCACAATGGTAACACTCCGAGTCCTCGTATCGACCATTGGACCTTCTCCTGCTTTTGTCTCTACCACCACCTGGACCCCTGCTTTTACCCCTTCCACGGATTTTTGAAATAAGAGCCTCTGAGTGGGATATGGATGAAGTGCCCTGAGAACGTCTCTGCATCTCTTCATTCAGTATCCCTCTCTTGACAAACTCCAGACTGACCATGTCTTCCGGAGCAGAAGCGATCATAAACACTCGTACGGTCTACCACGAGTCTGGCAATATACACAGCAGCCATAGTCCCTGAACCTCATCATCGAACTTGACTCCCTTCGAATTAGTCAAGAAAAGAAAAGAAAAGAAAAAAGAAAAGAAAAGAAATAAAAGAAAAGAAAAGAAAAAAAAGAAAAGAAAAGAAAATCCTAACTACTTTACCCAACCCGTGCACAGGAGACCCCAAACCCGCTTAAGCCCCATTTTTATATATATGCATACATATATATATATATATAAACATTACAACTAAACCATAACCATAACCCTAGAGAACACCGCCTCCACCCTTCAGGCGACCACCCACGCCCAGAACTCGACCACCCAGGCGGCCATCCCCGACCGTCGCCGGCCTCCGCGAGCGAGCGCGAATAGCCGCTAGGGCGACAACAGCAGCAACATCCAACCCGCGAGCCCATCTTTGAGGTACGAGAACGTCCTCCTCACTCGATCATTTTACGGGATTTTTGTCCGTATGCATTTGCAATATGAAGGCCATCAAACTCCCTCAAGAAGTTTGAATTTGGATGATCTATATTTGTCATGACCCGCACCCAGAAATTCGGGCACGAGTGCGTGGGTACGTCCAGCCTACGCCGCAGTGTCGGCGGTAGTACGCTGTCTAGGGCATGATCACCGGTGATAAATCTAGCTCATTCACAATAATTAAATAGGCAAGGAAAAATAGCAGGAAAAGAATGCTAAGATTTTATAACCAGAATATGATAATCAGATCCAGAGTTTATTACAGAACCATAGATTATATCGGGGACAAACCCGATTACTAAGATGAAAGAAAAAAAGAACTAAGGCTAACTACTCTGCAGGAGTAGTCTCCTGGGTGGGAACCGGCTCTGCAACTATATCACCTGCTGTCTCAGAGGGTCCATAATAGGTGGGGGCAAGGTTCTCGTCATCGCCTAAACAACAGATCCAGTCAGGAAAGGAGCAAAGTACACAATGTACAACAAGATTTAAACTAAATATTTGTGACAGGTAGAAAATAACTGACTAAGCATTATGTTGAGAATATGCGTAAGTAAGTAGTGAAATTAACTGAGAAATAATGCTATAAAACAAGACTAGAAGTAAAATATGATTGATTGCTATAAACCAGAAATCCGAGTAAAACAGGAATGAAATGTGACAAGAAATATAACTGTAACATGACAGGAACTTATGTGCGTGAACTTGTGTATTTAGAATACCTAGTTGGCATGTAGGGGTTTATAAGGCTAATAGGGCCGTCATAGACGACTAGTACACAATGATTACTGGAATAATCAAGTATAAGGTTGATGGTACAATCGCGTACCAACAGCTGGCACACAGTGATTACAGGGGAAAAGGGTAAACTACATGCCTCCTAATATTCTCCCACCCGACACGAAAAGCAAGACATGAAATACATTATTCAAGACATGAAATCCAGTGTTCTAACTCTACATATAATCATCAATGGTACTAATAAATCAGGGAATTTATTTATCACAATATAAAGGTTAAACTTGAAGTGCAGGTACTTGCCTGATGTTTGGATCCAATTATAGTTTGGTGTCTCGGGAAAATTTCTAGAAATGAGTCCGGATGCTGAAATAAACATTACCATCATGCTCAGAAGATGTCAAATAGCTAGAAACGCCTGTCCTTGGGTCCAATTTGGAGACAAGGGCAAAAAAGACAGTTTCGGGTCAAAATGGGGTCCGTCGGTGGGCCCGCTTTGCACCGAAAAACGTATCCGGGTCAAAGGTCTCCAAATTTACCAAACTTAGTGTCAACAGGTCAGGAACGCTGATACGAACCCAACGGAACTTCCAGATTTGGATTCAGATGAGCCGAACACAAAATCGCCCGTCGAGCGGAGCCTGTGGGACCCACGACACGCGATTTCGTCAACGTTCTCAGAATCGAACCAAACTTGACCCACAGGACCAGCGTATCGCTACGAGTCCGATGGCGCAAGTTTCGTTTCGATCCGACGTGTGTGCACGAAATTAGGGTAAATTGCAGAAAAGTCGGATACGGGGCGATGTTCGCGGATACGCGTTGATTCCGGTGTGCACGCACACCCGAATCAGCTTCCGCGAAATCTCACACGTCCGTATCGACGAGGCGCACGTATCTGTGAAGACCGCACGCGACCAAGTCGTCCCGTTTGGCGGGGCGCACTCAGTTCCGGGGTGAAATAGGGTCTGGTTTTTCCTGTTTTTGGATCGCGGTGTGCGATCACCACAGGACGCGATACCCCGAGCGGTTTGTCCGGGCACCGAGAGGGTCATACAGGCTTCACAACGCAATTTACGGAATCGAAAACGGAGATACAGGGTGCAAGATACGAGTACCTGAAGGAGACCCGAGAAACCGGGGTTGAGTCTTGTCCGACTCGTGTCGGACACGGGGGAGAGAATTAGGGCTAGGGTTAGGGTTTCTGGAAGCTCCGGCGGAGGGGCGGCCGGCCGGAGGTGGCTGGGCAGCGCTGGCGACGGGGAGGTTGGTCGGCGGCGAGAGGCAGGCGCCGGAGGCGGCGGTCCGAGGCTGGCCGGGTCGACCCGAGCTGCTGTGGCCGCCGCAGCTGCTGGCCGGACGTCGAGGAGGGCGGAGGAGGAGCAGAGGAGGGGGGCTTTGCAGGGCGGAGCTGGTCGAGGCGATCGGCGAGGAGAGGGACGGCGGCGGCGGGCTAGGGTGGAGACGACGGTGGCCGGAGAGAAGGAGGGGGCTTTTATAGGCTGAAGGGGCGGTGGCGTGGGCCGAAGGACGCGGCGGTCAGCGCGGAGGCGAGGGCGCGTGGCCGCGGGCAGCGCGGAGGCGGTGGCTGCGTGGCGCGGTGGCCGCGGGCGGCGGCGCCGGAAGCGGAGCGAGAGGCTAGGTCAGGGGTGAGGGTAGGCGGTCCGGGTCGGGTCGGGCGGCGGCTGGATCCGACCCGACCCGCTAGCATAGGCGGGCTGGGCTCGGCCCAATGGGCTGGGCCGGGCCGGATAACGGGCCGGGCTGGGCTGATTTATAATAATAATAATAATAATAATAATAATAATAACAATAACAATAATAATAATCATAATAATTCAATAAATAAATAAATAGTTTTTAGGCATTTAAAAATAGGTCTGAGGCCCAAAAAATCCAGGAAAATTACCCTAAGTCCAGTTTTTCCATTTTACACCCAAAAATATTATTTTCACAATATTTTAATATTGTTTATTATCAATTAAAAAATTATGTAATAATTTAAAACCCTGATTTTAATTACAGAAAATTCCCAGAAAATTCCAGAAAATTGCAAAAAAACCCAATTTTAATGTTTTTTGAAAAATCAGGGGCTTACAATCTACCCAACTTATAAAATTTCGTCCTCAAAATTTTAAATATAGCAGGGTTCTCTCTATCCAAACTCACTTGATTACAGTCTAACGGGTTTCTCTCAGGTGGACATTGCGGTCGCTACCCAACTTAGAATTTATCCATATATCCTCTAAGGCTGTACGACTAGTAAAGCTAGGTCCCAACTTAATAAATCATGGTATTGAATCTTTAAGTCTGCAACACAAATACACCACCTATGGTATTCCCTTAGTCATAGAGGTTATAGTCAATTCGACCGGTCTCAGGGGTACATCTAGCACTACAAATCAAACTTATACCAAACACAGGATTTTGTCTTTCCGAAATAAGGGAAGACGATGATCAATAGTAAAGAGTTAAGGGCGAGGTGGTAGAACAGAGGTATAGGGATCAAGGCGTTTAAAGAGTTCTAATGGGAATTGTCAGGCGGTTATGGATTGAGATTCTATTCTGGTAATCGTTTATTCGCATGCTCGTATTAGTACAGTTATGTAACTGATACGATATGCTCGGACGTATTTAGGGACAAGTATACTAGTCAACTATATATCTCAATCCACGTAAAGTAGTCGTGCGAAATGCGAATCAAAATGCACTAAGGTTGATCAGACCGTAGTACACTGATTCTGAGTAGACACTTATATTAGTGGGGTTGATCAGGCCTCAATAATACATGTGTCATGAACAAGCCCGATAAAGGGCATGCTTGCAAAACTTGGCTATAAAATAGCAGCATAAGTCAAGTTCAGCAAAATTAAGTGTGCCAGATGATGATTAAAAGGAGGTGCAAATTATTGAAGTTCACAGAATAACACAAAATAAGCACAATAGCAAAAGCCTCTAAAACAGCTATCAAATTTAAAAGCATACCAGGTTATTTAGCAAGTTCAAAAATTACTTGGTTAGGGCTGAGGTCACGAACCAATAGGCACGAGCTAAACAATACTAGAAAAGATATCTACGAATCACTTATGCGCATTAGCTGCTCCCAAGGTCTGCGCATTCTCCACGGTCATCATGTAAGCTTGTCCGCGTCCTGGAGCAGCGGCACAGTCCCTCACTCGATGTGTTGTTGATCCACAATACAGACAGGCACCTAGTCTCTTCCTACAAACTTGCCAGGTGTGACCTTATTTTTTACAAAAGCCACAAGTGGGAACTCGTTGATTCTGTCCTTGAGCTTGGTGTTGGGGTACTGTAGCTCGAGGGAGAGGACGCTGGGTTTGCTGCGGGGACCTCTGCTGTTGTTGTTGTTGAAAAGGGCGTTTGTTAGGTCCCGCATTTCCGGTATCTCTCTCTCGCTTTAGTTTATGCCCCATGTCTCTCTCAACGCCTTGTGCCACGCTCAAGATTTCCTCATAGGTGCGAGCTCGGCTAGTGGTGACAACAAGACGAATATTCGGAGACAGCCCCTTCTTGAATCTACGGGCTCTGTCCTCCGGGGTACGAACCATATACTCCGCAAAGTGGCTTAACCTGCTAAATTCAGCAGTATACTCATCAACAGATAGGTTACCTTGTTCCAGTCTCTCGAATTGGCTTTCGAGAGCTTTCCGAGCCACTTCGGGGTAGAATTTCTCCTTGAATAGCCTCTTGAAGCCCTCCCAAGTGAGGTCAGGAGCAGATAATTGGGGTTCATCTCTGAACCAGGTTCGAGCAATGTCGAACAGTTGCAGGCTTGCGGACTCCACTTTGAGATCATCAGGAACCCGAGCAGTCTTCAGGAGTCTCTCGACATTCTCTATCCACTCATCGGCATAGAGAATGCCCTCAGTTCCGTAGAATTCCAAGGGTCTGAGGTTTTTGAAGTCTTTGGCACTCCCTGGCCTCTTGAGTGGCGACTCCTGGGACTTAAGAGCTTCTGAGAGGCTGGTCCGCAGAAGTGCCATCTGTTCTTTCTGGGATTCCACCAATCCCTGGAACACTCCTAGTAGCTGTGCCCCATCTAAGGTAACTGCCGGAACAGATGAAGGCGGCGGGAGTGCAAGAGTCTCGGACACATTCTGCTCAGCTGGTTCTGATGTGCCACCTATTGTATTCCTGGTCTGGACCATTCTGAAAGATGAAGGGATAGGGAGATCAGAATAGATTACTTGAAAATCAAGGGCGATAGAAAAATTGATCAGAAGTGATATCAAGAATTGAAATAAGGACCCTATACTGTGAATGAGCTTTTCCTAGAATCCTCAATCTTATTGCAGGCCTGTTCGGTCCCTAAGTTGAAACCGAACAATTTAGTCGTTTGACTTGCATGGGCCACCACAATATTAGAAGAAATTCGAACCGAAAGTTGGTCCAAAAACCTGCGTTTCGAACAATTTTGAAACTGTCCAAACACCTGTATTTTGAGGGCTATAACTCTCAACCCGTGAGGCCAAAATGAGTTATTCTTTTTCTTGTGTAACGATAACATAACCAAGATTATATTCCTTCAAATATTTTTATTTATTTCTGTTTTAATTTTAATTTATTATGCGTTGAAAGTGAGAAAAAAACTTATTTTTAAAGAACCAAAATTTTTCGATATAGGGTGCGTCCCGCCAAATGAGGCCACGTCATCGCGTTTGGATTTTACTGAATGGTGCGTAATGAGAACGCAGATGCGTGGGCTTTCGCGGAACTTGATTTGGATGTGTGTGCACGCCGAAATCAACGCGTATCCGCCAAAAAATACCATATCGGCCTATTACGATACCTCGCCATAACTTCGTTTATACTCGTCGATTCGCGACGAAACTTATGCCAATGGATTCGCAGTGTTACGCTGGTCCTGTGACCCAAGTTTGGTTCAAATTTGATAACGTTGACGAAACACCATTTTATGGGCCTTATGATTCTACATGACGGACGATTTCGTGATCGGCTCATCAGAATCTAGTTTTGAATATTTTGTTGGGTTCGTATCGTTGTTCTGGACTCATAGAGACTAAGTTTGAAGAATTTGGAGAACTTTATTACCGACACGTTTTTCGGTGCGAAGTGGGCCGTATGTGGACCCCGTTTGACCCAAAACTGTCAATTTTGCCCTTGTGTCTAAATTAGACTTATGAGTAGTCAATTCTAGCTATTTCAAGCATTCTGAGAACATGAGTGATGTTTGTTTCAGCATCCAGAGATGTACGTGCATATTTTACTTTTCCATGAGCAGTTGACGGAGTTCTGAACCCAGGCAAGTGTACCTTACCAAACTTGCAGTAGATCATGTTATATTATTGCTTGTGTTCTTTCTATATATATACTCTTGTGATATAACTGCTCAACGTAGGACCATAAGACGTTGCTTAGCGTCCGAACAAGATTTGGGTGTCGATGCCGTACGCGGAGTCGTGTAACGTCACTTAGAGAGTTGATCCCACGATCCTATTTTTTTCGTGCTTGCTTTACCAAGTACGCCATACCGTAGGATACTTGATACTATTTTATATGACAGAATCTTTCTTGAGTTATTCATGGTGATTCTGTATAAGCTTACATGATTCATGATATGAGACTTGCATATTATATAGATATCATTAT
This sequence comes from Iris macrosiphon, assembly GCA_036927795.1. Taxonomy (NCBI): domain Eukaryota; kingdom Viridiplantae; phylum Streptophyta; class Magnoliopsida; order Asparagales; family Iridaceae; genus Iris; species Iris macrosiphon. The sequence continues at coordinate 172,281,615 of JAYESA010000014.1, read as the reverse complement.
GACTCGTTGTACTAGCTAGAGGTCATGATCTTGCGTGTTATGGACAAGAGACATTGTGAACATGAGACGTGAGATTACATTGGGTGGGGAGAGACACACATGAGACATTTCTGGAGTCTCGAACCCTATTTTAGGGTATGCAAGTTCGAATATCCTTGAACATTCGGGACAGAAACATGCCGGACTGTAGACATTTCTACATCCTATATACATTGTGGACTGTTGAAATATCTGCAGTCCTTTATGTATAGAGGACTGTAGATATTTCTACAGTCTTATATGTAATTTCCACAGTCCTATATATATATATATAAGATTGTAAAATTTTTTACAGTCCTGATTGTTCAATTACTTTTGGACTGTTAAAATATATATCTTCTTTGTCTTATAACCATGACCCCCGGAAGGGCCTTGAGGATAAAGTATCATAAGAAGATGTCCCACTGCGTTGATGCGTAAGGAACGCAATGTTGAGCGTGATGTTGGGACAGCCCTGACTTTCGTCGACCCGAGGCACCCCCTCAAGTTAGGAAACGTTGACTGAAGAAGACTATAACTCGTTCGAAGAAACGTGCTCCTAGTACTTCTGGTTCTTCTTCTTCTTCCTCCGATGAAGAAATACCAACCGTCCAAAACCGGCCAACTAATGGTTCGGGACCTTCTCAGCAGGCAGATAGTCCAGTCGAGACTCGTCCACCAACCCTCAAAAATCGGCCAACTGATGGTTCATGACATTCTCAGGAGCCAGATAGTCCAGTCGAGACTCGTCCAAACGGTTGCTCTATGTTGTCATTGATCGAGAACCATATTGCATACCAAATATGGAACAATCCGGTAAGTACATTACGTTATGATAATTTCAATTATTTATAGATAACTATATTTTATATATTGTTCTAAGTTCATCAAATTGTTTACTTTTCAGGAGAGTTCTCGTATGATAACGGTGATCAACCATGGCAAAAAGTATAATACATGGGGGTTTGAATTTTTCGGAGACGACGTCAAGGCTAAATCAATCCCACCGGTTTACAAAATTTGGGTAACTACTCATATACGACGGTGGACAATGCACTCATATCAGCATTTGTAGAACGATGACATCCAGAAACCAACACTTTCCATCTCCCAAAAGGGGATTTGAGATTACCCTGGATGACATCCATCATATATTGGGACTTAGGTTTGATGGTCGAGTCATAATGATTCACACTTTTGACGAATCGAGTATTAACTTTTACGATCATATCGTGGATTATGTATCAAGCTGTCTCGGAGTTGATGCAGTGAGTTTTACAATCCTTCAAGTCTTCAAGAAGTCGTATGGACTTCCTTTGAAATATTTGGAGGAGATATTCGATGATCCGGACCCCGAAGCGGATAATAGCGATAAGGTGGCCCGTGGATATATGCAGTTCATCTTAGGGGCTGTCGGCATTCCGGATAAGTCTGGAACGTCGATACATGCTAAATATCTCTTGAATTTTGATGACATAGATACTGTGGGATAAATATCTTGGGGAAGCAGTATACTATCATACATTTACCGCGAGCTTGGTGCGGTATCCCGCGTCGGTTCTAAGACAATATCCGGATGCCAGAATCTACTCCATGTAAAGATATATCTTTGTCAACTTGTATACATAGTAGAAAATTTTGTTGTAATTTTTTTGACTATTGTAATGTATGTGCAAGTATGGATATACGAGCACTTTCCAACCCTGAAGAGGGCTAAACTTAACCGAGGGTATGACGAGCACCTTCCTAGAATGTGTAGATGGAAGCCTTCTAAGGAAGATGCCAAACATCCGCACACATTGGCCGTCCTACGGAATGCACTTGAAGATATGACTATAGAAGAAGTAAATTGAGACATTATTTTTTTTGTTTGATAATAATTTACTAAATTACGTTATGCTTAATTTTATGCGTTATAGATAGTTTGGAATCCATATCGTGATTTGCGACAGAGTAGTCGTCCATTGCAACCAGTCGCTTTATATCACGGTCTGATAAGTTGTCATGAAATCGAGGAGCCTTATATGCCTGATAGAGTGCTCCGTCAGTTTTTCTACGTACAAATAGTACCAAAGCGCACATTGAAAATGATAAGTGCTCAGAGAGGTACAAAACCCCTAAACTATATTCCTGCGACGTTCAACTGGGTCTCAGACTTCTTCACTGAGTGAAAATGTCACGTTATTAGAGAATCTGAATGACAAGCGGCAGTTAATATGACGGACTGTAGTGACGACTACATCGCCTACTACGTTGGTGTCAGACTACCTATGTTGTTCAAACGAGTAGGCGATATTGTGCGTGTACCATCAGATCTTTCCGCCAAATCAGTCTTGTATACTGCATTGGTCAAGATGGTGAGGAAAAAAAAATTAGTTTGAAGATTTATAAATATTTATAACCTAACAAATTTTATGTATTGTCATCAATAGGCTAGGAAAGCGAAGAAGTTGGAAAGAAGTCTCGTCAGTTGCTAGGGTGAGAATTATACGGAAATTAATGAAGAGCTACAGCACATCGACAACACTGAAGATTTTTCTTTCTTGGATAATAGAGAGAAGCGTACAAAGAGGCATTATGGAGTTTAGGACATGTTTCAATTGATGTGGGTGTTGTCGAGTATTTTGCTATATTTTGTGTTTCGAGTATTTTGGGTTGTAATCTTGACATGTTAAACTTTAAAGTTGGATGTAACTTTGTGTTTCGAGTATTTAGCTACATTTTGAGCATCTTATATTTTGAGCATCTTAGATTTTGAGTATCGGATCTTTGGGGCATCTTATATTCTTTGGGGCATCTTAAGAAAAAAATTATTTCCTTAAAAATTATAGAGAGGAAAAAATAGAAAAAAATAGGACTATCAAAATCTTGACAGTCCTAATAGCTATTAGGACTGTCAAAATCTTGACAGTCCTAGTTTTAATTTTCTGTCCTTCGACATATATATAAAAGTTACAAAATATACCAACTATCTATTAGGACTGTCAAAATCTTGACAGTCATATTTTTTTAGTTTGTATGTTTATATATGTTGAAGGACATAGAATTAAAACTAGGAATGTCAAGTTTATGTCAGTCCTAATAACTATTGGGACTGTCAAGTTTATGACAGTCCTAATAGCTATTGGGATTGTCAAAATCTTGACAGTCTTAGTTTTTAGTGGTTATGTTTTGTAACTTTTATATATATGATGAAGGACATAAAATTAAAACTAGGACTGTCAAGATTTTGACAGTCCTAATAGCTATTGCGTTTGTCAAAATATTGACAGTCCTAGTTTTTTGTTGGTATATTCTGGCACTAATATATATATATATATATATATATATATATATATATATATATATATGTGTGTGTGTGTGTGTGTGTGTGTGTGTGTGTGTGTGTGTGTATGTGTGTGTGTGTGTGTGTGTGTAAAGACAAGGAATTAAAACTAGGACTGTCAAGATTTTGACAGACCTAATATCTATTAGGACTGTCAAAATCTTGACAGTCTTAGTTTTTAGTGGTTATGTTTTGTAAATTTTATATATATGATGAAGGACAGAGAATTAAAATTAGGAATGCCTAAATTTTGACAGTCCTAATAGCTATTAGGATAGTCCTAGTTTTTTTAATAAAAAATAGGACTGTTAACATATATATATATATATATATATATATATATATATATATATATATATATATATATATATATATATAAAAGTTGAAAAAGATACCAAAGCTCAACATTATATATATATATATATATATATATATATATATATATATATATATATATAACATGACTCATTGCACAACATACATGCAAAAGTACAAAATATTCTATTTTATTTTATTTCTTTGATAGTCACTATCTATTGCACTATCACGATACAAAAGTACAAACTATTTATTCCATTTCTATTGCATACAAAAGTACAAAATGATACAAAAGTATAAGATGTATCAATCGATTAGAATATCAAAGTAGTCCTTAGGCAAGATTTTGTGATCCTCCATCTTCATCATCTTCTTATAACCAGCAATTGCATCCATGTAGGGTGTCGTCCAGGCGATCGCTTCCTCCGATGCGTGTTTATACCAAAGCGTAGTAGGTGGAGGAATAGAAGAATAACCGATCAACCTCGGGATGACAAAGTGTTGTCCGATAAGCCCTATTGAACATAGATTTGATAGTCTGTGTTCGACCGGGGGAGCGCACAGTGGAAAGAAAGTATTGTTAATGCCTTATGAGATAATTACAATACACCTATTAGAGAATATGTATGCAGTAGGCGGGACATCCATGTAATGGTCTGGTCCGGTAACTGTGTCAGTACAAGGTATGCTTGACAACAAATATCCAATAATTTCTTCGTCGAGTATCTGCCTATAGAAGGGAAGACGAGACTCCAACTCCTCGTACATCTCTTCCCTAACCTGTGTCCATCCTGATTTAACTGAATAGCTAAGATGTCTTGCGAGTACATGAAATTCACAATGACCATCCTTAGGAACATCAACAATAGACCAAGTAAAATTTCGTATCTCAGCTAGAAAATTTTGAATGTATAGACTGTATGAATTAGAGAAGTTATCTAAAGCCTCGGCCGTGACTACATCGTTCGTTTTCTGTTTCTTCCCCCTTCGAATAGCCAGTTTACTCTTTCTTTTCGAAATTATCACACTTTCGACAACCGACTTTGACTCAACTTTCTCTAAATTACGTTCAATATGTTCAAATAAGGATGAATCTCTTTTAGTTGACCCCACCTCCTTTTTTTGTACTCTACTGATTCTTGAGTGTGGTCTTCCCTTAGGAGCTCGAACAACAGATGGCTCTTGCAATCGAGTTATTGCCGGGACTGCAATTTCTTGGATTTTAACCTCAATGGACCTCTCTGGTTCTGATGTGACACATCACCTTGCGAGAAGGAGTTTCACTTGTGGCAAAGAAAAGAAATTATCGTGAACTTTCACCGTTGGCATGATCGACAACTGTCTCTAACGTTGATCAACATCTATTGGAATATGTATAAATTGACGGCAATATTCGTTAATCTCATGTACACAAGGAAGGCCGAGTGAATGTCGATATGAACAACCGCAAACCTCAGGATCAAAACTAACGAACTTCGACCTACCAATATCCTCAAACAATAAGCCCAATGCCTTGTGAGATATTACATAGATTAAAGCATCCAAGAGGTGTTCATGCTTTGTATTCATGCTTTGCAATATTGAGGGTTGTCTCAAATGATGCTACAATCTCGTTCACCGTGGAAATAATCGTCAAATGAATCAATTTCCAAACGGAGAAAAAAATTACCGACCGATGATCGTAGATATCTTTTTAAACTTGAGTATGATCCTTCGATCCGGTTCGTAGTGATTGTGCCATAATGCTTCACCATGTTCGTCCATGCTAAGACAAATTATTCTTTATGTGGTTCTAGCCAAGTTTCTTTGATATAAGAAATGTATGTCGGATTACTCGTCTCCCACTTTTGTTTGAACATGTACCATGCTGTGTCGTAGCTGTCTTTAGTACTTGCTCGCCATACAAGACTCCAATTACTGTAAAATTCTTCGAAGCGAAGCATGTCGATTTTACCATCCACATTTTCAAATTTGCTCTTCCATTGAGCTTGGATATTTCGATTTATATGCCAAGCGTATAGTAGTCTATGCACATGCAGAAATACAATATCTATAATATTTATCAGGGCATATTCTCTGTCGGTAACAAAAACAGAGGGCTCTTTGTATCATGTGTAAAGGGATTGCAGTTTCCTCAACGCACAGGTGTAATCCTCAACTGTCTCACTCTTCATAAAACAAAAAGTGACTGAATTTTTTTTTCCGTAGACGTAAACCCAACAATGTGAAAAAGAAGCATATTGAACTTGTTAGTCCTATATGTACAATCTAGGGCCAATACGTCTGCGAAGGACCTGGCCAAGTGTGTGTAATCATGATGAGCCCAAAATAATGAAAGGAGTTCATCATTTTGTGCATGTCTTCTATGGTACTCCACATAATAATGCTCACCAAGCAACTTCAATACTTGCTGCATCGCCATTCTTTCTTCCATACTATTACATTTCGCTCTTGTTAAATTATTATAGATCGTCCTCATGGTTGACATGTTCTCATCTTCTTTTTGTCGCACGGCAGAATAAATTTGTTTGGGTGCAACTCTGGAAAGGGACAATTCTTCAACCAACTTTCTCTCATCCTTGTTCAACCATGCCACGTAGGCATGACCCGTAAGTGTCTCTGGAATAGGATGATTGTGTATTCCATTCTTAACTTTGACTATCCACTTCACATCTTCTACTTTTACAATCAACACCTTAAATGGACAACCATATTTTCTCGTCCCAACGTTTTTCTAAGGAACTTTTTTTCAACGACAATTTTTTTTTTTCGATGGTGTCTGAACATACCTCCTCTTTCGCAACCCAGCTATAAATATTTTCGGCCCGGCCGAGTTCTGATCGATCTTGTAATGACAATGACTATGTTATGCCGTCTTCCAACTTCTCTGCACCAATCTAATGCTTCTTCATGGGATGCAAAGCGAATATCCGTTGAGAATACATTCTTCACATCAACCCCAATAGCAGGATGTTCCACATCTGTACAAGGTAGGTCCTCTAACCAATATAAAATAATCTAAAAATTAATAACTTGTAAATAATTGACAGTCCAAATTAGGACTGTCACAATTTGTACAGACTAATGTATTGAGTAGACTGCCAAATTTTTACAGTCTTGAAAAAATTATGTTGTTCAGCATTTTATCTTCAGGACTGTCAGTATTTTGACAGTCCACATAATATATAGGACTATCGAAATTATGACAGTCCTATATTTATATAGGACTGTCGTAATTTATACAGTCCTTACACGATAATTGTTGACTGTCGAAATATGGTTGTCATTTTGCGTACCGTAGGTGCTTCGAAACAACCGACATGTTCTTCGGAAGGAGCGGGGTGCACATTTAATGGATTGCATGATCTGACTTCTTCATCGAAGAAAATTTCGTGCATGGCTTCTACAATAGTCAAATAAAACTCAATAATTTGGTGACAATCGAATGCTTGAAAAACTTATTCATCGTATGTTATCGAAGACATATCGAATTTAACAAAGAATATTCGTTGGAGAATTACCAAATCAGAAATTTTTTTCATTTGGGACCACAACAATCCAATTCCAAAGTTAGGTTTAGGTTTTAGGACTTGGAGAGAATGATGGATTCTTCATTTGAAGATGAAAAAGAAAGAAAATAAATAGTTCTGTCTTATATAGGTTGGTATAGATAGTCATATATAAATTTTAGAAATGACAAATTATAATTTTTAAGGATTAAAATTTGAAATGTTCTGAGTGTTGTGTAGTGCCTTTATCAGAAGCTGATTTTAATATAAGGACGTTGAAATCTCCTGGGGTTGTACCGTTAATGTTAAAAAAAAAAAAATAACAAGAACAGAAACTCCCGTCTCCACACGTGTGCCACAACCATTACCAAAATGCCCCTCCACCAAAAATCCTCCCCCGTCTTCTTTCTCTCTTTCCTTCCCCTTCTAACAACTGATGTTACTCTTCCAAAAAAAAAGGGGACAAACTTCTCTCTCCTCTTCCCGGAAAGCACACAAACTTCTCTCTCTCCTCCAATTCTCGGCCGCCATGGCCGATCCTTCCCCTTCCCCTTCCTCCCCCGTCCTCGACCTCAACATCGTCCCCTACCAGTTCCTCTCCCCCAAGCTCGAGCTCTCCCCCAAACCGGAACCAATCGAGCTCCCGAATCCTAACCCTAATTTCATCCCCGAGGTCCACACCCCTCTGCAGCAGCTCTCCCCTCCCTCCGGCGGCGAGGATGACCTCTTCGCCGAGTACTTCCGCCTAGCCCAGCTCTTCCTCGCCAACTACCGCTCCGGCGGCGGAGGAGGAGGGGGAGGAGAGGGGAGCGGAGGAGGAGGAGGAGGAACCATCACGCCCACTGCCGGCACCTCCACCGCGGTCGTCGTCTCGAAGAAGAGCCGCGGCCGCTCCGGCGAGATGGTCCGGGTCTCGAGTCTCACCCCCCAGGACCAGTCCTACTTCCGTGACCTCGTCCGCCGCACCCGCATCACCTTCGAGTCCCTCCGCCTCCTCGTCCTCCGCGACGAGGACCGCTCCGGCGCCGCCGCCGCTCTCGGCCCCCTCGCCGTCAAGCGCGGACGCTCCGATCTCAAGTCCGCCGCGCTCATGAAGAACCGCGACCTCTGGCTCAACCGCGACAAGCGCATCATCGGCTCCATCCCCGGCATCAACGTCGGCGACGTCTACTTCTTCCGGATGGAGATTTGCGTCATAGGTCTCCACGGCCAGGTCCAGGCCGGCATCGACTACGTCCCTGCCAGCCTGTCTTCCAGCGGCGAGCCCGTTGCCACCAGCATTATTGTGTCCGGGGGCTACGAGGATGACGACGACAAAGGGTACGAGCTGATCTACACCGGCCAGGGCGGCCAAGACCGGAATGCACATAAGCACTGCATCGACCAGAAGCTCCAGAGGGGGAACCTCGGCCTGGAGAGGAGCATGGCTTATGGGATTGAGATCCGTGTCATTCGAGGGATCAAGTGCGACAAGAGCCCCACTGGGAAGGTTTACGTCTACGATGGCCTTTATAAGATCGTTGAGTGTTGGTTTGATGTCGGGAAGTCGGGGTTTAGCGTGTACAAGTATAAGTTGTTGAGGATCGAAGGGCAGGAGGAGATGGGTAGCTTGATGATGAAGCTCGCAGAGGAGTTGAAGGTGAATCCATTGAGCGTGAGACCGAAAGGGTACGTGACATTGGATATGTCGATGGGTAAGGAGAACGTGGCGGTGTTGCTGTTTAATGATATTGACGACGATCGTGACCCGTTGTTGTTTGAATACCTCGCTTTCCCGGCGTACCCTCCCGGGTTCCAGGAGAAGATATTTGGGGATCGTGGAGGTGGGTGCCAGTGCGTGAGGAATTGTACGGTGGATTGCTATTGCGCCAAGTTGAATGGCAGTGAGTTTGCTTATGATGGTAGTGGGATTCTTTTGAGAGGGAAGCCAGTGGTTTACGAGTGTGGGCCTTTCTGCCGCTGCCTGCCAAGTTGCCCGAACCGGGTGAGCCAGAAGGGGGTGAAGAACCGATTGGAGGTGTTTAGGTCATTGGAGACGGGATGGGGGGTTCGGTCCTTGGATTTGATTCGGGCCGGGGCTTTCATCTGTGAATTTAGCGGGGTTGTCCTTACAAAACAGCAGGCAGAAGCAGTTTCTGTGAATGGAGAAGGTTTTGTCTGTCCTAATAGGTTTCCGGGGAGATGGGTGGAGTGGGGAGACATATCTGATGTCTTCCCGGACTACATGCCACCGTCCCTCCCTTCTCTGCCTGGACTAGACTTTTCGATAGATGTGTCGAGAGCTAGGAATGTGGCCTGTTATATTAGCCACAGTTACAGCCCTAATGTGTTTGTGCAGTTTGTTCTTTATGATCATTCTAATGTGGCGTTTCCGCACCTTATGATCTTTGCGCTGGAGAATATCCCTCCTTTGAGGGAGTTGAGCATTGATTACGGGATGGCAGAAGAAGTGGTGGGTAAATTGACCCTTTAGCTGCAGATCTCGTTGAAGCTGATGCATTTGAGAGGCAGCATAGTTCATTGTTATTTGGGTATGCGGCATTGCAAAGATGTTTTTGTGGGCCGAGTGTTCTACCTTGGGTAATATTCTTAAACTTTTTACACTATGCAATAATACTTTTTTCTGATACAACATTAACAGATGCTCGTGGTTTTGTAAATTGTGACATTATTTGTTGCTGAGTCTAAGATTTTGTTGTAAAACAACCTTGAAATTGTTAAATGGAAACCTGCATTCCTACAACATGCACAATCATGTTACATCTTTAGATGTTAACGTTTTCATAGTTATTTTAGTTTGCAAAATTATACTTGCCCATGGTTATCAGTTACATTTATTTTGATTGACATGCTATGGTGTTAGCACCGATGCTAGTACTTCATTCATATAACATGCTGTTCATAATCATCAATTTTCTATTGAAGCTTACTATTCCAAATATAGGTGTATCAACATCTCATTATATGTGGTGGTTTTCTACGTCTTTAATTATGTATGACCAGTAAGAGCTCCCATTAGCTCAGTATCACTTTCACTAAATTATTTTCAGAATACTCTTGTATTTTGTTTATAATCTCCAAATGCAATCACAATTAACCATTTCCTGCCATTCCATTCATGGCATATCCTTTTGTTATCTGCCATGCACATTTCAGCATCCTGATAAGGGCCTCTCTGGCAAATTGATTTCTTCCATCTTACGTTGTATGGATATTTTAGGGTGGTTTGTTTGTTTCTCTGTACTATTAGCTTCACATCATTATAGTCTACCATATCACTTAATTCTTCTCTCTAAAAATATAGTAGTTGATCTTTGTGGCTTACCTTTGTTAACTTGTCTTTAGTAAGGATGTTATTTTAATTGCCATACTTGCAATTGTCTGGTACTTATTCCTGTCTATAATAAAACATTCTCAAGAGAAATACTTGTTCTGCTTGCTTGGTTTCCTTAACACCAATTGTTGTTTGGTGAAAGTATTCACTTGGAATAGTGATGAGCAAGGTAAGGCCTTGCTATAAAATATACAATTCTAGTAAGCATGTAGATAGAGATATCTTACCTTTTTTTGGTCATGCAACCAAGGAGCACGCTCCAACTTCATTGAACTAAAAGGAGTCTAGAAACAGAGTAAGCTTATACGATTTTATATTTTCTTTTTTTATACTGAATTGCATTTCTATGACAACAGCCAGAGAAAGAAAAAGGAATGTTATTCCCACTTATTGCTGTTCATTTCCTAGTATCTTGAATGTGTAGGCAAACAATATACTATGACTGGAATTGGTAGTCATAATTTTAGATGGTTCAGGCATGATACTGATTTCTAATAAGGAGTTTTCTATGGACTAGGAGGTTGGCTATGAATCTATGTCAGGTGTATGACAAATGATGTAATTGGAAAGCAAAAGCAAGAGTTTTCTTATGTAGAGCTAACAGTTGTTGGTAGATCTTTATTTGTGAAATAATTATTTGATTGGGATATTTCACTCACCTACAAGTTGGTTTTCAGTTGTTGTTATCCAGTGAATGTAGGTTATGTTGTACTGTCTACAGACTAAGTCTGGGCAGGGACAGAACAAGGATTGAGAGGTGCGAAGATTATAAACACATTTTCGTGTGTGTGTGTGTGTGTGTGTGTGTGTGTGTGTGAGAGAGAGAGAGAGAGAGAGAGAGAGAGAGAGAGAGAGAGAGAGAGCCCTTCATACTATAATGTAGCTCCATGGCTGAGCTGTCGTATTTAGCTTCAGATATGCTTATGCCTTCAGATCAATGAAGTTGACTTTTCTACTTTGTCAAATGGTATGTTGGCCAATATTGCATCTTTCACATATACTGGCATTTAATCTCTTTTATTATGGTCTATAGTTTATATCACCACTCAAGTTTAGAAATGCTACACTCCGTCTCACTTAACTTCTGACATTTACCATCTCCAACCTCTTCCTGTTAAAATGGGATCATCGTTGTCACGTCCCGGTCCCAGAATATTGGATAAATACGAGCACTGACATGGCCAACCGCACCTTGCAGAATATCGAAGTAAGCCGCAATGTGTTAAGGTTGTCTAGAAGACATATGGGTGAACTCTAGCACGCTATGACGTCAGTCCTATGGCCGACAAATTCTATTATCTAAATCCATCAACAAAAATTTCTAGAGTATATCATACATGAAAGTAAAGAGGCGTCACAAATTACACGTCACATATGATCATGAAGCTAGTGAATACAAAATACTGCACTAGCAAAGTATAATTATACATGACCAAATATACCAGCCATGGTCTAATATATTCATCATGTTGACCGTACTATCAAAAATATAAGGAGCTAACTCTGCCCCTTGCTAAACACCACAAAATAAAGTAATCAAAACGAGGGGTGAAGGAAGAAAACTCACTCGCGAGCTTCGGCCGCAGTCCTAAGAGTACGAGCCATCTGCTAGATGTGCGGTGGATCCTAGTTCTCCTCGGGGTAATCTGACCATACAAAACCAGTGGGATCAGAACCCTAAGCAACAAGTACCACAAATGAGCTCAAGGTGATAGACAAAACATATCACAATATTAGCAGAAAGTTGACAGATAAGAATAAATGCAGATCGAGACTTGTACGGTACCAATGTACTTGTCTCAAGAATATAACTGTAAGAACTGATAACAAAAATGCTTAAAAAGAAAAGTAAGGCGATGAGCGGCAAGAGGACATAGGAACTACTCTGGATCGGGACCGCAATCCTTAAACCAAATAAGGACCGGGGTTGCAGATCTTCACCCGAGCAGAACTTAGCATCCTAACCACGTGCCGAAAGAAAAGAAACTAGAAGAACGAGCTATAATGAAAGTAACATCATTCATCGTACGGCTAAACAACTCTACGGCTTGTTACGATTAACTAGTTAGGGTGGTTACATGCATTGATTACTAAATGCATGTTTTAAGAATGTTGCTACCACCGGCACTACAGTCAACCCGGATGGCCAAGGGTATGTTTGTCGAATAAATTTAAATGCACATTCAACATCACTACAACATAACTTGTTACTTTATCAGAAACAAAAATTGAACTTGTAAGCATAAACTTAAACTTGTGATCATAAACTTGCTTTATAAACATAAACTTGTATATAAACTTGTCTCGTAGTGCCGTAGCACGCGTAAACTTGGTCAGTCATGGAACCCTTGCCTAACAGGGTTGTCCATGCTGCATGGGGCCCTTAGAGATCGGGGTAGCCGGTAGCGCAATATTCTTTCCTCCCAATGATCTAGGTAATTCTTATCTTGTTTAATCATTACTAAATTATTTCAAGTTCTCGAGTCGTGGACACTTGAGAACTTTCCTAGAATGACGAGTCACGAGTATGAGCTATTCACGAGATACCGTATTCGCGACACGCGATACATTGGACAATACTCACACTCGGTTGTCCGATGCCCAATGCAATGGATTTCCATAAGCATTTCCACGGTGTCGTGAGAATTGTGAACTTGTATATAAACTTGTCTCGTGAACTACATGCAAAACTTTCTAGTAATATAAACTTGTATCAACATATGAAAGCACACAACAATAATCACCAAAAGAAATTACTAAATGAACATAATTAAAAGGAACACAAAATGCACACAAGAATTTCTGCCCGCATGCGCCCACTTGCCGCATGGACTCACTGGCCGCATGCACCCAGTGGCCACATGCTCTCACTTGCCGCATTCACTCACTGGCCACATGGACTCACTGGCCGCATGCACCCACTGGCCGTATGCTCAGGGTTAAAGTCTACTCCTTGGGGCAAGTGCTAAGTGATGGGTCAATAAATGAAGTGTCAGTGAAGTGATATAAAGTGATTGATGTGACATGCCATAAAGTGTGTCAGGAAGAAAAGATAATCATTAAAAGATGTGCAAGATCGAAGCAGAGTTATGCGTCAAAAGAGAAGAGGCATAGTGCCAATGCCGCATAAGTCCGCTTGCCGCATAGATGTCCTTCTTGTACTTAGCAAAATTTTTATTCGTTCAGCGAGCGAATACACAAGGAGTTCAAGGACTTAGTTTCAGAACACTTTGTGTAATGAATAGTCATGCATCCAACAAGATGGACGTATGTTGTCAGTATGCGGCAAGGAGTTCAGGCCGCATAACCCTTTTGGGCCGCATAGCGCTCTCTGCCGCATGAAGACTTCCTCTTCTCCAACAATAGGTTCAGTCCTGGCCGAAAGTTCCAAAAATCAAAATTTTGTTTCCTTCATAAATTTTTTATTTTAACTCCAAATCAAGTGAAACAAAAGCCAAATAGCATGAAATGAAATGCTCTATCATAAAGAACAACTAGTTTTCGAAAACACTAAATTTTAATATATCAAAACCAAGGAAAACTCACGGAACCCATGGAAATCCTAACTTAAAACTCAGATCTACCAAAATTCATCCACCAAAACCGAAAATTTCAAGAACTAAAAATGATGAGGAACACAAGGGGAACATTTTCCATCAAACAAAATTTTAAAACAACATATATATGAAAAAAATCGAAAATCAAAGTTTCATCAAAGTTTCATCAAAGAGTCCACCGACCTCTTTCTAGCTATGTCCAGTGCTAGGGTTCGGCTATGGGAGGTGCACGGGGGTGGGAGAGAAGGGAGCAAGGGAGAAGGAAAATGAAAATGAAGAAGAAGAAAGAGAGAAAAGCTCATATATATACTAATTGGAGAGGAAAATGTTTAGTCACGGGTTCAGTCAAATGAACCGAACCAAGTGGCAATTCTACATGCGGGTCCTAAACCGGGTCTATGACAATGCCAATGGGTATTCTACTGGTCTCGAGTAGTCTCTCTCAACAACAGAAAAATAACAATAAATAAAATGACAGGAACCAATATGAAAAATATAGCAGGAATACATTATCAATATGAAAAATATATCAGGAATACATTATCAAAAAAAATTAAATTTTAGTAATTCAAGAAATATCAAATCTGGAATTGGTGTGACAATCGTCCATTCTGCTCTAGCCAACAATTCAATGTTTTACTTCCACAGAAGGGTTGCATTTCTAGAGTCTAGTATTTGTAGTGATGGCTTGGCTCATGTTGGCAGTTCCAAGAAATTTATGCATACATGGCGTTGGTGAGATCTTTTGGCTAAACTTTGTCCCTAGTTGTGCATCTGAAGCACTATATCTGTCATATACATAGTATATAGTCAGAGACCTTTCACACATCTATTCTCTCTGAGAACTGAAAAGAGTGGACCCCATTTATATTATGTTTTTTAGTTAGTGCACAAGGAGCACCGCTAGCTTAAACTTGAATTCCCCATACATCTGTGCTACTTTTAGATGTTGGAATAAGTAGGCCCACCTGGATAGAGGCCAAAAATATGGTTTACTTCAATCATTTATATCACAAATTTACAACTCAAATATCCTTGCTTTCATTATTCACTTCATCTTTAGTTTTAGTACTCAAGTCTAAAAGTCATGGATAATAATCATCATCAACGGTAAGGTCTACAACCCCGATTGCAACCTCAGGGGTCTAAGACCACGGAGGGGACGTTCCCCGTCCGAGCCATATTTGGCAATATTTAAGCGGGATTCATGAGGAAAACTCCTGTGAACAAAATAAATACACAAGTAAATAAATTAATAAAACAACAATATATGATGAGTTTGAACTTGACTCGGTAAAGAAATTAAGGCTCTTACATTTTTTAGTGAAACTAAACGTCATATTTT
This sequence comes from Iris macrosiphon, assembly GCA_036927795.1. Taxonomy (NCBI): domain Eukaryota; kingdom Viridiplantae; phylum Streptophyta; class Magnoliopsida; order Asparagales; family Iridaceae; genus Iris; species Iris macrosiphon. Next base: position 172,266,209 of record JAYESA010000014.1, on the reverse strand, counting down.
GCACTTCCTAAGGAGGATTGAATTGGGAGTTCATCATCTTGAATGCATATAACGAGTCAGACTCTACCGAAAGGTTCTGAATGTCCATTCGTGAAGGCATCTCCACCGCATGGCAGATTACATAAAGTTCCACCTTCCAAATATCTCTAAAGGCTAAGAGACCAAGGATCCTTAATGTAAATGATGGATTGGATGTCAAAGTAGTTGCGGATCCGCGGGATGGAAGTGGGAAAATGGTGCATAAAAAGGTGATAAGGAACTGGGCAACCTCGTTTTGATCTAAACTTTTTCATCCTCTATACCGAAACAAAGTGAGAGAGCCTTTCGATGTAGCCTCTGTACCCACTGTGAAAAAGATGATGTAATCCCTTGTCAGACTCTACCGATAAGAGGGATCTTAAACAACATAAGAAAAATGGTTATTTGTACTAACATCCCTTATGTTTTATGTTTATTACACGGGGTACCTTTATTTTGAAAATAATTACACATGATACCTTTATTTTAAAAATAATCTAAAGGGGTAATTACTAATTACACTAACCATCCTTATTTTTCCCACCATAAGGGCACCCGGTGTCAATTATTTTAAAATAAGGGTACCCCGTGTAATAAACCTAAAACATAGGGAAGGTTACTGCAATTCTTATAAGCCAGAAGCGGGGACGAAAGTGGGGGTGGGGAAGAGCGACTACTTAGAAGATTCTAAATTTGGGAGTGTGATGGGAGCGTGCGCTAATAATTTTTTTTATGTTTATTAATTATTGTTATCAAAACTTATAAATATCTTAAAATTTATTAGAATTTATAAAGTTCAGTTCAAAGTTACAGAGAGATCTTTCGCATGTTAATTTTTTATGACGTCAAGGTAAGAATATTTAGTTTCTTGGTACTTTGATAAATTTGTATTGAAAAAATTCAATTTCTCTCATAAAATTTATGTCATCTTTTAAAATTATGGTCATATTATAGGAAGCGATCATGTCGTCGGGGAAACGAGCTTCCGTCTCTGGAGAAACGAAGCTCCCGTCATCGGGGAAACGAACTCCAAACGATCTCCCAAGTAAGAAACGCCGAATCGAAGGTTCTCACTAAGATTCGTTGACCTTCTAGGAGTTTCTGGCTTCTAAGCTGCAATTACCCTAAGAAAAAGCTTCACAGACTGCTTATCCACATGTAGTAAAGACGCTCTATTGTCCTCATTTTGTTCACAAGAGTTTTCTTCATGAGTGGAATTAGTTGTGCCATAACTGTATTAGTTCTTCTGCATTTTACATCAACAATATGCAAGCGGATGTCTCTAAAATTGAACTTGCCATTAAATTGTTTTGGGGATTAGTTTCTTCAAGGCCTCATCTGAATCTATTTGTGATGATAAAATCTCTCGTTTGGACTTTCAATGGCATATAATGCATTTCAGATGTTATCTTCAATATTGGTTAACATGTCAAGGTTGTGAGATGAACTTTTCAGATTGGTTGCTAGATTTTTTGGCTTTGAGGTCATAATACATTCAAAATTTAGATTTTGGTTTAGCCCATAATCCTCTCCCTTCCTCCCCTTTACATGTTCCCATTTACCATATAAAGCAGTAAAGAATAATGAGGGACACTTATGTTTGTCAGAAAGAACAAGGAATAACATGAGTTCTTTATTCTAGTGAGGATCAGATTGTCTTATTGTTCTAGCTAGAAAGACTTCTACGAACAAATTAAACTATGCACACCAAAATGTAAAATGAACCTTATTCCAATAATGAACTTCCCTTTATGTGAAATCCTTGCTTGAATTTCTCGAGGAAACCAAAAACCTAGCAGTCTGCATTCTCCACCCACTTACTGTGTGCAAGAAGAAGAGGTGGAGGCATGGGTAGGTTTCCTGAAGAAGAAAGTTGACTATCGAGTGTTGATTGGATTTGCCACCAGGAGGTGACCCATCGGTTTGGGCTGGTGAGGGTTATTGGGGAGGTCTGGGGTTCAAGCTTTAGGCCTCACAAAAAAAAAAGTGTTGATTGGATTTTGTTATGGTGTTGAGTGGATTTTGATAAGTAGTGTTAGGATCTTTTGGCTGAACATGGATGCGAGCCGGATTTGGTTATATGAATGGATCCAACCTCTCCATTAAAAGGATCACCATGCTTAACTGGAACACAACCAATTCACTAATCGGGTTAGACGGGTCAGCCCGTTTAGGCATGACTCAAACTTGCCTAAGATGGCGGATTGAGCCCAAATTCCATCAGTAGCCTTAGTGCCCATTTTGACCTAACTTGGGAACTTAATGAATTCTCGCTTGGCCCATGTTAACCCTTTGAAGCTACATGAAGGGTAACACAAAGCTACTAATTATCAAGCTTCGTATTTGTTTAACATAATGTAACAATAATACTATAAAACAATCATCCTCCTGTAACCATCCTTTCTCCCATATATGTAGTTGGATTGGGGGCAATGCAGATGGATATTGGTATCCAATTGAGTTTTGCCACGTGGACTTCCTCTTAGGAATTTTCTACAAGACCCCTTAGGAAGACCCTTTCCTACAATTACCATTTCAAAAGACAACAAAGTCTTTATACTAAATTTTTGGGGTAGGCTAGTTGGATTAATTTCTTTCAGTGAGCTCTTTTAAGGGACAACTGGACAAGTCCTCTCTAACTTTAACAAATACCATATCCTTTATAAAGCTTCAATCCATATTTGTTTTAGGCCTACCTCTATT